>CM045932.1:12013617-12656117 GCA_025177825.1 Aechmea fasciata
CGGTTTGCCCATCTGTCTAAGGATGGAATGCTGTGCTAAAATCAAGCCGTATGCCAAGGGCTTACTGCAGGCTCTTCCAAAAATGCGAAGTAAACCGGGGGTCGCGATTCGATACGATCAATTTTGGCACCCCGTGCAACCTCACAATTTTGTCGAGGTACACCTGCGCTAACTTGTCTCCTACCCAAGTAGTGTGGATCGGTAAAAAGTGTGTCGACTTCGTCAATCGATCCACAATCACCCAAATAGCATCGTGGCCGCTCGTCGAGCGAGGCAAGCCGGCCACGAAGTCCATCGATATATCTTCCTATTTTCAAACGGGGATCGGTAGGCTTTGAAGCTTACATGCTGGAAACCGACGCTCTGCTTTCACTTGCTGGCATACTAAGCATTTTGCCACGAAGCGTCCGACATCACCTTTCAATCCCAGCCACCAATAGTGCATTCTTAATCCTTGGTACATCTTGGTGCCGCTCGGGTGGTCGCTATAAGGAGACCAATGTGCTTCTTGCAAGATTAGCTTTCGAATCTCCTCGTCATTTGGTACACACCACCGATTTCAAAATCGAAGTGCACCACCGTCGTCTATAGTGAAATCGCCGCCACAACCCACCTCGATGTCGTGCCGAACCTTTTCGAGACTTGGGTCCGCGGGTTGCAGATTCTTAATCCACTTCAACAAGGTCGGCTGGACAACGAGCATCGTAAACTGAGCCGAAATACTCGGAGCCACAACCTCAAGGTCCATTCACCCCATTTCCTTCCACAGAGGCTCCTGATTCGTGACCCACAATGAGAGATTCTCCGCCGACTTTCTGCTAAGTGCATCTGCGACTACATTAGCTTTTCCGGGGTGGTAGAGGATATCTACATCATAATCCTTTAATAGCTCTAACCACCGCCATTGTCGCATATTTAGTTCCTTTTGAGTAAACAGGTACTTCAGACTCTTGTGGTCGGTGTAGATCTCGCAATGCGCACCATATAAATAGTGTTAAGGATTTTATAAGTTGGCGAATTTCGTGAGGTTATTGGAGCCTTGAAGGAGTCAGGAGCACGAAGATGCAAATTGAAGATTCAAGGCTCGTCGGAGAAGCTCGGCACCTCAGGTATGATCTACAGATCATTTTTGGTGATTTAAACTTAGATATAGTGATTAGAAGACTTGGATTGTTCTTAAAATTGATAAATTTTCAAAACTAAAGTTTTCTATGATCCAAGACCGGTCTCGAGTTCAAGACCGGTTCCCGTAAGCTTGACCTTAAATCAAGACCGGTCTCGAAGTTGAAGACCGGTCCCAGTACCTTATTGTTTCCGGTTGCGCAAGTCAAGACCAGTCTTAGATATGGAGACCGGATCCCGTGCCATGGTCTTTTTGGTTACGCAAGTCAAGACCGGTCTTTAAGTCCTGAGACGGGTCTCTGATAACTTGGATTTCAATGACGGAACAGAGGACCGGTCGAGCCCCTGAAGATCGGACCTACCAAAACCGGTCTCCCCAGTGAAGACCGGTCCCTGGTTGCCGGAATTTTTCTAAAAAGAGCTTTTTCAATCCTACTCTAATTCTAAAGTCTTCTAACACTATAAATAGACCATGGAGGGTTTTATAATCAGTATGCTTATCAATATTTCATATCCTTAGATTCTAGATCCTCTTAAAATCCAAGAAACTCGTTTTAGAGCTTTATGATTCAATTCTTAAAGCGAGTTTCATCTTATTGATCGTCGAGTTGATTCTAGGTCTTTTATTTGAATGTTCCTTCATGAATCAACTTGATGATTAGCTAAAAGGGAATCCCTCATAGTCTATGGTGTTTTAACGTTAAGATCACCACAAATCATCTTTTCTAAGACTCTGGATGGAGTTGTTGCGCGGAGATTGCGTGTGAGGCCGAGGATTCGGTGGACGCGTCGAGGAGTCGAGGGGTTGACGCAGCAAGGAGTTGCGGCGTGATCGGTTGAAGGAGTTCGATCGATCGAGGACCGGCGAAGGAGATCCACGTCGAAGATTCGGTAAATTGGGTTGGGTAATCGGTAAATAACCTTGTACTCAATTGTTTCTTAGTGGATTTTTCGCGTGATCGGTCCCGTGGGTTTTTCACTCCGTTTTGGAGTTTTCCTACGTAAAAATCTTGGTGTGTTGTTTTTAATTTTCACATTTACGTTAAAAACGCATTGAGATTTTTATTTGGCCATTGTACACCTATTCACCCCCCTCTAGGTGTTGATTACCTTTTAGATCCTAGGAATCCATAACTTACAAGTAGTATCAGAGCGGGTATAGGTTGTAAACAATGGCCGAGGGAGGTAACATTAATCGACCTTCTCTCTTTGATGGCACCAACTGTGCTTATTAGAAAGTCCGCATGAGGGCGTTTCTAATTGCCATCGACGAGGGGGTTTGGCAAACGGTGGAATTTGATTGGAAAAACCCCACCGAGGTAGTCGATAATGTCATCGTCCCCAAACCGAGAACTAAGTGGACTAAGGATGAAAATGAACTTTCTTCTTATAATGGGAAGGGGATTAATGCCTTATTTAATGCTTTAAATCAAACCGAATTTTCTCGGGTTTCGGCATGTGAGACCACCAAGGAAATTTGGGATACTCTCAAAACCACCCACGAGGGAACAAGCCTCGTTAAAGTTCAAAAGCTACAAATGTTGACTAGTCGTTTCGATTCTATTCATATGGAAGAAAATAAAAATTTTATCGATTATTACACACGACTTCAAGACATAGTCAACACTTGTTCCAATTTGGGTGAGAAAATTTTCGAACCCAAGATCATTCGTAAGATTTTGAGAACACTTCCCGAACGTTTTCGTCCTAAAGTTGCGACTATTGAAACGATGAAATACCCGGATGAAATGAAAGTAGACGAATTAGTAGGTGCTCTACAAACTTATGAGATGACTTTTTCTTCTAACTCGTCTTCTTTAAAGTTGTCTTCTAAGTCCACAGGGATGGCGCTCAAGTCTACCAAATGAGGCAACGCGGACTCTTCTTCCTCCGAGACGGACTCGGCCACAACTTTGGAGGACTTCGAAAAGCAACTTGCACTTCTAACGAAGAAGTTTCGGCGGAACTTTAAAAGGAGATTTCCTCTAAAGTCATCTTCTTCCAAATCTAACAAGTCGAAAGGGAGTACTTCTTCCTCTTTTTCTAAATCGAAAAAATCCAAAAACTTTTCTAAGGATTCTTCAAAAGATAAGAAAAACGGAGAGGGACAAATCCAATGCTATAAATGTCGGGGGTTTGGACATATAGCATCGGATTGTCCGAATAAAAAGTCTTTGAAAAAGAAGGCAATGCAAGCCATTACTTGAGACGATTCTTCTTCGGATGAGTCTACCTCAAGTGATGAGGACGTTAATGCTACGGCTTTACTTGTATATGAATCTCCTATTATATGCTTAGCTTCATCCGACTCACTTTCTATTTCCTCTTTGCATGAACAATCCGCTTCGGAGCACTCAACGTATGAAGAGTCGGACGTAGACGAGATGGCCGCCGCGTATCATCAATTGGTCGTCGAGTCGAAAAAGATGGCGAAGCACAACAAAAAGTTGAGACGAAGAATCATTGATCTAGAAGGAGAAAACAACAAGTTAAACTCATCAACAAAAAGCTTGGAGCAAGAAAAGGATGGTTTAACAAGAGCTTACGATGCTTTGGTAGAAAAGGTAGCATTGCTTGAAAAGGAAAAGGAGACATATAAAGAAAACGTGAATTATCTCAACAAGCAATATATGGAGACTAAGGAAGCAAATTTAGAGTTCACAAAGACGATCATACAACTCAAATCCGACATGAACAAGTTCTCCTCCGGATCTACAAAGCTTGACAAGATGCTAGGACTTGGTCAAACAAATAAACTTGGACTCGGATATGAAAGGATTTACATTGACCAAGCCACTAAGCAAATGGGCATGGCTTCGACAAAATCACCTCATAAGGTTCAAGGTAAATTTGTTTCTTCTACAAAATCTTTTATTAATAAAACTTGTCATCTTTGTGGAGTTTTAGGTCATGTGAAGAAGTCTTGCGCTCAAAAGAAGAAGAACTCCACACCACCCTTGAACCGAAGGACATTATCAAAGCCAACAAAGGAAGATCCGAAAGTGAAGGCTAATCAATTGTGGAAGACAAAGAAGGATGTTCTCAAAATGAAGACCAAACAAACATGGGTGCCAAAAGTGGATGATCCGAAAAACAAGAGAACTAAAATCGTCGACAAGCTACACAAGACGCATTCAAATCGGCCAACGCAACCCAAAACTCGTAAGGTTTGGGTGCGCAAAGGTGAATTCTACCCTTATCTAGTCATCCATACTTTGCTTCATGCTTACGATAACACTTCATGGTACCTAGATAGTGGATGTTCCCGATACATGACCGCAGACAAAAATTGGTTTACTTCTTTTATTGAAATCTCCGGTGGATGTGTTGTGTTTGGAGATGGTCGATCTTCAAAGATCATTGGGAAGGGAACAATCACTATCTCGAACAGTCCCACGTTGAACGATGTTTTTTATGTTGAGGGACTTAAATCCAATCTTGTAAGCATAAGCCAATTATGTGATGATGGATACACTGTGAAATTTTCTTCAAAAGAATGTTTAGTAACTCTAGATGATGACTCTCTTTTTCTAAAAGGTGTTAGATCCCAAAACAATTGCTATATAGTTCCTACTGCCCAATTCGAATCATGTAACCTAGCGTCATTAGAAACGGAAACCCTATGGCATGAACGACTAGGTCACATAAATTTTAAGGAGCTAGCTAAGATCACCAAAAAGGAGATAGTGGTAGGTGTACCTAAAATAGATTTCAAAAAAAATATTGTGTGCGGGGGTTGTCAATTGGGTAAGCAAACTAGAACCACGCATAAAAATTTGAACCATTTAGGGACATCTCGACCACTAGAGTTACTTCACATGGACTTAATGGGATCATCTAGAATCCAAAGCTTGGGTGGCAAACGTTATATCTTGTTAATTGTGGATGATTTCTCACGTTATGTTTGGAGTGCATTTTTACGTTAAAAAGCCGATACTTTTGAATTATTTTCTGAAATTTGCCTCCGCCTTATGAATGAGCGTAATGATAAAATTATACGTATAAGAAGTGATCAATGAGGATAATTCATTAACTCAAAATTAGTTGATTTTGTTAGTTCGAATGGAATTAAACATGAATTCTCCACTCCTTGCACGCCACAACAAAATGGAGTTGTAGAACGCAAGAATCGGGTGGTACAAGTGATGGCACGTGTTATGCTTCACAGTAAAAAGATTACTTTACATTTTTTGGCTGAAGCGGTTAACACGGCCGTCTATGTTATCAACCGAATTTATATGCGACTAGGTACTTTAAACACTCCATATGAGTATATAGACCCCTCAACTTTCATCCAAATAATCAGCCCAACCTGGGCACTTTTCGGGTACGGGGACCGGTCTCCCATGTAGGGACCGGTCTCCGAGAGCCCCACATGTAACTTCTCGCGGCTGGGGACCGGTCTCGACCACTGGGGACCGGTTCCCGTACGTGGGTTTTCCAGGACTTAGCCAAATTTTCTATTTTTTTTTCTTCTCTCGCGCACGGAGACCGGTCTCCACCTTGAGGACCGGTCTCACGGGGACCGGTCTGTCCCACAGGGACCGGTTCCCGTACAATGGTATTTCGGGACTTAGCCGATTTTTCACCCTCAAAATTCTCTTCGCAGACGAAGACCGGTCTCTGCCAATGAGGACCGGTCCCCGAGAGCAGATTTGCATATTTTCTCGATTTCTTCTCTTTTTAGCTCTCGAAGATTCCCTACAATGTACTTTTTGCATTGTAGATGCCTTCGGCCTTTCCGAAGCATTTCATCACCGAACTTTGATCATTTTGACTGAAGTTCGATACTCGTTTGCCGAGATTTCGGTATATTACACAGTTGATCCTTGATGGCTTCAAATTAAGTGAGAAACCAAGGGAGACCAGTAATACGCTCTCCAAAAGGGGACCATTTGATGACAAGACACTGATCCCTTTCATAAAAAAATTTAAAATACCTAAAACAATCAACTGGTTGACCTGAGGTTAAAGGTTTTGGACAACCGGGGGCTAAGCCATATGTGTCGAAACAAGGAGCCGAATCCAAATCTAAAGGTGTTTGGCATAGATAAGGGAAATAAATTTGTAAGCACATTTGCAAAAATCATAAAACACTATAGCCAGAACTAATTACCACGCCATTCCCCGACGGTAGTGGTTTGATTGATTCAAAATTTTTTCGATATACAATAAAAAAAAGAAAATATACACCTAGTGCCAACTTCTCGCCGTTAGCCAAAGCAACGATGATCGGGACAAAATCACGATTGATTTTCTACAAACGAGTGCAAAAGAGGTTGTGGCAGAGCAAATAAAGAAGCAAGGCAGTATGCTCTTTCCTTGTGACTAGAGCAGGAGACTGACCTGCGAACCAGCGGATGAACTTAGTATAAGCAAGGTTCACCTTTGGATCGAGATAAACCTCAAAATCATTTACTCCATCAGAATTATAGGCCAACAAAAGGGTAACATCGTGAGGACGGAGACTAACTATCACCACCACATCAAGAAGAGTTAGAGTGTAGGGCCCCAATCAGAAAAGAAAAGTATTAGAAACAGAGGACAAGGAATATAAAGTCGTAGCTAGAAAAAGGTTATCAGCTTGAGGAGGAACTTTCGAAAGTTGGATGGCTTTGTAAATTCCAACTTCGCGCCAAAGTCCAGTGTAAGATTCCTCGACTCGGTCCAACCAGACCAAATAGGTGTCGAAAATGCTAGGCCAAGTCCGAAGGCTTTTTCCCGATGATTCCAATGTCGACCAAGAAGGCAGATAGATAACATCAGCCATCAAAGAAAGGCCATCAGTTTAGAAAGAAAAATCCTCAGGTATAGGGGTATTTACAAACGAAGAGCCTAGTACAAGCCAAGAACCGACTGGACATATTGTCGAAGGAGAGTATAGTCAAGGGAAGAAAACGAAGGAAGAAGAGGAATCGATGCCATTGAAAGGAAACTGGGAGGCTAAGGAGAATATAAAGGGAAAAGATGAAGAAGTGTGAGAGGAGAAATTTTCAAATTGACAGAAGAAAGGAAGAGAGAAAAGAAGATGAAGCACGAGAGTAGCGAGCCTGTTGGAGGGGATTTTGAAAAAAGCTTTAACGATGAAAAAACAGCGACCATAAATGACCTAATTAATGCATAAGAAGAGACAAAAGAATATGAAAAATCGTGGCCGTCAAAAGAGACAAAAAGAATGTAAAGGGACGGCTGAGAGGAGTAGACAGTACGAGGCGATTTGAAATGATGGCCTTGAAATTCAAGCCCTTAAAAAAGCTTACGCCAGCCACAGAACGATCATTCGGAAGCTGCCAGGGGGGCAATTGGTGAACCAAGATGCACCACGAGAATGGCCCCTAAAGCAAGGAATAAGTAACATATGGTGCGCCAGGAGTTAAGAAGAACGCACCTAAACTAAAAAACAGTTAAAAAATGATGTTGTTAAGATCAGCCGAAAGTGATCCACAAAATTAGGAACATGGCCGATAGTGATCAAGAATAACTTAATAAACAACAAGTGGAGCTATAAATAAACAGAAAACGCCTGGCAGAAGGGTATTTTTTTCCCGAGAAGAAGAAGACCAATTTATTTCCACACATTTCCTTCGCATTCTAGAAGTAGTCTACTTGTAATCTCTTTTTCTTTCGCACTTCCTATTTTCCTAGATATATTTTTAAGTTAGTGCTTCCTTTAAGATCGAACGCCATAGCGGTGCACCCTCCTCTGTAAACATTTTCTCTCTTTCGGCAATACATATTAACATCATTCGGCTCTTCAGCCCAACCGAATATATATACTGTGATATATGAACTCAGCCGGTTTGATCCATCATTAGCTGGATCGCTTGATTCAGTTGTGGGCACACATTTCGAGGGTTGCTATCAAAAGCCGTATTACTTCCGCACATGTTCCCCAAGGATGATATTTGACCAGGTCAATGGTCAAGGAAATCGGCTTGTAACACAAACAAAGTATTTGCAATCTTCTCGTTTAACTCTAATGCTACATCACTGGTGATAATAGTTCACTATACAATTTGAATCAATTTGCTATTTTTTGTCCGCTGTTAGGCTCTCTGAGACTACATTGCACAGATTGACCTTTTCACCACCGCCGCTATCGTGGGGGGATACCCGCGCTGTGTCAACGGCATTTCGCTAAAGCATTATCGTGGGTAAGACGATGTCGTGGAGCACACCTACACCGGCTTGCGCTCGCTTCGGCAGCAAACGTGAGGCGCTTTGAGGGTTTCTAGCCTAGGCAGCGAAGATCGAGTTGACGAAGCCCGCAGGACGAGCATCCTAGAAATGAGGGTCCTTCGATATCCAGAACCGAATGTAGCTCTGAATCGAGCTCGATTTCTTATTTGAAAGGGATTAGGAGAGACTTGGCAATCAGATCGCGGCGTGGTGGTGGTAGGCTGATTCGAACCGAGACTCAGTTCGGATCAGCTTTAGCCGGCTGCAATGGGAGGGGGGGGGCAGTGACTTGGAGTAAGAGTTGGAGGAGAACTCAAGCAAAGTTTGTCAAAGTGCCTCCTCCAAACTCCAGAAGCTCAATTTTGGTGATGCCTCTCCAACAGCGTGGTTGACGTCAGAGCGGAGGCGCTTCCCTAAGATGAACGGTGTAGCATTGTAGGTCCGTTCGTAGAAAGATACATAATATGCAAGATAAAATAAGAGGAAAGAGAAAGAGAATCTTTATGAGTAATTATTGCTTAAGAGGTAGGCAATAAAGAGAAAATCATTATTGCAGTGGCGAGAGATTCAATAATTATTGCCTTGAGGTAATTATTGCCTACGAGAGGATATGGGACATTATTGCCTGGGAGATTGTTATAGAAAAAGACTAATTTTTGTCTTGTAGGTTGCCTATGAGAGAGTATAAGGGTTTATAATAGGGGTGGCAATGAGCCAAGCTTGGGCAATCTTTCCTCAGCTCAAACTTGGCTTGAACTTAATTTCAAGCCTAAATTTAGGATCAAGCTCGGTTTGAAAATAATTCAAGCCAAGCTCGAGCGGGCCTAATTTCGAGTCAAGCGAGCTCGAGCTCTAAACGAACCATTTGAAATTCTTAACATCATACAATCTATAGTTTAATTTTTATAGAACATTATTTAAATTTTGATACAAAAATATACTTACAATTCAACATACAAAATAAATGCATGAACACAGTAGTATATTATTAATAAAAATAATTTAGGGGAATCCACTATGTGAGCAAGTGAAAAAGAGGAAGGAGAGTAATTCGAATAGGGTTTTGCTGGTTTGGTTTTGTGGGCCAACAAATATACCCAAAAACCAAAACTTTATATACCTATAATTAAAATACATAATATATATATATATATATATATATATATATATATATATATATATATATATATATATATATATATATATATATATATTATTATATATAGTTAACATATATATTACATATAATTATATATATTTATAAATATTTTTAATATATATAGAGTGAAAGAGTAGGTCTGTGCTATTACAAGCACAGCAGCTCTTGTGCTCTCAACTTCCTAACCACCCACTAAGTTTGATGGATGGTTTGATGGGTGGTTAGGATGAGAAAGAGAAGAGCAATTAATTATGGAGAAATTTGGTGTCTCAATTTCTTATCTCTTTAAATTTCCCTCCAAGTTTTCTTCTCTCTCTAATCCTAACCATCCATCAAAATTGATGAATAGTTAGGAGGTTAGGAGTACAAGCTGTGTGCTCCAAACACGGTAGCCTATTCTATATATATATATAAATATAAAGAGAGAGAGAGAGAGAGAGAGAGAGAGAGAGAGAGAGAGAGAGAGAGAGAGTTGAGCTAGAATACTTTCAAAAGCACCATTGAGGTGGTGCTTTTGAGTTTTTAACCATTGGATGGGGAGATGTAAGGTTGAGATGATGGTGGTAGGTGGTGGTAGGTGGAATAGTGTTGGATCCAAAGGCTATTAGTAGTCAAAAAAGTAGATCCAATGGCTAGAAACTTAGAAGCACCAAAAGCTGGTGCTTCCAAAAGTATTCTAGCTCAATTCTATATATAGAGTTGAGCTAGAATACTTTCAAAATCGATATATATAGAAGGTTGTGTGTGCTATTAGGAGCACAGAAGCCTCCGTGCTCCTAAACCGTTTTTGATAATAAAGCTTCCAAATTGATGATCGGCTCCGTTAGACTTAATCTAGCATATTTGAAATATCTAGAACAATTTTTCGATATCATTTCCCTAGCGATCAAAAAAAGTTCAAAATCAACAATTTTTAAAAGAGTGGCGCAAGAATCGGGTGGGACGAAACTGAGCGAAAGCTCAACAAGTAAGCCTTGAAAAACTGCCAAATTATGTTTTTTTATTTTATATATATATAGATATAGATTATGTGTTTTTATTTGAATCTCTATGTTGTGCTTATATGATGTCCGTGTAACTCTATTTTTGAAATAAAGGGCTTACCAGAACTACATCTCAAACAGATGCTCGGAACGTGACATACATACATACGTGGGTCTTAAATTTTGAATGAATTTCTTACTACAGAATGTGGGAGAAGAAAGTTGTTTTCCTTTCTCCAAGTCAAATCCAACAAATACAAAGTCATAATCAGCATCTAATCCAATTAAAACAATACAAAAGCATGTGAAAAAAGGAATGCATGTGAAAAAAGGAATTAAAGTGACTCGGCAGTTCAGACGAAACAATTTTGCACTTGCACCACATTCATCCATTACAGATCATACTCTTAAAAGGACTAGAAAATCAAGTCTTGCTATATATAGCTTGGAATGGTTTCTCCATATCTTTATATCAAGATCCAAAATCCTATGCTAATAGCAGCCGGTGAGTCCGATAGTTAAGGTGAAACTAGCGCTTCACATTGGCAGCGCGGTTAGGCCCAAAGTAATTGGTCACCAAACCCATGACTGCAAACCTGCCACAATTCAAAGTCATCAGTAAATTAAAACTCTACAATGTTTCCATACATGTAATATTTGGGGTATAAAAATCTTTCATCCGCTGCTCAGATTTTCGGTGCATAGACACTGCTACAAGAAAACACCGCCATTTTATTTCACCAATCAACCTAGCTATAAGAATATTTGGACTAGTATACTCCTGCAATAGAGTGAAAGCTTTCAACCTATCCCAATTATGCAAACAGGGTACAAGAAAAGGTTTCTGTAACAATCTTATCAAAATACTCTAGAAAGCTCTGTAGCATGTACATGTCCGTTTAGAAAATGGGTGGTAGTAAAATAGTGTATTTTGCAAAAAGGTCAGGAAATAGCAACTTTCAAAGTAAAGACAACATATCAATACACATTCTGAATATTTTCAATATCTTCTTTGGGAGCAATACATCCTTATTGGTTAGTATATATCTTTGTCAAATATTTTGCACTTTATTGAGATAATAAGCAGCTAATTTCAAAAAAAGAGTTGTTGGAACCGTGCCACTAGCACGAGAATCTTATCGTGCCAATATTTTGTCAGCACAGTATAGTACGGTGGGCTCAACCTATACCGATGGACAACCCTATTCTATGATCTATCCAATTGAGATGCCACTAGAATGCCAAACCAAGCTACAACATTGCTAGTAAGAAGAATGAATTATCGGTAAATTGATGTGAATCTACAATCTCGTAGTGATTCAGATTTTGTTTTCTATGATAATGCAGGAAAGAAATGAAGCATTCAAGCATAAAGAATGCATGAGACTAAGCAGAGGGCAGCTCTATCTCATTCTGGAATCAATATGCGTAACATACCAAGATTTAAATAGAGTATCTGCAAAAGAACAGCCTTTCCGATGTCTTACTTACATAAAAGCCATGGATATTTGTTTAAGATCGTTCTCAATATTCTTCATGTTTGCAAAAGACTGCGCACAGAATATTATAGCCAACCACGAACATAGTTTGTACTGCAGGAAAAGGAAACAGAGAATGTCAAGACAGAATTGCAATAACATAAAGCACTACTAGAACAAATCAACTAGCTCTGCAAATATCTTATGGTTTGACCGTGCTGACAAATATAATTAAACAGAATGTATTGTCCTCATAAAGTCCAGTACCTCAAAGACACTATAACAAAATAGCATTTTAGTGGCAATTTAATAGCAGATATTATAAAATGGCCACTATTATTTCTGTTTAAGTATATTTTAGCAGCAATCATTCTAAGTTATAAATTTTTAATGACTATATTTAGGTATTAAATACATGGCTTTTTTGCATAAAAAATCTACTTATTTTGGGCTTTTGCAAAACCGGGCCCCTTTTTCGTTTTTGCATATTTGGTCCACTTTTTCAATAAACTGACCAAAATACCCTTATACATTTTTCTCTCTCCTCTTTTTTTTCTCTCGTTCTTTTTCTCTTTCTCTTCCCAGAGAGCGACGAAGACAAGCGAAAGCAGAGGCGGAGGCCTCTCCTTCTACGCGACGCCCACCCTCCTCATCGCCTCCTCCGACGAACCCATCTCTTCCTTTCGCCGCCTCTCCTTCTCCCACGACGACACCCCCCTCTGCTGGCCGTCGCAGCCTCTCCTTCTCCCACGACGACACTCCAACGACTCACGGTGCCGCCTCGGCCCCCCGCAACCCTCGCCCTCCTCGCCTCTACCCCTCCCTGCCGCCCCCCCCGCCTCCCTCCGCCTCGCCTCGCCCCCGCCTCCCGTCCTCTCACGCCGACGATGACGTCCTCAACGTCGGCGTCATCATCGGCAAGCTCTGCGTTCCCGCCGTCTCAATTTTAGGAGATTTTGGTTGTTATGGTGTAATGGTGTAAAAAGAAGAAGAAAGAGGATGAGAATGAGGAGAAATGGTGCAATTTTGAGTGAAATGATGCAAAATTTGGCGAAATGGTGCAAGTTTGGGCAAATTTCACCCAAAATTGCACCATTTCGCCCAAATTTGCACCATTTCACCCAAAATTGCACAATTTCTCCTTCTCACCCTTTTCCACTTTTTTTTTTTTTCACCATTACAACAAAAAATTTTAAAAATCGAGGCGGTGGGGGTGCGGGAGCTCGACAACGACGACGACGACGCCTTGGACGTCGTCGTCGGCATCAACGGCGGAGGAGAGGGCGGAGGTGGGGGTGAGGCGGAGGAGGGAGGGGAGGCGAGGCGGCGAGCATGGGGTTCGGTGGGGCGGCGAGGAGGGGCAAAGCACGGAGGCGGAGGCGGAGGCGGAGGCGGAAGGCGAGGGGCCGGGGCGAGCGACGGCCGGAGTCGTGGGAGAAGGAGAGGCGGCGGCGGCTAGCAGAGGGGGGTGTCATCGTGGGAGAAAGAGAGGCGGCGGAAAGAGGAGGTGGGTTTGTCGAAGGAGGCGATGAGGAGAGCGGGCGCCGCAGAGAAGAAGAGCCCTCCGCCTCCGCCTCTGTATCCGCCGCTCTCTGGGAAGAGAAACAAAAAAAGAACGAGAGAAAAAAAAAAAAAAAAAAAAAAAAGGAAAAATGTATAAGGGTATTTTGGTCAGTTTGCTGAAAAAATGGACCTAATCTGCAAAAACGAAAAAGGTAGCCCGGTTTTGCAAAAGCCCAAAATAAGTGGATTTTTTATGCAAAAATGCTTAAATACATCTATCTAAACCCCAAAACCCCCTCTCACATGAACCCAAGCCTAATACCCTCTCACACTCTCTATCCCTTTCATCTAACCCCAAACCCGATACCCTCATTTCCTCTCTCATCCCATCGCATCCAATCCCTCCCTCTTTATCCAAGCCTTAACCCTAGCTTCTCTCCTCGGTCCATTCCCCCTATGGCTTCTCCTAACACCTCTGTCACCGGTCCTCTTCTTCAAAAATCTAAGCTCAATCACAAACCCCAGCACAGTGCTCCTCTTCCTCTAATGATTCTGGTGCTGTTTTCGGAGAAATTGAGCTTCAATTTTGGATCCTGTGTCCCCAAAAATCTTGGATCGTGGTGAGCTCCAATTCCGACGATGGATCCAAAGAGGTCGCCATAGATCCTGGTATAATCCCTTGATTCATCTTTCATAATTCAGCCACTGTAAAGGAGTTTCACCAAGTATACTATATTTGTCTTTTTGATCACATTGTTACGCTAATTTATAGCAACTTTTGAAGATTCCCTAGTTGTGTTTATGGCAACTTATTTGATTTTGACCTCATGGTTTTAGTAGTGAAGGCATGTAAAATTCAGTGTTACATGTACTCTTAAGGTTGTTTTTTAAGAAACTCGCAATTAATGCCCTTTTATCATGAATTAGATCCTAGTTGTCATTGACTTCATTCCCTGAGAATTGATCACATAGAGCACAACTCCATCTACATATAGCAAATTAGTGTAATGTCTATTTTTTACCTTGATATGTAATTAATCTTTGAGATAGGTTGCACGATTGTTGCAGCGATTAACTTGCTGAAGGACCTTGGAGTTGGCAGCAAGCAAACAAAAGTTGAGAGTGCGCCAAAACTTCCTTCTTTCAACTGTTCTTTTGTTCTCTTAAATCATGATGATAGTTTCTTTTATTAAAAGAGGGGCCAAAAAAATAACGTGATTAACAAAAGAATTCTTTTTCTTACATTATTATCAAAATATTTTTTATTTTGACTTTATTAAGGTTGCTATATAGTATATAGTATATACATTTTATGGTTAATTTGTCACAAACTGTTAAATATATTGTACCAATGAAAGATTGGGCATATCTTATTTGTCGATTCTTTTTCATAGATTACTAAAGTATAGTGGAATCCTTTTCATAGATTACTAAAGTATTTTCAATGCAATTTTATCAATAA
The DNA here is from genome assembly GCA_025177825.1 of Aechmea fasciata. Classification (NCBI taxonomy): domain Eukaryota; kingdom Viridiplantae; phylum Streptophyta; class Magnoliopsida; order Poales; family Bromeliaceae; genus Aechmea; species Aechmea fasciata. The sequence goes on from CM045932.1 coordinate 12,028,504, forward strand.
GTTATGCCATTATGAGAATGCTAGTTGTACATAGAAGATGGGTTATAATATGTTATATATACAACACAATGAAAATTTGAAAGCACATCTATATCACAGAAATTATCTTGACTAAATAGTATTTGTCTGATTTATCAATCTTTCGATGTTTTATAACCATCAAGATTATTTTTCAATATTGTATATTGCTGCAGGTCCTAGATGCCACAATGATAATATTACCTGACAAAAGTATTATCTAATTAGTGTTAAGAGAAAAAAAAAAGAAAAAAATAAAAATAGTATATAGTATACACTATATTTTTGCTTCCTTCATAGTATACTCAAAAATAGTATATAGTATATACTACTTTTGCTTCCTTCATAGTATACTCAAATATCTCTGCTTCCTTCAAAATAATGCCCCCGATAGTTTTCCTTTGTAGTAAAATCTGAATTCGGTCAGACTTATATGCTTTTCAGCTGCTTAAGTTGATATCTTAACATTAAGTCACTTGGTGAAACCTTACTTACAAAGATCAAGCTATAAACATAGAGAATGAACTAAAAGACGAGGAGATTGAAACTTACAAAGAAGTTATTTTTTATTGTCTTTACACGTGAAGGTGAAGAGGAGAGAAAAACATAAGAAAAGAAAGTAGAGAGAGGAAGTAAGAGAAACTATTACAGAGAGTAGTTACAAGAAAGTAGCCATATCCTACTACAGATTTTTTACAAGAGGGTGGTTATAAGAGTGGCTATCCTACTACTTGTTCTGGGCTTCTTCTGCTCATCGTTCTTGCTTACTGAAGGAGAAGCGTATTTATAGAGGAGAAGAGAACCTTTTTCATGGTTTCGGGAGTCTTCTTGCTTTGCCGGATATCTTTATTATTTAAAAGTAGATGCCTTTAGATGGTAGAGAAAGGCGGTGGAAGATAAGGATGCTAAGTTCGTGCTTGTACAGGAATAATGATGCCAAGATAGTGCTTGTACAGACGAGATTCTTTTATGATAATGCTTGTACGGAAGATTCTTTTGGATGCTGAGGCCTTCCATACATCCAAAAGAATCTTCCATACAAGCACTATCACAAAATAATCTTCTGTTGAAGCACTATCACAAAAGAATCTCGTCCGTACAAGCACCATCTTGGCATCTTTATTCCTGTACAAGCACTACCACAATCTCCTGGACCCCGCGTGGGTCTCTCTTGGACCCTCGGTGCCGCTGTGTGCCTATAAGGGCACGCAGCGTTTAAAATTTAAACTCTTTTTTTTTTTGCTTTCGGCCTACTTTTGGATTTTTTTTTTTGCCCCACACACATCCTTCTCTCTCACTCTATTCTACCTTTTCTTGTCCTCAACTTGCTCTTTCAATCTTTCCTTTTCTTCTCACTACCTTGTCCTCTTTTTTTTTTCCTTCTATTTTTTTTCTCTTTTTTCTTATTATAATTTTTTCTCTAATTTCTTCTACTTTGCTTCACTTTGATCACTTCGATCTTAAAAGAAAGGCAAAAAAATAGCAAATCAAAGAAGTAATTACGAGGTAAGTAAAAAAAAAAAAAATCATACATTTCGAATATTTCTAACTTGTAAAGTTCCTAGTTTGAAGAAAATTGAAATTATGCAAATTTATTTATAGTTTACAAAAATTTAAAAATAAATCTACTTGATTAAGTCATTATATAGTCCGATTTTTAATTATTTTGGATAAATTTAGCAATGGGTATGAGATTTACCACAAAATTTTTTAACTTGACATATTTATTTTTGGATTTAGAAGATGAAAAATACTAATAAAATAAAAAATGATATTTAAATTTGCTTAATTATTCGTCAAATAATTTATTGTTAAATTTTTATAGATAGATCTCACAATTTTTTTTAAAATTTTAATAAAAAATAATTTTCACTTCAAATTTTAAATTTATATTTATACCTGTTGCCCCTGAACTTCTGGCAGAGTTCTACTTTACCCCTCAAACTTCTAAAATGGATATTTAAAATCCGAAACTCTAAAATTTCATTTATGTTATCCCTTTTGTTAGTTTTCCGTCAAGCTCCATTAACCGAAAACTGACGGAAAGGGCAACAGGAATAAAATATTAGAGTTTAGGGTGTTAGATGACCATTTTAGGAGTTTGGAAGGTAGAGTGAAACTCTGCCAAAAGATCAGGGATAACAGTATAATTTACCCATTACTTATTTCTTTAGAATATGTCGTTTATGGATTGATTATTGGTAGTGCACCCTACATAAGCGGTCCAATCCATTTTTTTTTCTTTTTATTTTTTTAATATCATTTTCTTGAAACTATCCCTTTGACACAATTAAATATTTTTTTGTAAAAAAATTTGTCATCAACCAAATATTTATATTACCCCCTCAACTTTTGGCGGTATTTCACTTTACCCCCCAAGCTCCTAAAATGTACATCTAATATCCTAAACTCTAATATTTCTTTCATGTTATCCTTTTTGTCAATTTTTCAAATAACGAAACTCGACAAAAAACTGACGGAAGAAGTAACATGAATAAAATATTAGAGTTTAGGATGTTTAGATGTCCATTTTAGAAGTTTGGGGGGTAAAGTGAATCTCCGCCAAAGGTCCAGGGGTAATAGTGTAATTTACCCTATAAAGGCCTACCACCAAGGTTTTAAGTGTCCATCGGCACAGGCCGTATCGACCATGTCGTACCATGCCAACAAGATACCGGCACGATACAAACCCCGTGCCGATGGCACAGCTCAAAACCCTCTATTCTTTAAATTAGTAAGTAATTTCCTCAATAAAGTTCAAAAGATGTGGTAAAAAGACATAATAATTAGTTAGAATATTTTGTTACTAAAGAAAATAAATATTTCATGTTATTATGTGTCAGCACACAAATATTTTTGACCAGCATGCATCGGCACGGCTCGGCACACACCGTGCCATACCGTGCCGACAAGTTTCCGACACAACCCCGTGCCACGACACTTAAATCCTTGCCTACCACTATATTTATTGTTGAGTGTAGTAAACTATACATAGCCAATATTTATAATTATTTTCCTAAATCTTTCAAAATAGCATTATAGGAGTTTATTGGGAACAAAAAGCTAAAAAAAAATGTGCCAAAATGTACTACTAGGAGGTCATGTGTATCCATCGGTCCGCAAGCTTGCCATATGTCAGCAAGTAGGCGTGCCTGTATCGTACCGTGCCAGGCAACAACCAGCACACCCCGTGTCACAACACTTTAATCTTTGGTTTAGAGGTTCCTTTTTCTCGTAGCTACTCATAACTATTAACTTAGCCTGAATTCTTTTCTTTTTGAGCAATGCTAGCCACACACCCTATCTATCAGTGTAAATTTTACACCTATAGGTTTTTATTAGCCCACATGTTTTCAGTTGTCCTATGACATGTCAATTTAAAAATTAAAAAAAAAAAACTAAAACCCAAAAGGGTTTTTACCAACCCTAGGATTTAGAGGTGTAAGATTCACAACCCCTATAAGGGGTTTCCAATTAGCATTTACCTTTCTTTTCCTCCACTGCATTATTTTTTGCAGCAAATTTTTGGCCATTTGTCGAATCCTAATGATCATATCTAGATTTGGTGGATGTATTGCCCACGATGTAACATAATAAATTAGTTCAGGATTTGCTGCATTTTAGTTTTTAGTTTGACACAACAATAGATTAAAGTCAGTTGGCTTATTGAACCATTTCTTTTTTCCATTCTTTGTTGCAGAGGTTGCTGGAAATAGTGGAGTCAGAAGAATTGGAAAATGTTACAAGGATGGAATCAGGATTACAAAGACTTTTTTTTCCTTGCTATTTCTTTTACTTGATGAGAAGATAGGAGCTTATTTGATGCAAATTTGATTTTTTTTCTTTGTTGGACAAATTGTTGCTCGATATTATTAAAATTTCTATTTATTGTGTATACATTGAACATTATGAGCGTTTGTTGTACATATTTTTTTAGAGCAGTTATGTGACCATTTTAAGCCAAATTGTCTGTTAATTATTGGCCTAATAGCTTTGCATTTTTTACTGTATGAAGAAACTTCGAATTGGTGATTATAATTGTCACAATAATTCATTTTCAATAAATGCATGATATGTATTTAGTAGTGATTTTGGTTGATTATAGAGGCATTTATAATTGTCAGTATAAAATAAATTTAGCAGCAATTGTTAAGACCTTTAGTGGCAGCCAACATAATTGCCACTAGGACTTTAGCGACCCATCTATAGCGGCAATTAGTACCCTTGTCGGTAAAGAAAATAGTGGTGATTATAATCACCACTAATTTATAGAATGATTGATGCTAAAAGGCGATTTTGTTGTGGTGAGAAAGCATGCAGAAATCATATTATTATTTTTGCAATCAATGTGTGAACCATTATGACTGGATCTATACATTTTCTGATAATAATGTCAGTGTTCTAAATAGCAGCCGTTATGGCCACTATAACAACTTCTATAGTGGCTTAATGCATAAACGCTAGGCCATACTATTAACAACATAATATAGCAGACTGGGATCATGGTGACCGCTACAGCAGCCGCAATGGCATCCGTAGTGGCCTCTATAGTAGGACAAAAAGCATTTCCATTTTGCCTCAATTTTTTAAAGGCATCGATAGGCTAGTTAGGTTCTAAAATCATTACAAGCTTGAAAAATTATTCTAGAAAATCATGATTTTATTTGTGTGGGGTGAAACACAATATGGCAACAAAACAAGTTTATCAGTGACCATTAAAGATCACTACGGCTGTGAAGAGTCACTATGCTAAATAGAAATACTATCTGAAATATAAATGTAGAGAGATTGAAAGTGTGATACTTCTATATTTGGAACTGATATGGTAGTACTATCATTTTAAATATAAATACAATTAAGAATATAAACAGTTAAATAATTTATTATGAATCCCGCTATGGATTCATAGCAGCCGCTATGGCACCCGCTATCCGCTTTGCTACCCCCCAAATGCTATGTACCCGCTATTTGTTACTTACAACCTTGAACAACGTGTTAATATAAAGATCACCATAAGACTATACCTTCTCTGAGAACTTATAAGCATGACAATCATGATAATATAGGAGTATACACTAGAAATACTTCAACCTACGGAGTAACAGCACAAAACTAAAGACATATTTTAACTTGATGCCCTAGCAAGTATAAGCTTGACCATTAATCAATCATTTTACATCAAGATCACAGTTGGGGCTCAGCAGCAGTTCATAAACGAGCTTGAGCACATGAACTAAGCCTCAGCTCAACACCATATAGATGTTACCAACCAAGAACACATCTGACAACTATTCATCTCAGCTCAACACCATTCATCATCACCCATATAAGACTGGGGAATAACCCATATAGATGTTACCAACCAAGAACACATCTGACAACTATTCATCTCAGCTCAACACCATTCATCATCACCCTACGCTTCACCAATAAATGTAATATTAACTTCATGAAGTACACATAACCATTTTAGCACCAGATTATTACTTGATCAAACAGTTGCCACATGTAAATAAGACAAGAACTCTTCGTCCATGATGCCAAATGCTGATGACAATATGATACGATGATTCGGTATGACAGAGAGTATCTAGTAATCCATGTAATTAGATACATCGAGAAACGCGAATTCTCAACTATTGAGGCGACATTGTGCTTCTTTATGGAGATAAATGAAATGAACCTTCCTCATTGAACATCTTCTAAATCTTCCTCTCGAAACATGCAACTCTAGAAATACGGCCTCTATTTAAAGGTGATTTCACTTATCCCCTTGGGTTTGCTCATCAAAAGGCCAGAATACCTTTCAAAAGAAAAGGGTATTTTCAGGGGCTCCCTTTCTTCGTACAGTTCATAAACCCCAAGAAATAGTAGGAGAGCAGGCTAGCAAAGAGGCTTTAGGATAAGAAAGTGTCGGTGTGTAGCCTTCATTCTACTACACCAGGCAAAGTCGCAGCCTTCATTCTACTACACCAGGCAAAGTCGCTTAGCTCGACATTAAGAGAGTAAAGGGGAAATACCCTACATAGAGGACCCACTGTTCGCTTACAAAGGTATAGCCTTTCACTCCCCGGGGTAAAGCCACTTCGCATCACTGATAGACTATTTAATGAAGATTCAATTTCAAAGGCACTACTTTGTTTCGCAAACCTTTGTCATTGTCAGTCAACTAAGTAGGACCGACCGTGCGAATCCAAAAATCTGAGAGCATACCGCAAAGAAAAAGATGGTTCCCTATGCATTTCATTCTTTCCATTCCAGGAACATCAATATTAGAAACAATAATCTAATCATCTGATACATTCCTAGATTAGGATTATATGTTTCTCGATTAGGATTTTCTAATTATGAAAATATATATTATTATATGAACTAGGCTACTATGCTATTAATAGCGCACCAAATCATTGGTGCTACCAAGTTTTCGGCTATTGGATTGAGATATGAGCGGTTAGGATGATGTGGGCCCTCTAGGGTTGAGTAGGTGGTTGGTTGAATAGTATGATCCAAGGATTAAAGTATCGGCCGAGCCGCATCGTGCCGATGCAGCACGTACTGTGCCCCCAAGAAAGGGGCACGGTACAGGGGGGTCTCGGACCCCCCTTGTGTGCCGCAACACCCCCGTGCATGCCGCACGAGACAAAGTGGCACGCGTGAGGGTGCCGCGGCGGCACTGTGCCGTGCCGCAGCTTCGTGTCTTTTTTTTTTTTTTTTTTTTGGCTTTTTCTTTTTCTTTTGTTCTCTCGGGGTATCGAGCCCCCGCCCCGCCACCTATATTGTCTTTTTTCACTTTGTTGTCTTTTTTTCAACTTTTTTTTTACTTTTTGGTGCCTTTTTAATCTTTTTATTTATCAATATATGAGTAAATTTTTAATTGACATATCCGATCCATACCGTGGGGAGCGAAGCCTCCTCACCCCCCTTGGATGTCGGTGGTGGTCTACGGGCTCGTGCCTGTCGGCCCGAGCCCTCCGATTCCACCAAAGACCTCCATTTTTTCTTTGCAAAATATTTTGTCAAAAATTGTTGCACCGCGAAGCTTTTGGTGAATTAAGGGAACAAAAATCGATCTCTTAAACAAATTTTGATCAAATATTTTTAAAATGAATAAAAGAACAAAAAATATGGATGTAATATCGGAAATATATGCCTTTCTCACAATACCAGCAATGCTTCTTATATCAACATTGTCAAATAAATATTGTATCTGCAGATGACAATACGCCATATGATCAAGCGTGATAATCTATGTCGAATTAAGCAATTATCTCTATGTAAAGATGTAAATTTAAAAATTATTGTACTTGTGAATTTTATTATTGTATTTTAATTTCTATTCTACATCAGGTATAGTTGTATTTTACTTACAAAAAGCTTACATGCATATTAATTAATGAGTATAGTAAGATATACATAATAAATATTCATAATTATTTATTTAAATCTTTCAAAATAATATTATAAGAGTTTATTAGAACTAAAAAAATTGAAATAAGTTCGTGTCAAAGTGTGTCAGTAGGAGGTCATGCGTATCTATCGGCACGCAAGCGTGTCAATGCCGTACCGTGCCAGGGACATAACAGCACGCCCCCATGCCACGGCACTTTAAACTTTAGTATGATCTAAAGGGTGAAAATAATCAAAGGGGTGGCTCTAACGGCGGAAAACTTAGTATCACCGAGTGCTTCGTACTATTGATAGCATAGTAGCCGGACTCATTATTATATTATGATATTTTAGTTATTTCCAATAAAGTGTAATTAGGGATAGGCAATATAAAAGTGTATCTTCTAGGGTTTGGAATAGTAAGAAGAAATTGGCCGTCTTTGTTCTATCTTCCCTCTCGTTCCCCTTTTCCTTATCTATCTCTATCTCTCTAATATCTCTCTCTTTAGGAGGTTCGATCCCCTGGAAGGAGGGGATCGTTTATCGCTACTGATACGATAGGGATCGTATCATCATCCCTCTATCAAAAATAGACGATATGAAATTGGTGAATCAAATCAAACCCTAAGACATACAATCGGATCCAACACCAAGATATCCAAATCCCAATCAATCCATAAATCATAGAGATTTTAGATCTAGGGATCTCGAGAGAACTGAAGAGAAAGAAGAGATGTCACGTACTCGGAACATGACGCCGGTTACGCCGAGGACGACGGCGAGAAATCCGGCGTAGTCAATGGGGAGATCCTGAGGGGAGATCGTCGGCGGCACGTACGGCCTCGCCGTCGACGGTTTCCTCGGATCGCTCGCCGATGCGCTCGCCGATGCGCTCGCCTCCTTCATCTCCCTCCCTCCTTCGTCTTCTTCTTCCTGTCTCTGACTTCTGTACAATATTTTTAATACGACCCTCAACTCAACAAAAAAAATTTACTGAATTTATAAACTACTATAATTGGTCGTTAAGGCACGCATTCGCAGAAACGCAATGCTAGCTCGCAACGCGCTACCTCAATTTCTTTGCTTTAAGATAAATAGAATAGCTTAACTCATTGCTAGCCTAATCAAAAGACAGTTAGTTCAAATGTGCCGCAAATAACTACATCCAAATCGTACTTAGTCTAATCAAGAATAGCTACGGTAGGGTCAATCACCCATAAATTAATAAATAAATAAATAAATAGTTAAATAAATAAATAATATATGTTTATAGGTAAATAAAAATATTTGTAAATAAACTCATAATAATAAAAAATTTTAGACAATATTGCGCGAAACATTAATTTTTTTAAATTTATTTTATTTAAAATATAAATATAGTTTTTTTTCTAAATTTTTATAGAATGTGATGATGTATGTTAATTTAATAAATTTTAATTAATTATAATTATTAAAGTTGATAAAAAAAAAAAGAGAGAATTGTTTAAATTTTTAAATTTTGATTTACATATTAAAATTAAATAAATTAAAATTTTTAAATGTGTCGATTAATAAGCTGAAGAATTGTTGAAAAATATAAAAATATTATATATATCTACTTATTTATTTATAAGTAGCAAATTTAAATGATTAATAAACTTATACAATTATTTTATATTTAGTGAAGGTAATCTCACCACTCTATCTGAATAGGTGACAAAATTCACAAATACAACTATCAGCTTCATATTACCAAACAGAAGAAATGTAACTGCAGCATTTGACACTGCGTAAAACCAAACAGACTAGGTGTAGTTACAACTGCAGCATTTACAACTGCATGTATTTCTAACTACACTGTTTTTGCAACTACATTCAACCAAACGGCCCCTAAGAAGCTATATCATGTGAAGTACATGGAAAAACTTTAAAAAACTTCCATATGGTTTCACACTTTTTTATTTTACTATCCTGGGATTTAAAATATATTTAGTACCCTGTGGTTTCTTACTTTATCATTTTAGTACCATATGGTTTAAAGTGTATCAAGTTAGTACCATGTGGTTTTGAACTTTATCACTTTAGTACCCTGTGGTTTCACACTTTATCACTTTAGTACTTTGTAGTTTAAAAAACCACAGGGTACTAACTTGATACAAAATTAAAACCACAGGGTACTAAAGTGATAAAGTGCAAAATCACAGGGTACTAATTTGATACACTTTAAACCACAGGGTACTATAGTGATAAAGTGAGAAACCACAGGGTACTAACTTGATACATTTTAAACCACAGGGTACTAAAGTGAAAAAAATTGAAACCACAAGGGGGGATTTGAAGTTTTCCCTAAGTACATTTGCTGTTAAAAAAAGTAAAATCTATACCTATACATTATTTCCCCCAAAAACAAGCCACGTGTGGAGTTTCCTACCTTCAGCGAAACCAACTCTTCGCCTTCCCGCCTTCCCTTCACCTATAACGTCTAATTAATAATCCACTAACCTGAACCCAGCCCTTCGCCTTTCCTATACACATAACGTCGTCTTCCCTCAACCTATAACATCTAATTAATAGTCCACTCACCTTAATCCAACCTTTCGGCTTTCCTACAAACATAACATCTAATTAATAGTCCACTCATCTTAATCCAACCCTTCGCCTTTCCTACAAACATAACGTCTAATTAATGGTTCACCTACTTTAATCCAAATCTAAACTACCGGTCGCAACGCACGAGTTACTACACTAGTTATAGCTAGAAGTTCATATAATTTTTTTAAATCAACAAAATACAGTAAGAAATATAAAATTTTATCGTATTATGTGCCTCTTGAACATTCCATTGTGAAATATAAAAAAAGAGCTAGTTCTAGCTGAATCAAGCACCTTTGTCCAAGTATCAAAACAAATTAAGGATATTAAACACATAAATAATAAGTTAATGTACCTAGCTTAAAAAAAATTTGGGTGAGATTTTAGGTTTCAGTTTCCACATCATACTTCTTAATCTAGAAAAGAGACTTTGTCCATAACAGTGCCTACTCAAAAATATGGTCATAGGATAAATATAAAACAAAACCATAAATAAATAAAAAAAAAAAAAACCAATATGAGCACTTCTTCATCCACGCGAGCTTGTTCATCCAAACCTCATACATCTTCTTAATTTTTAGCTGATAGTTGCTCTTCATGCCGAGTCGCTTTTGGATTCCATTGCGACCTATGAACAAACATCTCATATGCATTATCAAACTGCAATATCTAAACCGACACAGTTTTGTCATCACATCAACCACAGAAATCATAATTTTCAAACAATTTAGATTTATCAAGAAATTTCTGCGATTCTCAAGAAGAGAGCTCCCGCACAACGTCCCCTTGAAGAGGAGGCTCAGGACGCCGCTCTCCTTGGCCCAGTTGAGGGCGCGCGTGAGCCACACGAGGAGGCAGCCGAGGCAACGGCGGTTCATGGTTAGCAGGGGCCGCGGTGCGGACCGGCTTAGCGAGCACTTATATAGGTCGCGGCTTTCGCAGGACGATACTTCCCGAAGGAGACAACGTTCTTCGCAGACTCTTCTTCTTCTTCTTCGTCCTCATCATTTTCATTAATACAATGAGAGAAAGAGGGAGATGAGTGTGGGATGGAAGATTAGATGATAATGTCTTTTTTATGGTGCATACAAAAAAGTTACAAAAGAGAGGGTGTGAGGGATTAATGGAGGAGAGTAGTGGATTGGAGTTATAAAACTCACTCATTGATAAAATATTAATATGGTGCATGTAATTAAATGTTGCACCTTGCATATAATTAAAAGAGTGGGGAGGTGAAGGGCTGGGCGTTGAGAAGAGGAGAATGGGCAGGGAAGATTCAATTTAGAGAAGAGTGGTTTAATTTAAAGTGGGTTGTGAAAATTAATGGTAACATGCCACGTAGCAAAAAAAATATTGTGGCTTCATATAGGTTAATAAATGGTTTTTTATCTAGATGAAATAGAAAATCCTGTAATTCTAAAAAATTTCACAAATTCAATTTTTAAACTGTTTGGATACGCATTGTACAATTCTATAAACTTTCTCTAAATTTTAAAATTAAAAGTTAAAATTTATAATTTAAAAGTTTAATGAAAATTTAAAATTTAAAATTTAAATATGAAATGTGAAATTTGATAATTGAAAATTTAAAATAGGAAAATGTAAATTTAATTTTAAATTTTGAAATTTAAAATTTTGAATTCACAAATTTAAAATTATAAAAATAAATTTAAATTTTGAAATTTGAACTATGAGATTTGAGATTTGAAATTTAAAATTCAAATTTTAAAATTTGAATTTAAATTTCAAGTTTAAAATTTAAAGTTTGAAATTTGATATTTAAAATTTAAAATTTGAACTATGAGGATTCTCTGTGCTTTTCCATTCCTCGATTATGGATATTTACTAGTTCAGCGAGTAGGGCTGGTAAATGTGTGAGCTGGCTCGCGTATGGCTCAATATTCGGCTCACTCATGGTCGACTTGAAATTAAATGAGCCGAGTTTGACCAAAAGCAAAAGCTCGAAATTCATTTCAAGCCGAGCTTGAGTATTACTCGGCTAACTCGAATTAGGCTCAAAAAGCACGAATAAAAACATATAGAGTCCGGCTGGAATACTTTCGATAGCACCAAACCTTTGGTGCTACCGAATTTTCCACTATTAGATTTAATCCATTGACTATTTTTGCCCGTTAGATTACACTATTCAACCAATAACTTACTCAACCTTAATAGAGGGCCCACATCAACCTAACCGTACATTTTTTTTATCCAAGTGTCGAAAACCTAATAGCACCAATAGTTTGGTGCTATTGATAGTATTCTAGCCTAGTTCTCTCTCTATGTAACATACCGGATTTTAATTTAAAAGTGAATATAAATAAAAATAGTGTGAGATACTATTTTTATTAGATTTAAAGAAGTAAAATATAAGTCTGAAATGACATGTACTGAAATCGAAATGAAAATAGAAGATTTAGAATTTTCTGTGAGAAACGGGGCAGATAAATTAGCAAAAAATGCACAGTGTCAGAAAATTATGAAGACTGGAGGATATGTCAGAATTATTTTTATGAGGCTAGATTTAAAGTTTCATGCCATTCTGACACCCGGAAGATGAAAAATAAAATCCGACTGCTATCTGTTAGAGATTATAGTTCGGTAGAGCTTTCGGTGACGAAACGGGGTCCAAACTGAAAAGTTAAGATATTTTCTTTCTTGTTAAGTTAAAACAAGCCCGATTGTCAAATTTGAGCGCAAACGAACATCCAAAAGGGCTCCGACTGTTTCAGACTGCTAAACTGCAAGTTGTAATAGGTGTGAGATAGAGTTTTGTGCAATTGTTACATCCCCTACTTGTGGCCTGGCAGCATGCGCGCACACACACACCCACACACATTCTTCCCTCTCCCTCACACTTGCAACCAAAGAAGAATACCCTCTCTTTCTCTCTCTTGAAGGTGGGAAGAAGGAGAAGGATTGGTGGAGAAGGAAGCTTAGAGGAAAAGTTCATCTTCTTCATCTTCCTCATTGGACCATTAGAGCAAGCATTGAGGTAAGCTTTGATGCCCTTTAATAGTAGATTTCTAGGGTTTAGATTTTTAAGCTCTAGAACAGTTTTAGATGCATCCTATGGTGCTAAGTAGATGGTTAATGCTTGAATCATGAAGTTATATGATGGATTCTTGCATTGATTCATTGTTATGGCTCCAATGGAATTTTGGAGGAGATGATGTTGGAGATGAAGTTGAAGCTCTCCAATGGTGAAGCAAGCTTTCCAATGGTGGATTTAGCTTGATGAGCATGGTGGCCATGGTGAGTTTTGTGGATTTGAGTTAAGGTTAGGATTAAGTCTTTTGTAAATGAGATGCTTAGCATCTATGTATGATTCTAAACTAGTTTAATGAAGAGAGTATCATGATTAATAAGACCCTCTTGATGAAACGGAGATCTAGGGTTGCAAATGGGATTTTAATTAAATCCTTTTTATGTATGAGGTTCTAATGATCTCTAATGTATTGTTAGCATGCTAAATCCTTAATATTTGGGTTAATTGGAGCATGTGTAGATGCTAGGGTTAGTAAAGGGGGTTTTTAGTAAATCAGGGTTTGATCTCATTTGACCCTATTGTTCTCTAATTGAAGGTTAGAGATAGGTCATTGAAGACCCTAGGTTGCGGATTGTTGGGCGTTCGGCAATTAATTGTGAGTTGGAGCCGAACCGGATCATGTGTGTCGCGGGAGCCCAATTGCAAGTGACTATAAGCAATCGGAGAGCGTTACGAGATGGGTTGTGTTTACCTAAGCGACTTGGTCGCCTCCATGTCAAAGTGGAGCTTGAATTTGTGTTGATGCATATATACATAATAGTAGTTGATTGCAAAGTAAATAATGGCATGAGCTAAATGTTGAATGAATGTGAAAGGTATATGCTAATAATGAATGGATGTGATAAATACTAATGAATGTATGAGAATTATGCTAATCAAGAATACATGTGGTAGAGGTTAAATTATGCATGAGATGGTAAGTATTGACTACCTTGGATGACAAGTATATGTATATTGACATATTATGGAAATATGCTAGTTGGTATTTGTTTATAGACATATTGTGAAATATGATAAATGAGAATATGCATGTTGACATTGTAGAATATGCTAGATAAAATTATGCATGTTGACAAGTTGTAAAATGTGCTAAAAAGTATATGCATGTGCAATTATGACATTGTGACATTTGACATAATAATGAGAACTTAGAAACAAATGTGACATATAGACGTGAATGTAGAAATTGGCATTAGTGACCTGGTGGGTCGAGAATACTAGAATTGAACACTTAGAAAACAAGTGTGGCATTATGGTATGGGTGTAAAGACAAGTAGTGTACATGACACTAGTAAAGATTAAAGAATACAAGTAAATTGGATAGCAATATTATGACATAACAACCTTAGAGTTAAGGGTCATATAAGCATGGTTCTCCTTGAAGTCAAGGAATGGATTGAATTTGGATTCCTTAAAGGTAAGGATTGATCGTACCCAACCATAGTCCTTACTCGAGGGCGGTAGCTCCCCCTCGAGCGATGTGCTCCAGAGTTGTCATCACTGGGTCATAGCGGTATTCTCCCCAGAAGGCGGTCCCGTCGGGTCGTAGCGGTATTCTCCCCGACAATAGGGATTTGGGTTAGTGAGTTTGTTGAGGGCGAAACCTACGGGTTAGCGAAGAGATTGGGTAATGAAATCTTGCATTCATCATGAATTGACTAAAGACCAAGTCAGTGGCATAGTTGGCTAAGATAAATGTAACCTTAGGAAAGAATGACAATTGAGTAAAGTGTGGCTAAGAATAAAGAGTAAAGAATGATAAGTGATAAAGAATTGCTAATATTATAAAAAATAGTAAATGATAGAGAGTAGAATCATTCAATCTACTTGTATGAGTTGCATGACTTACATATTGCATGTCTTGAGGCATAAACATGTATTTACTATTTGCATTAAATATTTGTGGATATCTGTTGGACTAACATGTTTGCAGTGCCTCCTTTTGACCTGGTGGATTGAGCTTTTTCCTTGGGTTGCCGTACCCACTGGGAACTATGGACAATAGTTCTCACCCCCGTATTATGTTTGAGGGTACAGGTTCACACGTGAGCGGTGCGGCGGCGCGAGGCGAGGGCGTAGCTCCATAGATAGCGCCCTACCATCGAGACCAGAGATAGTGGTACCCTGAGTCGGCTACTTAGGGATGTAAGGAAGAAAAGAACCAATTTGTAATAATTATGTTAAAGATGGATTGTATTTGGAAGTTAAAAAGAGTTAAAAATGTAATATATTATGTGATGTAGAATGTATTAAGTGAGTTGAATGCATGTAATAACTTAGTTATTTATGTTTTTGATACTTCCTTATGCAATCTCTACTTGAAATCTATTCCTGGTTGGAACCTCGTGTATTACTTTGTATTGATTGCGACGCCTTGAATGTATAGGGGAGACTCTGTCCGTGGTACAGGAAAAACTCTGTCCGTTCGGCAGTCTGTCGGCGTGCTCGAATCCGACCAAAGAGGCGGACTCGAGGGGTGACTCTCTCTCTCTCTCTCTCTCTCTCTCTCTCTCTCTCTCTCTCTCTCTCTCTATATATATATATATATATATATATATATATATATATATATATATATATATATATATATATATATATATATATATATATATATAACTAGGCTACTATGCTATTAATAGCACCAAGTCATTGGTGCTACCAAGTTTTTGGCCATTGGATTGAGAGATGTGTGGTTAGGATGATGTGGGCCCCCAAGGATTAAGTGGGTGGTTGGTTGAATAGAATGATCTAACGGATGAAAATCATCAAAGGGGTGGATCTAACGGCGGAAAACTTGATAGCACCAAATACATGGTGCTATCGATAGTATCCCAGTAGGACTATATATATATATATATATATAGAACTAGGCTACTATACTATCGGTAGCACGGAGGGCTCTGTGCTACCAAGTTGTTTTCGATGATGCAGATTCGAAATCGACGATCTGCTCCGTTAGACTTGATCTACACTATTAAAAGTATTTAGAAACTAAATTTCATAATTGTTTTCTATCATTTACCTATCAAACAAGTAGTCTAAAATTGAACGGCTGAAAATAAAAATCTCATAAAAAATAATGATAAAAGATTTAAATTCAAGATCAGATATACTGATCTTACTCTAAACAGTGAAATGAATTTTCTATTAAATTTTTATCGGATTTGGATTGTTTTACACCGTTAAAGTCACAAACACGCCACATCGGCCATTAAAATTGTCAATTTTGAGATCTTTTGATCACTAGTCAAATGATGTCGAAAAAATCTGAAATTTAGTTTCCAAATACTTTCAATAGCGTAGATCAAGTCTAACGGAACCGATCGTCGATTTGGAAGCCACATCATCGAAAACAACTTGGTAGCACGGAAGCCTCCGTACTACCGATAGTATAGTAGCCGGACTCTATATATATATAAGTGTCTTGCGAGAGTATTGCTCTCGGGGATCGGTCTCTCGTAGGAGAGACTAGTCCCCATACGCGTAGAAGCTGGCAGAGAGCCCTCTGCCCGCATAAACTGCTCTTGAGGACCGGTCCTCCCGTAGAGGGGCCGGTCCCCGTGCGCGAAAACTGCCCAGGCAGAGCAGTTTGAAAGAAGTAAAGTGGAGGGGTTTTAATGCAATTGTAGCATAAGTTGAGGGTATAGAGGGGGATGTACTCTCTCTCCCTCTCTCATTCCCTCGCAAACTCTCATATTCTCTCCCTCTCCCTCTCTCCATAAAGAAAAAGAAGAGAAGGAGAAGAAGAAGAATGAGGAGGAGAACTTGGTGGAGATCATCCCCATTGTCATCTTCTCTTCCTCTCTATCCCATTGGAGCAAGCATAAGAGGTAAACTACTAAACCCTATAATGGTAGAAACCTAGGGTTTGAATTCCTAGCTCTAGAATGTGGTTTGAATGATAATATAGCATGCTTAATAGTTGATTAAGGCTAGATTTAGAGTTGTGTTGGAGTAGTTTTGCTATAGTGCAAACCTAGGGCTCCAACTTGGGGACTTCCTTAATAAAGGAGATTTATCTCGTTTGTTGACATCTAAACCTAATTGATAGGTGTCTAAACGCGTTGGAGAAGTCGAAATTTTGATTCGTCAAGTTGGCGGAAAGCTATCGGCAAAACAAGACCGTTTGGGCTTCTTTTCGACCTAGGAAGCCGAGACATCGACGAAGAAAGTGCAGAGGAGCATTCTTAGGACCTCCACATTGTCAAACATCATCGAAAGGTGGGGGTGTCATCCTGAAGCAACTGGACTCTTTACTATATCTTAGAATAACATGACTTTGCATCTCTTGCATGTTGCATTGTAGGATTACATTATTACCATTCCTTATGCTCTCTAATGTGTATCGTAGTGTGAGTCGAATATTTGATATAGTGGATAGATAAGGATTGGGTTTTGATGTTGAATCCTATAGTGTCAAAGGAAAGAGATAAACTCGATGGTTATCTAGTGACATAACGAGTGGCATTTAAATGATAAATGAACAAACGAGTGGCATATAATGTAGTGTATAATGACACTAGTGGCATATGAACTTAGGGATAGATGGATTCCCTAGTGATGACTCGTGAACAAAGAATCTAGTGTAGTTAAACACTTATGCATGAACATTAGGATAGGTGATTCCCGAGAGAATTTGTCACGCCCCGGGACCCAGCGGAAGCCCGCCCGGCGCGTACCCAGACCCGCCGTACATCTAAAACGTACCTGGCGTCTACCAAAAATGATAAATAACCAACCAGAGAAGAAGCATCTAAAAGTATCAGAGCAAAAGTAACAACTAGATCTCTAGAATAGGAAGCATAAGAAGCTAAATCGAAAGCAAGTAAAAACCACTATCCACTATGAAGCCAGAAAGTAAAAACAACGAGAGTTCCTATAAAAAAAAAAAGCTATAAAAGTGGTACACAGGTGGTCTCTAAACATGGATACAAAAATTTCTCTCTCACAAAACGAACAAAGAGAGAAAACCCCTACAAAGGAATAAAAGCTGAAGCTATCTAGTTAGGCAACCCCCTAGCCGCGATCCCGTGCCTTCGCCGGTGCCGAAGGCTCTGTAACACATAAGAAACAGAGGGCGTGAGAACTATTAAATAATAGTTCACAGTGGGCAATTACTGACTTCAGTTGCATGCTCCACTAGGCCCATAAACGAAACAAGTAAGTGGGCAAGTATAAACGCAACAAGTAAACCGCTAAAACATGATATCTCTACTTAGTATGAATGTGCATAAATAAGCAACTATTCTAAGCATGAATAGTAAATATAACCAACTAGTCCAATGTCCACAATGCAATAGTAAAGTGTCAAGTTTTACTACTTTAGTCAATGTCCAATGTCAATTAAACTACTTTAGTTTAAATCTCATAAGACCCGCCCGAAGACTGTCTGGCCTGAAGACCCACCCAAAGGCTGTCTAGCCGATGCCGAGCCTAATGGCCCCGTGGTAGTCAACATCCCCACCCTAGGAATGAGTCTGTCCCACGGCAATCCACTTCGGCGCCCAATCCCGCACGACGAATAAGTATCGCGTTGGCCAACTCCGGAGTGCTGGCTTGTAGGGAGCGACCCTCACAAGCATGTGCGAATGAGCACAATGGCAATGTAATCATAAGATCAGTCTCAAGTACCAAGTTGTCATGTCTAAAACATGGAAAGTGAAGCTACTGTGTTCAAGGCCTATCTCTATGTCATCATGTCTCTAACATGAAATATAGTAGATATCCAATGGCATATGTCAATGTCTCTATGTTGTAGTTTCACAGTTTTCTAAGTTAAGTGCCTCTTTATGACACTTAATCTTTCTAAGTCCCAATATGAGTTTAATGTTTACAAATACGTCATTTGAGTTATATCAAACATAAGAGGCACGTTCCCAAGTGCCCACATGAACAACCCTCACATGCATGTAAAATACCCCATAATGCTCTACTACATAGAGTGAAATTTTCATAATACATAAGGCATGTATTTTAAGTGTTCTAAAATTCATATAAATTCTATCTAACATGAATATGCATGTAAAATAATTTATTGATAACAAATAACCACATAGGAGACATTTTCTCCTATACTCATGAAGCCAAACCCTCGAAATGATCCAACCGTTGCTCCGAAATGCTAACGAAGTTTATATTCTTCTTCCTAGCACCCTACAAAGCATGCTAGAAGAGTTATAACCTCAAAAAGATGAACCATGAGTTCAATCTTTAAGAAACTCAACAAAAGGGTGAAGAAACTCACCAAATACGAAGGAAGCCCACTCGATCTCCAAATGGGAGCTAGAGTCCTAGCAATCCAACCTAAACAAAGCTTCTAAACCCATCAATTAGGTCCCAAAGTCCTCAAATCGAAAATCCCCAAAATAAACCCTAAAATTCTATTCTAGGGTTTCATCTCCCAAAAACCATCCAAACATGGATCAAATGGAGGAAACAAGTAACTAACATCTCAAGAAGCTCTAATCCAAGCTCAAAATATTCCAAGGTTGAAGATCCTTCCTCTACCAAGCTCCAACAATAGCTTCAAAGCTTCTCCAATGGTGGAAAGTCATCAAGAAGCATAAAGAAACACAAAGAGGAGATCAAAACTAGCTAGAAACCATCAAGAATGGAGAAAACCCAAAGGGAAGGAGTCTCACCTATTTTCTCCTGTGTCTAGGACTCAAGAATGCAGCAAGGGGTGTGGGGGTACTTATATAGGTGAGTCAAAACGCAAAAACACCCCTGCAGTTCAAACTGGTCAGAATCTGTCAAAGTGTACCGGTACATGGGCAAGTGTACCGGTACAGATCCTGCGAAATGGCCAAACCCGAGCCTCAGGTTGTCATCATTCGGCCATGTGTACCGGTGTGTACCGGTACAACCATCAAGCCTGTACCGGTACAACCATCAAGTCTGTTGTAAGGAAATATATGCATCTGCATGTGCATTTAAGGCAGTGGAAATAAATTTTATTTATAAAAATGATCCAATCATATGTACTGTAATATCATAACTTTTATGATATTAGTATATATATGTACCAAGATCATCTCGTGTGACACACAAAATTATTATTTTAATCTAATTAGAAGAAGGGTTCGATTTTCAACCTGTGCAAATTACCGAAATTATTTCACGGTTGATGTGGATCTGAACTTCTGGTCCTTTGAGCCGCACAAATGTTCGGCCTCTATATGTATCCACACAAGGCTGCTCCGGGATCTGTGCTTCACACAATCACAGTGTAATCTCGAAACTCCTTTCGTGATATCTTGTCAATGTGGAGAAAAATTAATCCTCACAATTGTGCTAGCAATTTGAAGAGGATTAACTATAGAAACTAATTAATATTGGAGGACCACTCTCTTGTGATTAAAAGAGAATTCTATATAAGATTGAAACTATCTTTCTCTCGTACTTATTACCAATCACACCCACCGTTCATGAGGAGGATTACATCTCTTTTATAGTCTTAAACTCCATGAATGAGAGGAAATCAAACTCCTCTTATTGTTGGCAAAGAGGAGAGAAGAAACTACCACCATAAATGATAGGAAGTTAATTCCTCTCATTTAATAGGTAGAGTAATTAAAGTGAAACGAGCGGAGGGAAGAGAGAGAGGAGGTTTTCATTTTCTCCCAAATAACTATTTCATTAATAGGGAAGTGAACGTATGAGTTCACTTTGTCTTCTACCTTCTTCGTTTAATTTCAGTTTGTAACTTCCTCAATTAATCTTTATTAATTGAGGAGCTGATGAGAGAAAGATGGTAAAGTCCTTTTAGTAACTTCAGCGCAAGTGCACCGAATGCAACAGTTGCATTTAACTATATAATTTTCAATTTCACAAATTGGTCCCTCTTGCTAACAAACTTAGCAAGTAAATCCTTTCTTTGCTACTTTAGCAAAATGGTCTCTATTAATTTCTAAGCACTTGATCATACGCAGCCTTTATTGTGTGTGACCACATAGGTTCAATTCTATCTGGTAGTGAGATGTGACACCAAACTCTTTTAATGTCACCATCGAAACTCTTTTCGATGGACCAAAATATTTTTGGCTCTCCCAACTGAGTGTAATTAACTATCTTAATTACTCTCATGGGTCCCACAATCCACGAGTGACACCTAGCAGTATATCGCGGCAATCCAAGTAGAATTAATAATAGACAGAACCTCTAAGTGTAGTTACCGTGTGTTAAAATCCTTCTATCACTTATCCCGATTGAGTCGAGGTTATGGATAACTCGTCAAACCACATTACTCAATCATATGCCTTATCTGATTAACACTTAATATGGAAACTCCTTTCCATAAAATCTTACTGCCTAGGCCAAGGACTTGTAAAACAGAGAGCATAGGACAATTACCTCTCTACCGAGGGTGATAGATTCCATCTTGACACACACCTACCTCCACGTATGACCCACTGCAGCCAACATGTGTTGACTTAACCCATGATTAGGGTATAAGTATTTACACAGTCAAACTACAATAACCCACACGCAAGATAACCGTGGTGCCTCAGGTCAAAGGATCACTCACACTACTACAGTATGGAACAATTCACTGACGAGTGAGTAGACATCCATGTGATTGTTTATAGTTGGTCACGCTCAGTGAAATTGTTCTCCAACATTCACCTGTATGCTTACTCTAGTGTCACCACACTAATGACTTGAGACTTATCATCCCATAAGGGAAGTACAAAGATACATCGATCTATCCCGGATTTACCACCGCCTCGTGATAATCCTATGAGCAGGAGCATTTAAGAATTAATTACAGAAGAATATATGTCTCAAATTTCTAACTTCTTAGAAAGTTAATTCTTCTACTATTAATTCTATGGACGATTCATAAATATGCATTTGTCAATAATATGAATGAAGAATGCCAGATTTAATTATAAAAGAAAAGTACACTGATATTATCCCTTTAAGTTATGACGGAGATTGGCTTATAGGGCATATAACTAACATCTGTACCGGCACAAAGCTCAGAAAACTCAATCCGAGAGTGACCAAAAATTCGACTTTTCGATTTTGGTCCCTAGATGCAAACCATCATTCTCGGGATTCGAACCATAGGTCGGAACACTGTCAACGACCTTCCAAAAAATGTGGAAAGGCTCCGAACTCAAGTCAAATACTCGAACTCCGCCATTTGCGCAAGTCTAGTATGTTACAGAATTATTGGCCCTAGTTCGTAGGGTGTCCTAGAGTTGAGAGGATAGATCAAGCTCACGGTCTGTTTATTTGGGGTGGTAAAGCCATCCAAGTTCTCATGCACTCCGGAGTATGGTACGAGAGGGGCAGAGTTGATGTCCCGCAGACAATTTCGGGTTTGAGAGTGAGTTGAGTCTCCTTACCCACGGGATGATGATGTGAGTCGTAAGCGAACCTAAGGGATTCGTCAAGGATTGGGTGAACAAAAGTATAGCACTGTTAGTGAACATTTGCTTATTGGACATAGATTGGACATAGTAGCATGATAGTAAACTTTTACTATATGATACATGCATTCATTATCTATGATTTTGGGCATAGTAGCATAGCTTTCATATTATGTCATTTACCGCTTTGATATCTATCTATCTATCTATCTATCTACTTTTGCCTACTTGGACCTAGTGGGAAGATCGGCGGAGTCGACGGCCGAACCCACTGGGTACTATGAAAGATAGTTTTCACCCCACTTCATTACAAGGCCGAGTGTGAGCGCACCGGGCGAGGATCGTGGCAAGGACATCGCGCCCGAACAGTAGCATAGTAGCTTTCCATTTTGCATTAGAGTACACCTTGTATCTAGATGCTTTATGTTTTTGGAAGAGCTAGTTATGTATTTGAGATGAACATGTATTCATTTTTGAATGAGAATGTAAATGTAAAAGGATGAAATGTGATGTAATAGATAGTAATCTCTATTTATTTCACTCGTGGTATACTTGTGTTTCTTGCTCTTATATGTCGCCAGTTGTGCCCGTTGATTGTGTATATTTAGAATTTAATTTTTGGGTAAATTCTTGTACACTATCTGTTTGTTGAGCCTTGGGCGGACATGAGAGGTGTTGTCCGTTCGGCGTCTGTCCGACGCGCCCGAACCGGACCAAATCGGTAGCGGTCACGGTCGCGACAGTCCCGTTGGTTCAAATTGTTCAAATACTATGCTGCAAGCATATACCGTATATCCAACTACTATAAGCTATCTAGTAGTGATTTTACATTGTGATGTAATGTCACTAACCAATCTCAATGTAGGACCTACAAAAGTGTAGTTCGGCTTGTGCCGCCTAATTGC
This sequence comes from Aechmea fasciata, assembly GCA_025177825.1. NCBI lineage: Eukaryota > Viridiplantae > Streptophyta > Magnoliopsida > Poales > Bromeliaceae > Aechmea > Aechmea fasciata. The sequence goes on from CM045932.1 coordinate 12,051,810, forward strand.
CCGTGGTAGTCCAACATTCCCTGATAGGAATGAGCTTATCCCACCCGGCCCGTAGGCTTCTCGATACCGCACGAGCGAACATGAGTCGCGTAGGCTAACTCCGGTGTGTCGGCTTGTAGGGAGCGACCCTCACAAGCATGTGCGAATGAGCACAAATGGCAAGCAAGCGTAGTTATGTAACATACCGAAACAATGGTAGCTTGTATCGAACTTTAGCCAAATAGACTAAAGTGCGTGAAAGGGATAATTGGACAAGTTCCAATTATTGTTTCAATAATGTTGGAAGGGTTAAAAGGGAGTTCTAAAAGAGTTAAAAGGGTTTTAGCATCAATCGACGCAAAATAGAATCGAAAGAATGCTAAAACGGAAGTCTGGGCAAAATGTACCGGTACAACCATCAAGTTGTACCGGTACAGCAATTACTGCCTGAGAGGAGCAGCTCTCGGGTTTGGCAGGTAGCGCGAAGGTGTACCGGTACAAAAATAGATTTGTATCGGTACAAATGCTACGAAACTGAGAGAGCTGCTCTCGGGTTAGGCCTCTACGCAGATGTGTACTGGTACAGAAACCCATGTACCAGTACACTTTGGCTCTGAAAGTAGGGAGCGATATGTTGCAGAATAGAGTTTTTGGGGGGCTTAGTTGCAAATGTTACAATATGTTAATACCCCACCACCCCCTCTCTTCACAGCAAACACCCCAAACCTCTCTCCCTCTAATTTTCCTCTTTCTCTCTCTAGAGATCTTGCCCTAGAGCAAGGAGAAGAAGGATAAGAAGGCTTAGAAGGAGATTTTAGAGGTCTTGAAGATGTAGAAACTCTCATACAAGGTGGACCTTGGGATTGATTTGGGCTACGGTGAGTTTTATGCAAGAACTCTTCTAGGGTTTGGATTTCTACCCTAAGTTTTGGAGTTTTCATCCTCTATCAAGCTTAGAAACCCTCTAGAGGCATGAACTCCATGAAAACCGATGGAAGCTTCATGTGCTCTAATGGTGAAGTTCTAGGGTTTGCTTTAAACGCCCAAGAAATGGTTTAGATGTGTCACGCCCCGGGCCCAGCGGAAGCCCGCCGGCGCGTGCACAGACTCGCCGTGTACACCAAACACGGATAATACACACAAGGCGTCTATTAAAACAAGAAAGGAATAGAGAGGAATCCTAACAAGACTATCAGAGCGAGTAATATAAAATCACTAAGTTCTAACATAAAAGATCCACAAGAGCGATACAAAAGTATACAACTAAATCCAGAACCTGATACAAAGCTCTAAGCAAATACAAAATACATCTTTTCCAAAAACTACAAAAGAAAAGATAACATCGGGTCCAACTAAAGTAACTTCGTAGGGCTCTAGCTAGCCGCTAACCCCTTGCCTCGATCCCTAGCCAATCCCGATGCTGATGGCTCTGAAAATAACAACAAACAGAGGGTGTGAGAACTATCAAAAATAGTTCCCAGCGGGCAATTACTGAACTCAGCGAAATGCTCCACTAGGCTAAAATAAGCATGCTATAAGGAAGTAGAAGCGATAAATGAAAAGCGAGTACATGAACGAATTTAACTAATAACATGCTTCTACTACAAGTTTGATTATCATAATCATGAAGTTCTACTTTTAGTGGCACAAACATATGTCAATATTGAGTAACATGCATAATTGAATGAATGCCGATGACTAATAACATTCATAACCTTAATGCCCATGATACTACTTAGCGTAATTTATACTTTTCATTGTTCTCTACCAAGTATACATACTAGTCCATAAAGATATAAGTTTACTACCACTAGTGTTGTCAATAACATATGTTCCATAATGTTCAACTACTATGCATGCATCGAGTAGTAATCTAAGGTAACAACCATATGCATGGACATCTACTATGTATGCATCAACCACGATGATATACAATGTGAAGTTTTTCAATACCCAATTTATAAGGAACGTACACATGGTAACGTCCCGGCTCGTGCCATGCTTAGGTGGCCCCGTTGAGGTCATCGATTTTCCCCGTAAGAAAAGAGACGCAAGCCACGGCAATCCACTTCGGCGCCCAATCCCACACGGCGATCTATCGTCGCAAGGCTAAACTCCGGAATGCCGGCTTGTAGGGAGCGACCCTCACAAGCATGTGCGAATGAGCACTAGGGCAAGCAAGCGTAATCATAGCATAGGGTGCCTAATTTGGGATATTCAATAATCAAGTCTAAAACTTGGAATCTTACTCATCGACTCGACGGTCGGAAATTAGATCAATCATGTCATGACTTGTTTACAACTACTTGGGTGGTATGTCTCTACCAACACATATAATGTTTTAAAACATGCATAACTCAATTGACAATATCCTACTTGAAATAATTCGCTACTTTAAACAAGATTCCAAAGAAGTTCATGACATGCAATTCCAATAACTATCAATAAGATATATATACCAATGCCATATGCAAGGGAACTATGAAATATTCACAATATCATAATACATGTGATGCACATGTCTTTCCATTAACATCCTCACTACATGGAGTAAAAGTATTATGATGCAAGCAATTTAAATCACTAGTATGACATGCCATTATCTCACATAAAGTTTGCCCCGAAAGCTTAACATTACCTTTCCTCATGTCTAAAACATGGAATTAACCCATTCGATCCCTGGATCGAATGCAATATCACAATGGCCAATGCTAGTCACACTACTAGAATAAATGCACCAAATTAACCTCATGATTATCTTATCATGCTTTATGTTACATTATCACAACTATCTTGTCTACAACAAGTATAAGGCAAATTATGCTAAGTCTCATGCATACATATGTCTCATTCATATAGATATGCTATTAACTTCAAGGACAATACCTTTTAATTACAAGGTCACAATGTCATGTTTTCTTATCTACCCAAGCATAATGTAAGAACACTAAGTTCTATTTACTTGTCTCTAACAAGTGCAATGTTATAACTATGTGTGATACTATAAATGTAATCCAATCGTTAGGTACCCTCAAGAGTTCATCTCACTAATCATACTCTAACATATTTTTTAAAGTGGCATAAACGAGTAGTCTCAACTATAGCCAAACTATGCCCAATTCTACATGTATGTCTCTACCGCATAGAGGATATATTTTCACTATACATAACATGGTCATATTATATTCTCATAAATTCAAGCATGTCATAAAGAGTATGAATAAACATCTAAACATGTCTTTAAACCAAAGTAAAGACATAAAAGGAGTTCACCCATTTCGGTGAGATCAAACCCACCGGATGTACTTCGAATCCTTTCCGTTTCGCCGAACGAAGTTGCCCCTCAAGCTTCTAGCACCCTAAGATGTTTCTAGAAGGGATACAAGCTTCAAATAAACATCCAACTAATTTCACCAAAAATCACATAGAAAAGAGGTGAAAATTACCTTTGACCAAGGAGGTCTTGTCCAAAGCTCAAATTGACCCAATGAATCTTCAAATCCAACCTAAAGGAGAGTTCTAAAGCAATCAAATAGACTTTAAAAGCCTCCAATCGAAAAGCCCCAAATAAAATCCTAATTTTCAAAATTTAGGGTTTCATCTAGTAAAAAGATCCAAAACCCAAATCTAAAGGAATGGATTTGTTGTTTACCTTCTAAGAGCTCCAAGTCAAGGATCAAAACCCACTAGGAGTAATGATCTTCCTCACAATAAGCTCCAAGTCCAAGCTCTATACTCCTCTAATGGTGGAAATGGCTCCAACAAGCAAAAGAGAGCAAAATGAGGTGTTTAATTCCAAGAAACCCAACCAAAATGAAAGAAATCCAAAGAGGAAGAAAGGAAAGCTCCCCTACCTCTTATCTCTGTGATCCTCAGAACAAAAGAACCCTAAAGGGCGGGGGGGTGCTGTTATAGAAGGGCACAATCGCATAAACACCCCTGCAGTTTCAGATTTTCGAAAACTATCAAAGTGTACCGGTACACGAAAAAGTATACCGGTACAAATAATGCGAAACTGCCAAACCCGAGCCTCGGGTTTGCTAAGATTTGCCAAGTGTACCGGTACAATCATCAAGCCTGTACCGGTACAACCATCAAATCTGTATCGGTACAGATGCCCGAAAATGCAATCCGAGAACTATCCAAAATCCAACTTTTTGAACTTTGATGCATAGATTTAAACCTCTATTCTTGGGACTCGTGCCATAGGTCGGAACACTGTCAACGACCCTCCAGAAGTCTGAAAAAGCTCAAAACTCATATCCAATACTCGAACCTTACTATTTGCGAAAGTTCAGTGCGTTACAAGATGGTTCTAAATGACCTCCTAAATGTTCAACAAACTTTCTTTTGCTTGTTCTAGAAATCAAAATCTAGGGTTGTACAAATGGTCACATTAGGGCACCAAATTTGAAACTTTTGCCTTAAGTAGTTTCTAAGGCAAATTGATCATATAGAAATCTAATTAGAGGTGTTTTCGATACGTTGGTGCGCTAGGTTCGACAATTCAATAAGCATACAAAAAGTTATTAACAAAATACAATTTTTAGTATAGATAGCCGTAGCACGCGGAATAGGAGTCTAAAAATCCTAAGAAGTGAACCGGGGCATCCATGCAACCATCAAAGGTGGGTGGTGCATACCAAGGACCTTGAATTTCCTTTTATGTCTAAAGTGTCATATTTGAGCATGAGCATGCATTGAGCATATTGCATAGTAGGATTACTTTTGAGTTTCTTATTGCATGTTGTGAGTTCCAATGCATGTGAAATACTGGTGAGAATGTATAAACCCTATGTATGCATGCTAAAGAACAAGAAATTACTAGACTTAGAGAACAAATATGACATTGGACATGAATTTAGAGAGTAACATTGATGGGTCTTGAACACTTAAAAACAAGTGCGGCATCAATGTGAGTACAAGAACAAAGTAGTGTATATGGCACTAGTGAAGGTTGAAGAACGCAAGTAAATAGAGAGAACTACATTATGATATTACAACCTTAGAGTTAAGGGTCATATGAGCATGGTTTTCTTTGGAGTCAAGGAATGGATTTAATTCGGAATCCTTACAGTTAAGGATTGGATCACACTCGCCTTTTAGTCCTTGCTCGAGGGCGGTAGCTCCCCCTCGGGCGATGAGCTCCGGAATTCTTAAGGCCTTTTTGCATAAAAAATCTACTTATTTTGGGCTTTTACAAAATCGGGCCACATTTTTCGTTTTTGCAGATTCGATCCACTTTTTCAGCAAACTGACCAAAATATCCTTATACATTTTTCTCTCTCCTTTTTTTTTTCTCTCGTTCTTTTTTTCTTTCTCTTCCCATAGAGCGGCGGAGACAAGCGGAAGTAGAGGCGGAAGCCTCTCCTTCTACGTGGCGCCCACCCTCCTCATCGCCTCCTCCGACGAATCTATCTCTTCCTTTCGCCGCCTCTCATTCTCCCACGACGACACTCCAACGACTCACGCCGCTTCTCGGCCCGGCGCCCGCAACCTCGCCCCTTCGCCTCCGCCTCTTCTCCTGCCTCTGCCTCTCTGCCGCCCCATAGTGAAACCCTCTGCCCTCGCGCCTCAGCCCCGATATAGTCTGCTTTGATCTAAACGACGGCCGGCGTCCTCAACGTCGGTGTCATCGTCGGCAAGCTCCTACGTTCCCGCCGCCTCGATTTTAGGAGATTTTTATTGTTATGGTGTAATGGTGTAAAAGTGTAAAAAAGAAGAAGAAAGAGAATAAGGATGAGAAAGAGAAACAGTGCAATTTTGAGTGAAATGATGCAAAATTTGGCGAAATAGTGCAAGTTTGGGCAAATTTCACCCAAAATTGTACCATTTCGCTCAAATTTGTACAATTTCATCCAAAATTGCACAATTTCTCCTTCTCACCAATTTTTTTTTTACACCATTACACCATTACAACAAAAATTTTCTAAAAATCGAGGCGGCGGGGACGCGGGATCTCGACGACGACGACGACGACGCGCCGATGTAGTGACCTGGATTTTCTGCTGGAACTTGTCGACGGCTCAAGCGAACGTCGGAACAAGTCCGGGGCGCGTTGGCGCCAATGGGACGCCAAACGGGCCTTGTGGGAACGCGATAGCAGCTTGAATCCTGAAAATCTGCGAAATAGTGGATTTTCGGTGAGCTATCTGTACAAATCTTGGTTTGTACCGGTACAAGAATGATGGCTATACCGGTATAGCCACCAGAGATATATCGGTATAGTGCCGCGCTGAACTGCTCTCGGGTTGCCTGTTTATACCGGTACAAGGGGGCCGTTTGTACCGGTACAGCGTAGTAGGTGGGCTAAGGGCAGATTAGTCTTTTGCCACTTTGTTTTTATCACCTACACCTCCCAGCTACATAACACGTTAGGAGAGAGAGGGGAGTCTTCACAACTCCTTCTTCAGCTCCATGTTCTTCTCCTTCATTCCTTCTTCATCTAGCTCAACCAAAGAAAGTGGAGGAGAGCTCGGGTGAAGTGCAAACTTCGTCGTCGTCGCGCCGCGGAGCTTTTCGAGTGCATTTCCGACGCCGAGGCACTGCGAGGGAGCTAGGCGAGCTCGGGATTTCGCCATCTTCGACACTACGGCGATTCTACAGGATTTTCAGAGGTGAGTGATCCATCTAGAGCACCTCCATTGCTTCCACTTCAACGATTTTCGAGCTAAGTCCGGACTGTGCAGGAATTCGACGTCGACTCGCCGTATTTTGGGTCGTACGCGACGTAGAAGCGACGGGTTTCGCTGTGCCTAGACTCGTTGGAACCGTGACGACGAGAGGAATCCAACGAGCATTTATTTGGATTTTTTGGTGAAGGTTAGCTCAGTCGAAATCCCAGTTTTCTCCCTTGCTGTTTTTCCTCCTTGAACTGCTGCTGACTGCAGCGACACTCCGCGGTGTTTTGCCTTTTTCTCCGTGTAGGGAACTCGGATCGCGACGAAATCTGGGGCATTGGATCCGCGACTTCGAGGCGATTCCAGCGATACCTTACTCGCTGGATTTGGAGCAGGTTAGCCCAGTCGAAGTGCCGTTTTACTGTGCCGCTGTCCCGCGAGAATCGACAATCGATTTGCTGATTTCCGGTGTCGACGTCGGTGCTTCGCCTAGAACTCAGCGTAGGAGAGGCGGAATCCAGCTGGAGCTGTTGGATTCTGACTGCGAGGCGAAGATTTCGAGCCTTTGCTCGCTGAATTTGGACAAGGTTAGCTTAGTTAACTTTAAGCTTTTCTCGGCCCGCGATTTCCGGACAGATTTCGAAGAAATCGAGTTTTTGATTTATCTCTTCGCAGCAGGTTGTCTTTTGGTCGGTGACGGATCAGCGGAGGTGATCGAGGGACCCAGGGCACTCCTTGCTGCCAGGGATTCGCCACAAAGGTGGGCATCCATCGGTCATTCCTAAGTTTAAGTAGTCAGCATGTATAATTCTGTTTTAATGTTTAGACCTTAGCTCGAATTCATGAATATCAACTAGTATTAAATCTGAATTTTGGAGCATGTTCACAAGTAGTATTTTTATACATGTTTGGACTTGGACTTGACTTAGGAGAAAACTACGTTCAATCGTCATATATTACACTACCAGATTTAGCTCTAGGAGCCTTGTTGCATTGTATCGTCGCCGGGGGAGTGCGTCGGATACCCAGAGTAGTGTAGCTAGTTGACGCTCGCGCTGTGGATGCCGAGCTATGTTCAGTTTCAGTGTGTGTGCCAGGGGCACGTGGTGTGTTAGTGGTTAGACACAGTTACTTGACTATGCCTGTGAGAGCCAGATCGAGCTCGCCAGACATACGCTTGCATACTCGGTTGGTTCGCGCCCACGAGTGCCGCTCCGGAGTCTGGCTTTGTGCTTTTGCGTTGGTGTCGCTGCGCCCTCGTGTGGGTTGCTCTCCGCTAGCTACCTGGGGGTAGTTGTAGTGTTGCTTCGACAGGCGGGACGGGTGTTTCACAGTCCCTGGAAAAATTGGGTCAAGTTTTGGTTGGTACTACTGGTTGATAGTGTTCGAGCTTACAGAGTTGTGACTTATAGCTGTAGAGTGGTTCCAACTTCTCTTTCTACTTTCCTGTGTACCTTGTAGACTTAGTGGGTGGACCGATGTTGTTTAAGGCGGCACCCACTGAGGACTACCTGTTTTTACAGTAGTTCTCACGCCCCTTCTCCTCCACCCTTGTTGCAGGGCCTTCGGCGTCGGCTGCTTGCTCCCTACGAGGTGGACCGTGGTAAGGCGTCGCGAGTTAGAAAGCCACTTCCGTTGGTCTTTGAGTTAGCCGTCTTCCTCTACTGCAGGTAGTGACTTTTTGGGTTGTTCTTTTGTACATACACTTGTGAGCTCGCTGGAGCGAGTAGTTGTATTTTGGGAACTCGTATGTATGCAGATCTTATTTCACTACCTGCTTGTATTTATAGCATTTCAGCTCTATGCTACTTTAGTAGTATTGTATGTTATACAGGTACAGCTACGCTTCGTGTACAAGGAAAATTTCTTGTACACGGCGGATTTGTCGGCGTGCCCGGGAAATATTGCTACCCGGGGCGTGACAGCCGATGCCTTGGACGTCGTCGTTGGCGTCGACGACGGATGAGAGGGCGGGGGTGGGGGTGGGGGCAGAGGGTTCGGTGGGGCGGCAGGATGGTCAAAGCGCGGAGGAAAGAGGCGGAGGGGCGAGGGGTGCGGGTTACCGGGGCCTGAGAAGCGGCAGTCGAAGTCGTGGGAGTGTCGGCGTGGGAGAAAGAGAGGCGGCGGCGGCCAGCAGAGCGGGGTGTCATCATGAGAGAATGAGAGGCGGCGGAAGGAGGATGTGGGTTTGTCGGAGGAGGCGATGAGGAGGGCGGGCACCGCGGAGAAGAAGAGGCCTCCGCCTCCTCCTGTCTTCGCCGCTCTCTAGGAAGAGAAACAAAAAAAGAACGAGAGAAAAAAAAAGAGAAGAGAAAAATATATAAGGATATTTTGGTCAATTTGCTGAAAAAGTGAACCGAATCTGCAAAAATGAAAAAAGTTGTCCGGTTTTGCAAAAGCCCAAAATAAGTGGATTTTTTTTTATGTAAAAAGGCCTAAATACATTTATCTAAACCCCAAAACCCCTCTCAGGTAAATAAATGTTAATATGTGGAAATTTTTATTCAACGCTAATCTACTTATATTTTGATATCAATTATGTTGTAGCAGTCCTAAAACTGCATCAGGATAGGCACACTGTCTTTATCTACTTATATTTTGATCTAATCGAACCCATTTCAATGTCACACTGTGTCACGCGTCATCACAGCCAATATTCAAAAGCACCATTGCTCCTTCCAGATAAACACATCACAACTAATTTAGTATTAATTATTATTAAGCAACAAAACCTTACTTATCTTCTTTAATTTGTTTATGTGCCATTATTGAGAGAAATAGTTAAAGGAGGATCACATAGCATTTTCTTTGTCTCTTTCTTTCTTTCTTTCTTTCTTTCTTTGTGTTTTCTTGGTCATAGAACCTAACATTTCCACATCCTACTTTTACTTGGGAATTAGGAGCATAGAGATAGAACCTAACATTTCCACATACTAATTTGTATGGTGACAAGGACTTTATCCTTATGTAAAATCAGAAAACTTAGTGCAATTTTAATAACTAATCATATGTATTTATCACAATAGATTATATGGAGACCTTATACCGACCCAGTGTTAGAGACGCTCCCATCATTGTCTGGTAGGGTCCCAGGTTTGGCGATCGAGGACTACCTTAGTCTGTTTCCACATTATTGAGCTGCATCATCCCGATCGCGTGCTTCGCCAGTTTGGGCTATTACAGCATATACCTGAAGCAGTGCTTGCCATACCTCGCATTAATTCACGAGGTAGAGCATATGAGGATTGGGCGGCATTCATGCTTCATACATTGCACGTTGGAATGATAGATTGGTAGATATAGCAGAGGTGGACCCGGAGATGGATCCTGATCCTATAGGAGCTACCACTGCTTACATGCAGTGGTATTGGACGATCACTCGGCGGTGGATATCTACACCTGTACAGAGGCCACCCCTCCCGTATCAGCCACGTGGTCACGTCGAGAGAGTATTGGTATAATTGTAATATATCACTTCTCTTTTAAAATTTATTTTTATATATACAAAAAATTATTTAATATTAATTATATTGGTGCTTTTATTTCAGGTCGATATCGTGCAGAGATCACATTATACGATCAGACGTGTCCTACCAGATATTTCACGAGGTTGAGTATTAGATGCACTATCACACGTGGCCAATCAGATGGAAGCAGTTTTGGAGAGTTTACCTACGCTTTCTGAGACTGTACCTCCACGACGAGCAGACTATGGTGGAGCATCGACGTCCGGCCATGCACCAGTATATAGTCCACCGAGGCCATCATCATCGATAGACCGCACCGCCACCGCGGTACGGAGAGCCACATTTTGATTATGTTATGGACCCGGCACCGGCACCGGCACCAGGACTAGTACGACCGGATCCACCTTTACCAGTTCATATCTTTTATTATAGGCGCCGGCGACGTATGCAGTCTATTCGTACAGATCAGCCCTCCTCTTCAGCTCCTCCACGGCCAGACATACTCCCGACGCCTACTGTGATCGAGAGTGCTGCTATCGAGCATATCGACCACTTGGAGATCTTAGAGCCTATTCATGAGCATGGTGTTGGTCGTGGTCGCGGACGTGGTAGGCGACGTGGTCGAGGGAGGGGAAGGAGAACATGATATTATTTTTATTTATTTTTGTAAAACTTGCTTGAATTTTGTATATATAGATGTTCATATCTCATATTGAGACTTTATTCAGATTCTGTTGGTATTGATATGTGTATTGTACTGTTGTATTGTGATGTTATGATGTTGCATTTCATTATTGCGTTGTGATGTTGTATTGAGTTGTTGCGTTGTGATATTGTATTGATGTATCGCGTTGTAAGTTTTTCTTCGCCAGCTGATTCTGTGAAGGGAATGGTATATGTATTGGACACGGTGAATGGTTCACCGTGTCCAATACTAATACTACACCGGCTAAGTGCTGGTAGTTGTATTGGACACGGTCATTGACCGTGTCCAATACAACTACAAGCACTTATTCCCAATCTCCTAGTCAACACATTATTTATTTTCTTCTTCAGTTTGTCGTTGTTTGAACTTCTTTACTGATACTTTCGGGCAATCTTTTAGGTGGAGAACGATCTTTTTCCACTCTTTGCTTTGCTTTGGCTCTCCACGAAATTACTGAAGCACCTTTTCGAGCCATGAATGAATTTTATGTATTTATGGTACTCTAATTTAGTTTTCTTTAATAAAATTAATATGTGACTGATCTAAAGAAAAACACGTACAAATTTGGTATAATGGATCGTTCTTAATTGATTACTAATACCCCCCTTAGCCAAAAAAATGGCTAAGTGCTGTAGTTGTATTGGACACGGTGAACCATTCACCGTGTCCAATACTAATCCACATCTTAGCCAAAAAATGGCTAAGTACCAGGACTTAACCATATTTGGCCATGTCTAAAGGCTAAGTTCTAGGACTTAGCCAAATTTGGCCGGGTGTGGGGATTGCATTAGACACGGTGATTGGTTCACCGTGTTTAAACGCGGTGAACAGTTCACCGTGTCCAAACACGGTGAACCAATGACCGTGTCTAATACAAATGTGGCGCACTTGGATTAGACACGGCAAAGTGAGGCGCGGGCGTTCGCGGGCGGTATACCACACTGAACACGGTGAACCATTTCACCATGTTCAACTTAAACACACGGCACGGCGTGGTGCGACGTGGCGTGGCGGGCGGCGATATTGAATAATTTTTGGCTGGAACTATTTTTGAAAATCAAATTTGTGAGGGGGCTATTTGCAAAAAAAGCTCTTTTTTATGCAAAAAGGTCAATTCTTAATTTCATAACTAGTTAAGCACCCGCGCTTCGCGGCGGGCAGTAAGATTTGCACCAAAACATAGTAGTAAATGATAAACAACATATATATATATATATATATATATATATATATATATATATATATATATATATATATATATATATATATATATAAGATTTTCACAAAAATACGGTAGTAGATGATAAACAACATATACATAAATATTTATAATATTAAAGATCAGTTCAAGTCGGAAGATATAACAAAATTCATAGGCTGCAGGGATTGCTCCGGGGCCGGTCAACATGTTGCACCATTATGAGCACACTAAATCATCAATACGAAACCATCCCAGAACTGCACCAATACCAAACCATCAATATCAAGCATCAGTATTAGCACCAAACAATTAAAGGGCAATCTGAAAACTGCTTCTACAGTCACTCCACATTTTCGGTGTGCGTCTCGCTATATTTGGCGCGTGGGTAATACAAATAGGCAAGAAAAATTCTTTGCAACAAAACAGTTGTGCAGCCTCGGAGCCGTTCAACATGCCATGCCAATACGAACAGATTCAGTAGAGTTGTCTATATCATCATAACCTTGCACAAAAGACCAGCGCTATATTTGAAGCGTGGGTAATACAAATAGGGAAGAAAAATTTTGTGCAACAAAACAGTCGTGCAGCCCCGGAGCCTTTCAACATGCCATGCCAATACGAACACATTCAGTAAAGTTGTCTGTATCATCATAACCTTGCACAAAAGACCAGCAAAAGCAACAATCCGAAACCCAAGCAATTATCGTAAAAAGCAAGAATTAGAAATCAAGGTGCACAACTGAAAATCAAGTTGAAGGTAAATACTTAAGAACCAACTAAAAATGAAGCAAAGAAAGAACAATAACAATTAATGTAGTAAGCAAGAATTAGAAATCAAGATGTACAATCGGAAATTAAAGCGAAGGCAAATACTTAAGCACTGACTACAAATAAAGCAAAGAAATCAAGGTGAATGTAAATACTTAAGCACTATATAAATACATCCAATCTGATTTAAACTCAAATTTGAGTTGAACTTTAATCTGATATAGAGTTGGAAATCAAAGGGAAGGACTTAAGTAATGAAGCAAAGAAATTAAGGTGTAGATAAATACTTAAGCATTATATAGATACATCCAATCTGATTAATGTAGGAAGCAAGAAACAAAAATACTTAAGTACTGAAGCAAAGAAATTAAGGTAAAGGTAAATACTTGAGCACTATATAGATACATCCAATATGATTAATGTAGAAAGCAAGAAACAAATCAGAGGCATGAAATAAGCAAGAATTGTTCCTTTTTTCGGGGGCACATTCAGGTCACAATTTAAATTTAAATTTGAAACTAACTACTATCTTCCATAATACATAAATTAATAATCTATATTAATTTTAGGATATCCGAATGGGAATTGAAAATACTGAGAACATAGCATCCGAAGTAAACCGAGGAAAACACATAGCAAGGCATGTAAAATTAAACCAGAAAAACATAGGGTATCAAGAACAGAAGTTTTGGTATCACCGAACTGAACAGAGAGGCAGAAACAAAAAAAAGTAAAACAACTACATATTTTAGCTCAAAAGAGATGGAAAGCACAAAAAGAATGAGATCTGATGATCAGAGAAGAAAGAAAAAAAAAGAAAAAAGAAAAAATAGGACAGATAAAAGCCCAGATCTACAGTATATACAAACCATCTCCAGTGAAGCGACGGCTTAGTGGGATGAAGCATTCAATGCACCGATCTTTGGTAGATTCAGGCAATGGCGGCATTAATACACACGTACGGTAAAGGGAGGAAGCCATCTCCGGCCGAGCGGCGGGTTTAGGGGGGAGGGCATTTAATGAGCCGATTTTCGGTAGATTCAGGCAACGACGGGGTAGCGGCGACATTAAATGCGGCGGATCCATGGAGAGCCTAACCCTAGGCGCACACAGGGTGGGTGAGGGAGAGAAGGGTTCGGTGGTAGAGGGTGAGAGGGGAAAGAGGGAGATGAACAGTGTAAAAAAAATGACGAGGGACCCGCGGCCGAAAACGGGGAGATGTGAGCGGCGGAGATGTACGAAGCTTTCGATTGTAACCCTAAAAAAAAATAGGAAGGGGCCTACAACCGAAAAGACAGAGAGACCGAAAAGGCGGAGAGGGAGCGGCGGGGGTGTACGAAGGCAGAGAAGAAGCAATTTTTTTTTTTTTTGGGGAGGTCGGCGCGTAGGAGACGGAGGTGTACGGGTGTACGAATGGGAGATGGGGATAGAGAAAGAGAGAGGCAAAGGGAGTAAAAAAAATAAAATTTTAGGAAACTCACACCGAAATCACGGGGAGAGGGAAGATTCACACCGAAATTACGGGGAGAGCAAGGATGAGGTTTCACCTTTAATGTATTTGTATTAATTTGTATTAATATCATATAATTATTTTTTTTTAAATGCACTTGAGCGCACGCGCCGCACACGTGCCGAGAACCTGCCTGCCGAAAGCAGCAGGATAAAACCCAAAACCCTCCGCCCCCAATTTTCATCCCGCTGGATATTCTTGTCGAAATGGACGTAACGGCAGCAGGCCATTTCGCGCTAAACCCTCTGCGTGCTTCTCTATCCGAGTCCCACCTCCTACTCTCGAGGCCACGGCCATTCCCTTCCCTCTCGAACCCCAGCCGAAGGCGTCGCGGCAGGGGAATAGGTCCCCTCCGCGCTTTTTCCGCTTCGGGAACGGGAGATGGGCCGACGTTTTCGTGGAAGGACGTCTCCGAATCCATCCGCCGCGGCTCCGAACGTTTCCGGTCCAGATTTGGCGGCTATCTCCGGCAGGAAACAGGGTTCGATTTCGAGGAGGCGAGCCTCAAGGCTGGTGGGTTGCTTGTCCGTCTCCGGGATGCCGCCGCAAAGGGCTATGCAGCGGTGGATCGCTTCAGGTTGGAAATTCTCCCGCAATTTATCGAATGGAATAAGTGGGGAAACTGGCAGGTGAGTTTATCTTGAAAAGTTCAGTTTTATGTTTCAAAGGCGAAGGTAGAATTGTTGTCGAACGAGAAAGGAATTCGATGATTGTTTCCTTTTGTCTCCATTGATGAGCTGTTATCTTAGTGATATTGACAAAAATAGGATCATTTTGCTGTAATCAGTCGATTCATAACCACTGGCACACGAGCCCTCTTCGCAGCAGGGAGAGTTGCATAAGGAACTTAGGGGGATACTTTAAAATTAACTTTGTTTAGCAGAAATTAGAGGCCTTTGTCGATCGATGGTGGGGCTTGTCTACTGTGCCCAAGGCCAGCAATCACGACATAAACAAACTTAATGATGGGTTGGCCAAGCCTTTAGTAAGAATTTTTATCATCCTTGCCATACGTCGTTTTCTTCTTTTCCAAACAATTTGGCGCCAAACGATTTGGCCCTTAGATTAATTATGTGATTGTCCTATAATCCTATGTAACAAATATTCTGTATTTTTTGGTGGAAGATTTGTTTGATTGTATAATACAATTGTACTTATTTCTTTCGTTTCTCTTGCTTTGAGTTTGCCTTCTAAATTAGCGGTTCTTCCTTTATGACATTGTGCTCCATTGCAGAGGATTTGGGTCCAAAATTTTTCTTCATAAAATGTGAGGCCCCACTTCCTACGGGGTCACCCATTCTAGAACTACTCTAGTCCTAGCACACTTAACCCTTTTAGCCTTTTGGTCCTAGCCACCACCCATAATGCTATAGTCGGGTTAAGAGGTTTAGTCCTACTATACTTTATTTATAGGACTATTCCAAACATAGAGGTGTCACACTCTCCCTTACTTTAAGCTTTGACATGCTCGTCAGACGCACACTCACAAGTACCAAGCAATGTGAGAGTCATCTTGATAGCCTTAGCTGACCTCGTGGGGACCCGCGCTCCACCCATAATGATCATTGGCTGGGGAGCTGTGCCGTGCCCGTGTATGACCTTATTCAGCCGAGACTCATATCACATTTTCTGTTAGAGACAAGGATTAAAGTGCCAATCGGCATGGGCCGTATCTACCGTGCTGTATCGTGCCAGCAAGATATCGACACGATATGGCCCCATGCCGATGGCATAACTCAAAACCCTCTATTCTTGAAATTAGCAAGTAATTTTCTCAATAAAGTTCAAAAGTTTTGATAAAAAATACATAATAAATAATTGAATATTTTGTTGCTAAAGAAAATAAATATTTCATGCAATTACGTGTCGGCACACATATATTTTTTGTGATCGACACGCATCGGCATGCTCCAGCATGCACCGTGACGGCAAGTTTCCAGCACGACCCCGTGCCACGATGCTTAAATCCTTGGTTAGTGATTGACTCTGATACCAAGTGTGACGTCCCGTTTCCCAGGGGGTTACCTATCATAAAACTACTCTAGCCCTTGCACGCTTAACCCTCAACCTTTTGGGTCTAGTCATTGCCCAAAATGCTATAGTCAGGTTGAGAGGTTTAGTCCTACTATACCTTGTATATAGGACTATTACAAATCCTAGTGGCGTCACACAAAATTAATGCTTGCACTGCTTAATTCGATGATTGTGCCATTGATGTCTTGAGTAGTTGAAGCAACTAAAAATCAAATTTCTATGGTTTTTAAATGGTTTTTGCATAAGCATCAAACTGTCTTGAAATTGAGAAGTTTGATGGTTAAGTATGATCGAAGTAAGTTGGGAAGCTGTTTGTACGTTTAATTGTCCTGATCAAGAATAATGACTTTGTTTTTCCATAAAACAAGTCTATACTATGTTTAGAATCTTATTCAACTTAGATGGTTCATTTTTGTCTCCACCTGATGCAGCAGTAAAAAGAAAAGCATTGAAAATTTGTGATTTTTTAGTTTCCAGTAACTTTTATACCCTTAAAAATTTCAAATGGCATGGATCATCAATTCAAACACCCTAGCATCAAACTTGAGGTGCAAGGATTTGGTGTCAAACCATTCAAGCATAGCCTTCCTTGCTCTAGTCAATAACCATTCATTTCTTTACCTTATTTTTTTTCCTATTATTTTGTATCGTAATTTTGTTATACATAAAAAATCATTTAATGGCTCCATCATTGGAACTTTAATTATGCTGTAAGAATTGTTTAGTCAAGAGATTACCTACTCAGCTTAACCTCTTTTGTGTATAGAATTGTCGATAATGTTAGTGGTACTTGGCACTATTTATAATTGCATTAGCTTAATTTATTCTTGAAGCCTGTACTTTGTCTTCTAACATGTAAACATTTTCCTGTCTAGTCTGCTTTCTCAGCTTAACTTATACAGTCAAGCTTGTTGTGAATTACCTTCAACATGATATAATCGTTCATTACAAAAGTCTATCTCTCTCTCTCTCTATCTATTTTTTAATATATATCATCAACCCATGGATTGTTTGTCTCATCTACTTTAAGTACATACTGTCAGGTAATAATATCTTCCTGTTTACACTGTATTAGTTGTTCGTTCATGCATCATTTGTTGGAATATTATTGGTTTTATCTGGTGGAGTGCTTCATATGTTCTTTTATTAAATTGTCTCTAATGAAAATTTCTTGTATTCCATTAGCATGTAGCTTTATATATCAATTCACATTTATTTCTTGTAGGACATTGCGAAATGGCAACCAAGACGTGTTGGGGCATTGTTCTTATATATTATTATTGTTTCCATGTCATTTTGGAAAAGCTATGCAGCTATAGCTACTCGTATAGATCGTCAACGCAGAAGGGAACTAACAGAGGCATTTATGGAGGCATTGATTCCTGAGCCAACTCCAGCTAATGTTAGGAAGTAAGTGTGCGTTAAATCTGCTAATTTTCCTCATTTTAATTCTTTCTCTTGATAAAGAAATGTGGTTAATTGTTGGTTATCCATTATTGTTTTATTTAGGTGACGCTTATATTGTATGAATAAGTTTTGGTTGGTGCTATTGGAGATTCTTGATAGTTATCACATGCCTAGTAATCTGATTCCAAGAAAATGTAATATTCTTGGTTTTGATTCATGCAATAATCACACAATAGATAATTTTGTAAAATGTCCTTATGCTCGATGAACTTTTCATGAATGATGTTTTGCCCTGTTGCTACCAATTTTTTTTCCGATGATATTACCTCTAAATTGATGATCGATATTGGTGAATATGATCTAGACCGCTTCAAATTTCTAGAAATCAAATTTCAAATCGTTTCGATATCATTGACCTATTGATCAAAGGGTCATAAAATTTATAATTTTAATGATCTTTGAGAGGCGTTTGCTCATTTAATGAATGAAAAGAATCCAAATAAATTGTATTTTTGTTAGAAAGTTCTTTACTATCTAAAATACGATCTACATTCTCAGCTTGAGTACAAGAATGTTATAATTACATTTTGAAAGATAGTTATTTTCAACCATTCATTTTTTGTGTATGTGTAGTGTGCAAGAGAACAATATCGAAAAATATGAAATTTGATTTCTCGATATCACGTTCAACGGTGTCAATTGTCAATTTGGAGGCTCCCATCATCGAAAACAAATTGGTAGCAACAGAGCTCGTTTGCTACCAATAATATTCTAGCCCGTCTCTCCCTTCTCTCTCTAAATATATATATATATATATATATATATATATATATATATATATATTTATTTATTTATTTTGGCTACTATATTTTTATTAGTATGATCGCTTTCGTACTCATAAGTCCTTTTCCATGATAGTGCATTCGAATTGACAATCCATACTGTTAAACATAATTTAGAGCACATAAACATTCTAGAATCCAAATTTCATAATTTTTTGACACCATAAACTTTACGATCAAAAGGCCTCAAAATTGACAATTTTAATGGCTGTTATAGGCCATTTTCTAGTTTAACAATGCAGAAGAATCAGAATCGATTGAATATTTGATAGAAAATTCTATTCACCACCTAAATCAAGATTAGTAACTCTGATTTTGAATTGAAGAACCCGACATTATATTTTTAGGATGTCTGTCAATTTTAACCATTCATTTATATCCGCTTGATAGACTATTACAATTTCAAAAAATTGCGAAATTCGGTTCCTAGATAGTTCAAATGCTCTAGATCGTCTTTAACGGTATAAATCATCGATTTAGATGCTCCATTATCGAACACAACTAATGAGAACAAAGCCCTCCGTACTCATATAAGTGTGTATCTATATATATATCTAGTAGGGCTATTGTGCTTTTATGGGTATAGATGCCTTCGTACTCGTAAGTTATTTTCGATGGAGTCTCCGAATCAATGACCTATTTACTTAAACATTATTTAGAGCATTTGAAGCATCTAGAAGTCGAATTTTGTAATGTTTCGAGCTTATAATAAAGTCGATCAAATGGGTATAAAATGAATAGTCAAAATCAAACGATCTCCTAAAAATAGGGGGTAAGGCTTTTAAATTCAAGATCGAAGCTGTTGATCTTGATCTATATAGTGAGTAGAATATTTCATTGAAAATTCAACACATTCGAATTTTTCTACACTATTAACTTGGAAATGTTTCATACTGGCAGTTAAAAATGTCAATTTTCAGCCTTTTGATTGTAAGGTATATGATGTCAAAGAATTACAACATTCGGTTTCTAAAATATTTAAATGTTTTAAATTATGCTTAATGGTATGGATCATCGATTCAAAAGCTGTCACGCCCCGGAGTCCCTTTGGGATTTAAAACCAATGTGAAAGTGCCTTTTTTTTTTTTTTGGTTGAAAATCTTGACCCCAGAGTATGTCAGATCCGCCACAAATATAGGGAATTCACTGTTTACACGGACAAAATCTCCCATGTATTTGCACGGCGTCGCACAAGTACAAAATACAACCACAAATATATGAACATCCACATACATTCACCATTCACATTCACATTCGTTTTATCATTGATGTACATAAATCCACATCTATTAGTTTAAAATGTTTCCTACCCGGAATCTCATTTTGAAACACTAAGGGGCCGTTTGGTTGAATGTAGTTGTAAATGCAGTGTAGTTAAAAATACATTAAGTTGAAAATGCAGCAGTTGTAATTACATATAACTTGTTTGGTTTTGTGTAGATACAACTGTTGCAGTTGCATTTCTTCTGTGTGAAAATTTGAAGCTGATAGTTGTATTTGTGAATCTTATCATCTCTTTAGATAGAGTGGTGAGATTACCTTCACTATACATAAAATAATTGTATAATTTTATTAATCTTTTAAATTTACTATCTATAAATAAATAAGTGGATATGTATATATATAATATTTTTATATTTTTCAACAATTCTTCAACTTATCAATCGACATACTTAAAATTTTTAATTTATTTAATTTTAATATGTAAATTAAACTTTAAAAATTTAAGCGATTCTCTCATTTTTTTTTTATCAAATTTAATAATTATAATTAATTAAAACTTATTAAGTTGACATACACACCCATCTTCTATGAAAAATTAGAAAAAAAAATTATTTTTTATACTTTGAAAAAAGTAAATTCTAAAAAAATTAATTTTTTGCAAAGAACTTCTATCACCTAAAAAATTTTATTAGTATGATTTTATTTACAAGTATTTTTATTTATCCATATATATATATATTATTTATTTATTTATTTATTTATTATTGTTAATTTGTGGGTGATCCTATTTCTCACCAACTGCTGTAGTTGGAACTGCAGTCAATTTGGTTGTAGTTCCAACTACAACATTTGAACTTGTGCAATTGCAACTGTAGTAGTTGGACTCAACTGCATTAAATCAAACACAGGAATTGAGGTTACATGCATTTGTAACTGCAGTGCAGTTGCAAATGCGTGCAACCAAACAACCCCTAAGAGTCATGAAAACCAATAAAAACTTTTTCAAAACCGTTTCCTATATGGAAACCTTTTCTTTAAAATACGCTATCACAAGGGGTAGAAAACCATTTTCATCTTATGAAAACTATCAGTTTTTTATTACATGTACAAAATCATAATTATCCAATTTACGTGAAACCAATTGAACCATAAATACTAAGTCAATTATTTTACGAGAGTCAAGATAAGAATTAAACCAAAATGACGGGTTGGTAGCTCTATCGATCGCTAAGCATGCACCTCACGAACCATCCCTACTCGGACTAGTGACGTCATCTGAAAGGGGGTGGGGGGGTGAGAAGATGTACACATGTCTCCTCTTCTAGTGGGTACCGCAAGCCGACGAGGGCGAGGGTTACTCACCAGTCAAGGGGGATAAACAAAGTCATAAGTAGATATCACAAATACAGTTAGCTATAATACATGAAGGAAAGGGAACAGTAATAGAACATGTAACTACCGCTACTGTAAAGTAGAACAGAATGCATACATGAATATCATGACTACAGTAGCAATGATGCAGGGATAAAATACAGTATAGAAGAAAATAACTAGCTGCTACTATAATACAGAACAAAGTGTAAATATGCATCAACCGGACGATCAGTCCTAAAAATACCCAATCAGAAACTTGGCATGACGGTCCACAGACCTCAAGCCTGTGTCACTTCCACTCTACTTTCGCTGGGCCCACAGGCTGCATATAACCCAGACTAGGCCGCTGGGCTCACGGGTTGGACGTACGACAACTTTTTCGGAAAAGAACACCTGGCCGCGGTGGATCAGACCGCTGGTGTTCGTGAAATGCAAACTAGTATGTGGCGATCGATGCTGATATGCTCAATAGTCAACCGTCGGCAACTGGTCGACAATCACCGCCCCTCCGGGGCACACCGACCAAGTACCGACCACTTAGGTCAACGAACCGTAAGGAACACATGTACCGAGCATTCAGGTCAATTAGGATGGAACAACTCAACATCCTTCCGAAGATATGCAAGTATCGACCACGCAATGTCAACTAACATATGTGCACAAGAACCTACCAATAGATCACAAGAATGTCACGTCATGCATTGGTATAATCCAGAACTAGCCGTCAGCTACTAGTCGACAATCCTACCCCTCAGGATACAGCGATTTCATAGGTCATCAAACGACAAGAGTCACGAAACCGACCGAATAGGTCACCACAGATAGTCCACTCTACTTCTAAATCATGATGATAATCACATAAAGTAACCAAGTAGAGCAATATGTACGAAGTCAAAGGGTGCTAGGCTCATAACATGATATGCAAGGTAATAAAGAGAGAGTGGAGAGAACGTCACTGAACGTACACCACTATACCGATTTCGGATCGAATTACCCACCTGTGCGAATATCGCGTCTGTCTCCCGAGTGCAGAAGAATGTCAACCGGATCTATGGAGGGTCCACCGGGTTAGTGTCTAACCCACATATAAGAAACACTAAATCCACAACCCCACAAACAATCCCACGGGGATTGGTTTCCCAAATCCAGCTACCGCAACTCGCCAGGAATCCCGAAAATCGCACCGTGACTCTGTCGGGACCCACAAAGTGTCTCGGGACTCACCGACTCGCGCTACGAGTCACCCGCTGCCACACAACACCATGATAAAGGTGTCTTGGCAGCAAATACATAGGCTCCTATCGAAACGATTATCGTCGGATAACTGTTCCGATTCGGGTTCCCGAAAGTGTCAATTTTGACACCGAAATCCATCGTCGCTCACCCGCCGTCTCCAAACCCTCGAAATGACATAAGCAACCATCCAATAAGGCTCAATGACCAAACACAGGGCATTCTAACACCGTCGGATGAAATCCGAACCGAAACCGCATTTTGCCGGCGAATTTCGCCGAAAAACGCGCCGAAATCAATATTCGATTTCCGCGAAGAGCATCAAACCTTGGACAATCAGTCCAGAGGTCACCCGCAGCCCACACGTACAACCCACAGTACCCACGAAGTGCACAATTGCACAACAACCTTTATTATACCATAAAATCACATTATTTTATGTGATTTACCGGGTTTTATGGCTTGATACTGCAAACCGAGGGCTTTCGAGGTCGGCCGAGGCATGTATTGACAGGTCTCGACGTGCCGGAGGCCGTGCGTACAATCCGGAGCACAATCGTCCATTGTGGGAGGCGTGGGAGCGACTCGAAGTTCAGCGAACCCTGCGCGCTGAAACTAAAATGCTTCTAATTTGCTCATCCGGCGCTCGTTGACCCCAAATGAGGTTAGCACTGTAGTCAGCACTGACCGATGATCACCGTGCTCACCTCCGGAGGCATCGGAATAGCCCCGTGTCGTTGGAACAGTGAATGCAACCCCAAACAGTGCACAAATAGGCTAAAATAAAGCTCACCGGGCCAAGTGAGCTAGGGCACGGCTGGCGGCGGCTTGGCGGTGGGCGCACCGGGGCCAGGAGGGTTCGGGTGTTGGAGGGAGGCCGAGGCACGCATCGGCCGGCCGACGGGGTGCGGAGGTGGCGGGCATTGATGCCTTAGTTGCGAACACAAATGGGGAGCATACGGCTCATTTCCGGCGTGGCCTCCGGCGGGGAGCGTTGGCGGCGGTCAGTCCGGCCAACCAGTGAGCCAGGGATGTCAACGGGTCGGGTTTGGGTCGGGTTTTCAAAACCCGAACCCGAACCCGAACCCGGTTAATACCCGAACCCGAACCCGAACCCGACGGGTTTTAAAAATCCATACCCATATCCGACCCGACCAAAAACCCGAAACTCCGAACTCCGAACTCCGAAAACTCCGAACCCGAAAACCCAAACACAAAATAAAAAATTTTTTTATCATATTTTAAAATATATTATAGTAAAATCAAAATTTTAAAACACAATAAAATACAATCAAAATACTTTCATGTTATATAAATAAACATAATTAAATATTTTACTATATTATTTTATATATTTTATATTTTACATAAATAATTAAATAATATATATATAATTTTTTCTGTTCGGAGTTCGGGTTCGGGTCGGGTATACACAAAATCCATATCCGTACCCATATCCGTTTTTTATTTTTTATATCCATAACCAAATCCATATCCATTTAGCTGGATATACCCGCCACGTTCGGGTTCGGGTTCGGATAATTTTTCGGGTATCCATACCCATTGACATCCCTAGAGCGGTGCTCCCGCGTCCGGCGGCGGAAGGCGGCGGCGGTAGCGGCAAGCAACCCGAGCCCGCACGGAATCGGTTCGGGTTCGGCAGTCGCGGCCAAGGCGTCGGTTGAGGAGCTACGGGACGACGGCGGGGAGTCGCCGGACGCCGGAGGAAGGCGACTCGGCCGACCGTAGGTAGTGGCGGCGTGCGAGGCGATGCGGGCCAAGGCTTGGCCCGAGCTCACACAGGGTGGCCGCAGGAGCAAGGCGGTGGCCGGCGGCCCGCGGGGACGACGGAGCGGCGAGCGGGAGGTTGCCGAGTCCGGGAAGGCGGCGGCGACTCGCGGGCCACGAGCTTCAGTTGAGCTCGGCCTGAGCTGGTCGAAGCTGGCTGCGGGTAGCCCAGGTGGCGACTGCGGCGCGTTTGAATGCGGGGGCCGGTGGGGACGGCGTAGGAGGTTGGGCCTCGGCCGAGGGAGGTGGCCCGATGTGTGTGGTTCACTCCTTGAGGTCCACGGCCAGGAAGATGGTAGTTTGGTGGAGAGGATGCAATGCCGGCCTTTTTCGGCGGCCGAAGACGTTCGTCGGCGGCCGGGGTGCGCGCGACGAGTGGCTGGGAGGTGGTGGAGGCTGCTGGGGGCGCAGCTGATGGAGCTAGGTTTATGTTAGGGTTAGGGTTAGGGTTAGGGTTAGGGTTTGCATGAAAACCCTAAATGCAAAAAATATAAGCCGCAAAATCGCGCAAAAGTCCCTGTAAAACTCAGATTTATATGTTGAGTCTCTCACAGCACGAGTGTTTCGCGCGAACACACCCCCACATTCGATCTCATGCAAAACGGTACATAAAATGTAGGGCTTATCGCAAACTTACCGTTTTGCCATTAATGACCCCTTCTCGATCAACGCGCGATATTACATCCTCATTACCGATTTATAACGACGTTAATCGCCATGCTCAGCATTTATAGAGACAAGAAATCCACAACTTTGTTTCGCTTGTTTTGGTTGCAGATTCGCGACGAAATCCATCCTCTCTCCAATAGGCAAAAGCACACACAAAAACATAAAATATATGAATACCCAGATTTCTCGAAATTCGTGCATCAAAACTAAAATCCGTTAGTGCCATTGTGTCCAGGATAGTCGAACCGTTGAAAACGAGCTATTGGATCACTATAAATGGATTCCAATATGCACCAAAAGCCATCTCCATTCATTGGCTTTTTCAGAAAATCGGAGTTACTATTCACCTTAAGTGATTAGTAAAAATCACGTAACTTCTCCATCCTAACTCTTTTTCTCCTGAAACTTGACGAGTGTTTATGTAATTAAATTACACACATAAACATTGTCAACAGAGAGTTTAGCTACATTGCCAAATTCTCAGTCTTTACAGAAGCTCTATTATCGAAAACGACTTATGAGTACGAAGATGATTGTACTCATAATAGTATAGTAGCTAGATGCACACTCTCTCTCTCTCTCTATATACAATGATTTTGTTAAGTTCATAAGATTTTTATGGCTTTGTTCTTACTAAATTGTGTAAGAAATAATACATGAAATATTTTTATATTCATTAGAGATATTAAAGCATTCTAAAAAAACTTTTTTTTTTAAAATAATAAAGAAGTCCGAGCCAATGTGCGCCAACGTGCCAATGGCTTGCACCGAGGGTTACTGACATTGGAACGCCCTATACAGCTGTGCCATGCCGTGGCACTGGCATGACAATCCATGTAGTAAATAGACCTTAGGTTAGTGAACTTAAATATTTCGTGCACTCAACTCTTTGTTAGTTATGCCTATGGCAGAAAAAAGCTAGAAGCCTAGAACAACCATCCATCCAGGCTTGATGAGTCAAGAGCAGGAGAACTTTGTGAGCTCCATTTGTCCTCGATGCATCTTATGTCATGCCCCCAAACTCGAGACGTAACGGACACCACATATATGCAATTATTCAATCACAAATATGTAAGACAACAAAAGATGTAGATATCGAGTAAAATATTCTATCTTGAGATCAAATTAAATACTTTTCAGATTTGAAACCCACAAAACTAAATCCATAATTGAAAGTTCCACAAATACTCCGACTAATAAAGTTCACCAAAAATAAATTTGCGGCAATTCTAGACCAAGCAAATATACTTTACTAAAAAATTAATTTTGAAACTAACTAAACTATCTAATTTTATTAACAAAAGTCCAGAAACAAAAAGGATCTTAGCTACTACTGATCACTCGATCCCATCCCCCACGAGCTGGTTAGACTCCATACTTGGGCAAGCAACCATATACCACATTAGTTGGATAAAGCATGCGTAACTAAGTAGTTTCTAAATATTCATATATAATTTTGTTACAAAGAAATATAATAACGATTACTGAGTTTAGCAAAATTTCACAAATCCCATTTTAGAATTTTCTAAGACTGCACAAAATTTGAGCAAAACCTTTTAAAATCATATTCGTTCAACGATTTGTTAATTCATATAAACACCAAGATTAACCCTTATTTTGAAAAACTATATAAAAGGGATTTTTGTTATCATAACATATTTCTATACTTCTACCAAAATAAACTAACAGGTATTTGGTCGCTTACCTCCAAATAAATCGAGCATCGCTTGGCCAAACATTAAATATGAAATTAATCACCAGAACCTTATGTAAGAAATAAAATTCGGGTAGGCTCGCATAAAACAATTGCATGGGTTTAGAACAGTTGCCGATAGGTGAATCTTATCCAAGGAAAGATCTTAGACTTGAAGAATTTCAACAATTAACCGAAAGTAAGTTCTATAGACTGCATTGTTCAAAAAGGTCGTGCAACATGAATAGGATTAAAAAATTTAAAATGAAGGTTCAAATGCTCGGAAGAATAGTTTTTGAGTACCAACACGTGTTTACAAATTGTAACATGATCAGATCACATTTGGAAGCAAAGACTACATTTGTTTTCTCTTAGGCATTAAGTTGAATACTTGATAGGCATTCAAAATAACATATAGAATACAAAGAATCTATACAATGGAATCTCATGGGTGTACAACGATATCAAAATTTTCATTTACTCTGGATTAATGCTTAACACAAGAATTTCAGATTTTGATGAATTTAATTCTGAATCATCAAAAGAGAAACAACTACATTATTCATATACTAATGAACAAAAAGAAAAGATTAATTTCAAAACAATTGATAAAAGTGACAGATGAACAAGATAATAAACCTCTAAAACATGTCGAAGAAACAACAACGATCAAGGTGCGAGGTGCCGTAGATGAACCAATGTTGGCCACAAACGAAATGACGCCGACGATGATCAAGGAGTGTGGTGGCAGCATCGAAAGATGAGGGCCGAGGAGGATCATGCTAGAGAGAGAGAGAGAGATTTGTGCACGTGCGGGAGAGGCATCGGGAAACTCTTCACCACAAGAATGTCTTCCAACTTTGGGGCATCCAAACTTAAGTCCGTCACCATTGCAATAAAACCTTCACCTTCACCTCTTAGGAGTTGTGTAGTCTGCAAAGAGGACATGACTTGGTGTGGAGCATAATGTCACGGACTTAACGATTTTGTCCGCAAAGTCCGCGCGGCGCTCGCCTTTCTTCGCGAAGTGAGCAAGCCCGCCTCTCTACTTGCTAAGTTAGGACCTACTCGCCCTAGACTAAGTACAAGAGAGAGAGATAGAGAGAGTTTGAAGAAAGCTCCTCTATTACTTTACTTGAGAATACAAAAGTGGATTCTGAGGTTTGAGGGGGTGGAGGCCACACTGTATATAGGCCACTCGCCGCCTATGCTACTAATGAAAGGATGCCAAATGGCGTACATAGTAGTAAATGCTACGGTCTCCCAAGAGACAACATTAATGCCTACATAGAAACCATAAGGGTCACCTAGAAACTCCAAGGGGCTCTTGACTCTTCGGCCTCCGCGCCAATCAGTCTCGAGATCCACGAATAGAAGCTTCCAGAAGATCCAGGCAAAATGGGCCACTATCGAGGAAAAGTCAGCGGAAAAAGTTGTCCGTGACAATAAGCACTATTTCCAAGAAAAGCGAGCCCCGCCTGTCTAGGAATATTAAAGTCCACCCTCTTTGCATGATAATTCACAGCGGCATAGTGGGATGAAAGACAATCCATTCCCAAAATTACATCAAAATCTCGCATGTTGAGATTTGCAAACAAATTTCTACTGTCAATACTAACAACACACTTACAAATCTAGTCTACGGTACATTTTTCCCCCTTAGGAGTACCGACATACAAAAAATAGTCCAAGAACTCAGAAGGTAGTGCACATGTTTGGATCTAACTAGATGAGATGGATGAGTAGCGTCAGAATCAAAAAGTTCATGAGCATGAGTAGAGACAACGGGTAATATATTTGACACTACGACATTAGATTCTTAGGCATCCTGCTGAGAAAGGGCGTTGACACTACCTTGAGTCTGAGGTCTTCTGCCTTTAAATTCGTACATGTGGTATAAAGATCAATTAGATATAACTCAGTTTTGGCGACAATTTTTGCGAGCTCTCGCTAAGCAATTTGGTCCCTTAAGGTATGAGGATTTTAATATAGATTTACATGATATTCAACAAAAGGAGGGCTGAGCCTCTTATTTATAAGCATGTAGAAACCTTAATATGAGTAGGAATACTATTCTAATACGAATCGAAGTAAATAACTATTAATAATCCCCAAATAGAAGAAATTAAAATATAATACGAATGGGTGATCGTAACAATTCATGGGCTGATTGGTCCTACAATACCTCGCACCATTCATCGATAAATACTAATATTTTTGAGGCTCTCTATGATCCACGACGTTTGACTATCCTATTTTATTTCGTCGGATCATCTCTGGTAGCTGCTATGGATGCGGATTTAGTTGAGTAGGATAAGAGCACTTAAAAAGCACCTTAGTGCGGCGCAATCTGTGAAGCAGGTTTATGACAACAACAAGCACTGTGAGCGCGACTTTTAGATTGGAGAGTGGGTGCTTCTGCGACTTCCTCCATATCGGTAGTTGAGCATCCGACAACAGAAATTTGGAAAGCTTTCCCTCAATTTTTATGGACCATTCCAACTTATCGAGAAAATTGGCGAAGTAGCTTATCAATTGGAACTTTCTTCCGCAACAACTATTTAGAGTGTTTTACATGTTTCAAAACTTAAGCCATAAAATGGAGAACCTAATGCTACTACTGACCTTCCCGACTTCTCGTTGAACTAGAGGAGAATATGTCAATTCCAATAAATATTTTGGCCAAGCGATGCCGTCAAGTTGATGGGAGAATGAAGATGGAGACTCTAGTATGATGGAACAAGCCGCCCTAAGAGGAAGCTACTGGGAGGATCAAGATGAAATGACACTGAAGTAGCCTAACCTTGCACCTTAAGGTTAAGACATGTCTTAAGGGAGGGAATTGTTACAATCACCTATTTGTTTTCATATTAGGCTTCTTCGTATTAAAATTAGGGTTCCTAATTCCTATTTAAATTTCTTCTTTCTTTAGGATTCTTATTATTTATTTACTTTGATTCGTATTAGAATAGTATTCCTTCTCGTATTATGGTTTCTTCAACATAAACAACAAGTCTACATGACTTAAAATACCTATGTAAAACTTATTTATTCCAAAGGAAGTGTATCCTCCATTTTTAATTCCTTCTGTTCTTAAACAACCCTATTCTTTTTTAGTTCATTGTTTAATTTTAGATCAATCAATCAATCAATCAGACTTTCTCTGCCATCAGGAGCAAATCTGCACGAATTAAAATACCTAAGGAAGACTTATACCTAAGGAAGTGTAACCTCTTTGGTTTTTCTGTTTTGTTTTTTTTTTTTTCATTCCTTTTGTTTTGAAACAACATGATTTGTTTGTAGTTGAGTATGAAGTTTCCGGTCAATCTATCTTTCTTTCACTGAATCTATTATGGTTTTTGTCTCATGTAGTTTTGCTCATAAAGAACCTTCGAGGAATTATAGTTCTTTTGATGTAATGGCTACTGTCATATTTAATAAAATTTTTGATTTTTGAATATCTCCTCCCCTATTTTGCATTTTTATACGAAGAGAATGGAGCATTATTTCCATGTTGTCTGTGCATGTCAGTCTTTTTTGTTTACTGATTTTTCATAAACTGTGAATTCTCTATATTATATTATTATTTACTGGTGTTTCATAAATATTAAGTCGTCTACAATTAGAGTATCTTCCTTATATGTCTTTATATCTAACCTCCTAGTTCTATTGCTATGTTGCTAGGTTGGAGATATAATTGTCTCAAATGAATGCTCTCTTATTTTTATGTAATATCATGTCTTCCATAACATTTCATGTAGATTTAAAAAAAGCATATGGAGGAAGACAATGCCTAAGGGTTTAAAAATGAAGAAGTTTATTGAAGGACCTGGCGGAATGCTTATTCAGGACACATCATATGTCGGAGATGATGCTTGGGATGAGGATCAGGGGAGCTCTCAGGATACTGTAGCTAAAGTTATTGGCACCGGCACAAGGTTGAGCCCTGAACAGAAGAAAGACTTAATTGGCGACCTACGTACTTCCGGTCAGCTTACTGTCTAAACATCAATATTTCGTATTCATTCTTGCTTTTTCAAAAATATTAAATGTTGATAAGCACTCTCAGCAATCTGTAAAATTAGGCACGAAGCATCAACAATTTTGAGTGTACCATTGAAACTTACATTTGTGTTTAAATTCTCACCTCTTCAAACTAGTTCTTTGCTAGAAAATCACAAAATTGTATCCTAGCTGATAATTTTTTTGTTTTTGTTTTTATTTTGTTTTTAATTGAGTTATAAACCTTGTAATTATCTAGTAACATCATGCCAGCAGCCTTTTGATTGCTGTGATTAATTCTATGAATAATGAAATAAATGTCTGATGAAATATTGTTTTCATAGCTTCTTTCATCTGCAGACTGTTGCGCTGGAAGGTTGGATATCTATCTAGGATGCGAGCTCTCTAGGCTATTTCTATTGATCTTTTTATGCCTGTCATCGTATTAATATTCTTGTGCACTGCATAGCTTGAAGTATTTTCAAGCTATCATGAAAGAAATGCGAAAAGTAGTAGGCTGTCACGCCTCGTGCCCTTTTTGGAAAGCTAATTTTGAGAAATCCCTCCAATTTGAAAACGGAGTTGTGGAGAAGTGTATAATATATTTTTTTTGAAACCTTCCCCGAGACATGCATAGACCTGCCACATGCACAGGGCATCCTCTGTCCATTTAGACAGTCTTCCCTGTACATGCACGACGTAGGAGCACAGATATGAAACCACAAGCAATTAGAACAAGGTGGAATCACCATACAGCTACTAATAATCTAAAACCATAATTCAGAATCACTAAACCACTACAATAGGGAAATCCAACATCTCAATTAAACTCAAATCATAATTGAAATACGACATATCCACAATATCAAGTGATAAGGAAGAGTAAACCCGGGACTACAATAAAGTCCACAACACGATCTGTCTAGGCGCTAACTAACTGCGTCCTCACCGCCCCACGACCGGCACTGTCAGCAATACCTGTAAAAACAGTAGTGTGAGAAACATATAAATTTGTTTTACAGTGGGGGCAACCGGCCGACGAGGGCAAGCCTTACTCACTGGCAAACAAAGGAGTACGATAAGGTAACTGCAAATAGGGAATAATCAACTACAATAGCAAAACAGATAAATAGATAAATATCACGAAGTGGAACACAAGGTAATGCCGCTACTGTAAACATGGATCAAGATACTAAACATAAGGGATACAACCACCACAGTAGCAAGGAAATCAACGAATAATTGTCATGAACAACTATACTAAAGGGTACCGCTACTGTAAACAAAGTCATATGCCAACACAATGGGAACACCAACTACAGTAGCAAGATGATGAATAACAAAAACCACTAAACGAGGGATGCCGCTACTGTAAGCTAGACAGCTACCAGATACCATGTACAATTGAAATAGAGATACTATACATCAACTAGACGTGTGAATAGTCCAAAGTATACCCAATCACTACGGTCCGTCATAAAGACCCGGCCTAAGCTCGCCTACTAGGTCGCGAAGACCAAAAAATCAAGTACCACTCCGGAGGGACACAATCACCTGCACCTAGAGTCACTAACTTTGTCTAAGCGTGGTGTATATCAAATCTGGGGGTGAAGGACTCAGGGTGGCGAACCTTGTCTATGAAACAACACCTCTCGCTGGGTTGGCTACTGAAGAACCCAGGGTTGTGGACCCTGTTTAAGCCTTTTACAATGCCATACAAGCTATAGTCATATGTGTATGCTCAAAGCTCCAATGAACTAGATCAACAGTCAAACCATTGCTTGTAGGCGACACTAGGAGCCAAGACGTAATCTCACGTCAACTAGCATGCTACACGATGCGAGTATCAAGAAAGACGGCGAAATGACACAAGGGACTAAAGGTGTAGCATGTTGAGGTCTCAACCATGAGTAAGATAAGTCTACCAACCTCTACGATTAACTTCGTAAGGGAAAGTACCGACCTACAAGATCAGGTCATAAACAGAAGAATAGTTGACCGATGGGGTCTAATCACACTGTTGAATTAGTTGATCGATATGGTCAAAACTCAATAGATGAGTAACTACCGATCTACTAGATCATATTCTCACCGGATGCACTAGGATGAATCCTACTCTATGTGTCACTAATAATATGTAGACGAAGTATAGTCATGATAACTCAGATCAACAATACGATGAATTGGTAGATCAAGCAACCGAGACGTAGAGTAATGTGTATGATAACTGTATGATCGACTACAAGCATGTGAAGTAAAGCGCGAACAAATATGGAATCAACATGAGTTGTACTACTCAACCACTATCAAGAATAAATCAAGCATAGGGGGAAAAACCAAGTAAGATACAACTTTACCGACTTCGGAATGGAGCACCCACGTCACCAAATACTAGAGTCCTCGACTCGACTGATGGTTCTAGAAGTTACTTGTGCCTCTAGCTATGGCGTACCAACACCAGAAACACAACGACGATCGCAACCGTTGGAGAGCGAGAATAGGCTACACGAAGGAGTCTATGGTACCGAACAGGTTCGCGACTCCACCGATCACCCGAATCACTCCTGCGAGGTGAGCACGACATAGAGCAATGCTCGAGGATCATCGTGCTCACCAAAACTACAATATCCGGCCACTGGATCGACCGAAAATGCTAACAATAAAAACGGGTTAATCCATCGAGCACTGAACGAGCAACGATGAAATCAGCAATCCGGGACACATTTACCTGAAACTCAGAGGAGCACGGACCAACCCAACTGTGCAAAGATGCCGTGCTCACTTGCGAAGCATCGTCGGAGGCCTGAACTAGTTGAAATAACAACCTCGGCCGGAAATCAAGCGCAATAAGGAGCCACATCAACTTCAACAGTAACAAAGGAGAGTTATGGCCTACAGTGGAGTTGGGGGAGGTCAGCTTAGAGGAAAGGAGGCCGAGACTCACGCTGGTCAACGGCGGCGGCGGCCGGAGGGGTGGTTGCGTGCTTGCGGCCACCACCAATCCTCACTAACAGCAGCACCAACACCACAACCACAGCTACGAGACGGAGGGGTCGCAGACTCGCAGCTAAGTTCAAGAAGGATCAAAATGGGGATCAAACGGGAGCAAGAATGCGCTGGCCAGAAAAAGTCTCGGCTTGCCGGCCGTGGGTTGGGCATAAAGTGGAACAACGGCTTGGCTGGCCTGCCGCAAATAGTTATGCGGGGCGGGGCGGCGCGGCAAGGGGTGGTCGCTGGGGGTTAGCCGGCCTGGATCCGCGACGGCGGCCCCGCCAATAGCGGCGATGACGCTTGCAACCCGAGAGGAGAAAGGTGAGGTCAACTCAATGTGTGTGTGTGTGTGTGTGTGTGTGTGTGTGTGTGTATAGAGAGAGGGAGAGGGAGAGGGAGAGGAGAGGGAGAGAGAGAGAGAGAGAGAGCTTCTCCCTGGCCGGTGCTTCGCTGGAGTGCGGCACCGGCGGCCACACGCAGAGGAGGTGGCGGCGGTTGTGGAGAAGAAAGGGTGGAGGGGGGAAAGAGTTATGATTAGGGTTATATTAAGCTTATATCCTTTTCATTTATCATAACATTTGCACTTAAACCCTATAGATTGACCCTCTTGCCCATAGACCCTCAGCATATTGCATTTTGCGCTGAAAAACCCTTCTCGTTGTAAAATTTCACAGTTTCACATGAAAATAGTCGCACTTAATGCAAAATGATCCCTTATTCGACTTCGTCTCTCTAAACTCAACTGTCCATAGAAATCTCAGAATTTCGTGAAACTTGAGTCCATGCTATCCTCTCCGAGTCTAGTTTCACATGAGCTCTTCTGCTCACAAAAATTCCATAAATTCACACATAAAATGCTAACCCTTTTTGCGTATCGCCCCTTTTTCATAAATTGCAAAAATTGCAATTTAGTCCCTCTTGATCATAATTTCTTACCCAAAACTCACCCGTAGGTTTGTTTTGCTAATAAGTTCCTCTACCTCAAGAATCATGCAATTTGACACATAAAATGTCGCGCTTTTTTACATAAATATTCAATAAATTTGCATTTAAACAATTCATCCCCAAAATTTCACCATATCACGCCAAATTGCACCAGGGTCCATTATATGACTTACAGCATTGACAGACCATGAATGTCAAAGTTTTCATTTTGTCGAAAATCGCTCCTAATTGCATGATAAAACACCTCTTAAGGAAATTCACGTATAAATACCTCGGTTACTATGTAGGCTGTCATGATTACGTGCTTTGAAACATGAATTATTACTTCCAATTACATTTATATTATTGAGAGAAACATTGTAATTGAAATTCAAATTTCCAAGACTTTCTATATTCCAACCAAACATCATGTGACTGTAATTAATATCTGAAAGACTTGGAAGCCTTTTTCTTACAACATCGGTTGTTATGAAAATATTCATTAATCTTCGTGTAAAGGCAACTTCACTGATATTTCTAAACTTTCCATGTCCTATCTTATATATTTTAGATAACTTTTTGACTTCCCTTGATGCGTAATTCTATTTTAGATTCTTTTTGCATGTTAGTTGACATCCTACGCCATTCCTTTTAGTTTTAAATTGTTTTCTTTTTTTTAGTTGGTGTTCCTTCTCTAAAAGATTTGTTTATTTATTTTCCCTTTCCCCTTGCTTCTTATCATTATTTTAGTACCTCTACTTATCAAAACTGAATGTAAGTCATCTACCTCATCTTAAATTACATGTATCAACTTGGTTGCTTTGCTGAATTCAAGCATTGTAATATTGGTGGCATTTTTCTTTCAATATTACTTCTTTTTCTCTTTTGCTTTTTGGCTTAATAGATGCATCAACTTGGTTGCTTTACCAATATTTACCAGACAATATTGACAATTTCTTCTCTTCATATCATTTCTCTCTCTCTATCATTAGTTTTCCTCTCCAAATTATTCCCTAAAGTTTCATAGGGTGCTAAGAGTTTATCAACTTATCCTCGTCAACGGCAGCAAGTAGTTGAGATTTTTTACTTTTACTATAGAAAATATGTATTTTTATGAAATGGGTTTCTCAATATGGTACGCCAAAAGCCTACTTGGTGCGTTCTTGCTAGCTCCCACCATGTGGGTTCATTCATCGATCAGACTCACTACAGTGATAACATTAGACTACGAGTTTGTGGATTGCCTGCTGTTGCAAAACCTACCAAAATCAAAGGAGTGGAGATATTGTATAAGAAACTCATAGGTTGCTCTTGCTTTCTACTTATCGGTTTCCCTTGGAATACTTTCTGAGTACTTTTGAATTTAGCCTTTGTGTGAATATGACATATCAACTTTCTTGAGGGTACCAAATTGTTACACCCCTTTTTTTAAATGGAATTGTTCAATGAAGTCTTATTACTTATTAGTTGATAGGCTATTTATTCAACTCCCCATGCCATTCCTCCTGTTGAAAAGCGGGATACCATCTCTTTCTCAATCTCTCCTTCACCCATTTTCCGTCTGCTAAGGGTCTTACAGTAATTTTACATAGGGGGTCTGCTGTATCTGCAGTGAAGTGCTGGTTCTTCGGTAGTTGTCCATAATTTATCAAACGCTTGTGAGATGATCTAGTATCAATTGGAAGAGATTAACAGAAGTCGTCCTATTAATTCCATTTGATTGAAATTGCTGTTAGTTCTTGAGTCACTAGTCTATTATATATGATGTGTAATATTTAAAATTCTTTACTTGTGTATGTGCATTCAGGACTTGG
This sequence comes from Aechmea fasciata, assembly GCA_025177825.1. Classification (NCBI taxonomy): domain Eukaryota; kingdom Viridiplantae; phylum Streptophyta; class Magnoliopsida; order Poales; family Bromeliaceae; genus Aechmea; species Aechmea fasciata. Next base: position 12,088,056 of record CM045932.1, read on the forward strand.
AGGCACTGGTGTAGAAACAGAAGAAAGTGGAATTAACTGGCGAGAACGGCTAGGAATGTGGAAAGGAATTATAGCAAACGATAAATTGTCTGAGCAGATCGATTCTGTTAATGCTAAATATGTAGTTGACTTTGATATGCAAGAAGTGGAGAAAAGTTTATGGAAAGATGTAGAGAAAGCATCGGGCGCACAGGGTGGTAGAGCACTTTGGATTTCGAAAAGATGGTGGCATTATCGTCCGAAATTGCCATACACATATTTTCTTGACAAGCTAGACTGTTCAGAGGTATAGGTGTTAGTCAAAAGCTTTCTTCTTATAGTAGTTTCTCTTCTAAGGATCAATTTTCATCAACTAAGTAAATAGCATAACTGTTCTACTTTGATGTATAATATTGCATCTTTATTGAATTGTGAAAGAATATCTTACCAAATGTTTGCAGTAGTCTATGCATCTATTTAGCTATATATGTGATTGAGTCTGTTGACAACCTCACATCGATCAAATGAGAAAGATTTTAATTGTGGTCTGACGAGTATGGGAGCAAGGCACTCACTGCAACACGTTTTAGCTTAAGATATAATTAGGTTAAGCATGAAATGCAAATGATTACCTACTTTTATACTTGGATAGCGAATGTTGTGTACATATTTAGTAGGTTTATCCTGATTGTTTATCACGGATTTTTTTTTTTAAATTTTGAATGGGCCTTTTTGAAAACATAAATGTGACTTAGTTTTCTCTTTTTTTTTTTTCTTTTTTTTTCCGGTGTCCATGTAGCGGCCTATGTAGCAGTGTCCTACAATATACTTAGGTTTTTGAAGTTCTATATTTTTTGTTTTCTCATCAATTCTTTGTATAATTGCTTTTCATTTACTGCAGTTTCTATTATACTAACTTCCTATTGTATTTCAAATGGTTTATTTGTATCTCATAAGAAAAATGCAATTCACACGGTGTCATATACTTATCTATACCTGTATGCCTCTAATAACATAAATCTGTGTGTGTGTGTGTGTGTGTGTGTGTGTGTGATACACATTTCAATTTTACCTATTTTAAGTAATTGTGTTTATTTTCGATTTGACCTATTTTAAGTAATTTTGTTTATATAATATCTTGTTTATGTATGTTAAACTGGTGCCATTTCAATGTTGTTGCTGCTGCAACGTGTGAATGCAAATCAGCAGTATTCATACAGTTGCGTAAGATATGCTTAGCTACTAGTTATGCGTTTTTTAGGCTTTTTCTTATTTAAAGTGGTTTTTTCTTTCTTGGTGGGTAAACCAGGTAGCTGCTGTGGTCTTTTCTGAGGATCTAAAGAAAATATATGTGACAATGAAAGAAGGCTTCCCCTTAGAATACGTTGTAAGTGTGAGATTTTATTTTGATTCCTCCGTAATTGGTACTGATAGTGAAATGCTGTTCACCACGTGAAATACAACCAAATTTTGATCTTCAATTATATTCTCTCTGTAGGTTGATGTCCCTCTTGATCCATTCCTGTTTGAGTTTATCTCAAGTTCGGGTGTTGAAGTTGATCTTCTTCAAAAAAGCCAGATTCATTACTTCTTTAGGGTTGTGGTTGCATTGGCACCAGGATTGCTCATTTTGTACTTAATAAGAGAATCTGTAATGCTTTTGCATATCACATCTAGGCGCTATCTCTATAAGAAGTACAACCAACTGTTTGACATGGCATATGCAGATAATTTTATTCTGGTGAGAATTGTTACTTTCAATTTCAGTTGCTGCCTAATTGTTATACTATGTAATTGTGATTTCTCTTACTATATTTGTTTATCTAATAGCTCTGACGTGAATTCTTCCAGCCAGTAGAAAGTGCTGATGAAATGAGATCAATGTATAAAGAAGTTATATTAGGGGGTGATGTTTGGGATCTCCTGGATGAGATAATGATTTATATGAATAATCCCCTGCAGTACTATGAGAAGCAAGTGCCATTTGTCCGGGTAATCCATTCCACACTTCATTTTCACTTTTATGGAGCACCATTTTGCTCTTTTCTATCTGTAGTCCCCTATTTTTTGCACCAGCGAAATATGTCATACTTATGAGCATTTGTGTATGCTAGGGTGTACTTCTGTACGGACCTCCCGGAACTGGCAAAACGCTATTCGCACGTACTCTTTCAAAAGAGAGTGGCATGCCATTTGTCTTTGCTTCTGGTGCTGAATTCACTGATAGTGAAAAAAGTGGAGCAGCAAGGATTAATGAAATTTTCTCTATTGCTCGGAGAAATGTATGAGTTTACTTTCTTATAATTTCTAAATATGAGTAGTTATTTTGTAATTCCAATTTTAGCAAATCATCATTTTAGAGACTGAGAGTATATATGTGCACTTATTCTTTGCTGATGTGATGCTGCAAGTGCTTATATCTTTCTATCATTTGCTAGATGTTGTTATATTGATGCCATAACACCAACTTTAGTCTAATCTTTTCAATGCAAAGTGACATCACCCAATTTATAAATCATATTTTGGATGCTATTACTGGCAGGATATAAAGCCTCTGAAAAGCTTACAATGTGAGAATATATTTTTATGAAATGGTTGATTTCTAAATGATGTCAACATGTGAAATTATGGCCACCGCCCTTGAGCTATACACCGGTTGATTCCTTGTCTCAGTGGATATACACTTTATGGTCCCATTGCCCTTCTATCATCATTTCCAGCTAACATATCCACTGCAATTTAATACTGATTCTTTTGACATTTTTTCTTTTCTGAATAAGCATTTCAAATTCTCAGATGTAGTCTAGCACATTTTGCAGAATATTTTAGTAGACTCTTTTTGAGTTATTATTCTTCTTTATTATTTAGTCAAACGAAATTGGTGACCTCTCTAATGACTTTGCAGTGTCAGCTTTTTACTGTTCCATAGAGGCTTGAAGTTAATTGAAATCTACCCTTTGAGCTGTTTAGATACTAACTTGAATTTATCTGAAATATTTGTGAATTTCTGAAAAGCTTCTTCCCATATTTGTTTGCAATTAACATCCCAATTCTTCACCATTACGACCTCAACAGAAGGAAATGGTCTTTGGCTTGGCGTGCCTTTTTAAGTTGTAACATGTTTATGAACCTTTTCTACAGGCACCTTCTTTTGTGTTTGTGGATGAGATTGATGCCATCGCTGGGCGACATGCAAGGAATGATCCACGCAGGAGAGCAACATTTGAAGCGTTGATTACCCAGCTTGATGGAGAGTATGTTTCTTTCTTGTTTTCTTCGCCTCAAAAATAATGTTTACGTCTTTTTGAGATCAATCTTTCATTCATAATGTTGATTTGCTGGAACAATTCCCACCTTATGGAAAGATTTCCATTAGATTGTAGGAAATTTTGATTTTAATGCTGACTATTGTTGAAGAAAGTTGTGACGAGCCAATCCTAAAATGTTATATGTCTAGTTTGTGATTTGTTTTTGTCCAAATGGTGTTACAAGGCAACATATGTTAACTAGTGACATCATCCTGCCTCTAGTTCCAATAACCTGAATAAAGCATTATGGCCCAAAATACCGGCAGCTGAGTTATTTTTAGTTCTAAGCATTTTTCCAACCTCTTCTAATGTGGATCTAATGTTGTATGACAAATTCAATACAACCAACTATCATTAATAGTACAGAAATGGGTTCTTTGCGAGAAAGAATTACTTCTACCAAAGAGGGATCTATGACTTCTAAGCATTTCTCCAACATCGTCTAATGTGGAACTAATGTTGTATGACAAACTCAACTCCCTTTGCCTAAGCGTCAAAGTCTTTTCAGGTGTGTAAAGAAGTTTTCTTAACTCCCTGGTACGTATCTAATGTGGGATTAAAGAGGCATAAAATGTTTGTAGTTAGAATCAACTTCGGTTGTACTCCCTTGTCTGATTGACGTTAATATCCATGATGTATGGTGATCAGATGGCTCAAAGATGACAGTATCACAGAGAGTGGCTCTGATAACATGAATGCTTAACTAGTATGCTAGTATGTAGTATAAATGTGACTGGCCATGTATCCTCAATGCCCAAGCCAGTTATCAACCCTAGTAAACTGATCTTACTGTCTAATACTTGCCTTGTCATCTTACCATGATTTTCTAGCATGGGACATCTGGCTCTGTCGAATTTTTTCAAGGCAACGACATTCTTACTTGACTTGTTCAATAAATATTAGTCTATTCAAGGAATTAATTACCGGCTTGTGCCGTACGACACGGGACAATACGTACCATGCCCTTACTTAGGAGGCACAATACAGGGGGGTCTCTCTTGACCCTCTCGTGTTGCGATACCCTCTGGCTATTGCACGAGATAGAGCGATACCCAGAGGTATCGCGGCATGTGCTGCTGCATGCCCACGTGGGCATGCAGTGTTTTCCTTTCTTTCTTTCGTTTTTTTACTTCTACCTTTCTTTTTGGCTTCCCATAGACCTTTATACCTTTCTCGTCTTTTCTCTTCATTTCTACCTTTTCTTCTCTTCTGCTGTCTCTTTCCTTTTCTTCAAACATCCTTTCCTTTATTTTTTTCCCTTTCTATGTTTTCCTTCCTTTTTGCTCGTAATTTTTTCTCTAATTTCTTCTTTCAATCCCTTCTTTTTTTTCAATCACTTCGATCTTAAGAGGAAAAGAAATAGCAAATTCGAAGATCTACTTAACTTATTAGACAAGTCAAAAAATTTACAACCTTTTTTTTTCCCATACATTTAGAATATATTTAACTTGTAAAGTTTTCTTTATGAAGAAATATGAAATTATGCAAATTTTTGTTTGCAATTTACAAAAATCTAAAAATAGATCCACTTGATTTAAGTCATTATGTGGTTCGATTTTTAATTTTCTTGGCTGGATTTAGCATTTTGTATGTGATTTAGGATATTTTTAACTTTGCAAATTCTATTATTGAATTTAGAAATCATGAAGATTCTAATAAAATCAAAAACTAAATTGAAGCAATTGATATTTAAATTTGCTTTATGTATTTGTCATATGGTTTATTGTTAGTTTTTCATAAATATATCTCACAATTTTCTTAAAAATTTTATGAAAAGGTAATTTTCTTGGATGAATCTTGCAAATTTGCATAAAATCTTAAGATTTTTTTTTTCTCTAATTTGTATTTATAATTTTAAAATTCCAAAAAAATAAAAGATAAGTCAAAAAATTTTAAATTTAATTAATTTTTATCGTAAACTTGTTTAATTTATTCATCATATGGTTTATTATTAAATTTTCATGGATAGATCTTACAATTTTTTTAGAATTTTTAGAAAAAATAATTTCTTCAAATGTTTTTCATAAATATTTTTTAGAAAAATTTGAAAATGAGAAGGACCTATCGGCGCACTTGCTGTCCTATTCTAGTTAGTCTAGTCATCATACGGTCCCTCAAAGAATCAATACGAATGGATCTTGCAAATTTTTATTTGAATTTAAAGAAAATATAATTTTCTCTATGAGCTATAGTTATATATTTCTTTATATATAAAGAAGACTACCACTATATTAAGTTATTAACTAGTAAGTGTAGTAAGTTATTATTGCCAATAGATCGAGACAAATTAATAGATAGCCAAAATTTATAATTATTACGCTAAAACTTTCAAAATAACATTAGCGGCATTATTGGACAAAAAAAAAACCAAAAGAATACCATGCCAAAGCATGCCAGTAGGAACCTGTGCGCGCCCGTTGACACACAAAAGTGCCATGTGTACCATATTAGGGAATAGCCAGCACGCCCCCATGCCACAACACTTTAATCCGTGAGTCTACTCTCAATACGCATTTAAGTTGTCCACACTTACTAGATTTGTAGACTGTTGTTTAATATTATCCAGTATTGCCGATTCAGATTCAACTCACCAAGAGAGGCTCGGAACGAAATATGAGATTAGGGTGGAAAATGGCTTCCAATTATTATTATTCGCACAACTATCTTGCTTCTACTTTTTCAAGCACTTTACCAATATAGTTAACGACCTGCGAATATTCATAGAGCAATTAAATTGTTATTAAATGAATGCAGCAGATAGTTGCTTGGCTTGAATTCAATTATCCATACGATTGAGAAATGACATAGAAAGTTACTTTTAGTATTTGATAGTAACCAGAATGGCATAGACTATCTTACTCTTAAAGTATTTGCCTCTTACAGGAAAGAAAAAACTGGTGTTGATCGTTTTTCGCTAAGACAAGCTGTTATATTTATTTGTGCCACTAATCGACCAGATGAACTAGATCCTGATTTTGTTCGCCCCGGACGCATTGATCGCCGCCTATACATTGGTTTACCTGATGCGAAGCAACGCATCCAAATATTTGGTGTGCACAGTAGTGCTAAGAAGCTGGCAAAAGATGTTGACTTTGGAAAGGTAAGTTTTTCTGCTTTTATGACTCTTACTCTGAGACAGTGAAAATGTAGAGTATATCAAACATTTAATTTAAAGCTGTAGTTCAACTAGAAAAATAGGGATTTTTTCGTTAAACTTTTATTTCTTTTCCTGGCTTCAAAATTATTAGAGCAAAAATGTGACTATAGTTGGAAGTTAGAGATCATCTGGAAGCTTGTTCTTCTTGTCCAAAAAGATAGGCTGGTTTCTCGCGCAACCTATCCGTATTGACATTTAGCTTTCTGCTGTTTCTTCTTCACAACAGCATATTTCAAGTCAAATGTTATAAAAAATGTGACAACTCGGAACCACAATAGGTTTCTCTAACTATCATTGTGGAGACTATCTAAAATCCATTAGATTCGTTAGAAGACTATTGAGAGTCGTCGGAGCCAAGGCACTTTATAGCATATATGTGGTAGCGGAACTTATTGGTGCATAGGCTTTGTCGAGCAACTATTGCATCCCAGCGTGGAAGCCCAACCGGACACTCTAACAGGCCCACCGCATGGGTAGAGTTTCTCCTGTACGTGCAAGGCGTTGAATCACAACCAACCTATACAATCACTTTTTCAACTAATAATATGTATACAAATATTTTTACAAAATAGTGGGCATTTAAGTAAAGGGAGGTAGATGTGTAACTTAGAACAATTTCAAATATTACATCTTTAAACATCATTCTACCCAAAATGTATATATGTTATGCTTTCTTTCTCTCAACATATTATCTAACTTGCCATGCCCTTTCCACAGTTATTCTCTTCCCTAGCTATGGTTGGATCTGAAAATATTAAAACAACAAAGAGTGAGAACTTGATTAAGTCTCCTGTGGGTACAACCTCCGAGAGAGGTGATTCGCACTTACTATATCTAAATGAGGCATAATAGTAAAGAATAAAATTAATGAGTAGCAACTAGAAGCAAATGATAATAGACGATCAAGTATAATATTAACCACTGTGTCTCTACGAGAACACAAGGTGCACATACAATATGTTCAAATTAAAAAGCATATGCATCAAGTTTTCACTATAGTAACAAGCATCGCTTTACCCAATTCCCATGACCGACCATGCTGTCTGGTCCTAGCTTGCTCACTATTGCCTCTTAGGGAGTCGAGCAATCGCATCTCACTCACTTCAACACTCAATAGCATAGGCTAGTCGAACAATCAGATATTGTAGGGCTACATCTTGGGAGGGCCACTGCTCATGGAATTGCGATCTCTGCAAGCAACGCTCATTGAGTTCTCATTTGGACTCTTGCAACCTTTGATCATATGCTTCTTTTCATGGTCTACTAGTGTACAAATTTTTACTCCAGTGGTTTCTCCAATAGAACAAATAATGTGTACAAAGAGCAAACAACGATTTAGGCACAATGTCGTACTTTATTATCAACAATTAGCATGCTTCTTTTAGCAACAAGAACAACATGTGTTTGCAACAAGTAACACATAATGATCACAAATAGCAATACAAGCATGCTTTTAGACATAACAAATCAAGAAATATAAAAGGATCATGACGAAAGAGTAGAATATGGAGTATGCATATGCGTATGGATTGGAGACAGTAGGATATTTGACAAACCATATCCACATCCATATATTTTTTTTCAAATACGAATTCTGATATGGGCATGTGCAGATGTTGAATTTTTATTACCATATCCGCTAAAAATGGATTCGGATATGAATCATATATATTTTTGAATTTTGAATGAGGATCGGATATGTATTCGATATTATTCGGATAATAATATATACTCATATGCACACATGAATATGAACTAGAATTAACACGACTATGATACAATGCAATTAAAATTTTATACTTGTATTCAAACTTTACATGCCTATATCTTATTCAGTGAAAGTATTAAATATAAAAAATATAAAAACATCGTCCTCTAATAGCTTAAGCTATTGGAGATGAGCAGTTGTATCGTATTATTTAATATTTAATTACCAGTCATGCCGCGGGGTTCCTTTTTAGTTCCAAAACACAGCAGAAGGGTAGAATTTTTTTTTTTTTTTTTTTTTTGAAAACCTGAACCCTAGGGTATACCAGATTCGCCGTAAATACAGGAAGTCCACTGTTTACACGGACAGAGTCTCCCCTAATTTGCACGGCGTCGCACAAGTACAAGGTACATAACGAAATACAACCATCATAACTGAACATACAACCATTCAAAGATTATATACTCATACACCATTCACCTATGGTTCACATTCAAGGTTTAAACATAAAACCGCAACTATTAGTTAAAACGTTTCCTACCTGGAAACTGGTTTTGAAATACTAAGTTACAAAAACTACTAGAAAACCTTTTAAAACTGTTTCCCACACGGAAACTTTTTTGTTTTTAAAACTTGCTATCACGAGGGGTAGAAAACCTATCCATTTTACGAAAATCCACAAATCCTTTTATTATATTCACAAAGCCAATTGAAATCTCAATATTCAAATGTATTAACGAAATTGAACCATAATAATTATCTAAGTCATTTATTTAGAGAGAAGCAGAGTTCAGATGATAAACCAAAGTGGCGGGACGATGGCTCTAACGATCACTAGCGTGCTCCTCACGTTCCGTCCCACTCGGACCAGCAACGTCACCTGTAATGGGGGCGGGGGGGTGAGAACATGTAAACATGTCTTCATGGTACGAAACGAGGGCGAAGGGTACTCACCAGTCACGGAGAACAAAACAAGGGTATAGATAATGGTAATGCAGTAGCTATGATAAACAAGTTAACGAGATGTATAAACATGAAACACTACAGCTACTGTATGCATGCATCAACCGGACGACTAGTCCAAAAGTACTCAATCTGAAACCACTGCTCTATTGGTCCGCACCGCAAACCTCAAGCCTATGCCCCGGAGGTCCGCTTCGTAGACCTCCTGACAGTACCACTGCCACTCTACCATGCATATAACCCCTCTTGGACTTACGGATTGACACTTGCAACCACTCTTCCGAAAAAGAACATCCTCTTGCGGTGGATCAGACCGTTGGTGTTCGTGAAATGTGTACGAGTATTAGGCGATCAATGCTGATATGCTCAATGGCCAACCGTCGGCAACCAGCCGACAATCCTGCCTCTTAGGGCACATCGACCGTATAGGTCATCAAGTAATCTAATCGACCAACCAGGTCACTGGTATAAGATATGAAAATCGACCAATCACAGATATCGCATAGAAGAACCAACCAAGTCATAGATACAAATAGGAGAACGGACCAACCAGGTCACAGATACAAAATAGGAGAATCGACCAACCAGGTCACAGATATCACGTGCAGATAAAATGTACTCTACTTCTACACATGATACTAAACATGGAAACAACCGAGTAGAGTAAATACGGGAATAACATGGGTGCAAGGCTCAATATATATATAGTAAGCAATATAAACAACAAGGGGTGGAAGGAACGTCACCGAGCGTGCACCACTGTACCAACTTTGGGTCGAAGTACCCACCTGTACGTGTTTGGCAAAGGTCTCTTGACTGCGGAGACGAAGCAACCGGACCTACGAAAGGTCCACTGGGTTAGAATCTAACCCACTATCATGTATCACTAACTCACAATCCCCACTCATAGGTCCACGGGAATCGATTTTCCAAAACCGATGGCCGAACTCGCCGGAAGTCTCGAAAATCGCATCGGGACCGTCGAACTGTCCCTGAACTAACTGACTTGTGCTACGAGTCAACCGCTGCCACTAAATACCATTATCCATGGTTCCTTGCAGCAAACACATCGCTTCACGTTGAAACGATTATCGTCGGATAATCGTTCCGATCCGGATTCCCGGAAGTGTCAATTTAGATACCGGAACCCACCGTCGCTCACCTGTCGTTTCTGAACCCCCGAAACGACGCGGATGACCAGCCGACAGCGACGCAACAATAGCTCACAAGGCACCGTTGGAAGAATTCCGAACCGAAAATGCGGTCCGTCGGTGGATTTCACCGAAAAACGCACCGGAAATCAACATTTAATTTTCGGAAAGGTATAGGGCCTTGGACAACAAGTCCAGAGGTCACCCACTGCCCGCGCACGCTGCCACAGTGATCCGAACTAACACAAATGCATAAAATTCCTCCCGATTCCATAAAATCACACTATTTTATGTGATTTTTAGGCTTTTATGCTCCGCTAGTGCAAATTGATAACCTTTCTGCCCAGTCGAGACACCCGCTGTAACATATAACTAACCCGTAAGTCGTGTCGAGTTCCGTCGAAGCGAGCGGAACGCGGAGTCGGACGAGTTGGAACAAGTCACAATGGGTTCTAAGTGAACCAATATATAGTGTAAAGGGATCCGAGAGAGTGAAATTGCAAAATTTGGCTAAGTCCCAGATTTTGGACTCTCGGGGACCCCTGAGGGAGAGACCGGTCCTCGTATGCGTAGCCAGCCAGACAAGCTGAAAATACCCTCGACGGGAATCGGTCCTTGCGGGGAGAGACCGGTCCCCGTAGGCGAAAAGCTGGAAAAATGGGTAAGTCCTGAAATTGGGACCTACGAGAACCGGTCCCTGAGGGAGAGATCGGTCCCCAAGTGTGTGATCAGCCAAAAATGTGAAAATTCGGCTAAGTCTCTGGAGTCAAGCCTACGGGAACCGGTCCCTGAGTGGAAGACCGGTCTCCTAGGGTCCGGTCCCTGAAGGAGAGACCGGTCCCCACCTGCGTAACTAGCCAGAAAGAAGAAAAATTGGCTAAGTTCCTGAAGGAGAGACCGGTACCAGCATGCGAAATCTGCCCAGTTTGGGCTGTTGCAATATTGCAAAGTTGAGGGGTTTAAGTGCAAAGTGGCATGGAGATGGGTTATATGTGTGTGAGGGTTATGTTAGGGCTTATTTCCCTCACACCCAGCACAAAATATTTCCCCCTCTCTCTAAAACCTCCCCTCCCTCTCTTTCTCTTTCTCTTTCTCTAGGGCTTGAGCAAGAGAGCTTTTGGAGGAGAAAAGCTTGGAGAAGAAGTTCCTCTAGGTGAAGGCAAGCTTGATCAAGAGCTTTTGGAGGAAGACTTTGAACCCTAGGTGAGTTTTTATGGATTCTAAGCTAGGGTTTTGAGTATTGCTTCTAGCAGTAGCATCTAGGAGCTTTAGTGGCAATTTCTCTCCATGTTGATCAAGCTAGGGACTTGATTGGAGAAGACAGTGTTGTACAAGGACCTAAATTAGGGTTTTTGGATTTTGAGGTTCAAACTTGGGTTTGATTTCTTTTTACCCTAATTGGTAGGTATTTCGACGCGTTGGCGCGGTCGGTTCGTCGATCCTACTAGCGGATAGAGAAATATTGAAGAAAGAAGCTAGTTTGGTACAGATTGCCGCAGCTTGCGGCGAAAGGGTCTAAAAATCACGAAATCAGGATTGCGGCATCCTAGCATCGTTAAAAGGGGGGTGCTGTCCGGAAACACTAGATCTCTTTCTATGTCTGTGTTACCATTATTGAGCATATTGATGTATTAGCATTCATGCATATAGGGTAGTGTAACGAAAATGATCGGTTGAGATTCAATTGTAGGCTAGAGAACATATAAAGAACCATGTGAACCATGTACGGAAGAACCCTATGTGTGTGTGAATGCAAGAAAAGACTATGACAATAGTAAACGTTGGTGACATTGACATTAGTAACCAGATTGGCATTGAGAATGAGAATGGCTAAACAAGGTTTAGCTTATTGTGACTTGAGACAGGTTTGGCTATATTTCCTCAAATTGAGGAATCGATCGTACTCACATTGGTTCCGGCTTGAGGACGGTAGCTCCCCCTCAAGCGGTGTACTTCGGAGTGTAGACACTATGGGAGATAGAGCCCGGCGAGGATCCCTCGGGCGGTAGTGCCAAGTGCCACTCCCGGTAGACGGGATATATATGAATTGTGAGTTTGGGGCAAATCAACAACACCCCGGGCCCGGGATGATTGGGTAAAGGTCAAAGAGAATGAGAACAAGAACATCCATGCATAATTATCATGTATTCGATTATCTATCTATTTCTTGACAGTTGTTTTGCAAGCATTGTGATAGTTTTGTATTAGTTGGTTTGCAATCTATCATTTCTTGAATTACATATGCCTGGAATAGACCTAGTGGGCGAATCGGCGCGGTCGGCGGCCGAACCAACTAGGAACTTCGTTGTAGTTTTCACACCACTATCCCTACAGATCCATGCGCGAGTGGGGCGGCGGAGGATCGAGGCAAGGGACTAGCGCCGTAGGTAGCAGCCTTGGAGTTTATAGGCATGCCCTATAGTTATTTTCAACTTTTGTATGTTGAACTAGCAATGTAAAGATGTAAATTATCATATTTTGGATAAATGCCATGTGATGTAATTGGATAGAAAAAGAATGAATGTAAAGGAATAGTTTACTTGTATTTGGTTTAAAGTAATCAAATATGATGTGATGGTTGTATGTTTAGTAAAATAGTTAGAACTTTCACTACTTTTGTTGTTGCTTGCCTTCGTGCAAGCCTTGTACAATTGCTTTCAATTGTATTGAAATTCTTGATCAGCATATTTGGTTGTAGCTCGCTTTGACAAGTAGGCAACTGTCTCGTCATTACGTCTAACTTAATTAAATAAAGGTGGACGTGCTGACACCTACCGACAGTGTCCTCAAGATGTTCGAGTGTCGTGCTCACCTTTCACGTGAGCACCGCTGGCCATCGTGGCTAGCTGCTGAAGGAAAGAACACGAACTATCATGGGTAAAATCAGCATGTGACAGTGGTTTAAACGCTTTCTAGCGCACAATCGGGGCACTGTTGACCCTGACTAAGCTGAGCATTGTGTTCAACATGAAATGAGGATGAACGTGCTCATTTCCCCAGTCATCAGGGTGCCCAAGTCATCGGGGTGCCTTCAGATCGCCGGAAAGGTGATCGGAACCCCAAACAGTGTCTTTGGCGATACTAGCCTTGGGACCGGTGGAGCAGGGATGGCCGTCGGGCGCTCCGTGGAGACGAGTGCGTTTGGTCGGAGGGTTCGGGCGAGTCGCGGCGGCGGCAACGGCGGTGGCGTGGCAGGAGATCAAGCCCGCAACTTGCTCTCATGTATTCAAGGTTTCGGCTGCGGCAAGGCGGCGGGCGGAGGAGCTCGAGGCGACGGCGATCCGTCGTCGGAGCGGGGGAAGGTGATGCGCCGCTCCGTGGGCGGCGGCGACGCGCGGGGACCGTGGTGGCTCAGCCTCGGCCCGCACCAACTCTGGGCGGCCGCAGGGTGCACGAGCGGCGGCATGTTAGGGTCCTTATGGCTGTCAGCGGCCCTGACTTTGTCAATAACATATGAGTTTGTAAAGAGTCTGTAAATGTTGTGTCGTGCACGACGTCGACATAGGATTTTCTTTGTTTGGGATGGGCATTGCTTGTAAATTGGCATCCGGTTGGCTACCCGTGGGTTCACTTGTGCTACGCATCTAAGGGGACATAAGCATTTCGCTAACAATGGCCGCTTATGCGACGGATTGAGTCGGACGCGCGTCGGACATGGGTCAGCGGCCTATTTTCCCATGGGTGTGCGGAACGGGGAAAACATACCCCTCGGTGAGCACCTTTGTACCCTCGGGGTGCCAAGTGGGTGGATGCCAATATAGGGTAGTACGGGAAAGTTGGGTGAGACGTATTAAGTGAGCCCGCTTCGCTATATGCGGAGTGTCTTGGTGATTATTTTGCCCTCATCGCCCATGCCCGACCAAGTCGAGTCGTGTGCCTTTCGCTTTTAGTCCATCTTTTCGTTATCAATAAAATACTCGTTGTTTCTGCCAATTTGCAGGAACCCGTTACGTGTTTGCTCTTAATTCTCGGTCGTTGCCAATTTGCGGAGTTGTGCCTCGGGACTGTTTGGCTGGCTCGTTTGTGCAGGTGACAGACGAGCGCCGCGTGGGCTTTTCGACAAAAAGTCATTAGACCTGTGACAAGTGGTATTAGAGCCCGGGCGACGAAGACGACATGGGCCGGAGCAATGCCCTTGTTGTAGAGACAAGTACGGTGGCACAACCATCGACGGTGCAGCGTGTGGCGCCGATGGATGAAGAAGCACAAGGCAAATCAGATAGGCACAGGAGCAATCGAGAACGACTTATCGACTTGGAGGCCCAGCTTGCTCGACTCGACGAAAAAGTGACAAAGGTGACCACGCATGAGGAGCGGATTACCATGCTGGAGGCAACGCTCGCTCAACTCGTCGAGCAAGTAGCTGAGCTGCAGGAAAACACGAAGGAGGCGGTCCATCACTTGAAGGAGCAAACCATCGAATTGTTCGCATGTGTCAACCTGCTGACAAGGGCCATGAGTAACGCTCCTCCCGCAACCCAAGGAGCCGGTACGCGGGCGTTTGCGCCCGAATCGCGATGCTTTCGTGGAGCTCGTGATGCGAAAGAGCTCGAGAACTTTCTATTTGACATGGAACAGTACTTTCGTGTCGTCAAACCAAACAATGAGGAGTCGAAGGTCACGTTTGCGACGATGTACCTTGATGGGGATGCTAAACTGTGGTGGAGGACCTGGTATGAGGACATTTAGGGAGGTCGCTGTAACATCGACACTTGGGAGGACCTAAAGAAGGAGTTAAAGGCTCAATTCCTTCCTGAGAATGTCGAGTTCATCGCGCGGCGGAATTTGCGAAGGCTCCAGCAGACGGGGTCGATTCGAGATTATGTCAAGCAGTTCTCCGCGCTGATGCTCGATATCCGCGATATGTCTGAGAAAGACAAACTCTTTCATTTTCTCGAAGGATTGAAACCTTGGGCGCCGGCAGAACTGTGTCGCCAGAATATCAAGGACTTGGCCGCGGCCCAGGGGGCGGCTGAGCGGCTGACCGACTACTACACGTCGGAACACCCCAAGAAGAAACCCGTGAGCAGCAACCCGAAAACCCACAACCAAAAGGCAAAGGGTAAGGGACCAGCACCCACGGAACGAAAAGGGTAGGTTCAAAGGGTCCGAAGAACTTGAATAGCCCTGAGGAGGGTTGCTTCCTTTGCAGGGGTCCACACTTTGTCAGGTCGTGCCCTCAGAGAAAGTCCCTCAATGCAGTGCAGACGAAGGACCCCGAATCCGATGAAGAGGAAGAGACAGCGAAGACAGGAAGCATCCGGACGGGGGCACTCCGGTTGCTCAATGCACTCAAGGATCAAGTGGGGGAGAAAGAGAAAACCCCACTACTGAAGACGAAATCCCCTTCACCAAAGGAGAGCAAGCAGAGCGAACTAATGTACGTGGACATTAAGCTCAACGGCAAGACAACTAGGGCAATGGTGGATACAGGTGCAACTCACAACGTCATTACGACTGGTGAAGCGGAACGTCTCGAACTTGCACTCAGCAAGGATGGAAGTCATTACGACTATTGAGGGCCTTGCGAAGGAAGTGCCTGTTAGCATCGGATCGTGGACGGGTAAAGCCAATTTCATGTCAGTGCCGCTGGATGATTTTCAAGTCATCCTCGGGATGGAGTTTCTTCAGACGTCTAGAGGAGTACCCATGCCATTCTTGGATGCACTCTGCATGATAGGTGATGAATCTCCATGTGTCGTTCCGGTGGTGCGGAAGACAACGGACGCCCGACAGATTTCAGCACTCCAGCTCAAGAAGGGCGTGAAGAGAGGCGAGCTGACTTATTTGGCGGCTTTGAAGTTGGAAACTGGGAGTGGGGACGAGACTCCGACGCTACCCGAAGTGACGAAGCTCTTGAAGGAATTCAAGGATCTCATGCCCCAAGAACTGCTGAAATCCTTACCTCCCTGACGAGTAGTAGACCACCTGATTGAGCTCGAGCCTGGCACGAGGGCCCCGGCTCGTTCTCCCTATCGTATGTCTCCTCCGGAGTTGGCGGAACTTCGGAAGCAACTAGATGAGCTGCTTAAAGGTGGTCTTATTCGCAGCTCGAAAGCACTGTTCGGGGCCCTTGTGCTTTTCCAGAAGAAGCATGATTACAATCTACGGCTATGTGTGGATTATCGAGCCCTGCACAAGGCGACCATCAAGAACAAGTACCCAATCCCACTCATTGCGGACTTGTTTGATGAATTGGGGAAGGCGAGGTACTTCTCCAAACTGGACTTGCGATCGGGTTACTGGCAGGTTCGGATCGCGGAAGGTAACGAGGCGAAGACAACATGCGTCACAAGGTATGGGGCGTTCGAGTTCTTGGTGATGCCGTTTGGTCTTACGAATGCCCCAGCTACGTTCTGCACCCTGATGAACCAACTGTTTCACGACTATCTGGACAAGTTTGTGGTGATCTATCTGGATGACATTGTTGTGTACAGTAAGACCTTGGAGGAACATGTTGAACACCTCCGCATTGTCTTCAAAACATTAAAGGAGCACTCCCTCTATGTGAAGAAAGAGAAATGTTATTTTGCTCAGAAGGAGATCATGTTCTTAGGCCATCGAGTGGGTGGTGGCCTAATCGGAATGGATGAGGAGAAAGTTCGCGCCATAAAGGAATGGAGAGCGCCGACGAAGGTGACAGAATTATGTTCGTTCCTTGGACTTGTCAACTACTACCGGCTATTCATCGGCAGCTACTCGCGGAGGGCTAGGCCATTGACAGACTTGCTACGAAAGGATCCGACTTGGAGGTGGTCCGATGAGTGCCAGAATGCTTTGACGACTTGAAGGCTGCGGTGATGGATGAGCCAGTACTACGTCTGCCTGATCACTCCCGTTCGAAGTTCATACGGACGCCTCGGATTATGCTATTAGGGGGGTACTCGTACAAGATAGCCACCCTGTAGCCTTCGAGAGTCGGAAGCTGAATGATATCGAGTGGCGGTACGCGGTCCATGAGAAGGAGATGACAGCAGTAGTGCATTGTCTCAGGGTGTGGAGGCACTATCTCCTTGGATCCCGATTCGTGGTCAAGACAGACAACGTCGCTTTGAGTTATTTCCAGACTCAGAAGATGCTCACTCCAAAGCAGGCGAGATGGTTGGATTTCCTAGCTGAGTTCGACATGGTCTTAGAATACAAGCCAGGACGATGTAACCAAGTTGCTGACGCTCTCAGTAGAAAGGCCGAACTTGCTGCCCTTAAAACTCTGACCAACGAGAGGGCAAGTCAAGTACAGGCGACTTTGCAAGAGAGGATCCGCGAAGGGTTGGAGAAGGATCCCATGACAGTGACTCTTAAGCAACTGATTGACGAAGGCAAGGCGCGAAGATTCTTGATCCAGGACGGCCTCATCAAAACAAAAGGGGATCGAGTGTACGTGCTGCGGGCAGGGAACTTGAGGAGAGAACTGCTCCATGAGTGTCATGACACCCTATGGGCAGGCCACCAGGGCGTACATCGAACCTTGGCCCTTATGGAGAGGGCTTATTATTGGCCAAAAATGGGGGAGGACATCGAAGAATATGTATGCACCTGTCTCACATGTCAGCAAGACAAGGTAGAGCGAGAGAAGCCGTGTGGGCTTGTTGGAGCCCTTACCAGTGCCGGAGCGGCCATGGGAGAGCGTCTCCCTGGACTTCATCGCCAGCCTGCCAAAGGTGGGGGAGTTCGGCTCGATTCTTGTCATCGTGGACCGATTTTCGAAGTATGCCACTTTCATCTCTGCACCCATATGTTGTACTGCTGAAGAGACGACACTGCTATTCATGAAGCATGTGGTGAAGTATTGGGGAGTCCCGCAGAATATTATCAGTGATAGGGATTCCCGCTTCCTTGGGTGGTTATGGATGGAGCTTTTCAAGCTCTTGGATTCCAAGCAGTACTTATCTACCAGCCTGCACCCCTAGACGGACGGCCAGATCGAAAGAAAAAATGCTCTGCTCGAGCAATATCTTCGGCACTTCGTAAGTGCCAACGAACGAGACTGGGTGAAGCTACTTGATGTAGCCCGGTTCTCGTACAACCTGCAGCGGAGCTCTGCGACCAACAAGAGCTCCTTCGAGATTATCATCGGCCAGCAACCTTCCACACTACATACATTAGTCATCGGGTATACCGGCAGTAGCCCCTCAGCTTACCACCTTGCCAAGGAGTGGCATCGTAATGCTGAGATCGCCCGAGCCTATTTGGAGAAGACGGCAAGAACCATGAAGAAGTGGGCCGATAAGGATAGGTGGCCTCGAGACTACAACAAAGGCGACCTCGTGCTGGTCAAGCTCCTACCAGCATCCTTGAGAGTATTCCGAAAAGTGCACATGGGGTTGGTCCGAAAGTATGAAGGCCCCTTTCCTATCGTGGGCAAGGTGGGAAAGGTCTCCTACCGCGTGCAGCTCCCGGCGTGGCTTAAAATCCACCCGGTGTTCTATACGAGCTGCCTGAAGCCCTACCATGCCGACCGTGAAGATCCCTCAAGAAACATCTCGACTCGCCCCACCCCCACAATTTCCTCTGTCGAGAGGTGAGTTGATAAGATTCTGGCGGACAGAGTGCGGAAGCTACCCAGTGGAGTAGTTGAAAGGGAATTCCTCGTCTAGTGGAAGAACCTGCGAAAGGCTGAAGCCAGTTGCGAGCGGGAAGATGCACTTCGGCATGAAGAAGACCGGATAAGGGAGTACCAGCAGAAGACCTCGGCGGACACGTCGGGATGAACAGAGCACGCATAGAGGTACAAGCTGAAGACCTCGACGAGGGCGCCGAGAAATTAAGTGGGGGAGTCTGTTAGGGTCCTTTTGGCTGTCAGCGGCCCTGACTTTGTCAATAACATTGAGTTTGTAAAGAGTCTGTAAATGTTGTGTCGGACACGACGTCGACATAGGATTTTCCTTGTTTGGGATAGGCATTGCTTGTAAATTGGCATGCGGTTCGCTACCCGTGGGTTCACTTGTGCTACGCATCCAAGGGGACATAGGCATTTCGTTAACAATGGCCCCTTATACGACGGATTGAGCCGGACGCGTGTCGGACATGGGTGTGCGGAGCGGGGAAAACGTACCCCTCGGTGAGCACCTTTGTATCCCTAGGGTGCCAAGTGGGTGGATGCCAATATAGGGTAGTACGGGAAGGTTGGGTAAGACGTATTAAGTGAGCTCGCTTCGCTATATGCAGAGTGTCTTGGTGATTATTTTGCCCTCATCGGCCATGCTCGACCAAGTCGAGTCGTGTGCCTTTCGCTTTTAGTCCATCTTTTCGTTATCAATAAAATACTCGTTGTTTGTGCCAATTTGCAGGAACCCTTTAAGTGCTTGCTCTCAATTCTCAGTCGTTGCCAATTTGCGGAGTTGTGCCTCGGGACGGTTTGGCTGGCTCGTTTGTGCAGGTGACAGACGAGCGCCGCGCGGGCTTTTCGAGAAAAAGTCATTAGACCCGTGACAAGCCGGCGGCGTGCGGGGACGACGAGCCGGTGAGCGGCGACGAGCGGAAGGTCGTCGGAGGCCGGATGAAGACTGGGTGGCCGAGCTAGGGCTTTTATCGCGCGCGAGTCTTGAGCCTAGGTCAGCTTGGCCCGAGCTAGCCTGGTTTGGCCGCGACTTGCACAGGAGGTGCCGGCGGCACGCACGGACGGCGGGGACGGCCGGTGACGGCGCCGGATGGGGGATCTTGGCAAAGGGAAGAGCTATGACACGCAAGGTTGGTCCCCCCGTTGCTGTCGATTGAAAGAGTGGCTCCAGGGTAGAGGGAAGAGCTAGCAGAGAGGTGGGGATGATTTTCCGGGGGCCGGAGTAACTTGTTGGCGGCCGGGGCGTGCGCACGGCGAGGGCAGGGAGGAGGCAATGTCGGCTTGGGTCAGCTGGAGGGTTAATATGAATTAGGGTTAGGGTTTCATGTGGGAAACCCTAACACTATATATATACATAAGGTGTCCTTTGCCGAAAAGCCCTCCGCTGCAAATTTACCGACAAGTCCCTACTAGCATACGTATCTTGCGCATACGTACCTCGTTGTTCGAAATTACGCGAAACGACGCATAAAATATTGGACCTTTCGCGAAATTTCCGTTTTGCCAATTTTGACCCCTCAGCGAACATTTCCCGATTCCTGAAGATCCGTCCGTCGGATTTTCGAATCTGATTGCGCCAGCTCAAAGACGATCGGGGCATCGATTGTAGCATTTCGTTTCATCCGATTTGGTCGCCGATTCGTGACGAAACAAACCCTCTTTTTTTCACACATAATACCACATATATATATATATATATATATATATATATATATATATATAGTCCGGCTACTATACTATTATGAGTATGATCGCCCTCGTACTCATAAGTTGTTTTAGATGATAGAGCTTCCTAATCGACGATCCACACCGTTAAACGTTATTTAGAGCATTTAAAACTTCTAGAAATTTTTTTTTATAATTTTTCGATATCATTTACCCTACGATCAAAAGCTCACAAAATTGACAATTTTTAATGGCCGGTATGAAATATTTGTTAGTTTAACGGTGTAAAAGAATCGAAATAGGTTGAATTTTTGATAGAAAATTCTATTCACTACCTAAATAAAGATCAATAACTCCGATCTTAAATTGAAAGATTCGATCATCCATTTTTAGGATGTCGTTCGATTTTGACCGTTCATTTTATACCCGCTTGATGGACTTTATAATGATTTCGAAAAATTATGAAATTTATTTTTTAGAAGTTTCAAATACTCTAGATCATGTTTAACGGTATGGATCACCGATTCGAAAACCCCAACATCGAAAACAACTTATGAGTAGTAAGGGCTCTATACTCATAATAGTATAGTAGCTCTACTCTCTCTCTCTCTCTCTCTCTCTCTATATATATATAATCAAACCCCTTTTTCTCGAAAACCATGCATCAGAACTCAAATCCGTTAGTGCCATTGGGTCCAGGATAGTCGAATCGTCGTAAACGAACTATTGGATCCTTATGATTGTAGTCCAATACACACCAGAAGCCTTCTCCATTCATTGGCTTCTCCGAAAAACCGGAGTTACTATTCACTTAAAGTGATTGGTATTGGTCGCGTAACTTCTCCATCCTAACTCGTTTTTTTCTGGAATTTGACGAATGCTTAAGTAATTGCATTACACACAAAAACATTGTCAACAAAGGGTTTAATTATATTATCAAAATCTCGAATATTACATTACCGCTCCAGATCTTGAACCCCACCAGACTCCTAGTGTCATTTAATTTCCTCCTATATAACTAAATCGACGTCTTGGGCCTATCAAAAAGTCCCTAGCCTACATATAAGGGTGAGTATTGAATATAGAAATATAAAACACCATCCTCTAGCAGCTTAAGCTATTGGAGATAAACGATTGTTTCATATTATTTAACAAAAAGTTAATGGTATATTTAGTTCAAAATGTGAATCAAAATCAAATAGGAATCAGGATAGGTCAGAATTGAAAATGGAGTGGTGAAATCTCCTAAGTTGTTTGGTTAATAAGAGGAATCGAAATTAGAATCAACGCATCATCATTGTTTGCTTAAGGGAAATTTAATCACTGACAAAAATGTTTAAAATAGAATTCACAACTCAAAATTTAATTACACACTCAAAGTATAAAATTCAAACCTAAATTTTAAAATTTGAATTTGAATTCGAGTTCATGGTTTGAATTCAAATCTCTTATACAAATTCAGATTCACAATTTAAATATTAATTCAGATTTGAATTCAAAATGATATGTTGAATTTACACTTCAAATCATGTTCATATTGAAATTAAAAAATAAATTTTAATTAAAAATTAAATCCACTATTTAAATTTGTAATCTTAAAATTTAAGTTGAAATCTTGAATATGAAGTCATAATTCACATTCAGTTTTATAGTCAAAGTTTAAAACTATCTTTAAATTTAAACATCAAACATAAAATTGTAATCTAAATTTTGAATCTATATTTTAAATTAGGAATTCAAAATTAATCATATTTAATTATATATATTTAAATTAAATAATTGTTATTGAAGATTTTTTTTTTTAAAAAAGTTAATAGTAAACTAAGGTTTTATGTGCCCGTTGGCACGGGCTGTATCCACCGTGACGTACCGTGCCAAGAAGATACCAGCACGATATAGATCCCGTGCTGATGGTACAGCGCAAAAACCCTCTATTCTTTAAATTAGTAAGTAATTTTCTCAATAAAGTTCAAAAGATGTGATAAAAAGACATAATAAATAGTTAGAATATTTTGTTGCTAAAGAAAACAAATATTTCATGCTATTATGTGTCGGTACTCGGTACACAAGAATTTTTTTGACCGGCATGCATCGGCACGGCTTGACATGCACCGTGCTGTACCGTGCCGGCATGATCCTGTGCCACAACACTTAAATCCTTGTAGTAAACTCTATTCATTTACTATCAAAAATTTAACAGGTGGACGCTTATATCAAAATGCTTAGTAAAGACAGTTTACTATATTCTCCCATGTCAACCAAGCTTAAAAGTTAAAACCCAAACTAAAATTATGAACAAAAGATTATTACGTTCAAGATTGTTTTCTTTTTGTTTTGTCACGCCCCGGGTTGCATATTCACCGGGCACGCCGACAAATCCGCCGTATACAAAAGAATTTCTTCTGTATACGAAGCGTAGCTGTACTTGTATAAACATACAATGCTACAAACAGTAGCATAGAGCTGAAATAAACTATAAATAAACAGGTAGGAAAAACAACAACTTTATATACATACAATCACAGATACAAAAGTAACACTACTCGCTCCAGCGAGTTCAACTGTATGTACAAAAGCGTCTAACCAAAAACTATCACTACCTGCAGGAGAATCCTCTAACTCAACACTGAACTCGGAGGGTAGGCTCTAGCTCGCCACGCCCTTCCCGCGGTCCGTCTCAGAAGGAGGAGCGGCGAATGTAAGGCCCCGCAACGACAAGGTGGAAGAAAGAGGCGTGAGAACTACTATAAAAACAAGTAGTCCTCGGGTACCGCCCTAAACACATCGGTCCACCCACTAAGTCTACGGGGTAAGCAAGAAAGTAAAAGAAGGCTGGAAACACTCGACACCTAACAATCCCTATACTATCCCGCTCTAAACCACTCTCGTAGAACTAGTAAAAGTCGACCCAATCTTACGAGAGACTGTGAAAGCACCCGTCCCGCCTGTCGAAGCAACACTACAACTACCCCAAGGGTAGCTAGCGGAGAGCAACCCACAACGAGGGCGCAGCGACACCAACGCAAAAGCACTAAGCCAGACTCCGGAGCGGCACTCGTGGGCGCGAACCAACCGAGTATGCAAGCGTATCTCCGTCGAGCTCAATCTGGCTCTCACAGGCATAGTCAAGTAAACAGGGTCCAAGAACTAACACACCACGTGCCCCTTGGCACAAACTGTAACCACACAGTACACTGGGTCCCCCGTCAAACCCCCCGACGGTGCCCGACAACCAGCACGACAAGACTCTGTTGAAAAGTGAGCTCGCATCCCCAAAGACGAGCGTAAAAGCAAACTACACTACCTCGGTATTCATCGCACTCCCGGCGATGATACGGCACAAAACGGCTCCTAGAGCTAAATCCCAGAGTGTAGGCTAATGACGTTCCTAATACGTGGTTTGCTCCTAAGTCAAATCCAAGTCCAACATGTATAATATTAAATATTCGCTAAGTATGATTCAATTTCAGATTACTCTACGATAATCATGCATTCAAGCTATCACGTACTGGTCGAAACAGAAGTTTACACATGTTGACTATTATACTTAGGAGTATTCCGATGTAAACCCACCTCGATAGCAATCTCCTGGCAGCGAAGGAAGGTGGCCCGCGCCCAAGTGATCCTTCGCTGATCCGACGAGGTCCGAAGTCTCCTGCTGCGAAGAAGTAACCCAACGTTACACCGTTTCACAGAATCTGCCGGAAAACAGCGGCTGAGAAAAGCTTAAAGCTAACCAAGCTAACCTTATCCAAATTCAGCGATTCAGGCCTCGAAATCTTCGTCTCGCCGTCTAGACTCCAACGCAGCAAGTCCCGACGCGATCCGACTCCCCTGCGCGGAGAACCGGCCAAAGAGCGACGGTCGACGCCGGAAAACGACAAATACGCACCGCGAATTGCTCGCAAACAGCGGCTCAGTAAAGATGGGTCCCGACTGAGCAAACCTCGTCCAAATCCAGCAAGCAAGGTGTCGTTGGAATCGTCTGGAAGTCGCGGATCCAACGCCCCAAGTTTCGCCGCGTTTCGACTCTCCTACACAGAGATCTAGTCAAAACCCCTCGGGTCGACGCTGCAGTTAGCAGCAGCAGCAGCAAGGTGCGAAAATCATGGAACTTCGAGGTAAACGAAGGGGTTCCGGTGGTCTACTCACCTCGGCAAACACTCTAAGCCCGCTGCTGGGTCGAGGACATCGGTCCCGCGCGCACGCCGGGCTCCCTCGCAACGCCGCGTCGTCGAAAACCTCCTCGATTCGCTCCGCGGCGCGTCGACGGCGGAGAAACGGCCACCCGTGCTTCCTCCTCTCCTTGGCTGCTGCTAGAGGAAGTTGAAGGAGAAGAAGAGGATCAGCAGTAGCAGCAGGGGAAGAAGCTCCCTCCACTCCCCCTGCCCTAAATAAAGCATGGGCTAAAGGTGAGGGGGAGACAAAGTGGCCAAAAAGTCAAACTGCACCATGCCTTCACTTTGTACCGGTACAAATCCCCCTTGTACCGGTACAAACAGGCAACCCGAGAGCATCTGCGCAGGGCTATACCGGTATAGCTCTGGTGGCTATACCGGTATAGCAACCGTTGCTATACCGGTATAGCAACCGACTTGTACCGGTACAGCTCACAGAAAAACCTGCTATTTGCAGATTTTCGTGACACACGCTGCTCTCGCGTTCCCACGGGGCCCGTTTAGCGTCTGTTTGGCGCTAACGCGACCCAGGCTGGTCCCGACACTCTCCAGAGCGGTAGACAAGCCTCAGGTGAAGTTTTCCAGGTCTCTACATGTTTCAATCTAAGTTTCGGTCCTTTCATTTTGACTTTCTCACCTATTTATAAAGATTAAAGAGGACATAAATGTAGCTAAACTAACAATATATTAAAAGAAATTCATACCTTAGAGAAGGTGAAAAGGAGATGATGGTTTTGAAGAGAGCTTTTCTCTACAAAAGTTTCACTATAAAATTCATATAGGTGGTAAGATAAAATCGAAATATGGAAAAAGAAGAATGAAAAAGAGAGAAAGGAAACGGGTGGAAAAGGATGGTGAAGGCTTGGGTTGGGGTGCTGGAGAAAAAAGAGGAAAAGAAGCTGAGGCTGTGGAATGCAATAAATTCTGGCCTTTTTTGCATAAAACCCACGACAATTGTGGAAAATTATATATTAGTCCAGTTTAAATTCATTAGGCATATTCGAAGCTCTTTAGGTGGTCAGTTTAAGCTCAAATTTCCAACTAAAAAAAAATCAGTGATAATTTAACTTTCTATTATGTTTTTCAACAACTTCAGTTACCAAATGTCTTTCCAAGCAAAAATTGTGCGGACCGTTATTGGGTCCCATGTGCTGACTGTTATTGGATCCCGTTTTAACCACTTAGGTGTCGGAATGACATGAAACTTTAAACTAGTCTTCGTATATGAAAGCAGCGACTTCTCAAAATTTTACTTTGGCTACTATTTTTATTTATCTTATTCTACTTTAAAATTCGGTGTACTACAACAACTATCTGATAAACACAGACAAATGCATCACAACCTTTCTGCGCACATCTTAGTTATGAAGGCATATGATGGATAATATCTGTGAAGAAGATTATTCACTATTTCACTTATGGTTGCAAACTTACAACAAGCAAATCAGGAGATATAAAGTTGCAATTAGATCCTTTAACTCTCTGTCTGGTGCTAAATTTCACCCTAGGCACAATTTTGAAATGATTGAGTTATGCAATTTTTCATTATTCGGTTTACCATGTTTGTTTACTCAAAATTAAACTAACTTGTTCTTGCTTCCTTTGTCATTCTTATGGTATTGGGAGTCACCTTTGATTGCCATGATGATTATTTATTATTTATATTATTTTATATTGAACAGTTTGTTTTCCGTACTGTTGGCTATTCTGGAGCTGATATCAGGAATCTTGTCAATGAAGCAGCAATTATGTCTGTAAGTCAAATCACTCCTAATCATTTCTTGGTATCACTGGGGATTGAAGATTTTATAAATTTGCGTTGATTGCTTTCTTGTGAAGTTAACGGTACGAGACTAGTAGTTACTTTTATTGAAGCTTGTAGCCATGGATATCTTCTTATAGTTTCTTATACTTTGTTAATATTTTGCTCTTTGTTTTTGACTTGTTGGATGAGCTTGTGAAATTTGAAGGATCTTGTTCTATCTAATACCTATCTTTGTTGAAACCTGTACATCAGTAGCTAAGAAAGCTTACTCATGTGGAAGAAGTGCTTTATGTACTATACTACTATGACTTTAGTGAGCTTCATCTTCCACATAAACCAAGGATACCATGTATGCCGCCATTTGTTACGTGGGCACCACAAATCGTGCTGGCAACTTGCTTGCATGGTATATCAGCAGTGTTGCTCTGTGCTGTTAATGTGCAAGCGTGTGCCGAAGCCCAGAGATGTTTTCCCCTTGTTTCTATTGTGCTGATGCTGTTGCTTGCACCCATACT
The DNA here is from genome assembly GCA_025177825.1 of Aechmea fasciata. Lineage (NCBI taxonomy): Eukaryota > Viridiplantae > Streptophyta > Magnoliopsida > Poales > Bromeliaceae > Aechmea > Aechmea fasciata. The sequence goes on from CM045932.1 coordinate 12,115,005, forward strand.
CTACAGTCATGCCTTCATTGCATGTGGGATTTTGCTTGCTAGGCTCCTAGTGGCATGGAGATTGTTGCTACAAGCATTTCCTGAGATGAACAATTAACAAACCTCGTGAACCAAATAAATGACGGCTTCAAATGTTCTTAATGTCTTTTTCAGCAATTGTTAGACTTCGAAGATATTCATCAAATGCCTCTCTTAGATATTCCTCAATACCAGCTCAAGGAATTTTATCTTCTTATGCTTTATCTTCTGGTGTGATATTCCAATATGTTGGGGAAAATATACTACGACTAAATCTGATTGTAATCAAAATCGAACTAATTTAGTGATAAATATAAAATTAAACTTACAGATAAGCGGAAAAATCCAAATAAAGATTTAATCTATTTTGAAGTGTGCATAGCACTACCCTAAATTATATCCCCGGCCTTCGTGTGGATTAACTGTGAATACCACCCCAAGGTACGACCGGAATTCTTCCTGCGGGCACGATCGTGGCGAAGGTTGACGGAGATTCTTTCAACACCTAGTAAATAGAATATAAAAAGTAGTGAAAATTAAAGAGATGATGATTATCTTTTATATTAATATCTTTCCACTTGCTCTGTTTGGACAGAGGAGGAAAGGAGGAAGAATATGAAGTAAAGAGGGAGCCACGTTCTTTCGCCAACGTTCTTTCTTGTTAGGCAAAAGAAAGGTAACCCACGTTCCTCCTCCGATTAGCGTAAGATATGGAGCAGGAGAAAATCTTGTTGGGTTTCTTTCGCGCTAAGGGAGAGAATAAGATAAATAAATAAATAAATAAATAATAAAAATAATAATTAATAAATAACAGTAAATAATAAATAAAATAAATTCAAAACTCATATAAAATAAATTTAAAATTCCAATTTGAGTTTTCTCCAACAATCCCCCACAAAACTCAAAATTTTTAAAAATGAGAATTCAAATAATAATTAAGAATAAATAAAATCAGTGGGTGTTTATACTATGCAATGGGCGAGGTTCCTTTTAAGTCTTGAGCTTATAAGTTATACTTCTTAATGGGATCCAAGGTGGTAATATCCGCGAGTTGTGACTCTACACACATCTCTGGATGAGACCATCTATATAAGAGTATCTGTATATGACCGCGGTTATAAGATGTGGGCTATCTATAGAAACTCTTATAAAAAATCAAGATACTGTACATGGCCATTTATGCACGAACTCCCGACAGAAAATTCTATACTGTGTGTGTGGTAGCTGAAGTCAGGGGCAAACAAACGTAGTTCAAGGCCTGGTTGACTCTAATTCCTTCTGATGGATGTTGCTTACACTAAGTTGCATTAAGTCTCTTAAAGCAAGGTTTAAAGTGTCGTGGCACGAGAGCGTGCCGATGTCTGTCTAGCACGGTACGACATTGGCACACTTCCGTGCCGACACATGGTACGCTTGCGTGCCGATAGATACGCACGGCCTCCTACTGGCACGCTTTGGCACAGACTTATTTAAATTTATTTGGTTCCAATAAACTTTTATAATGTTATTTTGAAAAATTTAATCAAATAATTATTAATATCTGCTATATATAGCTTACTATACTCATCAATTAATATATTTGTAAGCTTTTTTGTATGTAAAGTACAATTATACCTGATGCAGAATAGAAATTTTTACAGGTTTGAATTTTTAAAATGCAAAGACATCTTTTTTTTTGACCATATTACAGTCTTTCTTTTATAAAATACAAAAAAATAATTTTAAAAATTATTTGAAAATTTTATTTTAAAAAGTATTTGAAAAAATTATTTTTTTAATTAATTTTTTCAAAAAATTAGTAGATCTATCAAAAAAATTAAGCAATAAATTATACGACAAATAAATTAAATAAATTTAATTATCAATTGATTTAATTTAGCTTTTAATTTTATCAGTATTTTCAATCTTTTAGCGTAAAAATAAAATTTTATATGATGTGGCTCAAAATTTGTTTTTTGAATTCGATTTTGTTCTCTTAATTTGCCAAAAAATTCATGGTGCGACAAATTTTGATAATGTAATTTGTGAAGAAAAAATAGATATCTATGATGGAAGCGAAAAGCTTGGACAAATCTTTTGTTCATATATTGATAACAAAAAAAAAATTAAATTATAATTTTTTTGACTTAATTAATAAGTAAATTTTCGATTTGCTATGTCTTTGGGGAGGGGCGTGGAGTACCTAGAACAAGGATTTAAGTGCCGTGGCACGGGATCGTGCCGAAAACTTGCCAGCACGATATGTGCCGAGCCGTGTCGATGCATGCCGGTCAAAAAAATTCTTGTGTGCCGACACTTAATAACTTGAAATATTTATTTTCTTTAGTAACAAAATATTCTAACTATTTATTATATCTTTTTATCACATCTTTTGAACCTTATTGAAAAAATTACTTATTAATTTAAAAAATAGAGGGTTTTGAGCTATGCCATTGGTACGGGATCTGTATCGTGCCGGTATTTTGTTGGCATGGTAGATACGGCCCGTGCTGACGGACACTTAAAACCTTGAGCTCAATCTCAACGACTGCACAGAATACTATTCACTATAGGGATGGGATTGAAGCCAAAACTCTATAAAACTGTAGAAAGTGTTTTTTGTCTAACCTAACAGCTTGTTTTTATTATATTGAACCTTCTTCAAGGGATCTCCTATCACAAAGATGGGTTCCCACTGCAAAAAGGCCGTTTTTGGGCAAAGCTCCATCCCCATCGATGACTCCAGGATCTTAATCCTATTTAGGCCTTTTATCAAATCATCTGCAACATTTTGTTCAGATCTAATAAAACTCAAAGCAATAACATCATGAGAAGTTAGTCATCTGATAGACCTTTGTCTCAACTTAATATGTCTGTTAGCCTTAGAATTTACCATTTTTGTTTACAAACTGAACACTAAGATCAAAAGAACTAAAAACAGGAGTGCAATCATAATACCCAAATTTATCAAGCTGATAAAAGCGCCACTTCTACAAGTTCTGAGGTACACTAGAACTTAAAATCATGACATTAACCATGTCTAATCGGGTTTGGTTCTGTAGCAAAAGATGTCTTTTTATCACATCTTTTGAACTTTATTGAAAAAATTACTTACTAATTTAAAGAATAGAGGGTTTTGAGCTGTGCCATTGGCACGGGGTCTGTATCGTGCCGGTATTTTGTTGGCACGGTAGATATGGCCCGTGCTGACGGATACTTAAAATCTTGAGCTCAACCTCAACGACTGCACAAAATACTATTCACCATAGGGATGGGATTGAAGCCAAAACTCTATAAAACTGTAGAAAGTGTTTTTTGTCTAACCTAACAGCTCGTTTTCATTATATTGAATCTTCTTCAAGGGATCTCCTATCACAAAGATTGGATTCCCACTGCAGGAAGGCCTTTTTTGGGCAAAGCCCCATCCCCATCGATGACTCCAGGATCTTAATCCTATTCAGGCCTTTTATCAAGTAATCTGCAACATTTTGTTCAGATCTGATAAACCTCAAAAGCAATAACATCATGAGAAGTTAGTCACCTGATAGACCTTTGTCTCAACTTAATATGTCTGTTAGCCTTAGAATTTACCATTTTTGTTTACAAACAGAACACTAAGATCAAAAGAACTAAAAACAGGAGAGCAATCATAATACCCAAATTTATCAAGCTGATAAAAGCGCCACTTCTACAAGTTCTGAGGTACACTAGAACTTAAAATCATGACATTAACCATGTCTAATCGGGTTTGGTTCTGTAGCAAACAGATGGTTCAAATAGATTTGATTGCAATTAATTGCTTTCACGTAAATAATGATGCAATCAAACAATATGCTGTAATCAAATTTATAAAAGACTTTGAACTAATAAATAAAGCAAGAATGAATGTTTGATGCTGCTGGTTAGAGAGGCTTGTTTAAAGATTTTGGAAAGTAGCTGCGGGTTCCAAGTCCCACAATGAGAAAACCCCTTTTTTTTTGGCAAAATTAACCGAAAGGAAGGATTTAAGTGTCGTGGCACGGGGTCGTGCCGGAAACTTGCCGGCACGGTACGGCACGGTGCGTGCCGAGCCGTACTGATGCGTGCCGGTCAAAAAAATTCTTGTGTGCCGACACATAATATTGTGAAATATTTATTTTTTTTAGCAACAAAATATTCTAACTATTTATTATGTCTTTTTATCACATCTTTTGAACTTTATTCTGGAAATTACTCACTAATTTAAAGAATAGAGGGTTTTGAACTGTGCCATCAAGATGTCCGTATCGTGCCGTAATTTGTTGGCACTGCGGCGGTAGATACACGGCCAAGTACCAAGGATTTAAGTGTCGTGGCACGGGGTTGTGCCGGAAACTTGCCGGCACGGTACAGCAGGGTGCGTGCCGAGCCATACCGATGCGTGCCGGCCAAAAAAAATTCTTGTGCGCCGACACATAATATCGTGAAATATTTATTTTTTTTAGCAACAAAATATTCTAACTATTTATTATGTCTTTTTATCACATCTTTTGAACTTTATTCTGGAAATTACTCACTAATTTAAAGAATAGAGGGTTTTGAACTGTGCCATCAGTACGGGGTCTGTATCGTGCCGGTAACTTGTTGGCACGGTACGGCACGGTAGATACGGCCCGTGCCGATGGGCACTTAAAACCGTGCTTAAAACCTTGCCGAAAGCAAAAGCCTCTCCTTTTTTTTTTTTCTTAAAGGTACAGTAAAAAAGCCTTACAAATTCCATACATTTTTAAAAAAATCAAACTCTTTTTTTAAACAGTAACACTCCGCAAATAAATATTAGTAAAAAATTCAGATAGATAAACTTTAAGGATATGCAATTAAAGATTTAAAGTTCTAACCCCAAGATATTTAAATTTTAATGCCAAACATGCAATCAAGTTATCAGACGAGATTATATACAATATAAATTTTAAAGTGAATTAACATCCGTTAGAATTTTAATCACAATTAGATTGGTTTATGCCTTAGATTGTTGGGAAAAATATAGTATGACTAAATATGATTGTAATCAAAATCTAACTAATTTAGTGATAACTGATAAATATAAAATTAAACTTACGGCTAAGCGCAAAAATCTAAATAAAAGATTTGATATATTTGGAAGCTCGCGTAGCACTGCCCTAAGGCGTATTCCTGTCCTTCGTGCGGATTAACCGAGAACACCACCCCAAAGTACGACCGGAATTCCTCCTTATGCGAGCACGATCGTGGTGGAGGTTGACGGAGATTCTTTCAACACCTAGTAAATAGAATATGAAAAGTAGTGAAAATTAAAGAGATGGTGATTATCTTTTTATCGTAATATCTTTCCACTTGCTCTGTCTGGACAACGGAGGATGTGAGGAAGAATATAAAGAAAGGAGGGAGCCACGTTCTTTCGTCAACGTTCTTTCAGGTGATAGAAATGGAACCCACGTTCCTCTTCCGTTTGGCGTAAGAAACGAAACGGGAGAAATTCCCATTGGGTTTCTTTCGCTCCAAGAAAGAGAATAAGATAAATAGATAAATAATAAAAGTAATAATTAATAAATAACAATAAATAATAAATAAAATAAATTCAAAACTCAAATAAAATAAATTTAAAATTCAAATTTTGAGTTTTTCTCCAACACAATAAAGTATCTTTTTACAACAACGATGGCTACTTGCCTGTTGATGGAAATGTTTTCTTTTTTGTGTGCCCTTTCTCTACACTTGTAACATAAGAATTCTGTGATGTCTTCATCTTTACGTTGTTGTTGTTGTGTGGTGTACCAGATGCTCCTTTAGCTTATCGATAAGCAAAAGATATTGAGTTCTGCTTCTCATTAACCTCTAGGCCATCTAATAGTTTCTACTTCTTTTCCACTTTCCTGTGGGTCGATCAGAGTGGATGAATCCATGGAGCTTAAAAGTCTAGAAATTAATTAGGTCAAATGTGACCGCTCTCCAGGAGTTCACCCTTCTTGGGATAGCAAAATCACTGAGGAGGCGAAGGGGAGCATAACATTTCTTGGTTCGCCATTGTGCATATAAGCAACATGATAGTAGTACTCCTGAACAACTATGGCATAGTTCTCATTATCTCAAGCATCAATTCAAGGCTAACCCAAATTATGCTACTACTAACTTGTCCACAACGGTCCTTTGTTCAACTATGTCCAACTAGCATGATTCTACAATGATCATATCAATGTCACGACGAGTACATAATGTAAGCGTGAAGTTTTGATATGAAAGCAGATATGCAAAATTTGATTCATATCAAGTAGATGGGGAGCTAGATGAGTTTTAGGCAAACCGTGGTGATGCTAAACCCACTTTTGATAGAGTATGTCATGCCCAGGCACAGAAACCCCACTAGGCACACAACAGATCTGCCGCACGATTGTTTTCTTTGTATGTGCATGGCGTGAAAATACAAAGCTCCTATGAGTTTGACACATGATTTCTAAAGAAAGCTAAATCTAGGATTATATATTTTTGAAACATTTTTAGGTCTACAAAAGTTTTGTTTACATTCCGAAACGACAATAATTGTTGGGTTGTAAATTTCCTTTAAAATAAAACCAAATGAGCATCGACATAGGGGAGGCTCTATCTATAGCACGACCCTCAGCGGTATCCCTCTCCACCTTGCCCGACGTACCTGAAAAATAGTGGGTGAGAAACTTATAATAGTTTTTCAGTAGGTAGAACAAACCGACGACGGTAAGTTGCACTTATTAGACAATAGAACAATGGTAAGAAAAAGTAAACTAGAAGGGACGACGAGTATGTGTAAGTATGAAGAATTGCATGACTAAACTCAGGATGTCTATGTTCAAATCAATGTTAATTATGAGCAATCATTTGTCAAGTATCAGATACCAAATAGGTATGACCCAATCTGTGGGCGATCCTCTGAATCAGTGCCATAGCAAACACGGGGCAGTTGCTTTTCAATGCTAAATCGCGGCGTGTGGTCGAATCGCGGCCCGACGGGTTGAATTGTGACTGCATTTTTGGAAGAGCTTACTTACCATGAGGTTGATCAGCCCACCATGGCGGTGATAAGCAAGCATAACATCAAATGGCTAGTTTTCATGTTCTATGGTCAACATCAATAGTATTATAGTAGCGTAGAGATCTAAGTGCCATGGCATAACCAATTATGAGGGCTGTGCTGTAGAGATCTAAGTACCATGCCACAACAAATTATGAGGGCCGCTTTGGCCTACTCTCCAACGACCACTAGTCTTATGTCATTATGAATATTATAAGGTTCATTAAGCATGCTTTTCTATGTGGCAAATGAGGAGTACATCAAATGAATAAACAAAGCATACTATTACTATCATTTGTCATGAACGAATAAGTAATAATAGTATGCGAGTCATCATCAACCAAGTTATGTATAGTAGGTACCACATGTAGCTCATGAATAGTTAAGTAGTCAATAAGGGTAAGGAGAATTGACCAAGTTACTGGGTTTTTACTAATCCAACTTCGGAGTGAGCACCCACCTTACGTAGTCCCCATGATGGTCACGACACGTTTGCGTCTCCCCGATCCCCACATGGATCTAAGAGAGCATAAAAGGTCATACACTAAGTTAGGACGTGACCCCGACCAATAGAATTCGTAAAATCTCTTTTTCTGAAGTTTTGGTGGGTTAGGTTTTGGAACTTGAGAGTTGAGACTAAGGTTCCGGAACCGCCCACAAGTTTTACATTTGAATGATGTCTGCTGTTTATGCATTCTATTCCTTTTTTCTGTATGCTCTTTTGGAAATCTATAATGGTTGTGGTGACTCAGGTTAGAAAAGGCCATTCAATGATTACCCAGCAAGACATTATCGACGTTCTAGATAAACAGTTGTTGGAGGGTATGGGTGTACTATTGACTGAGGAAGAGCAACAGAAATGTGAAGCAAGTGTATGTTATGTTATTAAGTTTAATTATGCCACTTGGTCCAAAATTCATGGCGTCTCTATTATCCTGATGCTATTTGCTTAAATAGGTTTCTTTGGAGACAAAAAGACTACTTGCTGTGCATGAAGCTGGTCATATATTATTAGCTCATATATTCCCTCGATTTGACTGGCATGCATTCTCTCAGTTACTTCCTGGTGGCGAGGTTTGTATGTCAACTGCATTTGAGGTTAAAAATGATTTTACATGACACTAAGTTCTGCAGATGGGATTTGAATATCGTGCTTGTTGATGTTTATTCCCTCGTCATAATTTTCCAGTTATTGGTACTCCATCTGATACTTTCTTTCGAATATTACCAGGAAACTGCCATATCAGTATTTTATCCACGGGAAGATATGGTTGATCAAGGATATACAACCTTCGGATATATGAAGATGCAAATGGTAGTAGCACATGGAGGCCGCTGTGCTGAACGAATTGTTTTTGGTGATAAAATTACTGATGGTGGAAGAGATGACCTTGAAAAAATTACAAAAGTATGTTGAAAATCCCTTGTTTTCATTAACTACTATGTTGTCTTTAGTTTATTCCAGTTTAATTGAAATTAGTCTTTCTATTGTGCTCTACCTGGTTGTAGCTATGCTTTTCATTGTCTTTGTATTAGTCATATGCAGTTAACTTGTATTAAATTAGTGTTCTATTTGCCGATTTAACATACGAATTTGACTTCAGCCCATTGCAAGATTGTAGTAATCATATGATATTTTAAGAAGTGATTTGCACTTGTAGGATGTTTTGTTATATCTTTGAGACTGGGGGGGTCTATTCCTTCTCTCCTGTAAGACCGGTTTGGATGCTGGAACAAGTTATATTAGAATAAGTTGCTTTTGATGGGTCTTATTTTTCTCTTGATTTTATGACATTCAAACCAAGTGTGGAAAAATTTTGTCGAGTAATTGCAATCTAGGAATTTGATTTTAGTTCATCACAAGATCCTCAATCATGCTTTTTCTAGATGATGTATTCCACCTATGATATGATTTATCATATTCGAAGAAAAAAGACTTAGAGGCCATATTTATTTTGTAGCTATGCTGCTATAGACATCCTTTCATACTCATCAACAATTGCCATATTTATGTTGAGTAAACAAAAATAATATGCAGAAGAAGTTTGTGCTTGTAAATAGTTTCATGCCTCTGAATAGCTGGTTAACATGTCTTGGTTAAGTTACTCAAGCATCCATACAAGCAACAAAGTTCCATAAAAAGATAGTTGTACCATACAGTTGTCGCTAGTTGAACCAGCAACCTTGTCTTCTTGGATTTGTTGATTGCATTTTTGTGATTACGTTCGAACTTTTAATTCTTCACATTATAAATAGATATTTCCCAGATTGGTGATTGAATAAAAATCAGGACAAATCATGTAGCCTTCAATTTCTTTTTCTTTTTGCTCAATTTGTTCTTCACCTTAATTTCTTTGGTATGGAGCAACCAAATGCACATTCTGCTCATATCCAAGAGACCAAGAGCCTTGACTGCTATGAGTATATTGATTGTCTAATTTTACCCTATTAATAAAGAGGACAATATGTGCCTGTAAATTTGTTGCAAGTTTGCAACTGTTCTTAAGACTGTCATTTCTTGCTAAAGTAGCTCATGCAATCTGAACTCCACTGTTTGAGCTATATTTCCTATTTGGTCTTCTTTCACACTATTACTGATAGTAAAACAATTGGAAAAATGAGATTCAGTTGTCACTTGCTCCCACGGGAAGTAGGTTTGTCTATAAATTATCTGAAGAATGATGTTTCATGTAGTTTTTCTTATACTAGTAATCATATCCTTCTTATAATTGTATATACTCAAATACTTTGTAATGTCCTGGCAGTGTACTACAACTTTTTCTATTGTAAAAGATGAACTTTATACCATCTCGAACTAAGCTTCTATTGTGGATAGCGCGTGTGCCAGAAAGCCATTGAAAACAAATTTAAGTGGACTGGTCCTGTGTTGCTGACTTTTTTGTAGAAGAACCTTGAGCTTTCCATAGTATTTACTATTAGGATATTTGGCTTTTGCAATTTATTTGCCTTTTGGTTCTCATTGAGCTTTAAGTTTTCATGTTTAAAAAATAGTGAATGTAGTTTAGTCATTACACTTTGAAGTTATGACAGATTGCTAGGGAAATGGTAATAAGCCCTCGAAATTCAAGATTAGGTCTTACTGCGTTGGTCAAAAGATTTGGAATGATGACTAGGCCAGATAGTCCTGACGGCGAATTGATCAAGTACAAGGTTCGCGGTTTTTGGCTTACAGTGGAATATTTTTTTCATGGTTCCTTTTTATAAATCTTCTCTTGTTAACATTTTCGTTTCTTTTTCAGTGGGATGACCCTAATGTAATTCCTGCTGATATGACTGTTGAGGTGTCTGAGCTATTTACAAGAGAACTATCAAGGGTACATCATTCTTCTCTTAGATTTCTAAATATCAGAAAGATCATTCTCTGCTGATATACTGATACCTTCTGCAGAGATTTCTGTACTTCAATGTTGAATTCCACCAAAATTGTTGACACTGGTTTATAGCAAGGTTATATGCTGTTGCAAATTTGTATGAGATAGAGCTTTATATTGCTCTGATGATTATTAGTCTCATTGACGAAGATATATCCTTAAGTCAATATTTCCTATCTTTTTCCTCTTTTAAGCTATTCTCTCATCTATAGGATTTTTGGGAGGGTTTCTCTTCGATTGCATGAATAAGGATTTAGTTGGTAGTTGGGTAGATACTCTTAGACTCATTTTGATTGGGTACAAAATTCTTGGGGATAATTTATCTATTCTTGAGAAAATGCAGTACATATCATGTAAGAGATTTTTTATATATATATATATATATATATATATATATATATATAGGCCATGGCTACTATACTATTATGAGTATTAGAGCCCTCGTACTCATAAGTTGTTTTCAATGATGGAGCTTCCGAATCGATTATCCACTCCGTTAAATATGATCTAGAGTATTTGAAACTTCTAGAAAATAAATTTCGTAAATTTTCAAAATCATAATAAAGTCCATCAAGTGGGCATAAAATGAACTGTCAAAATCGAACGGCGTCCTAAAAAAGGATGATTGGATCTTTCAATTCAAGATCGAGTTATTGATCTTTATCTATATAGTGAATAGAATTTTCTATCAAAAATTCAATAAATTTTGATTTTTTTACACCATTAAACTAGCAAGTATCCCATACCGGCCGTTAAAAATTGTCAAATTTGTGACCTCTTGATCGTAAGGTAAATGATGTCGAAAAATTATAAAATTTGATTTCTAAAAGTTTTAAATCGTAAATAACGTTTAACGGTGTGAATCGTCGATTCGGAAGCTCTATCATCGAAAACAACTTATGAGTACAAGTGGCGATCGTACTCATAATAGTGTAGTAGGTATATATATATATATATATATATATATAGAACTAGACTACTATGCTATTAATAGCACCAAGTCATTGGTGCTACCAAGTTTTTGGCCGTTGGATTGAGAAATGTGCGGTTAGGATGATGTGGCCCCCTAGGGTTAAGTGGGTGGTTGGTTGAATAGTATGATCTAACAGGTGAAAATCATCAAAGGGGTGGATCTAACCGTGGAAAACTTGGTAGCACCGAGTGCTTCGTGCTATTGATAGCACGAATGACTATATATATATATATATATATATATATATATATATATATATATATATATATATATATATATATAGAGTTGAGCTAGAATACCATCAATAGCACCATTTTAGTGGTGCTATTGAGTTTTTAACCATTGGATGAAGAGATGTGAGGTTGAGATGATGGTGGTAGGTGGTGGTAGGTGGTGGTAGGTAGAATAGTGTTTAATCCAATGGCTATTAATAATCAAGGAGTAGATCCAATGGCTAAAAACTTAATAGCACCATGGGGTAATACTTCTAAAAGTATTCTAGCTCAACTCTATATATATATATATATATATATATATATATATATAGAACTAGGCCGGAATACTATTAATAGCACCAATGACTAGGTGCTAGTAAGTTTTCTACCATTGGATTAAAAGATGTGCGGCTAGGATGATGTGGGCCCCTAGGGTTGAGTGGGTGGTTGGTTGAATAGAATAATCTAACGGGTAAAATTAATCAAAGGGGTTAATCCAAGGGTAGAAAACTTACTAGGACCAAGTTCGTCGTGCTATTGATAGCATACCAACTCTATATATATATATATATATATATATATATATATATATATATATAGCTAGGGCTATTATACTCATATCAGTATATAGCCCTTTGTACTAATAAGTTTTCTGCCGTTCGGATGAAAAAATATGCGGTTAGGATGAAAGTGGTTACGATTAAGTTGATAGTGGGGCCTCCCAGGGTTGAGTGGGTGGTTGGTTGAATAGTATAATCTAACAAATGAAAATGATTAATGGGTAGATCTAACGGCCAAAAATTTATGAGTACAAGAGCCTCTATACACATAAGAGTATAGTAGCTGGACTCTCTTTCTCTCTCTCTCTTTATATATATATATTGGCTACGACTACTATCCTATTAATAGGACGTAGCACTTGTCCTATCAAATTGTTCGTGATGATAAAGATTCCGAATCGACGATCGGAGCCGTTGAAGTTGATCTAGAGTATTTGAAATATCTAGAAACTAAATTTCATAAATTTTAAAAATTATTTACATGGTGATCAAAGTATCGTAAAATCGACAATTTTTGATGGCCTATATGAGCCGTTTGCTTGTTTAACGGTGTAGAGTAATCCAAATTACTTGAATTCTGATAGAAAATTCTTTATACTATTTAGATAATGTTTGATAACTCGATTATGAATTGAAAAAGTTTAACCTCTATTTTAAGAAGGTTATTCATTTATGACTGTTCATTATTCATTTATGACTGTTCATTTATGACTGTCGAAAAAATCTGAAATTTGGTTTCCAAATACTTTAAATAGTGTAGATCAAGTCTAACGGGGCCAATCGTCGATTTGGAAGCCGCATCATCGAAAACAACTTGGTAGCACGGAGCCCTTCGTGCTACCGATAGTATAGTAGCCGAACTATATATATATATATATATATATATATATATATATATATATATATATATATATATATATATATATATATATATATATATATATATATATAGTAGGGCTACTATACTCTTATGAGTATAGAGTCCTTCGTACTCATAAGTTGTTTTCGATGATGGAGCTTCCGAATCGCCGATCCACTTTGTTAAATATGATCTAGAGTATTTTAAACTTCTAGAAAATAAATTTCGTAATTTTCGAAATCATAATAAAGTCCATCAAGTGGGTATAAAATGAACGGTCGAAATTGAACGATGTCCTAAAAATGGATGATTCGAACCTTCAATTTAAGATCGGAGTCATTGACCTTTATCTAGGCGGTGAATAGAATTTTCTATTAAAAATTCAACCAAATTTGATTCTTTTACCGTTAAACTAGCAAGTATCCTATACCGCCGTTAAAAATTGTTAATTTTGTGACCTTTTGATTGTAAGGAAAATAATGTCAAAAAATTATAAAATTTGATTTCTACAAGTTTTAAATGCTCTAGATAACGTTTGACGGTATGGATTGTCGATTCGAAAGCTCTATCATCGAAACGACTTACGTGAGTACGAGAGGATCATACTCATAAGAGTATAGTAGCGGAGTATATATATATATATATATATATATATATATATAGAGTTCGGCTATGGTGCTTGTAAAAGCACAAAATATTTGGTGCTTGTGATTTTTTTACCGTTAAATCTACACCTTTGACCATTTTCATCCGTTAGATTGTACTATTCAACCAACTACCCACTTAACCCAAGGGGCCCACATCATCCCAACCGCACATCTATTAATCCAAGGACTAAAAACTTACAAGCACCAATGTCTTGGTACTTTTAAAAGCATAGGAGCTCAATTCTATATATATATATATATATATATATATATATATATAGTGTGAGGCTACTACGCTTCTGGAAGCACGGAGCCTTCCATGCTTCCAGGTGGTTTTCGATGTTTCGACTTTCGAATCATCGATCGGCTTCGTTAAACTTGATCTAGAGTATTTGAAGTACTTGAAAATAAATTTTATGATTTTTCGATATCATTTGCCTAGTGATTGAAGGGCTCAAAATCAATAATTTTAAAGGTCGTGGTGAGCCGTTTGCAAGTTTAACGGTGTAGAAATATCCAAATCACGTGAAATTTTGATAGAAAATTCTTTATACTATATAAAACAATTTAAATATCTTTGATCTAAAATTTTAATGTCATATTATCACGTTTTGTAAGATTTTTATTTTCGGCCTTCGTTCACTAGGCAAATGATATCGAAAAATTACAAAATTTATTTTCTAGGTATTTCAAATACTCTAGATCAAGTTTAACGGAACCGATCGATGATTCGAAAGTCGCAACATCGAAAACGATTTGGAAGCACGGAAGGCTCCGTGCTTCCAGAAGTATAGTAGCCTCACTTTCTCTCTCTCTCTCTCTCTCTCTCTATATATATATATATATATATAGTTGAGCTGGAATGCTACCGGTAGCAAACCGGCTCCGTTGCTGTCACGCCCCAGGGCCAATTTGCAATGTATTTTTACAATGAAAGCCAATTTTGAAATCAGAGCTGCGGAAAACGTGCCGTTTTTTTTTTTTTTTTTTTTTTTTTTTTGAAACCTGGCCCACGTGACGTACCCGCCACAAATACAAAGTTCCTCTGTTCACTCGGACAGAGTCTCATTTGTATTTGCACGGCGCACCAATGATACAACCGGATCTCAACCACAAACTACATTCACCAATCAACAACCAAATCATGCCATGTATTTCCATGCAGCTAGCAATCCTTAGAAATGGTGCATGCCTCTAAACACTGCTTAGGCGCTGAATGATGCAATGCACAATACAACAAACAACCTATTTAAAAGTGCTCCCCACCCGGAAGCTTTGTTTTTAAATAAATAGCTTGAATATTTTGTTGCTAAAGAAAATAAATATTTCATACTATTATGTGTCGGTACACAATAATTTTTTTAACCGACACGCACCGGCACGGCTCGGCACGCAGCGTGTCGTACCGTGCTGGCAAGTTTCCGGCACGACCTAGTGTCACGACACTTAAATCCTTGATTAGAAGTCACGTGTATTGGAAGAAAATTGGTTTTGGCTATGTCTTATTTGAAGAATATTGTTTTTGGAGACATTCTTGGAAATCACCCTTTTTCCTTTAAGATTGTAAATTTTGTAGTTATGGGTTGATCTATATCTGCGCTAGATTCATATCCGTGCAATGCATTGATGTGTACATAAAAACATTTATTTCCTATTTTATTTTTTGTTTCTATCTTATTTTTGTATATCTATGTAATATTATTCCACTTTTTCTTATTTTTATTTCAAGTTAAGATAGATCAGTTATATTTTTCTTACTCCTAACCAAAATCTGCTCTTATCTTATAGATCTAAAATTGGATTGATTGAAAAGTTCTATTTTATGTTATAAATTTAAAGATGGACTGTTTAAAAATTTTAGTAATTTAAGGGGTGTTTTTAAAGGTAATGACATGGCGTCACAAAAATACACTATATTGATATATTGATAATTTGATATTGATACTTAAGTATAAATAATTTTATTATTCATTGTTGATATACATTTGTATAATGTGGCATATGGTATAAAGAAAGTTCTGTATAGGTTTTCCTCTGTATAACAGAAACAATTGCTTTCTAGTTTCTACATATGAAGATACAGTAATGACAATATTTTTTGGATGCTTTTTAGAACAAATGTGTATAACAGAAACAATTGCTTTCTAGTTTCTACATATGAAGATACAGTAATGACAATCTTTTTTGGATGCTTTTTAGAACAAATGTGGAAGAAATTAAAGTGTGGGATAATTTTGACAAGAATAATTTGTTATATATTATATATTGGCAAATTATAGAAAATATGATATTTCTTTTGCCGCCTAAGAAGCATTATGTCCTAAATTCCTCAAAGTAATTGGTGTTGTGTTATTAAGCCTTGAGTTAGTGCCATGCTCCTCTCCCCATGTCCATTTAATACAAGGATAAAAGTGCTCATCGGCAAGGGCTGTATCCACTGTGCCGTATCGTGCAAGCAAAATATCGGCACGATATAGCTCCCGTGCTGATGGCACAACTCGAAACCCTCTATTCTTGAAATTGGTAAGTAATTTTCTCAACAAAGTTCAAAAGATTTGACAAAAATACATAATAAATAATTGGCATATTTTGTTGCTAAAGAAAATAAATATTTCATGCCATTACATGTCGGCACACATATATTTTTTGAGATTGACACGCATCGGCATGGCCTGGCACGCATCGTAACGTATAGTGCCGGCAAGTTTCCGGCACGACCCCATGGCATGGCACTTAAATCCTTGATTTAATATGTTTCTAACAATTTTACAGTTGAAGGACTACTAATATATGTGGGAGAAAAAAGGATTCTTTCCATCTTTAAATGCTAGTTAAGATGCATTTCCACTGAACTTTGTTAATTACCTGCTATAAACTTGTATAGGTTATTTCGATTCTAATCATGACTAGTTATTTATCATTAACTTTGTTGATGGAATATATTGACAAACTATTTGAATTCCTTTGGCAGTATATTGACGAAACGGAAGAAATGGCCATGAATGGTTTGTTGCAGAACAGACATATATTGGACATGATTGCGAAAGAACTCCTAGAAAAATCTAGGTTAACCGGATTGGTATGTGATACAAAACTTGCTTTTGTTGCTCTTTAGATCTATTATGGTATTTTCTTTGTTATCACACTGATGGAGGGCGCTTCAGTAGACTTTTTAAAGCATCATTAAGCTAGATCTTACCTTAGTTTTTTCATTGGTGTGTGTTAGCTCTCAATGAACCATTTTATGTTGGCTGTAACTCTTTCAACGTCCACTTATATTGGCTTACCAAGCAACCATAATCTGTAGTCTCTAATAGTATGCTAGAGAATGAAAGAAACTGCGAAAAAAACTGCAAGATAGGAACATACTGCTGAGCTCAATTTCCTGCTAAGCTCAATTTCCTATGTGATGCATTCAAGAAAAGGATATTACTGCTGTATCTTATTATATGGATAATCAAATCAAGGATTAAAATGCCCATCGGCACGAGCCGTATCCATCGTGCCGTATCATGTCAGCAAGATATCGATAAGATATAGCCCCCGTTCTGATGGCACAACTCAAAACCCTCTATTCTTGAAATTGGTAAGTAATTTTCTCAACAAAGTTCAAAAGATTTGATAAAAATACATAATAAATAATTGGCATAATTTG
Organism: Aechmea fasciata; assembly: GCA_025177825.1. Lineage (NCBI taxonomy): Eukaryota > Viridiplantae > Streptophyta > Magnoliopsida > Poales > Bromeliaceae > Aechmea > Aechmea fasciata. The sequence continues at coordinate 12,132,345 of CM045932.1, forward strand.
TTGCTAAAGAAAATAAATATTTCATGCCATTACGTGTCGGCACACATATATTTTTTGTGATTGACACGCATCGGCACGGCCTAGCACGCATCGTGCTCGCAAGTTTCCGGCACGACTCCGTGCCATGGTACTTAAATCCTTGAATCAAATGTACATGTCAATAAAACATGCTAATTGTCATGCCTTGGGACTTTTGTAAAATCCTTTATGCCAAACTAGTGGAAAACATACGAATTTTCTTAACCTAATTTGAAAGACTGTCCCGAGCGTGCACAGACCTGCCACATGGACAGGCTTTCTCCTATACAAACGAATAGAGTTTTGTTTGTACATGCATGGCGTAGAAACCTAAAGTACAACAATCGACCATACTATAAACTACAATAACAATAAATGACGACAACAACAACAACAAGAATGTAAATTAAAAACAAATTCTATAAACGAAAGGAATCTACAGGAAACTACTAAGGAGTACAAATCCACCTCTACTATCAAGAATGATAATTAAATAACAAAATGAGCCTAAATGTAAGAGTATAACTAGAACACAAAGTTACTGCACTACTGCACGTGGACATGTCTATCTAACCGTTCTCTCACGCGCCCTCGCGAACCTCATATCCAGTGTTACCTGTGGAAAACAGGTGGTGAGAAACATGGACACATGTTTTCCAGTGGATACTGCAAGTAGTCAAAGGCAAGCTGTACTTACTGGTTAACAAAGAGGATGATATAGTAAATATAACAAGTATAATTTGGTACAGGTGATACAACCGCAAAAGTAAAGCAGAAAAAGAGCGTACTTTTAAATAATTGAAATAAATGTCACTATTGTAATACAAATAAACAGCTACGTCTATGCATCAACCGGACGAACAGTCCAAACTCCAAACCCAATGCGAATATTGTCATGTTGGTCTAAAGACCTTAGGCATTGCCACATCTGTGCTCAGTCATCGGGCATATCACCCCATGCAAAAGATACCGCGTAAGGCTCACTGGTCTGATCACGACCACTTTTTCAAAAACGAGCAGTGTTGCGGTGGCCAAACCGTTGGTGTACGTGAAATACTTTATGAGTTGGGGCGATAGATGCTATACGCTCAATTGCCAAACCGTTGGCAAATAACCGCGACAGATACATAGAATATCCACCGACTAATCAGGTCAAACAAGGTCATAAGAGTGATAATATGATATCGACTGACCAGGTGAACTAACTGGCATATGATAGCGTAACGAAATAACAATCAAGATAATCCACGACCCACGAGGGCGGAGGTCTAAACTCTAAACAATATCGCAAGGGCACATATGTGATACCAACCAACCAGATCAACTAACTGTCATATAATCAAGTAATATCTACCGATGTCTAACACCGACCGACTAGGTCAAATAACAACTGCTCTACAACTCGAGAATAAATCAGCAAATACGATGATAAACCAAGTGCAAAATATATACTCAACATGAACTATAGAAAGAATGAAGGATAAAAGAAGATAACTGAGTAGGAACCACTTTACTAACATCGGATCGAAGCACCTACTTGTAAATTGAATACCTGAGTCCGGGACTTTGCCAATGCCTCTAAGCGCCAAGTGACCCTAAACATAAACACCGAACATCAATATAAACTGCTATGGGTCAACTATACCAACCGACACACCTATACCACATTGAAATGCACCACAACCTACTTGAAACATCGGTTCCGTAATCCGACTTTCGGAATAAGCCAAACCGGTGAGCCAACTCTACAAGAGTCCAACCGACTCCCAAACTCAAACCAACCATAACCTGCGACAATTAAGTTGGCAATAACATGAACAGATGCGATCGAAAACATAGGTTTCTTTAACCGATTTCCGAACATTGCCCAAACTATTACCTAACCCTCTGAAATCCATCCCACAAGTTCTGGTGTCCAAGTGCAATCGGTGCGCCAAAATTGTGGAGTTTTTGCGCCGACAAGTCCCAAAGTTGTCGATTTCAACATCAGGGTGACACATGACTAAATGATCACTCTTGAGGGTCAATTTCACTCTGAATGCAAGTACAACAGAGCTCTGGCCACCTAGAAGCATAGCCATGCACTCTCAACTCAATGGTTCAGCCAAAAAGGCCCACTACAGCATTCCAAATGCAGTTTCAATGTCGGAACACACGCACAACCTTTGTTTAGCCCTAAGATGGCCCCACTAACATATCACTATATAAAAGTGACAAGAAGTCACGAACAACACCCACAACGTGACTGGAACATAAGTTCCAACTACCGATTTTCAATTTCTATCAATATTCATGTAAACTCGTTGAAATAGCTATTTGGGCCCACGAAGGGTACCAAACCGCACACTATGTCTCATCATCCCATTCGTGGTCCTAAAATGCACCAATTTAGGTGCCAGGACAGCCACACGCAAAATGCAAACCAAATACTGAATCGGACTTTTTTACAAAATAACCCTCTAAAATTTGGTAATTTGCAAAATAACCCTGCCAAATTATATTTGGAAAACTAACCCTCCTTTCGCCACGTAGGCGCCGGGGTGGAGATTTCCTTTGAAGACGATGAATTGTTCACCGCCTTTAGTAGGGCGGTGAATGATTCGCCGCATCTCTAATTTTCAACAAAAGCGGTGAATCATTCATCGTCTTTCGTTTATTTATTGTTTCTTTCTATATCCCATATATAATGCTAACAACCATATAAAATTTTTAACAAATCACATATAATCTTAACAACCTGAAAATCCTAATAATTTATCCATACAATTTTACTTGATGTCACTAACATGCATTTCTACATATGCATTATTCAACATGCATCAACATGGGTTTATGTCGTTCTTAGACATACAGGCGACCTAGTCGCTTCGGTAAACACAACCCACCTTATTCGCTTTCCGATTGCTCGTCGACACTTGCAATGGGCCGCCCGCAGCACCCTTGACCCGGTTCGGCCCAAACTCTTGCGCGGCCACCCGAATGGTCATTGATCCTCGATCCGAGACATTCCTGCGTTATCCCACGGCTTCACGATGCCCCGGATCCGATTTCATGAATTTTGGGTTTCTATCTCGCGTGCTGCGGCCATCTAGTAAGAATATATTATTTTATTAATAACTTAGCACTCGCTCGTCGGATCACCGAACCGAGCGCGCCAACGTGTTCATTAGACCCTCAATTAGGTTTACATGGAGTCAAATAAGATCAATCCCATCTATTTCCAAAAACCCTTTTTTGGATGCCCTAAATGCCATTGTTGCTTAATACCCCAAATCGATCCAAGATTTAGGCAACAATCTACTCACTAGCATCCTAGGGTTCCAATCAAACCATTTCTAGGGTTTAGAAACCCATCCTTAGAAATCTACCATGAGAGAGCTTAAAGCTTACCTCTCAAAAGCTCTCTTGCACAAGGAGAAGAGGGAGAAGATGGCAATGAGGATCCCCATCTTGATCTTCTTCTCCATCTCCTTCTTCCTCCTTCTTTCTTTCTTTTCTTTTTCCTTCTTCTCTTCTCTTTTCTTTCTTTCTTTCTTTTCCTTCCTTTGGTCGACAGAAACGAAAGCATAGCTCTCTCGGTTGCAGAAGGAAGGTCGAAATCGTTTAAGGTTGAGGCCAAGATCAAGATCCCCAACTACGACGGTGTTGTCAACGCTGAAAAGCTGGATGCCTGGCTTGACCAACCAGAGACGTACTTCGACCTCTATAACTACAGCAACGTGGAAAAGGTAACTTTCGCAAAACTAAAGCTTGTAGGTCATGCTTTAACTTGGTGGAATGCCACTCTCCAAACTTCCGCTAACGAGGAGTTCACCTGGAGTCAGTTTAAACGACTGATTCGTCGGGAGTTCTACCCGATGGGATATGAAGAAGAAAGATGGAAGCGCTGGCATGTCCTGCGCCAAAGACATGACCAGACAGTGCAGAACTACACCGACTTCCGGCGCCAAGCTTTGGCGCTTGGTATCTGCCTCGACAATCCACAAGTTTTTCGTAAATACACCGTGGGCCTACAGGAGCGCATCAATGATGAGCTTGGTCTCTTCGGTGTTCGTGATATCGCTCCGGCGAGCCAAACAGCCATGGCGATTGAACGAAAGAACAAACTATCTCGCGGGGAGAAGCCATCTAGAGAGTTTGCTGAGGGCTCGAAAATGTTCAAAAAGAAGGGCTCTAAAAAGAAGGGGTCCTCTGATCCTGATTTGTACTGTGATCATTGTAAAGTCACAGGACATGTCAAGGATCGATGTGGAAGCTCCATCTAGAGATGAGATCAAAGAAGAAGGATGAATGTGGTAAACGCACAACGACAACGACATTGACATCGACAGGATCGACAAGTGATGCTCCTACCTTAATCGGACGGATTGATCACTCCGATCCGAACCATGAAGGATCCGACCCGAACACAAACCAAAAGGATTCGACTCGAACAAAAGTGAATCCGATCTAACTCGAACCGAGGCGGATTTGATCCGAGCCGAACCAAATGGATTCGACTTGAACCGAAGTGGATCCGACTTGAACCAAACCAGGAAGGGGTCAACTTGAACAGAAGTGGATCCAATCCAAACCAAATCATAAAGGATTGAACTCGGACTGAAGTGTGTCCGATCCAAACCAAACCATGAAGGATTCAACCCAAACCAAAATCGAAAGGGATAAACCAAGTGCAAAACCTAAGGCGGCTCAAACCAAATCAAGTACAAAAGGTTCAAACCAACCCAAAACTCAAAGTCCACAAATAAACCCAAAACCCAAAGTCCACAAATAAATCCCAAAACCCAAAGTCCACAAATAAATCCCAAAACCAAAGTCTACAAATAAATCCCGAAACAATCAAACCAATCGACCGTAAAGTCGTTAAACTAAACCCAAATCCAAACGACCGTAAAGTCGTTAAACTAAACCCAAATCCAAACGACCGAAACGTCGTTAAACTAAACCCAAACTCAATCAAATCTGATCGACCGCCATGTCGTTAAATTGAGCAAATCAAAATCTAATCGACCGTCATGTCGTTAAACTAAGCAATCAAATCTAATCGACCGCCATGTCGTTAAACTGAGCAAATCAAACCCAAACGACCGCCATGTCATTAAACTGAGCAAATCAAATTCAATCGACTGCCACGTCGTTAAACTGAGCAACCCAATTCAATCTACCGCCACGTCGTTAAAATGAGCAAATCAAACCCAAACGACCACCATGTCGTTAAACTGAGCAAATCAAACCCAAACGACCGCCATGTCATTAAACTGAGCAAATCAAATTCTAATCGACCGCCATGTCGTGAAACTGAGCAATCAAATCTAATCGACCGCCATGTCGTTAAACTGAGCAAATCAAAATCTAATCGACCGCCATGTCGTTAAACTAAGCAATCAAATCTAATCAATCGCCATGTCGCTAAACTGAACAATCAAATCTAATCGACCGCCATGTCGTTAAACTGAGCAAATCAAATTATAATCGACTGCCATGTCGTTAAACTAAGCAATTAAATCCAATCGACCGTCATGTCGTTAAACTTGGCAATCAAATCTAATCGACCGCCATGTCGTTAAACTGAGCAAATCAAACCCAATCGACTGCCATGTCGTTAAACTGAGCAAATCAAATTCCATTCGACCGCCATGTCGTTAAACTAGGCAAATCAAACCCAATCGACCGCCATGTCGTTAAACTGAGCAAATCAAACTCAATCGACCGCTATGTCGTTAAACTGAGCAAATCAAATCCATTCGACCGATATGTCGTTGAACTAATCAATTTCTCTTTTATGTTATATTCATGTGCACTGAGGGTATGCCCCTGGTTAAGCTATGTAACCGTACAGTGAACTATGTTATAAAATTCATCTTTTATTTAATTTCAGTCTATTTCGGCATTACAGAGATCTCTTAATCGAAGGTGCCCTAACATTTTATGGGGTAATTAACAGTAGATGCTTGCATCTATTGGAAGTCATGAATCCACAACACTTGATACCTATACATATTGAAATATTAATCTAAATCATGAATACTACCCCACGGGAAATCAAAATAAAATTAATCGTGCGAGGTACGTCATTCGTGGTCGCAGACAGTGCCGCTGAATATTTGCAACCTCATTTTCGGCAGTCCCTACCTATGGGACCGTGACGCTACTTTCTTCCGTCGTCCTCAACAATACCAATTTATTAAGGATGGACAGAAAATTTTGTTCACCACAGAGCCATTATCAACAACTGTAGACTTGGTAACCACTTGTCAGGCTAAGAGGATAATCAACGCCTATCAAAAGTTTGTCATACTGGTTATTCGGCTAGTTATATCCGAGAAGGCAAATAGCAAGGTATTGAGCCTAGCATGTAAGGAAAGAACTGATGATATAGCTAAATTGATTGGCGAGCATCAGGAGCTGTTTCAAGAAGTCCAAGGACTGCCACCAAAGTGAGACGTGGAACATGAGATCCAATTGATCAACGACGCTCCGTTACCAAATCTCGGTATGTACCGAAACTCGGTGGTGGAGAATGAGGAGATAAAGCGATAGGTTACCGAGTAGCTCCCTCTGTGGCTCCCCGATCATGTTGGTGCCAAAGCAAGACGGCGTGTGGCGAATATGTATCGACTACCGTGCCCTCAACAAAATCACCATCAAGAATCGGTACCCCTTACCGCGGATTGATGATCTCTTGGACCAACTGAAGCACGCTCGCTACTTCACCAAACTGGACCTGAAGTCCGGCTACCATCAGGTCCGGATTCGAGAGGATGACACCTGGAAGACCGCGTTCAATACTCGACAAGGCTTGTTTGAATGGCTCGTCATGCTATTCGGCTTTTGCAATGCACCGACCACTTTTATGTGACTGATGAACGATGTTCTACGCCCCTTCCTCGATGACTTCGTGATTGTCTACCTTGACGACATTCTCATCTACAGTCGATCGTGGGAGGAGCATCTGGCGCATGTCAAGAAGGTCTTCATGTTGCTCGAGGAACACCAACTCTGCTTAAACCCTAAAAAGTGTGAGTACGGCAAGAAAAGCCTGGTGTATCTCGGGTTCGTGGTGGGCGGCGACGAGCTTCAGATCGACGCCGACAAGTTCATGGTTATCAAGGAGCGATCTAGGCCCAAAAATGTGATGGAGGTGCGGAGCTTCATAGGCACTTGCCAATATGTTCAAAAGTTTATCCGACACTTTTTTGTCCTTACTGCCCCTTTACATGCACTAACGAAGGCACAACGCTTCTTGGAGAGCATTCAGAAAGTGCATAGTGAGGTGGAGCGACAACTACAAAAATCTCAGCATTAATTTAAAATTCATTAAAATCTTTAAAAAACATTTTAAAAAAATCTGAAAATTAATCTAAAATTTTTAGAAAATTCTAAATTTTGTTTAAAATTGATTTTGGGCTCATTACTTGCAAGATAGATTAGGGTTTTCCTAATCTGTCCTGCACAAAAACTCTTAATCCGACTTAAGCATTTTGGGTGGTGGTTAGGCCTAAGAGGTTAAGAGAGTTAAACGTGCTAGGACGGGTGTAGTCCTAGGATGGGTGACCCCCTGGGAAGTTGGGGCATCACAGTTGGTATTAGAGCTAATTACCAGCAGGAAGTGTGCGATGAGTTTCGGCTGAGTCAAGATTATACAACGGGAAGAGCGAGGCTCTCATGCTGTTGACTGTTGTGGGTGGAGCACAGCTCACCACAGGGTCAGTTTTGGCTAGCGAGACAAGTATCACATCGCTTGGTACTTGTGAGTCTGAGCCTGACAAGAACGTTAGGGCTTAAGGGGGGAGAATGTGAGATCCCAGGTAGTCCTATATATAAGATATAATAGGATTAAAACTCTTAACCCGACTTAAGCATTTTGGGTGATGGTTAGGCCCAAGAGATTAAGAGAGTTAAGCGTGCTAGGACGAGAGTAGTACTAAAATGGGTGACCCCCTGGGAAGTTGGGGTGTCACAACAAGTTACACCTACGGGAGTAACAAAGGATCCAGCCAACTAATTAGCCTACTACAATTTCAGATTTGCATCTGATTGATAACTCGAGTTTGATATAAGGAAATGAAAATGCAAGTTAGATGTTACCAGAGGTCACTAAGACATGCTCACTCATGAAACCACAAGCTCATTTCCACCTGCTTTCCAATAATAGAATTATAGGGCGGAAATAGCTCAATATTCCAGGTTTTCGATTTCACTCATTCAAACGGTTGTTTGGGAATGCGAATGACGAGCCTTCTTCTTTCGGCGATTGGGCTGACCTTTATCGAGCGGACTCTCTCGCGGACCCGGATTCCCTCACGAGCCCCTTTACTCTTGATGAAGTGAAAAATGCCACCTTCCAGCTTGGTTGTGACAAAGCACCCGGACCCGACGGCTTCCCGCTTATCTTTTTCCAATATTTTTGGGAGACGGTCAAAGAAAACATTTTTAAATTATTCCTAGACCTCCAGGAGAACACCCTCTGCACGGCCCCTTTAGATTACACTTACGTATGTCTTATCCCCAAAAAGGAAGGAGCATGTCAGGTCGATGAGTTCCGACCAATATGCCTAATAAACGGAGTTCAAAAGATCATCTCTAAAGTGCTCGCGAACAGGCTAGCAGGCATATTACCTAGTATCATTTCGCCATCGCAATCGGCTTTCCTGAAAGATCGAATGCTAGCCGACTCCTTCGTCACTGCAAGCGAGCTTCTCAACTGGTGCGCAAAATCCAATAAGGAGTGCGTCAGTATTAAGGTGGATTTTGAGAAAGCCTACGTCAAAGTTAGCTGGAGTTTCCTGCACAGTGTTCTACGGTGGCTTGGGTTTACTGAAAAATGGTGGAATTGGATTGAACAATGCATCTGCAATGCTAAAATCGCCATTCTAGTTAACGGTTCGCCGACATCGTCAATGAAAACAAGAAAGGGGTTACGACAGGGGGACCCGCTTTCCCCATACCTTTTCTTACTGGTCGCTGATTGTTTGGCCAGAATTACTGAAGCAGCTAGGGGAAATAACTTGCTTCAGGGAATTGGACCAAGCACCGAGTGCCAAACTACAATCCTCTAATACGCAGACTATACACTTTTCTTTTCCGAGCCCAAAAAGTCAGCTATGCGAAATCTACTGTTCCTCTGGAAAATGTTCGAATGGGCTTCTGGCCTTAAGGTAAATATGAACAAGACGGAACTATACTACTTGGGAAACAGCGCAAGCAGAGCCAAGAGACTAGCGGATATTCTGGGGTGTAGAGTAGGCAAACTACCGTTTCGCTATTTGGGTTTGCCTCTTCATATAAAACCCCTTCGAAAGGAAGATTGGGCTCCGGTCGTTAACCGGATTGAGACGCGCATTGAAGGATGGAAGGCGAAGCTACTCTCACAGGGCGGCAGACTCATTCTAGTCAACTCGGTGCTTTCGAATCTCCCGTTATTCTACTTTGCAATTTTCAAAGTGCCAAAATGGGTTTTGAATCGAATTGAAGCTCTTAGAAGATCATTCTTTTGGAAAGGGTGCTCCAAAATATCAGGGGGTTCATGCCTCGTGGGGTGGAAAACAATTTGTAAAAGCAAAAAACAAGGGGGTCTGGGTATCAAAGATATGGAAGCGATGAATATGGCACTCCTAACTAAATGGTGGTGGCGCTTGCTCAACGTGAGGCAGCTGTTATGGGGGAGATTGATCAAAGCAATCTATTGTACTAGAAGAAAGCCGCTACAAGAAGGAAGACCTTTCAGACCCTATTCCCAGTGGTGGAAAAGTGTGATGAGCTGCCGGGACATATTCAAGTGCGGAGTATCGTATGTGCTTGGCGATGGGAAAAACATCAGATGGTGGTCGGATATTTGGATTGATCATATCCCCCTTAGTACCCGTTTTCCATCAATTTTCTGCAATAGCGCGAATCAGGAAGCGACTGTCTCACAATGTTGGAACTAGAGAAGATGGAGATGGAGGTACATAATCGGAAGCCTTACAATTAATACCGCATTCCAGAACCAACAACATATCACACTACTCAAAAGCCTGCTCTCGCAGTATAGTCCAACGGGTACAATCGATAAGCTACAGTGGCGGTGGACCACCAATCAAATTTTTACCGTCAAATCTCTTTATGATTTCATCACCAACGCAGGACATATTGACCTTACGTACGAACACCTGTGGCGGCTTAAAATCCCGCTCAAGCAAAAAATTTTCATTTGGATCCTACTGCGTAAGAGACTGCTTACTGCGGATAGATTGATCCGCCGAGGGAGCTTTGTGGACCAACATTGTATGTTTTGTGCGATATTCCCTGAAACCTGCGACCACCTGTTCCGCGAATGTACTTTTGTGAGATATCTTCGTATCGAAGTCGGAGGCTCAGTGATGGCCGAATCGGACGCGGGGGATGTTCGGCAACTGTGGACACAAATATCCAGCAATCCCAATGCCGTGACGAGAGCGGAAAGCCTATCGACTTTGGTCGCAATCTGGTGGACTGTCTGGACGGAGCGTAACAATATCATCTTCCGCGATGAGTCTCCCAGTGCCTTCTGGGCTCTCGCACGTGTCGAGACTCTTGACCAAAGCATGGAACGACGCCCTTTAAACCTGCTCGACAGTTATGTTTTCTTTGGTTTTTCTGATTTTCTTTCGGTTGCTTGGGATATGTTGATTTTTTTTACTTTTCTTTTTCTTGGTTGTTTTGGTTTTTTGGCCTTTGTTTTTGTATCTCTTGGCTCGGCTAGGAGGCCTTAGCTGCTTCCATCTTCTACGCCTAATTCATATCTCTTAATGAATGACGCAGGTAGCTTGCTACCTATTTCTCAAAAAAAAAAAACCTAAGTTTGTTGAGTAAAAAGAGAAATAGGAATAAAAGTAGATGTAAGTTTACTACATTGTGATCTTGATAATTGATGAAGTTTATTCTATCAGGTCTTGATAACTCATGATGATGATCCTGATAATGAGACAGATGATTTTTGAGCCTTCCTGTGACCTCTAATTTTCTCGTCTTTCAGTTTGGTGGATCTTTTCACTGTGAACCCTCCTTTGCTGCCAAATAACATTGAATGATAGTTTTTACCCATTATCTATAAATTGTTGTTTAGTTGTCTTCATGCCCTAATGCTAGTTTTTATGTAGTTTGGAGCTCATCCATATACAGTTATTTGATTATTCATTTAATTTTCATTTTGTTGCTTCAATGAAGGCATGCCTTTATATTTCATGGCATGATACTTCCTTTGTTAACCATATCTGTTTTCTAACAAATTTCTCTCTCTCTCTCACACGCGTGCGCGCGCACGCTCGCTCGCTCTCTCTCTCTCGAACAAGTTTCTGTCATTTGTGAATTCCTATGGTGTAATTTCGGAAGATAAAGTCAAATAAGCTCTTCAACATTTGCGTATGCTACCTAACTGAAATGCTGTAAAACATCTAAGTTATCAGCTTCTGATTTGTATCTGTCAGCAGGAAGGTGCAAGGTTTGCCATGCCAATGAAGGGCCTCTTTGGTACGTGCCATTGTATGTATCGCGGCATGTACAGTGCGTTCTGCCAGCACAATGCATATGTTTGTAGAATTTGAAAAATAAATCGTATGGAAATATTCTGTGATATATTATGAAAAGTGAGCTTTGAAAAGTGCACAAATCTTAGTTAGTGTGAACGAAAAAAAGATCAGGAGAGAAAATAAAATTATTCCTAGTGGTAGGAGGGGCGATCGTGCTCTGATCATATCAATATGACATATGCCACCTCAATATGATTGGTTGGGGGCAGCACACCCAATCCATTGGAATCTTTTTTGTTATTAGCCAAAATTGAAAACTTCTTGAACATTAGTTTGAAGAAGCTCCTTGAGATGACTTCATGCTAGAAAGCAGCATTACTTCTGTAGTGGTATGCATTACAAATTTATCCTACAAAGGCATTTGCTCTGTTGCAAATATTTGGTGCGTATTCGTGATCCGTCATTAGCTCTCTTCTTTTTTTTTTTCCTTTTTCAGGAAGTAGAAGATAGGATGAAGAAGATGTTCCCTGTCATGTATGAAGATCTGGCTGAACCATTCCAGATAAACATGGACTTGGTATTCGTCTGAACTTCCCCTAAATTTTCCAATAGCTAGCTTTGTTGTATGTGAAATTCTTGATGCTAATAATATTTATGGTTATCTGCAGGTTACTTAATTTGCTGAGTTTATGTTTTAGTTTTAACTCGTATCTTCCTATATTCCTATCACTCAAAATAGTATAATTGCATTTTAGACGAACTTCATATGCAACCATCAACTGCACAGGGACTTTGCGCTCTCTCCTCTCCAAATTTAGCTGCTTGAGCAAGCACAGCACAATAATCAGTTAACTCTAAATAGTAAAGATAAAATTGCATGACGGTGAGAGGCAAACATCCTCGTCTTTATAGATTGGCAGAAATACAAACATGCAGTGGAAGAATATTGAAGCAACTATAGAAGAGTAAGGCCTAGACGCCTACTTTGGAGATTCACTGGTAATATGCAATTTGATGCTTTATAGTACTCGGGGAAAAAAAATATCGAAACAGTTTTAGAGCTTTACTCCAATGCTTTGAAACGGTAGTGGACAGAAGCATTAACATAATACTTCTCTGCTGGCAGTTCTGCCACCATTTCAAAGCATCGAAGGACGGAAGCTCTAAAGCTCTTTTGGACTCTTTGGATTCTCAAACGCATCAAAGGGGGTGTGTGTGTAAACACTAATTCTTGAATTAGGTCTACCGTGCTATGTGACAGAAGTAAATACGGAAGAGTAAGTTATACAGCAGTGCAAAATAAACATGTAAGGCATGCAAAAGAAAATATTAGATGTGGAAAACTTTAACAGCCTATTTGGAAGCACAATTGGTTAAGTATCTTGTCCAGCAAATATTTGCTTTTGCTCCAGGGGAATATGAGAGTTGGTTGCCTTGGGGCATGAGAAGATGTCTATATGTAGATTAGAAGGATTTAAGCGCCGTGGCATGGAGTTGTGCCGGAAACTTGCTGGCATGGTGCATGGCGGGCCGAGCCGATGCGTAGTGGTCACAAAAAAATGCATGTGTGCCGACACGTATTGGCATAAAATATTTATTTTCTCTAGCAACAAAATATGCCAATTATTTATTATGTACTTTTATCAAATCTTTTGAACTATATTAAGAAAATTACTTGCTAATTTAAAAAATAGAGGGTTTTGAGTTGTGCCATCGGTATAGGGGCTATATCGTGCCGATATCTTGCTGGCACGATACGGAATGGTGGATACGACCCGTGCCGATGGGCACTTAAATCGTTGATTAGAAGGTAATCAATCCCATCCTTTGCAAAGTACGATAAATCACCTCTTTTGCAAATTCTACCAACCAACAAAATTGAATTATTTTTCCAATAGCTAAAAGCCAAATTTGTATGCTGTAATCCCAAAGGTCTCGTTTTGTTCGGGTATAGGCAAGAACTGCCTATTTCAGGGATAAGTATAAGTTCAGATATAAGAAGGATAGTGGGTAGTTATAAATAAAAAATAATGATATTACCCCTCTCATTATATTTGAATTTGAGTTTTTAAATTTTATATTTATATTTTTAAATTTAAAATTTTAACTTTTAAATTTCAAAATTTGATTTTAAAATTTTAAAATTTAAAATCTCAAATTTTAAATTCAAAATTTTAAATTTTAAATTTCAAACTTTAAGTTTAAGATCAAATTTAAATTTGAAAAATATAAAATATAAAATATTTTAAATTTCAAATATTTAAAATATCAAATTCTAAATTTAAAAATTAAAATTTAGAATGTAAAATTATAAACTTTAATTTTGAGATTACAATTATAAATTTTAAAATTTTAAATTTTAAATAAGAATAGGGGTGGGAACAATCAATAAAAATAATTTATTATAATAAATTTATAAATTTGATAAAAGTAAATTTTTTAATAAATTTGTAAATTTTTTAAAATTCTGCTTAAACTTAAATTTAATAAAAATATTTTATTTATATATAATTTATTATAATATTTAAATATAAATAATGTGTTAATAACTTAATATAGTACAATTAATACTTTTATAATAAAAATAATATATTATAATATATAACATACTATATTTATATAATCTAGTTTTAATTCTATTATAATTTTAATAAAGTTTGAAGCACTATTCCACCTAAATGGTGGAATAGTAAATCCAAGCTATTCTGGGACAATCGGGAATAGCAAGGTTTGACCGGGATAAAATATCCCGGTCAAAAATCATTCCGTTTGGCGGAATAGCAGGGATAACTTTCGTTATCCCTGCTTATACCCTGAACCAAACGGGGCCAAAGGGAACTTACATGTAGGCCAAGTTATCCATAAGGTCGTCCTTAAGGGGCCTTTGTTATACAGTGATAACTATTGCTCTTGGGATTCTCTTCTGTAACTGCAACATATCACTTTGCTTCTGCGCCATACGAGATCTTGCCTGTTATGATTTTCTAGGGTAATGCATTCTTCCCACTAGGAAATCAATATTATTTTCCAGGATAATGCATTCCTCCGACAAGGAAATCAATCTTATTCCAAGAAAATGATTTGGATACAGCATACACGATGCTGTTGTAGAATCTTATCATACTGCTGCATTGCCTTTGAATACAGAAAAGAGATGTGCAGAACAAGATTTAGTGCTTCCAAATGGGCCTTAAGTAGGAAAAGATTATACTTTTCCATAAATACCGAATGTAAATAACAGTGCAGTGTCCTAGCCGTCAGTCGCTCACAATATTATTTAACCCCTCATGGTTGATCACTTGCTGCGCAAAATCACCTGGTCTCTATCACAAGTCATGATAAGGATCTACCACATGATGATCCCCTTGTCATCTATAACTGATTGTACAAAATGAATATGAGCTTGTAACTCTCGGCTAGTAACATGGCATCTAAAGAGCATACGCTATTAGTAATAGCTTGATAATTGTAGAAGACATGATTGCAAATGAATCTGCATTACCAATTAACCTTTATTTTCTTTTGTTTATGCATACTACTCGTCTCCACTTAATGAAGCCTAAGCATGTTAAGTGGGGTACTTCTACTGTCAATCCTTTTTTATGACAGTAAAAGCTCATTTTACTATTTTATCCATTAGTTGGCATAGTTAAGCTCTAATAGCTGTTATGGTCTTTTTGACTGTCTGATCCAACACTTCAAACTGACATATGCTGCCATTTTGGAAACTCCTTCATAGGAGTTTTTGATGATTGTTGGGACGTATCAAGTCTTATTTTTATTCTTGTATGTGCTTGCACTCTTCCAGTGCTTTTAGGTGTTGTTTTGATTGGTGCCACAGTTCACTGATTATTTTCTCCTGGAGATGTGATTTACTGTTAAACTGTTTCTGTTCGTTAGGTTCATCTGTATATGCTTGTTTCAGATTATTAAACTTGATTATCTTGAAACTATAGTAGTATTGTTGTCTGCTGTTAAGTTGTCTCTTTGGCAATTAAGAAAGATATAATTTGAGTTCACAGAAGTATCTTTATTTTACTTTCCTTTTACCTGATACTTTATTTCTCTAAATTTATTTTAGCCACTTTTATAGCTTGTAGACATGTCCCATAATATTTTATGGCCAGAATAATAATTACTGATTCATTTTCACAAATAATGTCTGCTCTGTGAGGATGTAATTGAAGGCACTCATTTATCTAATCCGAATTTAGCTTCTTATATTTTCGTTGTCAATTGTTTTTATCTTTTCAAATATTTGTGATATCACCATTTTGTGATTTTCTGGCTTGAACATTTTTCTTTCTAATTTTCCAGGATCGACCGTTGCATGTAAATGATCGCGTGCGCTACCAACCATTGGATGTTTATCCAGCACCTCTTCACCAATGTTAAACTTTAGCTGCTGGTTCCCACAGATGATGGCACTTGGATGCAAACTCTCCGTTCTTCTGATGGTTTCTTATGTTCTTGATGTTCTACAAGGAAATCAGCGAATGACGAAGGCAATTTACGAACAATTTTGTTCGCCTAATTCTGCAGCATTCGAAGTTGCCTCAGATTCAGCTCCTAACATCACTTAAATTATGACCAAGTTTTGGACTAACAAACAAAAGCCTCTGCCAGGTCATGAAATCATTGTTTCAGGGGGCCTTCTAAGCTTGTTTGAAGTTTCTGAAGTAACCTAGCGGCGGGATCTAGAGAAAGACTCTGAAAGAATTGAAAAATGAAGGGGGAAAAATCAGTCATTTCTAACTTCCCAGCGTTGTTTCTTTTGGATGTATTTGCCGCAGTTACATTGGGTGCTAGCTTCTTACAATTTTTTGTTTTCTTCCTCGTGCTATATATAAGAAATCGACAACTCAGCTAGTCTGACAAAAACGTATTGTTCACGAACCTCTGTGTTTTGTTGTAGACAGTTTTGTCTTGTTCAATTAGCGAAACAAACATTCAGGGCTTACCTCTAAAAAAATGACAGGATAGTCCTATTCAAGCTCCATTATAAGGTCATTTGGGTCGTGGTCTATTTTCGGGTTGAATTGCAGGAGCGAAGCTTTTGTTGTGTGCTATATTTCCGTGTGTTGGGGGTGCTACTTTTCCCTTGATATACTTTGTCAGAATCTGCGGATACATGACTAAGGTGGTGGTCCAACGGGCGAGACGCACCGTGCGGCTTTGCTTTTGGAGAGCGAGCCATTGTGGCTTTGTGCAGTCGCGCTCTGCCGATGCGCGGCATGCCTGTACGGCCAAGCACCCCTTTAGTTTTACTAGCTTGTTGTGCATGTAGGAAATACACCTGTGTTTCTAGTAACAATATGCTTTGCTTCTCCTCTACCAGGAAATACAAGTTTATGTGCTGGTCTTGCTAGTCCATGTTAATTTCGTAGATCTACTTTCGTAACAACGAGGCTAATGCACTATTTTTATACTTTGCAAGGTCCAAAAACTTTGAAAAGTACTTTCAATGTTTTTTTTTTTTTTTTTCCCCAAATGCTTTAAATTTTTATGGAGACTGCTAGCAGCGTGGAAGCATATATGTTTGTCGGTGGATGTCTCTGCCGTAATTTTATAATACAAAAGGAGTAAAGATAAAAAAAATACTTTCGAATTTTCTGACTATTTCAAAGCATAAAAGCTCGAACTAGACCTTGGTTGCTTGCTGAACAGGAATTTTTGCTACTGTAGTTTGCCAATCTTTTTAATATAAAACTGCTAAAAGAATTAAGACGAGGGTTTACCTGTCTGTGCCTCGTGCCGCACGTCCTGCCGTGCCAGCTCGTGCCGTGGCACGAGGGATGGATGGAGTCAAGTGTAGGCCCAAATTAGCTATGGTTCACATCATTTTTAAAATTATATAAAATTTTATTAGCAACTTATTATAAAAGTTAAAATATTGTAAACATAAGGAGCCAAAATGATTTTTTTTATTAAAAAAAAAAGTGTTATCTTGTGGGTCACGAAATCCTCATGATGGCCTGCACCGCGCTGCCTCCCACTAGCAACGACTCTCTCTCTCTCTCTCTCTCTCTCTCTCTCTCTCTCTCTCATGTTCCGTGACCGTCAATTTGGTCGGTTCGGATACATCCAACAGACGCCGAACGGATAGGACCTTCCCTATCCGCCCAAGGCTCAACACAACCACATGTATAACCATTTCAACATAGAAAATTTTGGTATACACGGCTTGTTCGAGGGCAAGCAACAATCACGAGTAAAAGTTTTAACTAACTAAGCATTCATTGTACTTTGCAAGATTGAAACAAAATACAAAGTTTCATACTTTATTACATCCAGGTTCCAATTTACATCATAGATTCTCCATGTACATACATAATTTCCTTGTCACATAGTTTATTTACATAGCACTTTTCATCAAGCTACAAAAGATGAACATAAACAGAGTGCATGCTACACTCGATGGAGGCCAGCTATCCAGGGCGTGATACCCTTGCCCCGATCCTCGATCGCCTCGCTCATGCTAGGATCTGCAAGGTTAGTGGTGTTAGAACTAGTAAAAGTTTCAAGTGGGTTCGACTGCCGACCTCGCCGACTCACCCATTAGGTGTACTCAGGCATATGTAGGCAAGAAATAGATAGATAGTAACCAAACTACAACTATTGCAATGCCTGTATAAAACTGAAAACAGAAATAGTATACTCATGATGCATGCATGCTCTTTTACCTTTACCAAATCCACTTGTTTAACCCTTTGGTTAAACCTCAACTCTCCAAACCAAATTTCTTTCGTCGGGGAGAATACCGCTACAACCCGACGGGATTATCTGCTGGGGAGAATTCCACTACCAACCCAGTTGATGACACTCCGGAGCTCACAGCTCAAGGTGGAGCAACCTACCTCGAGCATTCAGACTACCTATGAGTACGATCCAATCCTCATTTCGAGGATACCATGCCACATTCTTAACAAGCTCTTTATTCTATATTTAGCATTTCCAATTCTAGATGCTAACCAATTCATCTCATTATAATGCCACATGCACGTTCATTTTTCTTGTCTCACATTCTCAAAACTAGGTGCTACTAATGCCGTCTAGTCACAATATCAGTTGTTCACTAGTGTCAAAGTTCAATGCTTCGTACATCGATCTATAGGGTTTCTATTTTCAACATCTATAGTTCACATGTTCTTTGCTTCCAAAGCATACAAGAATACACAATTATCTCATATGTCACATTTACCCTATAATGCATGAATATACTATACACATACAATATATTCAAGAAATAACTAGACATAACGGGTCATCCGAAGACTTCGGATAGCACCACCCACCTTCTAGTGATGCCGAAGTGCGAGGAAACCACTTCCCATGATTTATGGACGACAGCTTCTCTCACCCGCCACAAACGAAGCCGAAATGAGGTTTTTCCTTAATAACTCGGCGTAGACTTGCCGAAATTTCAATCCGAGCCTCCCAACACGTTGGTTTATACTCCAATTGGGGCTACAAGAGATCAAATCTAAGTTAGATCATATAGATTACAAAACCCCAATTTTCCCATAGGGTTCATACAAGTCACCCAAGACATCAATTTCTCTAGAATTTCATAGCATAAAGAAAGCTCTAGAAATCCAAGAAACTCGAAACCAACTCAATTAGGGAATTTAAACCAAACCCTAACAAGAAATTGCAAGAAACCTACCTTAGGTTCTTGCTCCAAGAACTTCCTCTTGCTATTGGGCTTCCTCTTCACCAAATACTTCAATCTCTTACTTCAATCCCCTTCAATTCCACCATGGATTAGAGTCCTCTAGAGAGAGAAGGAGGAGATGTTGAGAGGTGGAGGAGAAAACAAGGTACTCTTGCATGGTGGATAACAGGTGTAGGGCTAGGGGTATTTATAGAATGCCAATAATTGCATCTAACCCCCCTCCCCCCCTCCCCTAATATCTATTTTGCACTATTACAAAATAGTCCACATCTGTCTGGGTACTGGTACTTTGAACTTAGCACCGGTACCAGCTTCCAAACCCGAGAGCTACGCGATTTTTGCTCGCTACGCAAGCAGATACACACGGCCAATACGACGCACTGTCGATGTCGGTGCAGACGCACGACGCACGATACACGGTCTCGTACGGTCCGGATCCCGAAAGCTCTACAACCACTGACAAGGTACCGGTACAGCATTGCTCTAGTACCGGTACTGTCACGCGCCGAGACCGTTACAAATTTGTTCCAGTTCGGGCACATCGAACATACGCCGAACGGACATAGTCTCCCCTATCCGCCTAAGGCTAACAACAACAATCAAGTACATTAAGTTGCCCAAAAAACTTAAATAGTGTACATGATTCAAGCGAGTAGCTACACATGCATACAAAAGAGTAAGTAATACTATTATAAGCAAAAGAGAGATACTCTAGCTATTACATCACATTCAACCTTTGTTTATAACATTGAGTTACATTTACATCTTCCAAAAATATAAACATCTACAACTTTCCAAATGCATCTCACCACCTATATATCATCTAACACTCATGTACATAGGGTATCTAATGCAATAAGGAAAGCAGCTAGCTACCTAGGCTGCTATGCCCTTGCCACGGTCCTCGCCGGGAACACTCGAACTCGGCCTTGCAACAAAGTGGGGTAAGAACTATTGTCCATAGTTCCCAGTGGGTTCGGCCACCGACTCCGCCGATCTCCCCACTAGTTCTAAGCAAGCATAAGCAGATAGATAGATAGACAGATAAATGAACGAGTAAGTAGATAACATGCTACTATGCCTCAATCAATGGCCAATGAATGAAATACACATAGTACAGAGAGCAACTATCATGCTACTATGTCAAGGGGCTATGTCACTTTTGTTATCATTCTACCACTCGGCTCACCCATAGGTGTCACAACTCAAACTCAGTCTCGCAGGTGAGGATCTGTTCAGTCACCCGACACACAACATAGGTGTCACAACTCAATCTCAATCTCACAGGTGAGGATCTGCTCACTCACCCAACTCACAATCAAATCTCAAAGGAAAGGATCTGCTCACTCACCCGAGACCGTCTGCGGGACCCCATATGTAACGTATCACTTCCCCGTTAGTCGTGCCGAGTTTCGTCGAAACGAGCGGAACGCGGTGTCGGACAAGTTGGAATGAGTTACAATGGGTTCTGAGTGCTTTAGAACCATTGTATAAGGTGTTAGGACTTTTGAGAGCAAAATCTGTGAAAATCCAGATTTTGGGCTCTTGGGGTCCGGTCCCTGGAGAAGAGACCGGTCCCTGGAGAAGAGACCAGTCCCCGTACGCGTAGCTAGCTAGAGAAGTGGAAAATCGGTTAAGTCCTGGAAACACTGGCTATGGGTCTGGTCCCTGCGGGGAGAGACCGGTCCCCGTATGCGAAATCTGCCCAGTAAGGGCTGTTGTGAATAGGTGCAATTGGAAGGGTTTATGTGCAAATGTCACTAGAGAAGGGTGTATAGGTGTGTGAGAGCTTGGGCTAGGGTTCATTTCTTACACCAACAACAAAAGTTTCCCTCTCTTTCTTTCAAACCTTCTCTTCTCCCTCTACTTCTCTCTAGAGCTTGGGCAAAGGATGGGATTTAGAGGAGCATAGCTTGGAGAAGAAGCTTGCCAAGGTGGTGACAAGCTTGAGCAAGAGTTTTAAAGGAAAAGCTTTGGATTCTAGTTGAGTTTCCAAGAGTTTAAGCTAGGGTTTTGGTTTAGTTCTTTCTAGTATGCTTCTAGGAGGTGTGTGTGGTAGTTTTCCTCATGTTATTCATGTTAAGGACTTGATTTGGGGAAGATGACATTGTGTAGGGACCTAAAGTTAGGGTTTTGTGATTTTGAGGTTCAATCTTGGGTTTGATCTTTTTTTATCCTAATTTCTAGGCATACGAACGTGTTGGCGCGGTCAGTTCAACGATCCGACAAGCAAGTGCGAAGATATTGACGAAATGGCCAATTTTGGTATAGATTGCCGCAGTTTGCGGCGTAGGTGTCTAAAAATCACGAAATCAGGATCGTGGCATCCTAGCATTCCTACGAGGTAGGGGGTGCTATCCGAAAACGCCGAATCACCTTCTATGTCTGTGTTATCTTTATAGAGCATATTGATGTGTTAGCATTCATGCATATAGGGTAGTGTGATGTATATATTTGGTTGAGATTCAATTATATGCTTAGATAACATATGAATTCACAAAGAACCATGTGAACAATGAATGTGAAAACCCTATGTGTATGTGAATGTGTGAAAAGACTATGACAATATAGTAAATGAATGTGACATTGACTATAGAGACGAGATTGGCACCGTGATTGAGAATGGCTAAACAAGGTTTAACCTAGAGTGGCATCATGACCATCGTGGCTCGGATATAGTGGTATATATGATAAGATAGCAACCTATCATTGGCATTGAGACATTGTGGATTGATACAGGGTTGGCTATGCTTCCTCAAAATTGAGGATTGGATCGTACTCACATTGGTTCCGGCTTGAGGGAGGTAGCTCCTCCTAAAGCGGTGTACTCCGGAGTGTAGACACCACGGGGAGAGTGCCCCGGCGATGATCCTTCGGGTGGTAGTGCTAGTAGCCTCCCCCGGTAGACGGGATTTGTGGATTGTGAGTTTGGGATAAACCAAGAGCACCCCGGGATGATTGGGTATATGCCAAAGTGAATGAGGACAAGAACATGCATGCATAATTTGTAGGTTATGGATCCCTAGGATCTAAAAGGTAATCAACACCTAGAGGGGGGTGAATAGGTGTACAATGGCCAAATAAAAATCTCAATGCGTTTTTAACGTAAATGCGGAAATTAAAATCAACAAACCAAGATTTTTACGTGAGAAAACTCCAAACCGGAGTGAGAAAACTCACGGGACCGATCACGCAAAAAATTCACTAAGAAACAATTGAGTACAAGGTGATTTACTGATTACCCAACCCAATTTACCGAATCTTCGACGTGGATCTCTCCTTCTCCGGTCCTCGATCGATCGAACTCCTTCAACCGATCATGCCGCAACTCCTTGCCACGTCAACGCCTCAACTCCTCGACGCATCCACCGAATCCTCGGCCTCACACGCGATCCCCGTGCAACAACTCCATCCGGAGTCTTAGAAAAGATGATTTGTGGTGATCTTAACGTTAAAGTACCATAGACTATGAGGGATTCCCTTTTAGTTAATCATCGACTTGATTCACGAAGGAACAGTTATGATAAAATCCTAGAATCAATGTCGACGATCAACAAAACGAAACTCGCTTTAAGAATAAAATCATAAAGCTCTAAATCGAGTTTCTAGGGTTTCAAGAGGATCTAAACTCTAAGCATATCAAGCATTCATAAGCATACTGATTATTGAACCCCCCATGGTCTATTTATAGTGTTAGAAGACTTTAGAATTAGACTAGGATTGAAAAAATCTTTCTTAGAAGTTTTCCCGCAACCAGGGACCGGTCTTCATATGGAGATCGGTCTTGGTAGGTCCGGTCTCCAGAGGCTCGACCGGTCCTCTGTTCCGTCATTGAAATTCTAGTCTACGGGGACTGGTCTCTGGACTTGAAGACCGGTCTTGACTTGCGCACCAAAATTTATCATGTTACGCGAACCGGTTTTGATCTCGAGACCGGTCTTGGACTATAGAAAATTTCAGTTTCGAAAATTTATCAATTTAAGAACAATGCAAGTCTTCTAATCACTAATTCTTAGATTAAATCACCAAACATGGATCTGTAGATCATACCTGAGGTGCCGAGCTTCTCCGACGAGCCTTGAATCTTTAATTTGCATCTTCGTGCTCCTGACTCCTTCAAGACTCCAATAACCTCACGAAATTTGCCAACTTATAAAATTCTTAACAATCTCCCCCCCTTTGGCGATTTCGTGACAAAACATACTACAAGCCCGTACAATCCTCAAAAACAAAAAAAATGAGGATTATCGCAATCACCAAACGATAACCCCCTGCATGACCGATCCAATAAAAACAAAATTACAAGATTAATCCTATTACAGACTCTATGACTTAGACATTGGAGTCTTAAAGTCTTGAACGTCCCTGCAAAAACATCTCAACACACATTCGAGATTCAAGAGTTTCATTAAGCATCAAAATCAAAAGTCATAGTTACAATCCTAAAAAGTAGTAAACAGTAAGCATCCTAGGTTAGCATCAAGCATCTACATCCAAAAACTAATATCCATCTCCCCCTATCTCCATCCATCATCATCTCCATCTATCTCCCCCTTTTTGTTCGAAATTGCCAAAATGACAAAAGGAGGGCCTTGATCACATCTACTCTGAGTCGCTGTCAGGTGGAGGCATTTCAGAGCTTCCACATCCCATCTTCTTGCAAAGAAGCCGCAAAAAGCGAGAGATGCGTCCATACTTCTTGGTCAGTTTAACAACATCCGTTTGAATCTCTGATTGAACCGCTGCAAGTCGCTCGAGCTCGCCCGATAGTTGCTGCTTCTCACGGTAGACGGAAGATATAGATGCCTCATCATCTGAGCCCGTAGTAGGTGGAGAAGGAGGAGCCGGAGCAGGAGCATGAGGTGGAGAATGTGGATGAAGCTGAACATGTGACTTTACCATTGTAGTATCACTTATAGACCCCAAAGAGCGCTCATAAGATGAACAAATGACATCAACCTCATGAAGTCGCAAAATCCTCATGATCAACAACGGAAAAGGTAACCGATCCTTTTTGCTTGTTGTCTTGATCTCTCTCCCCATTCTCTTCCAAATGAGAAATGGAACGTTTAAGTTGATGTTCCTCTGCTGAACCAACTCGGGATGTCCTAGCAAATACATGTATAATACTCGATCCCATCTGATAACCTTCGTGTTTGCTAAAGGCATGATGTTGTAGCAAACAACGAAATTCAAAAATCTGTACTCTAGCTTCGAATCCTTTGACAATATAGCCACACCATTGTTCTCAGCGTCTGGTACACAAAGTGAAGTCAATACTTGTAATATACCGGATTTGTAATATAACAATAATGGTAAATAAAAAGTGTAAGATACTATTTTTATTAGATTTAAAGAAGTAAAATATAAGTCTGCAATAACTTGTGCGGAAATCAGAACGGAAACAGAAGATTTAGAATTTTCTGTGAGAAACGGGGCTGATATTTTAGCAAAAAATGCACAGTGTCAGAAAATTATGAAAACTGGAGAATATGTCAGAATTACTTTTATGAGGCTAGATTTAAAGTTTCATGTCATTCTGACACCCGAAAGGTGGAAAATAAAATCCGACTGCTATCTGTTAGAGATTACAGTTCGGTAGAGCTTTCGGTAACCAAACATGGTCCAAACTGAAATGTTAAGATATTTTTGTCCTTATTAATGTTAATCGAGCCTGACTACCAAATTTGAGTAAAAACGGACATTCAGAAGGGCTCCAATTAAATGCATCAGACTAGAATTGGATTGAAGTGATAATGTTGATGACTTATGGATCGAAGGGCAATTGTTACATGCTTAGTGGATTTCCACTAAGCTGCCAGTGGGACCATCTCCATTCTTATCCACTTCCTCTTCATTCCATACGCATGAGAGAGAGAGAGGGAAAGGAAGAGAAAAGGCAAAGAATAGAAGAGGACTAGCTGATGTCACATGCAAAGAAACCACAGGGACCTATTTGTGAAGCTTAATTTCAGCTTGGGGAGGGGTTTATTTTAAGTTGTTTGAGCTTATCTCTAAAACCCAACCCTCTCCATAGCTGCTGCGTGCAGGGGGGGCTCTTCTCCTCAGCCTTTCTTCTAAGCCATTTTGTTATTTCTCTCTCTAGAAACCTAGAGTGGCTGGTTGTGAAGAGGATTGGTGGAGTAGATTGATTGAGATGCTGTTATAAGCTGAAAGGAAGGCTTTGAGCTGAGAAAAAAATCTTGTTAGAAGCAACCTGAGGTAATATTGGTTATGGTTTTGGCTGAGGTTTACATTGTTTACTCTAGAAGGGTCTAAACTATAGAGTTTGGTTGTTAGTATTGCAAGTTGCCATGGAAACTAAACCTAGAACAAGAAAATGTTGTATGAAGATATAGGGGCAATAAACCTAATGTAGGTTTGCTAATCCTTGAGTAGAATTGTGATATTTGCTTTATTGAGGGCTCAGCTGTGGAGTTCTAGGTTGCTAGAACACTAACTGTCATGAAAATTTAGTGAAAGAGAATTATATGTATATATATCTATATACATATGTGAATTAATTGTTGGAGAAGAACAATGTTGTTGATGTGATTGATTGTTCTAATTACTCTAAAGAGGTTAAGCTTTGGTTTTCTTCATTGTTAGAAGTGGTATTTGCCATGAGAGAACCTAGTAGAAGCTATGTTGTGATATGTCGAATTTTTGATTACGTTGCTAATCTTGATCAAATTAATCAAGATAATGCCAAAATGTAATTTGGTTTCACTGATCGGCATTATCACTGCAGCATCATAAAAGCGCAAGTTAATAAAACCCACGCTATCGCAACCCCGCTCAATAATAAATATCCCGAATCATGCGAAAATAATGAAGTGTGCTTCACTACTAACTCCCGATGTTACGTTGTCGGCCGCAAACGTAACCCTCCGTGAAGCTAGAATGTATACACTTCGATCAACTCCAACTTTTTAGAGTTATAATAAACCCAATCTAGGTACTTTCGCTTACAAATCAAATAGACCTCATCTCTCACGAGCCTATTTCCTATAGTCCAACCAGCCTAAGGTTTGCTAGGTCCACTAAGACTTTACCCTAGGCTCTGATACCAAATTAATCTGTTACGTCCCGGGACCAGCGAAGGCCTTCCCGGTAGCGCGCCCAAATCCGCCATATGTCAACACATACAAGGCGTCTACGAAAATAGCGGAAATAAAACAAGCGAAGGTCTACAACTAGAGATATCAGAGCAATAACAACTAAGTTCTATCAACAAGTATAGGCGAAAGAGAACTAACAATAAGGATAAACATAAAGCAGCTACAACAACTGTCTCAAATATCCAAAAATATGGTGGTCTCTATAGACGGGTAACTCTCCAAAACCTCTCCAAAAAAAGTAAAACAAAGAGAGATTATACCCTTTCCCCGGTCCCTGGCCTCCCTCGGTACAGAAGGCTCTAAAAGAATCAGAAAACAGAGGGCGTAAGAACTATAATTTATATTTCCGAGTGGGCAATTACTGACCTGAGTCAAATGCACCAGTAGGCCCTAAAGAAGTGAACATAATAAAGTGCGATAGATAACTGTTGAAATGAAAACATATATGAAACGCTATATTACTATGCCACAAGTACTCATGATGATATGAATGCTATCATAATCCAAAATGTCAACATGTAATAAGTATGTTCTAACAAGACAACCATGTATACTATGATGCAATAAATAAACTATCAAGTATACTACATGTCCCAAAGCTATGCTATAAGCATGTCCAAGTAATCCAACTACTAACCTATCTAGTAGTGATTGTCATTGCTAAATTGATGTCATTATTCAATCTCATTATAGGATCTACATGAGTGTAGTCCGGCTTGTGCCACCTAAGTGCCGTAGTAGCCCCAGCATCCCCCGTAAGGAATGAGTCTATCCCACTCAGTCCTGTAGGTATCTTAATACCGCACGCGCGAACATAGGTCGCAAAGGCTAACTCCGGAGTGCCGGCTTGTAGGGAGCGACCCGCACAGGCATGTGCGAATGACCACAAATGGCAAGCGAGCATGGTCAATGTCTCAAGTATCCAGTCATCATGTCTCTAACATGGTAATGATCTCTAGTAACCCCAAAGGTCAAATGCAATGCCCCTTTATGACATTACATCTCAAAGTCCAAATTCAATTCCAACACTAATGCCGCTTTATGACATTAGGTTTGCTAATCCACACATAATCCAAGCCTAATGCCGCTTTATAATATTAGCTTACTATTTCACATTTTAATGCGAAGCCCAATGCCTCTTTATGACATTGGCTTTTCTCCTATGCCAAGCATGGGTTCTATGTCCGAGAGTATATATTACATGTCATTTTCACTATGTTCAACATGATCTCAAGTCTCAAGTAGGATGCTAACACATGCATAAGTCCAACATGATTACTCTCTACTACATAGAGGCTAAAAATATATTATACATAACATATGTATTTTAAGCATCCTAAAATTCACAAATAATGTCTCTAGCATGAAAATGAATGATTTATCATTTAACCAATCTCAAATAAGCACCAACGAGATTTTCTCATTGTCTTTGGTGAGGTCAAACCCACCGAAGCTCCACACGATGCTCCGAAACTCTAACAAAGCTTCGATCCTCACTCCTAACGCCCTAAGAAGTAAGCCATAGGAGTTACAACATCAAAAGATGAACCATGTGTTCAATCTTTATGCATCTTTACAAAAGGCAAGAAAAACTCACCTAATGTGTAGAAAAGTCCTTAGAAAATTCAAAAGAAAGTCAAAGCCCTCCCAAAGCAACCTATACCAAGGTTCTAATCCAATTAGTAGAGCTCTAAAAATCTCTAATAAAAAAGCCCCAAATAAACCCTAGATTTTTCAAAACTAGAGTTTCATCTAAAAGAAAGCATCACAATCCAAATCGATCTAGAGGAATTGATGAGAAGCTAACCTCTCTAGAAGCTTCCAACTAGGCTCCAAGCCAACTAGGGTGGATGATCACCTCTCCAACAAACTCCTCACCAAGCTTCAAGTCCTCAACAATAGTGGAAATGCCACCATGAAGCAAAAAGAGGAAAAAAAGAGAAGGATTTAATCATCAAAATCCAATCAAAACCCAAGGAAATCAAAGGAGGGAGCAAGGAGAACTCTCTTACCTCTATTCCCTGTGTACTCAGCACAAAAGAGGCCCTAGGGGGCGTGGGGTGATGATATAGAAAGGTCACATTGCGAAAACACCCCTGCAGTTTCAATCTTTCAGATTCTGCCAAAGTGTACCGGTACACGGGAAAGTGTACCGGTACAAATCCTACGAAAATGCCAAACCCGAGCCTCGGGTTTTCAGAAAATGACCAAGTGTACCGGTACAAATTTCAAAGTGCATGTACCGGTACAACCATCAGAAGTGTACCAATACGCAGCCCTAAAAATGTAATCCGAGAGCTATCCAAAATCCCACTTTTTGGACTTTGATGCTTAGTTTTAAACCTCTATTCTCAGGACTCGAACCATGGATCGGAACACTGTCAACGACCCTCCAGAAAATATAGAAAAGCTCGGAAATCACATCGAACTCTCGAACCTTGCAATTTGCAAGGGTCCAGTGCGTCATAAAGTGGCTCAAGCTAAACCGAATTTGATCAAAGGTAACCATTCAATCAATTTATTCAAATTGGCCCGGACAAGATCAAATTGAACCAAATTGGATGCAAGTGCCACAACAATAATTTGGAGGACTTCTTTGCAATTCTATCGGATTTGATCCGGTGAACCGAGTCAAGTTGACCAATTCACTTTTTGGGTTTGATTTGAGCTTAATGTCAAATTAGCCATTATTTTAATATGGTATGAAAGTGATTTTATGTATGGTATAAATTCAAAATTAATTTTATTATGGCATGAATTTGAAAATGTGAAATTTGATATAAACGTATTTTACACGTTTGGTATTATTTCAAAAGCTTTTACAAATGTGGAATGAATTCAAAAAGTTTTCATTTGTAGTATTAATTTAAAAGAATTTTATGAATTTGGTAAAATTTCAAATGAGTTTTTAAATATAGTAATATTTCAAATGTGTTTGCAAATGTGGTATGAATTCAAATTCATTTTGGAATTAATTCAAATGCATTTGCAAATATGGTTAAAATTCAAATTGAAATCAATTATGATTTAATTATGCTTTTGTTCCATTTTTGAAATGATGGCTAGTGTATTTAAAAGAGGGCTTGGATGTTGTTTGTGATAAAAACTTCAGAAAAATTCTCTAATTACTAATTGTTCATTAATTTGTAATTGTGAGCTTCATTGAGAGGTTGTAAAAGAAGTTTTGTGTGATTGTAAGCGGATTTGGTCTTGCCCTGTTCAAAAGGCCAAGTGATAGTGAAATCGGTACCTCGGGGAAAAGAAGGACCGGATTGGAGTAGGCAGAAGGGCCGAACCAGGATAAATCATCTGTGTTATCTGAGTTTGATTTTTCTTCTTTTATTTGGTTGTGCAATTTTAATCTTGATTTAATTTTACTTGAGTTTTTAGTTGTCAACTAATTCCCCCCCCCCCCCTCTTAGTTGCCATTTGATCATTTATTTGGTATCAGAGCATAGGTCTCACTGTTGTAGACTAACTATCTCGTGAGATGGCAACTTTTCATGCTACTATTGAAGGTCAATCCATCGCACGTCCTCTTTTCTTCACCAGGAGTAACTATACCTATTGGAAGGTGCGGATGCAAATTTTTCTACATTCCCTAGATTTTGATCTTTGAGACATTGTAGAAAATGGCTACACCAAGCCTACCACGGCAACTAGCACGTGGAAGGCAGAGGACAAAGGTAAATTTAATTTGAACTCTAGAGCGATGAACGCTCTTCATTGTGCCTCTTAGTTGTGCTCTTGACCCAAACGAGTTCAACCGAATTTCTACATGCAAAACTGCAAAAGAAATTTGGGATAAATTAGCCGTTGTTCACGAGAGGACAAACCAAGTAAAAGAGTCTAAGATAAATATGCTTACTCGTGATTATTAAATATTTTGTGTGCAACCAAATGAAAGCATTACTGATATGTATACTAGATTTACTAATATTATTAATAGTCTAAAGGCTTTAGGAAAGGCTTTTTCTGATGCAGATCTTGTTAGAAAAATACTCAGAAGTTTTCCTCAAAACGGACCATGGGAACCAAAGTTGGCGGCCATTCAAGAAGCGCACGACCTCGACAAATTTTCATTGGAGGAACTCATAGAATCCCTTATGACTTATGAGTTACGATTGAAGACAGAGCCTTCTACTTCCATCATTCATACCGAAACGAAAAATTTAGCCCTCAACTCTAACGAAGGAGATGGAAGCAACTCCGACAATGCCACTGACGACGAGATCTCACATCTTACGAGAAAATTAAATAAAATCATACAAAAAAAGCACGGAGCTAGGTGGTCCGGCAAAGGTAACGGTAGATCAAATTTTTTTAAAAAGGATGTAAAATGCTACAATTGTAATAAAACAGGGCACACGAGTTATGATTGTAAAAATCAAAGTAAGTCTCCCCGAAAGAAGAAAAAGAAGAATAAAGCCTTCTCCGCCGCTTGGAGTGATGATAGTGATTCCGACAAGGAGGAATCAACCAAGGAAGTCTCAAATTTAAGCCTCGACTATGATGATACACCTTCAAATTGTTGCTTCATAACAAATATAGAAAATGAGGTAAATGATTTAACTTACGATGAACTTTTAGAAACTTTTTATGATCTTTATGATGATCTCCAAAAATTTGGTCCTAAATATGCTTCTTTAAAAAAAAAATACATCTTTAATCTCCAATTTAAATTTATTAAAATTTGAAAATGAAAGTTTAAAAACTAAGTTAAGTTTATTAAAGAAGCAAATTGGGACCAAAAGTGATGGCGAAAATTAAAAAAATACTGGTTTATTAACCGAAAATGAATCTCTAAAGAAGGACTTGAATGATTCAAGAAACACTTTAGAAAGATTCATTGGTAGTAGAAAAGTTTTAAATATGATATTGGGTAATCAAAGATCTTATTTGGATAAGACCGGACTTGGATATCAACACAAGTCTAGTCAAAGAAAAAATATTTTTAAACTATTTGTAAAATATGCAAATAGCAGTAAAAATGTGTTATGTACCTATTGTAACAAAATAGGGCATCATGTAACCCAATGTCAATTTAAAAATAAGTTTAAACTTAGACAATTTTGGGTGGTGAAAGATTCTAATACAAGTTGACCAAAATCCACTTGGGTACCCTTCATAACTTAAATTTTTGTGGTATAAGAATTTCTGTGTAATTTTTTCTTATCCTCCTTCATTCTTTTTAAATTATTTTCTTGATGATAACAAAAGGGGGAGAAGAAAAGGTTAGACCTCAAAATTATTTTAATTTTTTAATTGAAAGATTTTTTTATTGTGCTTATTTTGAGGGGGAGTTTATCTGTTTTTTTATTATCTTTTCAAATTGTTTGACACCATAAAAAAGGGGGAGATTGTTGGATTTTATCCAATAATAAATTTTGATAATAACAAACAAATTGTAGATTTAATTTGTTACTTAGCAATTTCAGGTTATAATTGAATTTAAAGTGGCTCAAGCTGAATCGGATTTGATCAAAGATAACCATTCAATCAATTTATTCAAATTGGCCGGACAAGATCAAATTGCACCAATTGGATGCAAGTGCCACAACAATAATTTGGAGGACTTCTTTGCAATTCTATCGGATTTGATCCGTTGAACCGAGTCAAGTTGACCAATTCAATTTTTGGGTTTGATTTGAGCTTAATGTCAAATTAGCCATTATTTTAATATGGTATGAAAGTGATTTTATGTATGGTATAAATTCAAAATTAATTTTATTATGGCATGAATTTGAAAATGTGAAATTTGATATAAATGTATTTTACAAATTTGGTATTATTTCAAAAGCTTTTACAAATGTGGAATGAATTCAAAAAATTTTCATTTGTAGTATTAACTTAAAAAATTTTACGAATTTGGTAAAATTTCAAATGAGTTTTTAAATATAGTAATATTTCAAATGTGTTTGCAAATGTGGTATGAATTCAAATTTATTTTGGAATTAATTCAAATGCATTTGCAAATATGGTTAAAATTCAAATTGAAATCAATTATGATTTAATTATGCTTTTGTTCCATTTTTTAAATGATGGCTAGTGTATTTAAAGGGGGGCTTGGATGTTGTTTGTGATAACAACTTCAGAAAAATTCTCTAAGTCCTAATTGTTCATTAATTTGTAATTGTGAGCTTCATTGAGAGGTTGTAAAAGAAGTTTTGTGTGATTGTAAGCGGATTTGGTCTTGCCCTATTCAAAAGGTCAAGTGATAGTGAAATCGGTACCTCAAGAAGAAGAAGGACCGGACTGGAGTAGGCAGAAGGGCCGAACGAGGATAAATCATCTGTGTTATCTGAGTTTGATTTTTCTTCTTTTATTTGGTTGTGCAATTTTAATCTTGATTTAATTTTATTTGAGTTTTTAGTTGTCAACTAATTCATCCCCCTCTTAGTTGCCATTTAATCCTTCAATATATATATATAGAGAGTAAGGCTACTATGCTTCTGAAAGCACGGAAGGCTCCGTGCTTCCACGTTGTTTTCGATGTTGTGGCTTTCGAATCGTCGATCGGCTCCGTTAAACTTGATCTAGAGTATTTGAAGTACCTAGAAAATAAATTTTGCGATTTTTCGATATTATTTGCCTAGTGAACGAAGGGGCTAAAAATCAACGGTGAAAATAAAAATCTTACAAAACGCGATAATATGGCATTAAAAATTTAGATCAAAGATATTGATCTTATTTTATATAGTATAAAGAATTTTCTATCAAAATTTCACGTAATTTGAATATTTCTACGCCTTTAAACTTTCAAACGGCTCACTATAGCCATTAAAATTATTTGATTTTGTGCTCCTTCGATCACTAGGCAAATGATATCGAAAAATTATAAAATTTATTTTCTAAATACTTCAAATACTCTAGATCAAATTTAACGGAGCCGATCGACGATTCGAAAGTCGCAACATCGAAAACAACCCGGAAGCACGGAAGGCTCCGTCTTAAAATATAGAATATATATATATATATATATATATATATATATATATATATATATATATATATATATATATAGAGAGAGAGATATATAGAGAGAGTCCCATTTATGTTATCAATAGCACGAGGTCTCCGTGCTACTAAGTTTTCCACCGTTAGATCCACCCCTTTGATGATTTTCACCCGTTAGATCATACTATTCAACCATCCACCCACTTAACCCTAGGCCCATATCATCCTAACCGCACATCTCTCAATCCAATTACCTGATAGCGCCAATGACTTGGTGCTATTAATAGCATAGTAGCCTAGTTCTATATATATATATATATATATATATATATATATATATATATATATATATATATATATATATATATATATATATATATATATAGAGAGAGAGAGAGAGAGATGAGCTCCTATACTTTTAAAAGCATCAAGTCATTGGTGCTTGTATGTTTTTGGCCCTTGGACTAAGAAATGTGCGTTTAGAATAATGTGGGCCCCCTAGGGTTAAGTGGGTGGTTGGTTGAAAAGTATAATCTAACGGTAAAAATGATCAAAGGTCTAAATATAACGGTAAAAAACTTACAAGCACCAAGTGGTTGGTGCTTTTACAAGCACCATAGGGCTCTATATATATATATATAATCCGGCTATGGTGCTTGTAAGCAAGCACCAAGCATTTGGTGCTTGTGATTTTTTACGTTAGATCTACATCTTTAATCATTTTCATCCGTTAGATTATACTATTCAACCAACCACTCACTTAACCCAAAGGGGGCTCACATTATCCTAACCGCACATCTATTAATCCAAGAGCTAAAAACTTACAAGTACCAATGACTTGTACTTTTAAAAGCATAGAGCTCAATTTTATATATATATATATATATATATATATATATATATATATATATATATATATATATATATATATATATAGGCCACGGCTACTATACTATTATGAGTATTGAAGACCTACTACTCATAAGTTTTCACTGCTCAAATAAAAAATGAGTGATTAGGATGAGAGTGGTTACGGTTAGGTTGATAGTGGGCACAGGGTTGGGTGGATGGTTGGTTGAATAGTATAATCTAACGGGTGAAATTAATTAAAGAGTAGATCTAATGGCAAAAAACTTATGAGTACAAGAGGCTCTATACTCATAAAAGTATAGTATAAGAATTTCTCTCTCTCTCTCTCTCTCTCTCTCTCTCTCTCTCTATATATATATATATATATATATATATATAGAGTTGTCTTTGTATGCTTATAAGCACGAGAGGCTTAGTGCTTCCACCTTGTTTCGATGTTCGGACTTTCGAATCGACGATCGCTCCGTTAGACTTGATCTAGAGTATTTGAAGTATCTAGAAAATAAATTTTGCGATTTTTCGATATCATTTGCCTAGTGATCGAAGGGGCTCAAAATCACTAATTTTAATGGTCGTGGTGAGCGGTTGCAAGTTTAACGGTGAAATATCCAAATCACATGAAATTTTGATAGAAAATTCTTTATACCATATAAAACAAGATCAATAACTTTGATCTAAAATTTTGATGTCATATCATCATATTTTGTAAGATTTTTATTTTCACTAGTTGATTTTGAACCACTTCGATCACTAGGTAAATGATATCGAAAAATCGCGAAATTTATTTTCTAGATACTTCAAATACTCTAGATCAACTCTAGCGGAGCAGATCATCCATTCGAAAGTCCGAACATCGAAAACAAAGTGAAAGCACGGAGGCCTCCGTGCTTCCATAAGCATCCCAGACGCACTATATATATACATACTATATATATATATATATATATATATATATATATATATATATATATATATATATATATATATATATATATATATATATATAACTAGGCTGGAATACTATCAATAGCACAAAGCTATTGGTGCTATTGATTTTTTAGCCATTGGATTGAAAAATGGATGGTTAGGATGATGTGGGCCCCTTAGGATTGAGTGAGTGGTTGGTTAAATAATATAATCTAACGGGTAAAAATAATCTAAATGTTAAATCTAACGGTGGAAAACTTGGTGCTATCGATAGTACCCCAGCCGGACTCTCTCTCTCTCTCTCTCTCTCTCTATATATATATATATATATATATAAAAGGCATAATCTATAAACTACTGTATAAATCTTAGAGATATTAAACCAGTCTAAAATACTAAGTTTTTAGGATAATTTAATAGAACTAAATTTGTGACGGTGCGTGCTACTAGAACGGTCGGGTCGCGCCGATATTGGCACGCCTTGCGCTGTGCCGTTGGGCGTGCAATGTAGTTCAAGACGAGAATGGAAGAATATTTGATGATTGTTATTGCCAGACTAAAATTCTCACACTGGAAAGAACGGTACAAAACTGGTGTTCAGGATTGCAAACTCCATATAAATATGTAGTTCATTACAGCATCCCTGCTCCCTGCATATGTCCGTCAATACGCGCGGCATACAAAGTTATTTAGGCGAATCGCTGATAAAAGCTGGGAAGATCAAATAGTGCTTGTAAATATCGAAGACTTGATCAGATCAAACGGAATTGCCCGCGTCGCACATGCCCAGGAGGCGGCACAGTTCACTTGCCTTGACGTTGTCGAGCCCTGTCAGGATGAGATTGACATAATTGCGGATTTTGTCCTTGCACTGCCATTTCAGAAGAGGAGAAATAGAGCAATCTCAGTTTGTGTGATATATATATATATATATATAGTGAAAAAGCCCGTCTTTACCCAGATGATCAACCATAAATTCTGTTATCTGAAAAATGCTTACCGTGCGTTCCTCCTCCTCTACTTCTTCGCATAATGCGAGAACAGTCTTCATAACCTTTATCTGATGCGAAAAGAAAGAGGAAGAACAAATGAGCAGAAAGAAAAGTGGGAAAAGGGAAGTAGAAGAACAATGGCCAGTGCAGTCGACCGAATCATTTGTTTGATTTATTATTACTACCTTAATCTTTGGTTTCTTTAATGCAGCAGCAATACTCCTTACCCCTTTTCGGCAATCCAAGCACGTTTGATCCTCCCTCTGCAAATATGCGAAAGTTTATTCAATCACATTGAAGAGTTACAAAATCACCTACTAAAAACCGAACATGTAGGGCGTTCGATCATCGCACGCTTCCGGATATGCTTCACAATCAAGATAACTGCAACATGTTAGCATGATCACTCGGAATCAAGGGGCGGTTTTACATGAAGGGATCGAGCAGCACTTTGTTGTTTGTTAGCGGTAATTAGCTAGGGGTCGACATGATGCAAGCTGTATTTACCCTGGGTGACATGGTGGGCAATACAAGCCGCTGATCATTATTAGTCGGAAGCGCATATTTGGTGTCCGTGCATAATCCCGTCCTGCCGCAAAGAGTTTCTTTGTGGAACAAGTCTGCCAAAGATACTCTGGCTTCTTCTACGAAAGCTCTGGACTCCGTCAAACACTGTAAGATATAATACGGTAATTTTTCATTAAGATAAAGAAAAATGCAAAAGACAAAGGGTTTTAACGAACTCTGCTGTGTACCTTGGCTTTAAAATTAGGCGGCAAGGAGCTGCACCCTTCACTTATCAGTATATCAACCTCTGCAAACAGGTTTACATCATTCAGTTCCTTTTCAGCTCTTCTTGAAGACTCCAAACATGAGTTGCAGATTGAGCTAGACACCGCGGCTTGTGTTGGAATGATCTTGTTTCCTGTTGAAAAGACGTGTACATACATGCACAGCAAAAAGAACTACAGGTGTTATTAAACCACCTAAGAATCGGTTGTATAATTTATTGCATTTTCACCAAAGATGTGATTAATTACTATTAACAATTGACATCATGGAGCAGCATTATTAATTTGAACCAATTTTTCTCCTACGAAATCTCTGGCTAGCATCCTGGCGTACATGTCAAAGAAATTCTGCATCATATTAACGCTATGTGAAAATGTTGTGACAAGAATTTGATCCTGTATATGAACGTTTAGTTTTACATAAGTTTCACGACTAATTGCTAATGCTTGACCATAAAGAAAACCTGAATTAATTTGTATCGTACGAAAAAGAGAAAAAAAAATGAAATAAGAAGAGGAAAACCAGGTGAGTTAGTACGCAAACATGAACTCAAACGTACGCATGCATACCATAATTCATAAACAAACAATAGTTTAAACAGCATACAACGTACACATGCTTTTACTGTTTATTTGAAGAAATCCTAATAAATATGTTAAAGGGAGTAACTAAAGATTAAAGAAGCCACTCAATAAATTTCACTAAAAAACTAATTACCTTGTTCTCCGGGGACTGGCTTTACTCCATGGCACGCACCCAGATGCGATAGTATAACAAGGAGAGCAATAGTGGAGATTAGGACTTTTTCCATCTTTCACCTTTTACTACAAACAAATAATAAAAAAATTTACAGATTTTTTTTTAAAAAAAAAAGACAGGAAAAAAAATAAACTGGGAGATATCTAATTATATTAATTACCTATGCTTGCTCATTTTTTTTTAAAAAAAAATAAGACAACTTCTAAATCATTTTCTCGCGGGGGTGTCATATTAATATGAGAAATGCTAAGTCTACAAACTAGCATTGCTCTATTAATTTTGACAGTTCAGTTCTAACCGCAGATGCTCTATATACATATTTATGACAGACAAAGATTTGAACAGCTTGACTTTTAACCCTACGAATTGATTCACATAAAAATCGTTCAAATTATCAATCGGCCCTAAATCAGATGAATTTTTTTTTGTTGCTCATATGTGTGAAACAACCGTTGTACTCTAAAAGCTTAAGCTGAGTATTCAACACTCCCCCTCATGTCTGGACTCGAGACTTTTTGCAAGGCCCATGACGTGAACTTGAATTAAATGGGAGAAAATTAATAATGCTAGGAGCCTGGCGTGACTCGAACTCAGGACTTCCTGCTCTGATACCATGTGAAACAACCGTTGTACTCTAAAAGCTTAAACTGTTAGATAACGGTGTTTATACAATATTATATTCAACAATATGTAGTTTAGATCCATGCATAACGACCCGCCGCTGCCGGTGCAGACCACATGCAGGGCTCGTCATGAGAACGGGAGGGCGCTAACTGTAACATAGTTCTAATTAAAATTTAAACGCAGCTGGAAGCTAAGGGAACGCGCATCATTAATCTACTGCAAAATCGAAGAGCAGATGAGGGGTGTTACCATATATTATATATGGGCATATATACCTTCTTATGTAAAAAATTAAGCTGGTCGGTCGGATGGTGCGGAGCGATGAACGGAACGAATGGCTCGATCTCGATCGATTGGTGTTTGAATGAGGAGAGAATGGAGGTATTTATATATGCGTATAACACGTACGCTCTATCGGCTTCCACCGCCGGTACGTCGACATGATCACAATGAACGTGCTCTACGCTCGTTTACCTCATTTTGGGTTTCAACATTCCGGTCGCTGAATGCTTTTCAGGTGTGCTCCTCCTATGTACCAGAATCGATTTGGCTAGTGCGCACTCAAGAAAGAGAAAGACAGGACATTGGATACCAAATAATATTATTATTATAGAGCACAACCTAATTAAGTAATGATGAATTGCATGGGATCCTACAATTAATTAATATATATATATATATATATATATATATATATATATATATATATATATATATATATATATATATATATATATATATATATATCCCTACGTACGTTGGTAATTTGCATTGCACAGTCTGTTGGTATTTATTTAAATTAAAATATGATTTATAAATTTTATTAAGCCCCAACGTCCTTCCTTCCGGTGGTCCAAAATCAAATGGGCTTTATCTAAAAGCTTGTGCATTACTTGCTATCTATATACGAGCTTAGTTCCGTATAGAAAACTCATGCTATGTACCGATGTACGTAGTAGTGTCTTATTTTCTTCAACATCGACTCTACGGTACTTATGAAAATGGAAATGGTGCAACGCACTAAACACGCTCGCACAACACGAGCATGAGTTGGGCTGCGCCGGTCCCGCACAGTCTTGGCTTATCCCAGTTCGGCTCGCCTACACTTAACCTTATTTAGGTATGGTTCAATGGCTAACCTAAGAGTGATCAAAATTATAACACCCCAATAGTCCGACATCAGCTGAAAAACTAATAATCTGTAGTGGTAGTCTCATGGCCAGACGCTGCGGTAATTAAGCTTGTCTATATAGGAGTGGAGGGTGCGGGTGGGTGCAGGCAATCTTTATCTTCAAGCTCATTGCTCTATTTGCTGGATCTCTTCTCCTTCTTTACGTACAATGCTCTATTTTCTAGATCTCTTCTCCTTCTTTACATTATTATGTTTGCTAGATTTTTTCTGTAACTTGGAGACATGTTGACGATCTTCGTGCTCATTGATCTATTTGTTAGATCTCTTCTCCTTCTTTACATTGTTCTATTTGGTTCTCTAGATTGGAGATGTGCTCTTCGAGCCCATTGCAATTTGAAAATAATTTTTGTGATTTAAATTTTAAATTTTCTTTTAGATACTCCCTATGATAATTCTGTCAGATCGTTAGCGCTAAGCAATAATCCCAAAAACTCGAGCTATTAGAAATACGCAACCCATTCACTTAAAGCCTACAGATATAATGTCCACGGGTCTCAATTGTGACTCGATCCAACTAACCTCATCACGCCACTTCGAACATGACTTGGCCCACCCAGCCTCACGCCATTTTGAACATGACTTGGCCCAACATAACCTCCTGCCACTAGGGATGTCAATATGGTATGAATACCTAAA
Organism: Aechmea fasciata; assembly: GCA_025177825.1. Classification (NCBI taxonomy): domain Eukaryota; kingdom Viridiplantae; phylum Streptophyta; class Magnoliopsida; order Poales; family Bromeliaceae; genus Aechmea; species Aechmea fasciata. The sequence continues at coordinate 12,172,397 of CM045932.1, forward strand.
ATTTTATCCGAACTCGAACCCGAATGAAACGGATATATCCGATGCTAAATGGATATGGATTCGGATATGGATATTAAAAATAAAAACGCGACGGATATGGATTCGGCTATGATTGTACCCGACCTGAACCCGAATTTATTTTGTATTTTATATATATATATATATATATATATATATATATATATATATATATATATATATAGAGTAGGGCTACTATACTATTATGAGTAGTAGAGCCCTACTACTCATAAGTTGTTTTCGATGATAGAGCTTCCGAATCGACGATCCACTCCGTTAAATATGATCTAGAGTATTTAAAACTTCTAGAAAATAAATTTCGTAATTTTTCGAAATCATTTACCTTACGATCAAAAGCTCACAAAATTGACAATTTTTAACGGCCGATATGGAATACTTGGTAGTTTAACGGTGTAAAAGAATTGAAATAGGTTGAATTTTTGATAGAAAATTCTATTCACTACCTAGATAAAGATCAATAACTCCGATCTTAAATTGAAGGATCCGATCATCTATTTTAGGACATCGTTCGATTTCGGCCGTTCATTTTATGCCAATTTGATAGACTTTATTATGATTTTGAAAAATTACGATATTTATGTGCTAGAAGTTTTAAATACTCTAGATCATATTTAACGGAGTGGATCGTCGATTCGGAAGCTCTATCATCGAAAACAACTTACGAGTAGTAGGGCTCTACTCATAATAGTATAGTAGCCCTACTCTATATATATATATATATATATATATATATAGAGAGAGAGAGAGAGAGAGAGAGAGAGAGAGAGAGTTGAGCTAGAATGCTATCGATAGCAAACGAGCTCTGTTGCCATCCATTTGTTTTCGATGATGGAGCCTTCAAATCGACGATCGGCACCGTTGAACATGATCTATACCACTTGAAGTGTTTAGATATCAAATTTCAAATCTTTTCGACATCATTTGCCCAATGATCAAAGGGTTAAAAATTTGTAATTTTAATGGTCGATATAAGGCATTTTCTCATTTAACGGTGTAAATATATCCAAATCAATTGAATTTTTGTTCGAAAATTCTTTAAACTATTTAAAACAAGATCTATACTCTTGATCTTGATTACAAGACTCCTATCATCATTATTTAAAGAATAGTCATTTTCAGCCGTTCATTTTTGTGTCCACTTGGTAGATAAGAAAACAATATCGAAAATGTATGAAATTTGATTTCTAAACACTTCAAGTAGTATAGATCATGTTCAACGGTGCCGATCGTCGATTTGGAGGTTCCATCATCGAAAACTTCAAATTTTCAGGTTAGGGTTCGGGTTCGGATTTCGGATTTTTGGTCGGGTTCGGGTTTGAATATGGATTTATAAAATCCGTCGGGTTCGAGTCTCGGGTTTGGAGTAGGGTTCGGGTTTGAGTGTTTGAAAATCCGCCGCGAATCCGACCCATTGACATCTCTACCTGCCACAGGTAGACCTGGCAATCTTGACCCAAACCCATGGGTACTCGCGGGTTACCCATAAATTTACGGGTATGGTCGTATGGGTACCAACTTTTTCAACCCAAAAAATTATAGGTAAAACGGGTGGGTACCCATTAGGTAGTGGGCATTTTGGGTAACCCGCGGGTACCCACGGGTACCCGCACATATATTTTTAAATTACAAAATATATTTTCTCAATTAATATATATTTCTTATTTACCTATATTACAAATTCTAATCCTAATTTTTTATTGCATGTCTTTCATATTATGAAATATTTTTACTTTAAAACATTTAATATTTTTATTGTATGTTATAATATTTTAAACAATGAGTTATATTACGCTTTTAAAACTTATATATATGTTATGCATTTAAAAATATAAGAGCAAAAAAAAAAAAAAAATTACGGATAACCCGCATACCTACCCGCTCACCCATGGGTGGGTACGGGTAAAGATGTTGGCTATCCAAAAATTTACGGGTAAATTTTACCCATGCCCAAGTAAACCGCGGGTACAATAACCCGCCCACGGGTTACTCAACCCGCTCGTTTGCCAGGTCTAGCCACAGGGCAGGATGCTCGCCGTTTAAGCCAACAAATTCTGCTAATTTAATGCTGCCACGATAGAGATATCACAAGGAAAAAAAAAAAGTTGCTATGCGATAATAGTTCTTTGCTCTACAATAATTGAACGCAGCTATTGTAATTTTTTTTAATTAAAAATATAACAACATAAATAATTAATAATATAAATTAAAATTGTAAAATATTTAGTAATATGTCTATTTAAAATTTAATTACATATAACAATATCGGCAATAATATATTAGCTCAAACAACAAACCCCACATCCTTAATGCACTATACGGTAGACCATCTCTTTGTGCAATGCGACACTACTAGAGCGCTCTGGCAAGTCAATTTTACGATAAAACATCCTTAATGCACTATACGACGGTGGGAGAGCTTTGGGGGGCTAGTAACCTCAAAGGTTGTGCCATTGGGAGCTCAGAACTATCATCCATCGCCTCCGTTTGGTGGACTATTTGGTTGGAACGTAATAAGAGAATTTTTCAGCTAAAGAAACAGAACTCAAGCTTTTTGTTAGCACAATCCCGCAATTTAATTTAGACACATGTGGAAGATTTGTGGTGTTGCACTTTGACCATAGCCAGCTACAGAAACGGAACCTCTTTTCTTCTTCTTCTTCTTCTTCTTCTTCTTCTTCTTTTTTTTTTTTTTTTTTTTTTTTTTTTTTTGGTTCGTGACGAGGCCGGATGCCTCGTGTATGCTTAGTTCAATACCTTCATGAATGAAGCGGTAGCATGCTACCTTTTCTCAAAAAAAAAAAAACAAACCCCACATGGATAATATAGTTCCAAACAACAAAACAATAAATTTATAAAAAAACATAAAAGAAAACATACTAAATTTGGATGGATAGTGAAAACAAATTTAATTGTTAGAGATTTATTAAATAATCTAGTATCATAATAAAATAATAAAATATCCTCGAAATTAATAGAATAAAGATCAAATAAGATTGAAGAAAAAAAGTATGGACATAATGTCACACCCAGGAGCCCTTTTGGAAAAGACTTTTTATCAAACAGTATCGTTTAAAATCAGAGTTGGGGAAAAGTTTTTATTTTTTTTTGTGTTTAATTAAAACTAGCCTTGTCCATGCATGGGATACACAGACCGGCCACAAATATAAAATTTTCTTTGTCCACATTGACAGAGTTCTCCCTGAATTTGCATCGTGTGCCAACCATGTAAATCATACGCCTACAACTTACAACTTAAATACACCACAGCCCACAAACATACAACCAGACGCACATGTATTCATATAACTAGCCATTCTTAAGAGTGATGCATGCTCTAAACACTTCTTGGGCGCAGTATGATGCAATTCGCAATACATCAAACAGTACTATTATTTAAAAGTGTTTTTCACCCGAAAACTTTACTTTGAAATTCTAAGTATGCTGTTTCAAAATCTTTTTCCACACAGAAACATATATATCCTTTAAAAACCAACTATCACAAAGGGTACAAAACATCGATCGTCCCTAGCGCAAGTGGCAAAAGGGCTTGATGGTTGGTACTCGAGATTCAAGTTCAAATCCTAGTTGATTCACATTTCCAGCTAAGTTTATTTCTAAATGAAATAAACAAAACGGGTAGCATGCTACATTTCTCTCAAAAAAACAAACGGTACTAAACCATTTGTCATAAAACCATGGAAAAACCACAATTCCATAAAGCCATAAAAACCATGTCATGTCATATATAGCCAAAATCATTACGATAATTCATGCCATAACCATAATCATAATCCAAGCATTATAAAAGGGATAATCGTCTAACTGAACCACCACCATTCAAGTACTAAACATAAGGTAAGAAAGATAAACCGCAGAAGAAGGACCGCTAATGCGATCTATGTTAAGGATTTTTTTTTTAGGTTGGCGGATTTTGTGAAGTCTTGTGGAGTCTTGAAGTGTTGAAGAAGATGATTTCAAGATTCGTGGTGAAAAGACTTGTTTGTGATGCTCATCAATATCAGGTATGTGCATTTATAATTAGTAGTGATTTTCGCATGTATAAATGTGTTTGGGAGACTTAGAAATGATTTGTAATTCTTTGGAATTGACAAACAGAGTTTTTCAGGGTAGATTCCGAACCCTAGAACTAAGGTCTGGAGCCCGAGAGCTTCTTGAGAATTTCGAAAGGAAGGTCTGGACCCTGGGCTCAAGGTCCGGAACTCGTGGATCTTCCTCGCATCTACTCAACGAGGGTCCGGACCGTGGGTCTAGGGTCCGGAACCCATGCACCGGTTTTTACTATTACGCAAGGAGAGTCCAGACCCTATAATCGAGATCCGAACCTTCAAGGTCCGGACCCTGATGTAAGGTTCGGACCTTGAACCCGTCGTCTGTTTTTGGAAATATGTTTTTCATTCCCAGTATGTCTCTATGTCTCCTAAACCTATAAATAAGATATGGGGAGCCTCCTAAATCATATGCTTGGAAAGTAGATCAATAAGAAACCCAAGAAACTTGCTTTTGGTGCTTTCGATTTATGTCTTGAAGCAATTTTCGTTCTTTCGATCATCAACTTGATTCTTAAGCTTTTATTCTAATGTTCCTTTAAGAATCGAGTTGATGATGGATTAAAAGGTTTCTCTCATATCTTGTGGTTTTCTAAGTGTTCAAATCACCACCAATTATATTCCTACGGGCTCCGGACGAAGCGATTGTGTGAGGGCCTACTTTGCATGATGTCTTTTATGTTGAAGGGCTTAAGACAAATCTCATAAGCATAAGTCAATTGTGTGATGACTGGTATTCCGTAAAGTTCTCTGCAAAGCAATGTACTGTGACTCATAATGATAACTCTTTCATTCTAAAAGATGTTAGGTCACAGAATAATTGCTATATAGTTTCTTGTGCTTCAACTGAACATTGCAACCTAGCGTCATTAGATACTAAAACATTATGGCGTGAACGACTAAGTCACGTTAACTTTAAGAAACTCTCTATAATCATACAGAAGGAAGTAGTTGAAGGTGTACCTAAGATAAACTTTAGAGAGAATGTTGTGTGTTGAGGGTGCCAATTGGGAAAACAGACTAGATCCACACATAAAAGCTTGAATCACTTAGTCTGTGTTTGGTACGGGGTTAAGGAGTGGGATAACCCCTTAACCCCGGTTTTAATCCCAAACAGGGGTGGGGTTAGCAAACCCACCCCAAACCGGATTTATCCTGGGATAACCCGGTTTGGGGTGGGTTTGCTAACCCACCCCCCCTTGCTTCTCCCCGCACGCCTCCCGAAAAGCACTCCAAGCTTCTCCCGCACGCCTCCCGAAGAATAAAAAAATTCATTTTTTTTAAAAAAAGTCTCTCCCAAAAATACAAAATAAATATGTAAAAAAATTTAAAAAAAAATTTAATAAAAAAATATGTAAAAAAATTAGCATAAATAAAAAAATATGTAAAAAAATGTAAACAAAACAATAATGTAAAAAATATTTTCAAAAAAAATTAAGTTCAAACGTTTACAAAATTTATTTACGAACAAATATTTTGCAATATGAAAATGTGAGCAAAAATTCAACTTAAGAATAATTTATTATACTTGTTATTTAAATTGACAAAATTTGAAAATGACAACATAATATGACAAATTATTTTTGGTTAACAAATTATCTTAAAAAAAATATATTTTAATCAACAATATTAGTTGCAATCATATAATATTAAAAATATCATTACAAAATATTATTATCACATCATTAATGTGAGGGTATTTTAGTAATTTTTCTTCTTCACCACCCATTATCCTCCTTATCCCACCTACTCCAACCAAACACTATTTTTCACTATCCTGGCTTAACTCAAACCTCCAACCAAACACAAAAATACTTTAACCCCATCTTAACTCCAAACTTAACCCTATCCCTGGAATAACCACTTTTTCCTTAACCCCGAACCAAACAGGGGCTTAGGGACCTTCTAAACCTCTAGAATTACTTCACATAGACTTAATAGGGCCAACTAAAATTCAAAGCCTTGGTGGGAAACATTACATTTTTCTTATGATTGATGATTTTACTCGTTTTGTCTGGAGTGCTTTCTATGTGAAAATGTTGTTACTTTTGATTTTTTTTCTGAAATCTGTCTATGAGGACTGAGATTTTGGCTATGTAGCTAAATTCTTTGTTGACGATATTTTTGTGTGTAATTTAATTACACAAACACTCGTCAAGTTTTAGAAGAAAACGAGTTAGGATGGAGAAGCTACACGATTTTTACTAATCACTTAAAGTGAATAGTAATTCGGGTTTTTCAGAGAAGTCAATCAGTGGAGATGGCTTCTGGTACGTATTGGACTCCGTTCATAGTGATCCAATAGCTCGTTTTTTATGGTTCGACTATCCTGGACCCAATGGTGCTAACGGATTTCAGGTTTGATGCATAGAATTCGAGAAAATTGGATATACATATATTTTATGTATTTGTGTGTGGTTTTGCATGTCGGAGAGAGAATAGGTTTCGTCACGAATTTGCGACCAAACCAGGTGAAACAAAATTGTGGATTTGTTGTCTCTGTCATGCTGATCACACTGGTGTGATCCGTTCACAAATTTGACGGACAGATCTCCTAATATCACGCGTTGATCGAGGAAGGGTCATTTATGGTAAAATGAAGATTTTGCGAAAAGCCCTATATTTTATGTACCGTTTTGCGTGAAATCGGATTTGGGGGTGTGTTTGCGCGAATTACATGTTAGGATTTGGTTAGATTTGTAGTTGAATCCTATTTGGATTAGAATTAATATTTAAATCTGTTGGAGATAAATTAAGATTTAAATATTAATTAGAGGATAAATGTGACGCACTGAACTTTCGCAAATAGCAAGGTTCGAGTGTTGGATGTGAGTCTGAGCTTTTTCAGACTTTCCGGAGGGTCGTTGACTGTGTTTCGACTTATGGCACGAGTCCCGAGAAATGTGGTTGAAACCTATGCATCAAAGTCCAAAAAGTTGGATTTTGGATAGCTCTCGGATTGTTGTTCCAAGCATCTGTACCGGTACAAGGTTGATGGTTGTACCGGTACAGCCATGATGACTATACCGGTACATTTTGAATTTTGTACCGGTATACTTGGCAAATCGTAGCAAACCCGAGGCTCGGATTTGGCAGTTTCGTAGGATTTGTACCGGTACACTTCCCCGTGTACCGGTACACTTTGACAGTTTTCGAAAATCTGAAACTGTAGGGGCTTTTGTGCGATTTGGTCCTTCACCCACGACCGCTTAGGGTTCTTTTGTGCTGGGAATTGCTGAGAGAAGAGGTAAGGAGCCCTCATTTCTTCTCCTTTGGATTTCTATGAGTTTGGTTGGATTTTTGGGGCTTAATCTTCTCCCTTTTGTTCTCTTTTGTTTGTTGGAGCTATTTCCACCATTAGAGGAGCTTGGAGCTTGTTGGCAGGAAGATCTTCACTTCTAAAGGGTTTTGATTCTTGATTTAGAGCTCTTAGAAGGTAAGCAATAAATCTTTTCCTCTAGATTTGAGTTTTGGAGCTTTCTATTATATGAAACCCTAGATTTTGAAAATTAGGATTTTATTTGGGGCTTTTTTATTAGAGACTTTTAGATTCCTATTAATTGGCTTAGAACCTTTGTTTAGGTTGGTTTGGCATGGATCTAGCTCCCTTTTGGATTTTCTAAGAGGATTTTTACACATTATGTGAGTTTTTTCTTACTCTTACCTAAATGTTTAAAGTTTGAGCTCATGGCTCATCTTTTGAGGTTGTAACTTCTATTGCATACCTTGTACGGTGCTAGGAGAAGGAATATAGACTTCGTTACCGATTCGGAGCGTCGCTTGGAGCACCGGTGGGTTTGGCCTCACCTAGCACAATGAGAAATTCTCATTGGTGTTTCGTTACATGTGGTTAAATAGAAAATCATGCATTTTCATGTTATATATATTATTTGTGAATTTTAGAATGCATAAAACCTATATGTTATGTATAATGTAATTTTGCCTCTATATAGTAGAGATGTTTGCATGTGAGACTAAGTAGGTGTTGGCATTCTAATTGGACATGAAACTATATGGTTATAGTGAATTTGAAACATGTTTGTGGACATAGAAATTATGTATGATATAGGAGAAAAGCTGATGTCATTAAGCGGCATTAGGCTTGGCATTCACTTGTGATTTAGTGGGCTAATGTCATCAAGCGGCATTAGGCTCGAAATGGAACATTGACATAGTAGAATGTAGTGTCATGAGAGTTATTGTACTAGACCTTAGGGTTGCTAGTGACATTTGTCATGTGAGAGACATGAGGATTTGGGTACTTGAGACTTGACTGCGCTTGCTTGTCATTTGTGCTCATTCGCACATGCTTGTGAGAGTCGCTCCCTACAAGCCAGCATTCCGGAGTTAGCCTTTGCAATACGTTCGCGCGTGCGGTATATATTGAGAAACTTACGGGACCGATTGGGACAGACCCATTCCTTGCGGGGGATGTTGGGGCTACCACGGCACTTAGGTGGTACAAGCTGGATTACACTTGTGTAGATCCTGGAAAGAGAATTGAACTATAACATTCAATATTAAATGGTAATCACTACTAGATAGGACATAGTAGTTGGATTACTTAGAGCATTATTTGGGTTTTGTAGTATACATGATAGTTTCTTATTTGCATCATAGTATACTTGACTATTACAATAGAGTATATTCTTTACATGTCGCCGTATCGGGTTTGGATAGTTTATACATATAACTTATATACATGCGGCTTGGTAGTATAACATCTTATTATGCTTTTATTTCAGCAGTTTCATATTACTTTATATTGCACACTTACAGCTTTTCTTTTGGGCATAGTGGTGCATGCAGCTGAGGTCAGTAATTGCCCACTGGGAACTATAAATTATAGTTCTCACGCCCTCTGTTTTCTGACCGTTTCAGTGCCTTCTGCATCTGAGGAGGCTAGGGACCGCGGTAAGGATGTCGCTTCAGGCTAGCGACCGAGGAGTCTCGCTAGGTGATTCATCATCTCCTTTTGTTTTTATTAGAGAGGATGAAAGCTTTTGTACCCTTTATAGAGGCTACCATTTTGTACCCAGTTACTGAATTAGTGTAATTGTACCTACTTTATGTTTATTTTTATATTTTTATACTTACCATGTCTCTGGTGCAAGTGATAAAAAATTCGATAATTAATTTTTCAAGTCCCAAATTTGAAGCTTATGTGATTCGCGTTGCGGGTTGTATGCTACCTTTGATCTTTAAAACATATTTATATTTTTTTTTGCTTATGAGTAAAGTAAACCTTAGCAAAGCTTGTATTAGGACAAGAAAATCAGGTTAGATTTAGTTGGTTTTGTTATTTTGGTCGGTCGAATTTGATGTGAGCCTTGTATAGCAATTTTAAGATTGAGCTCTTTCTGATTTGATCGAAGCAGATAGGGTTAGATAAGAAAGTCTTGGTGTTTGGTTTGGTCGATAAAAGAGTTTCGACATTTTCGTGCAAATATTTCTATTAGCCAAATGGTTCTTATAGCACTAATTCTGGACAACGTGAAAAAGAACACTAGATAAGACGAATTTGAGTTATTTTTGTTTTAGTTCAGCAAAGTGAGATTTAAGATGATGGTTTAGTCGGTTCTACATATCAAGTAGTTTCACTACTTCAATAGGCAAGCACAACCAATTGGACAGAATATTCAAATAGTTCTTAACCGTACTTGACGTTGGCTATTTGTTGTTTGGTGAAATGTAGGGATTCATATAAAATTTGCCGTACTAAACTGTACGTAATTTAGTATAAAAATCATGTAAAATGAATATTGACAATGCATATGTTACACTACTTATATATATATTGCACTATTTTTAAGAGCTTGTTGCACTATCTGAGAGGATGTTGCACTCTTTCATCTTATTAATTATTCTTTATTCTTTTTATTTTATCTTGAATAAGATTTCTCGTTTCACGAGAAAGATACATGTAATTATGGCTTAGCAGTTGTCATTTCCAAAAAGTTTGACACTTATATGCAATTTAATTTAATTTTTTTTTTAAAAAGAGTGCAACACATATCTAAATGGTGCAACATTCTCTCATAATAGTGCAATATTTACACAAATGGTGTAAATATCTGTACAAATTGTGTAAAATATGTACCGTTTGTACATAAATTATATAATTTTTATACTATGTTGTAATATATTATATTATTTCGCGTAATATACTAAACTGTACGTAATTTAGTATAAAAATCATACAAAATGTTTATTAACAATGCAAAATGTGTATTAACAATGCATATGTTGCACTATTTATACAAATATGCACTATTTTGAAAAGCTTATTGCACTATTTGATAGGATGTTGCACAATTTCATCTTATTTATTATTCTTTCTTCTTTTTATTTTTTCTTGAATGAGGTTTCTCGTTTCACGAGAAAAATACATGTAATTATGGCTTAGCAGTTATCATTTCCAATAAGTTTTACACTTAATTGCAAGGATTTAAGTGAGGTCGTCTTAGGAAACTCGTCGGCACGGTACGGCACGGTGCGTGCCGAGCCATGCCGATGCGTACCGGTCAAAAAAATTCTTGTGTGCCGATACATAATAGCATGAAATATTTATTTTCTTTAGCAACAAAATATTTTAACTATTTATTATGTTTTTTTATTACATTTTTTGAACTTTATTGAGAAAATTACTTACTAATTTAAAGAATAGATGCTTTAAATCGCCATTGGTATCACAGATTCATTGCGCTAGACGGAGATTGTAGCACTACTAGCCACGATGGGCAATTAAAACCTAGCTTAATAATTTAGCAGTTGTATTTTTCTAGATATTTAAAGCATATAACTTTTATACATTTTGAAATATGGATAGTTTGGTCATCCTTTTGAAAATTCGGCCGGAATATGCAAAAACAAAAAATGTGCCCCATTTTTGCAAAAGCACAAAATTAATGGATTTTTTTTTATGCAAATTGGCCTTTTTCCTTAGCTACTTATAATTTTATTTTAATTTTTAATTTTATTCTTCAACTTCTTTTCTTCTTTTTTTTCTTCTTTAATTTTTTTTTTTTATTATTTGTTTTTGTGTAATCAACCCACCGCAGAGAATGCCTTCCCTGGTCCGCCATGAAAGTTGAGGAACTCAAAAATCACACGCGGCTGTAGGTTTGAGACTGGAATGATACGGTCGAGCCGGAGGGACTTTAACCCCCGTTTGATTCGGGGTTAAGAAAAAACTAGTTATTCCAGGAATAGTGTTAAGTTTGGGGTTAAGGTGAGGTTAAAGTATTTTTGTGTTTGGTTGGGAGTTGGAGTTAATCGAGGATAGTGAAAAATAGTGTTTGGTTGAAGTAGGTGGAATAAGAAGGATAGTGGATTATTATGAATAGAAAAATAATGTTTGGTTGGGATTTTGTGGGATTAGATGGAATTAATTAAGCCGGAATAACTTTTTGAGGTGGAATTTGCTAATCCCACTTCTTTTTGGTGGTGTTTGGAAATAAAATGGGGGTTAAGGGGTGGAATACCCCTTAACCCCCAACCAAACGGGGGCAAAATCCCCTTCCCGCCCGTCGTGTCTGCGGTGTCGAGTGTCGACTCGCCCTCTCTTTTCTCCTGGGCAAAATCCCCTTCCCGCCCGTCGTGTCTGCGGTGTCGACTCGCCCTCTCTTTTCTCCTGTCCTTCCTCGCCACCCCGCTGTTAAAACCAGATCTAACCGGTTAACCGAAACATATTACACCTCCGACCGCCACCACCAATGATCCGCTGCGTTTCTCTACTTCTAAGCTCATCTCCCCACATCTACCTCGCCAAAACCCTAATCCTCAACCCGAGCATATCCCTCCGCAGCTACTCTTCGTCGTCGTCTCCCTCGTCGTTGGCTTCGAGCCCTAGCCTCTCGATATGGCGGCGGAAGAAGGACATGGGGAAGGAGGGGCTCTTCGTGGTGCAGCAGCTGAAGCGCCTTGCTGCCTCCTCCCATGGCGGGGCAAGGCTTGAGCAATTCATGCGATCCCACGTCTCTCGCCTCCTCCGCACCGATCTCCTTGCCGTCCTTGCCGAGTTCCAGCGCCAGGATAACGTCTCGCTCTCCATGAAGGTTAGAATCCCATCGACATATCAAGCTTTTCCTAAAATCTTTGATTCTCTGGCAAATTTTCGTTTATTTATGTCAAATTTGGATTTTGTTCTATGAATATGTAGGATTGAGAGTCCTTATCTTATTGTAGTATTCGGATAAAGAATTTGTCAGGTTATTTCTAGAGATTACGAAGGTTATATGGTATAGTTGTGGTTTACTGTCGACTAAAGCGGTATAACTTCTTACAGATTGTTCAATTTTATATAATGCTTGCCATTTTATCTGGGTGTAATTATTTTAAGAGCTTGAAATGCAGTAACTGTATCTCACCTTCTCTTGTATTTAAATCCGTAAAATGATATAGGTAACAGGGGCAATAATTTATAGGGGATAGTGGATAGTTTCATCTATAGCATATTTTGGCGTGTTTTCTAAGGTAGGATGCAATGTAACCTCTATGGGCTAGATTTGATGGTGCTTTTCTGAGGTAATCTAGTCTGATTGATTAGAATTGAGGTGATTTTTCTGAGTATTTAAATGTTTTCACTTTGTTATTATGCTCTTGTTTGTTGAGAAGCAATTCTTCTCAGTAGGAGTATTTTCTTTCCTCTTCAAATCAGTTTTAGTAAATGATATAAGTTGGGGAAAAAGAGATCCAGAAAACTTCTTGACTGTGTATACGACATTGTCAACTTATTTGTTATCCTTATTAAATGACCAAGTAGTTTTTCTTGAATCCTACATCCACTTATGCAACAATTGCATAAAAATCCCTCAACTCTTCTCCAATGACACTGCCTAACCAGGGCAATTTCGGGCTACGGGAACCTGTCTCTCTAAGGGGGACCGGTCCTCGAGAGCAACTCATGGGAGAGAGAGGCTTTTGTCCTCCCCTCCACGCACACGGGGACCGATCCTCCACAGGAGGGACCAGTCCCCGAGAGAAAACTCTCGAGGGACAATCTTCCATAGCTACGGGAACCTGTCCCTGCCAGAGAGACCGGTCTCCGGAGGTCCGGTCCTCACCGGAGAGACCGGTCCCCGAGAGTAGAAAATGGCAGGGCAGCCTTTTGCTGCCCTCCATAGCTACGGGAACCGGTCCCTCACCATAGGGATCAGTCCCCGAGAGGAAAAACTGCACTTATGCAATTTCTCATCCAGCTTGCTCTTGGAGGCCGTCAACAATGCACTTTTTGCATTTTTGACCTCTTCGACCTCTCCGAAGCATACCAACATGACTCTTGGTCGATTTTACACTAAGTCTAATCCTCGTATTTCGAGAATTCACTTCCTCGCATCTTCCATCACACACAAGCTCGGGTAGGATGCTATCTACCTTGCAATTCCTTTACCTCGATTGAAATAGGTGCTGAGGGCTCTTAAATAGAAAAACAACAAGGAGGCATGAGAACTACTAAACAGTGGTCTCTAGTGTGTACAGTCAACGACAGTGATGACCTATACCACTTGGTCTACTAGAGACAAAATAGTGAATGAACTATATATCAACATGAAATAACTGAATTGAATAATAACCATGTCTATCATGCCTTTATAACCGATACAAAAAAGCGGTAAGACAGATATCTCATGCATCATCTAAAGCAACCAAAAGTAATATGCAGTAAATCTTGATCATATACCGACTGACTTAACAGTCCGGCCAAGCTGGCACCGCCTCTTGTCCAACTCCCACCTATGGTGGTCTTCTACCACGCAGGTTACTGTCTTTATCTCAATCTTAGCCAATATCTGGAGTGGCATTTGCAGGGTGCAACTCTAACTGAGTATGATAGCAATCAAGCTGTCAAGCTAAATGTGGCTTGCAGGCAATAGTCAAAACACAATGATCAATCATGACAACACTACCGTCTTGGCACCGCCATGTCAGAGCTCATTGTCCAACTATCCCTTAACAATTCCATGAATTGTTAACCTTTTCCTAAAATCATTTGATTTTCTGGCATTTTTCGTTTATTTATATCAATTTTGGATTTTGTTTGTGAATACGGAGTAATGAGAGTCCTTTATCTAATTATCATGAGCACAAAAAGAATCTGGTAAGTTATTTCTAGAAATTATGAATGTTATATCAAGGATTAAAGTGCCGTGACACGGGAGCGTGCTGATTGTTGCCTGGCACGGTACGGCACTGTCACGCCTCCATGCCAACACGTGGCACGTTTGCGTGCCGATGGATACGCATGACCTCCTAGTGGTACACTTTGGCACAAGCTTATTTTAGTTTTTTTTGTCTCAATATACTCTTATAATATTACTCCTCCTAGTAGTACGCTTTGGCATAGGCTTATTTTAGTTTTTTTCGTCTCAATATACTTTTATAATATTACTTTGAAAGATTTTGTAAACTAATTATGAATATTTGCTTTGTATAGCTTACTACGCCCATCAATTAATATAGTGCTAATCTTTTTATATGTTAAGTACAACTATACCTCATAGCGAATAAAAATTAAAATATAATAATAAAATTCATAAGTACAATAATTATTTTAATTTACATTTGTACATACGAATAACTATTTAGTTCTACATGGATCGTCGCGATGGATTATATAGCATATTGCCATCTGCAGATTTATTTGACAATTTTAGTAGATATTGCTAGTATTGTCAAATAAAATTGGTTGTATAATCTACTATAATCACTTATATATTCTAATATATCTACTAATACTAAATCAAAATTATTTTATATTTATGCTAATTTACAAATTCTAGATTGGAGTAGAACAACATACGTAATTCTAGATTACATTAGTTTGTTGATAACATTAGATTACACTAAATCAGATTAGGAAACTAATAATTTTAGATTAGAATTTAGGTAATTTGGAATTATGTAAATCGAATTTAATTAGTTATATTCTATTATATTTAATAGTCTAATAGATAATTCTAGATTAGATTTGAATCATTTGATTAGGCTTCGGAATTATAAATTAGAATAGATAAACTTAAATATATGTTATATTAGATTCTAGATTAGATTAGATTTTGACTAGATTTTATAGATTAGATTAGATTAAATTCTAGAATAGAGAAGATTAGAATCATTAGATAAGTAAATTAAAGAAAAGGGAGAGAAGGGAATAACAAAATAAAAAAAATATTGGCAATAAGATAGTGTGATTTAGTTATCATCAACCCTGCAACCCTAGAAAACAAATAAAAAAAAAAGAAAAATCAAAACAAATCCTAACTAATAAATCAAAACAAAAAAAAAAAAACAAATAAAAAAGAAAACGCGACATGATATTGTGACGCGATACCTAGTGGATATCGCGCAAGGTTTTGCGGGGTGGGGTTATGCGAGATCTCCCTTGTACCATGCCCCCATCTTGGGGGCACGGTATGTGCGGCACGGGGCGACAATTGAAATCCTGTGTTATATGGTATAGGTGTGATTGACTGTTGACTTGAAGCAGTCTAATTTCTTATAGTTTGTTCAATTTTGTATGAACTTTGCCATTTTATCTTGATGGAATGATTTCAACTTGAAATGCAGTAAGTGTATCTTTCCTTCTCTTCCATTTAAATCAGTACAAGGACATAGCTAACAGGGGTAATAATTACTGAAGGGGTAATAGATAGTTTTATCCTGCTTACTTTGGTGTGTTTTCTTTGGTGGGATTTAATGTTTACTCTAGGCTTTTGATTTTAATTGTATTTTCTGATGTAATCTAGTATGATTGATTAGAACTAGAAATTTTTTTCTGAATTCAACTGAATTCTGTTTGTCATTATGCCCAAGTTTGTGGAGAAGTAATTCTTCTTGGTGAGGGTATTTCCTGTACTCGCTAACTCAGTTTTTATAAATGATAAATGCTAGGGAAATGAGAAAACTTGCCTCTTGCACACAGAACATTGACTATTGCAACTTAAACAATTTATGGACAAACATATCCATTATCCTTATTAAATGACCAAGTAGTTTTGCTTGAATCCTACAATTGGATATAGATCTTGTTCTCAAGCACTCCATCTATTGTTTATGCCAGTCTACTAATTGCTATTCTGTTTGATTACTTGTTGTTTTGGGGAAGTTCTATATGGTTTCGTTTGAAACAATTGCTATTCTGTTTGCAACTAACTTTCATGAACTCCTTTCTTAGATATATGGTGCCGTTCGGAAGGAAATATGGTACCATCCTGATATGTACTTATACAGAGACATGCTCATGATGCTTGCTAGAAACAAGATGATCGAAGGGGCAAGACAAGTTTGGATGGATCTGCGGTCTGAAGATGTGCGATTTGATCAACACACTTACGGTGACATTGTTCGCGCCTTTTGTGACGGGGGATTGCTCGGTTTAGGGATGGAATTTTACGATGACATGAGGAGTTCTTCTGATCCCCCCCTCTCGCTTCCATTTCGGGTTATCTTGAAGGGGCTCATACCATACCCTGAATTGAGAGAAAAAGTGAAACAGGATTTCTTGGAGCTTTTTCCGGATATGATAGTTTATGACCCCCCAGACGACTTGTTAGATGAGTCAAGATGAGCATTGTGCAGGTGCTCAACTAAACTAACTAAATTGTAAACTTGGCAGGTTTAATTTATTTGTTTAAATGATGTATGTTTTAATGGGGACATTTAAGAAATAATAATGGAAGTATTGATGATATTCCTGCCGTTTCATCGTTTTATCAATCTATAATCTTTTTGCAGTGCAATCTGCAAATTTTTTGCAAATTTTAGTCTTTCTTCCTGTCTACGTCCTTTATCTGTCGCCAGTAGTAGGATTCTCGCCGGTTGTGGGGTTCCCACCCTCCCTCTTTTAGACGTTTTCCCTTTGTTTGGGCAGAAGGGACATGAGAGAAAGTAAAACGAGTAGAAAAATAGTTTTATAAGGTGCACCTGCTCGGTGTTGGTACAGCCTCTCGCTAATAAACTTACAATCCACTTTAACCAAAATAAAAAAAATTCCTTCATTTTGGGCTTCCAAAGATGTATCAATTTCTAAATTTTAAATTTCAACATACAATTTAAAATGTCAAATTTTAAAATTTTAAAATTCAATTTTAATTTTCATTTCAAATTTCAAATTTCAAATTTCAAAAAGTTAATTTCAACTTTCAACTATCAAAAATTTCAAATTTCAGATTTCAAATTTCAAATAGTTCAAATTTCTAATTTCAAATTTCAAATTTTAACTTTTAAATTTCAAATTTTAACCTTTAAATTTCAAATTTCAAATTTCAAATTTCAAATTTCAAATTTAACTTTCAAATTTCTAATTTCTAATTTCAAATTTCATATTTCATATTTCAAATTTCAAATTTCAAAAAGTTCAAATTTTAAATTTCAAATTTCAAATTTCAAAAAGGTCAAATATCAAATTTCAAATTTCAAAAAGTTCAAATTTCAAATTTCAAATTTTATTTTATTTTTAGTTTTAAATTTTCAAAATTTAAATTTAAACTTAAATTTTAAATTTTAAATTGTAAATTTATAAATCATTAAATTTAAAATTTAAAATTTTAATTATAGATTTTTTAAATTTCAAAATTTAAAGTTTAAATGGTATACTTTAAATTTTAAAATTTAAAGTTTCAAATTTCAAATTTTAAATTTCAATTTCCAAATTTCAAATTTCAAATTTAAAACATAAAATTTAATTTAATTTTTTTAGTTTAAATTTTAAAGTTTAAATTTTAATTTTATATTTTGAATTTTGAATTTTAGTTTTTAAAATTTTATTTATTAAATTTTGAATTTTGAATTTTGAATTTTAAAATTTTAGAAATTTAATTGTTATAAATATTGTGAAATTGTATGATATGTATCTAAACAGCTTAAAAATAAAACTGTAGAATTTTTTTATAGTTACAAGATTCCGTATTTCATTTAGGTCCTGTTTGGATACTCAAAACGTAGCATAGTTAAACTATGCTACGGCAGTAGAAAAAATATCCTATGAAGCGTTTGGAAGAAAAAAAAGTAACGTAATTTTTGGAGTTTTTTAACTATATATCCAAACAGGGCCTTAGGGCAGATTTGGCCTAACTTTTGAAAAAGTAATTTCTGCATAAATAATTCTGGTTTGAAAATGTGATTTTGGTAAAAAACTGTATAGCATTTGGCAGAGCTTAGAAAAAAGTATTTTTTCTGTAAAAAGTTTTCTAAAACTGTTTGACAAAAAAAAATTAATGCTAGCATATATTAATATTTTTACTATATTTTATTTTAAAATAATTTAAATTTGCATTTAAATTAAAAATTTTAGTTTGAATTAAAAGTGTAATTTCTAAATTTCAAATCTATAAAACAATAAATTTTAAATTTTGAAATTTTAAATCTAAATTTAAATTTTTAATTTTCCAATCTGAATTTAAATTTTGAATTTAAAATTTAAAATCTTAATTTAATATTTAAAATTTAAAATTTAAGATTTGAAGTTTGAAATTCAAATTTTAAATTTTAAAATTTAATATCAAAATTCAAAATTTAAAATTCAAAAATTAAATTTTAAATTTTAAATTTTAAAATTTGAATTTCAAAATTTAAAAGTAAAATTAATATCCAAATTTTAAATTTTAAAATTTTTAATTTAATTTAAAATTTAAAATTTAAATTTAAATTTTGAATTTTGTAATTTGAAAATTAAAACTAATTTTGCATTTTGAAAATTAAAATTCATAATTTTAATTTTTAAATTTTTAAATTTAAGTTTTAAAATCTGAAATGTCAAAATTTAAATTTTATCTTAAATTTAAATCTAAATTTTAAATTTGAAAATTTGCGATTTGAAAATTCTAATATGAATTTAAAATTTCAAATTTTAAATTTAATGTTAAATTTATATTTTTAATCTAAATTAAAATTAAAATTTTGAAGTTGAGTCCAAAATCAAAATCAATTTTGGAGAAACGGTTTTTTTCTGCTCGTGATTCTGGAGTCTATAAAATCAGTTTTCTTATTCTGAAAAACTAAATCAAAATTTTCGTTTGTCGTTCCCAAACGCTCTACTGAGCTTAAAAGTGATTTTGGACTCAGAATCACTTTTGAGAAGCTAGGCCAAACACTCCTTTATTCTTGCTATAACCATGTATCTTCATTGCTTAAAAACACATTCTTTCATAGAGAAATAGCTTAAAAAATAAAATATTTAAAAGAGGTAAATGTATATGAAATTCACAAGTTGATAAGCAGCCTTCTCAAAGAGTAAGTATGATTTGCACAAGGTGAAGTGAACAAAACAAATATGGGGCAATTGCTTATATACCCCTGAAAAGTTCTTGATTTTTCGATTTACCCCTCTTAGAAGGCTAATATTGAAAATACCCCTCCTACATTCCAACCTATTTCTAATATACCCTTAGAGTTAAAATCTGTTAAGTAACTCTGTTATCTATGTAAAATTATTATTTTGCCCTTTTCAAATATACCCTTCTACCATCACTGTTTTTCTTATTTGCCCTTAAAGTCAAGGGCACAGAAATATTTCGATTTTTGATTTTTTCCAATATACCCCTCTACCGTCACCAACCTTTCTTATTTGCCCTTAAGTTGAGGGCAAAATTGGTATTTTAATTTTTTTTAACTGTGGTAGATATTTAACTCACATTTAATCCAGATTAACTTAACAGGAGATAACTGCATGGGTATTTTGCAATAACGGTGGAACGTATGAGGGGCATTTTAGAAAAAAAAAAAATAGGGATAGATCGGATATTTTCATACGCATGATGGGTATATAGGCAATTATCCCAAATATTATTATATAAGAGTTCTAGAGCCAGCATACCAGGTAAACTTTCTCACATATTCATCACAAGAAACTTCATATAATCATACCAGAGCAACCACTCTCAACTCAAAGTGTAGGAAGACATCAAACTTTCCTCAGTGAGGTTCCACAAAATTACTATTACATGGGCAGAGCATATTTTATCCAGAAAACAATATTGTATGATGCCTTCATCGCTTGTACTCAAGTTGGAACTCTGAATAAGTCTGCACCACCTTGCAAACAATCAGTTAAACTGCTCCTCCTAGCATATATATGTTTTAAAAAATGAATCTAAATAAATGAAGCCTCTGCAAGGTCCTTCCTATTAGCAGATGCTATGTGTATATTTTTGGATTCATGAATCCTTTTATGTAAAATTGCTTATTTCTGTATCTGGCGCCTATAGTGTGACTCATAACCAGTTCCAATGATCCTCATCACTAGAGATCCTTTAGGTGCATGATATAATTACTAATTTGTATGGTTTAAACCCAAGTTTCAAGTCGACTCCCCATAGCAGTGCCTCTGTGTCTCTTTGATAAAGGACAGCTACTTCTGAATGAAACTTCAGAATTTTCCTCCAAGCTCCATTACAGAACATCACGGCAATAGAGACAATAGTGATTTAAGATCCTATCCACAAGACTATTGGGTTCAGGGACCAGCGCAGACGTAATGCTATTCCAGAGATGAAACGTAACTGATTCATTCATCATCTTTGCATAAAAACTATCCTGCTGCACTCTTTCAAATTCATCAACTGGTTCTGCAAAGTACCTGCACAAAATCAATATCCAGGATTCCATATTACTGAGTGTTCTTGAGACCATGCAGTTGACAGAACTGTGCCTTTGTGATAGTTAGATAGGTTCCTCGTAGCAATTTGAGTAAAGAAGGAAGCATGTCCAGCACAATGAGCAAATGCTCCAAGGATAAGTAAAGAGAAAGAAAAAGTTTTAAAGACGCATGCCTTTTGTATTTCAAAGGACAATATCTTGGTCTCCTGGAATCTGCTGTCCGCTATCCCTAAGTTTGAATCATATGTAGCTTTCAATGTGCCAAACAAACAAATAGATATGCCTGATAATCTCAATATTAACAGACATATTAAGCCCATTCTCAGCTGCCATTTATCGTAATCCATCCTTCAACTCTCAAGTTCAAAAGAACAGCCGGCATCCTGATTTATTTCCATCCAGAGATGAACAAATAGGGCCAATAACAGCTTGAAAGGCCTTCACAAGTAATAATTAACTCTTTTAAGCTACTAGAAATATGCATACAGACTAGTGTTAAGATGCCAAAGTTTGAATCATGTAGTTTTAAGTGTGTACTAAACAGACAAATAGATATGCCTGATACTCTCAATATTAGTAGACAATCAAGACCATTCTCAAGTAGACATTTAAGATCATTCTCAGCTGTATTTTATCATAATTCATCCTTCAACTCTTAGGCTCAAAAGAAAAGCGGCATTGTGATTTATTTTCACCCAGAGATGAACAAACAGGACCAATAACAACTAAAATGGTCATCACTAGTAAAAATTAGCTCAAATTATCAGAAATATGCATGTAAACTGGCATCAAGATGCTAAAGTAATGGAGTTGGAAGATTCAACAAGATAATAGTACGGATAGCATACCTCGTGATATTTATTGGACTAATTGGGTAAAATACAAAAGGAGGTTCTATCTTTATATTCAGCTGTCCATAGCCTTTATCTGCTTTGGTGGAAAGCCTGTTTAGTACTCTTGTGACCAGATCAGCTCCATTATACTTCAAAAGGGTATCATCATATGTTGAATAAAATTCTTTTAGGCACTCCATAAGGAAATTACTGCAAAAATATCCGAGATATAATCAAAATCTAAAAGAGAAGGTGCAAGCCCATTACTGAACTTGAAAAATTAAAAAAGGCACACCTCAAATGACTGATTGTAAAAAGAAAACATCTTGTCGGATGCTGTAACAGTACCTGCGCTTTTCAAATGCCATCACCGCACCAGTAAAGGTTGAGTTCCCATCAATAATGTCTGCAACTCCAACAGAATTTTGGAGTGATTGTAACGGATTTAGAACTATAACATCGGAGTCAAGATAGATACCACCATACCTGCAATTTTAGATAGAAGTCCACGCGTGCATATTACGACATAGAACTATATAACTCATAAGAAGTTAATTAGAAAATATTTAAACAGAGAAAACATTGTTTTCCATGACAGTCAGATGTTCTTTGTGTAAAAGTTATTAAGGATATTCTTTGTGTAAAAGTTAATAAACATACGAGGAAAAATAAAAATTAACGTACAATAAAAAAAATAAGTGTTTAACAATATTCATTCCATTCAAGAAACAATTTTACAAAGGAAAAGGATATTGACAGTTAGATGTTAACAAACAACATAAAGTACACATTCTCATAGGCTACTTCAGGAGGAAACGAAGTATATAAATATTGCTACACTAAAGACAGAAAGATCTCATTGTCTAGTCGAGGGCCTGCAGTTCGTGCTTCCATTAAACATGTCAGCATAATTAATCTAAAGCTATCTGTATTTTCAGGTTTATATGCACATAATAGATTCCAGCTCAACAGCTACGGAAAACTATCTAAGCAGACAGGAAATAGCATGAATCAAACAAAAACTTAGTAAAAATAATTCAACCATAAAAAAGAACCTAAGTTTCTCAGATCAGGTAGGGTCAGAACTAGAGTCCAAAGATCTTAATTATCTTAGAATCTAAATATTCTAGCAGCAGTTCAACAGATAAACTAACAGATTTTCATAATATACTTTTAGGTTGGACTTGGGATGGCCAACCTGAGATGGAGAGTGGATTAAGCTTGTTCTAGATACAAGGTATGATTCTACCTATATTAGGTAAATTCTTGAGGTATTTTGTAGCGGGCTTAGTAGAAGCTCCTAATTGAGTTAGTCTTGTTGATAGGTTGCTGGGAGGCTACCAAGCATCTTCACTCGTGTGATCGATAGGAGTCGATGAGTTTTCAGTGGGTTTGACCTTACCGAAATGGGGGAATTCCCTCTGTCTTCTTTGATATTATGACATTGAAATTGTCGCATATTCATGTTGAATATATCTTGAAGAGGGTTATACTTGCATAAGACATGCATAGTGTCGTCCCCGAAGAACTATAGTGGTGACCCAGTATACATGATGTATATAGAGAAAGACGTAAACATTGTCTGGAGAAAGTTGTAAAGTAAATAGTTGTACTTGTAAGTTGTAATATTTCAACAAAATAGTCATATTTTTGGCTTCAATACCATGTCGCTTCCTATTATTCCCTGATTATGCTTTGTTTATATTTCGTTAAATTGGGTAGGCTTCGTATGTACAAGGGCAAACATGTGCGTACAACGAATCTATTAACACTTTCGGGATGTGATGGCGTGATGCCCAACTTCCCAAAGGATCACCTATCCTAGGACTACTTTAACCCTAACACGCTTAACCTTCTTAACCTCTTGGGCCTACCTACTATCCAAAATGGTATAACTAGGGCTGGCAAACGAGCGAGCCGGCTCGCGTTCGACTCGCGTTCGACTCGATATTTGGCTCGCTCGAGCTCGACTCGAAATTAAATGAGCCGAGCTTGAACAAAAAAAAAGGCTCGAAATTCATTTCAAGCCGAGCTTGAGTATTACTCGGCTCGTTCGAATTAGGCGCGAAAAGCTCGAAAAGCTCGAATATATATATATATATATATATATATATATATATAGTAGAGCTACTATACTATCAAAAGTATAGAGGATCTGGTGGTTTCGATTTTTTAATTCTTAGATCAACCCATTTAATCATTTTTTTGAATTAATACTATTATTATCTTGTAGGGACCACTCAATCCTAGAGATATTATTTAATCCTAGGGTGGACCGCAATCATCCTAACCATACAATTCTTAATCAAAGGGTCAAAATTTATATATATATATATATATATATATATATATATATATATATATATATATATATATATATATATATATATATATATATATATATATATATATATATATATATATATATATATATATATATATATATATATATATATATATTAAAAAATACATAAATATAATATATTTTAATTATATATAGGCTGAATAAATAATCTGAATTTAGTTAAAATTGGACTAATATTGTTGGCCCATAAAAACAAACCGAATAGGCAAATAAAAGAGCAAAATTTAACTAAATTTATACATTTTTCCTTTCTTTCTTTCTTTTATAGAGCTCTAAGTTTTCAATATATTTCTTTCTTTCTTTTTTTCTGTCTCTCACCCTAAGTGGCCAAGCCGGAAGCCTTCCAAGTTACCAAGTAACAGCATATACATGCCATTGCCTACCTTGTTATTAATTCTATGAGAAAATATACAGAATATTTTTAAAGTAAAATATTATTATTCATATAAAATTTTAATTTTATTTATATATGATTGGATAGTTTAATCCAATATTTATCTTTATAAATTATTTATTTTTGACTGCATAAATAAAAATGAATAATATGAAGATTGAAGGCGAAAGAAAAGACATGTGAGGTTTTCATTATATAAAATATAGTATTATAATATAAAAAACAATAATTTATGAGTTGAAAAGATTAGATATTCAACTCATAAATTATTGTTTTTTATATTATAATACTATATTTTATATAATTATTTTGTACTTTGAACTATTAGACATGTTTTTGTATCAAATTATAGATAATGTTCTATACAAATTAAACTATTTATCGTATGATGTTCAGAATTTCAAGCGGCTCGTTTAGGGCTCGAGCTCGCTCGACTCGAAATTAGGCTCACTCGAGCTCGACTCGAATTAATTTCAATCCAAGCTTGAGCTTAAATTTAGGCTCGAAATTAATTTCAAGCCGAATTTGAGCCGAGGTAAGCTCGCTCGAGCTCGGCTCGTTTCCACCCCTAGGTATAACTAGATTAAAAAATTTAGCCCTATTATATCTCATATATAGGATTTTTCCAAATCCTAACGGTCTCATATTCCTGCGCACTCAAAGTCTTGACGTCCTTGTCGAACTCAAGCATGCTCACAAGCACCAAGCAATGTGAGACTCGTCTCACTAACCTTTCGCCTTATGGTTAGTCGCACTCCACCCACAAAGGTCATCAACAGGGGAGCCGCACTCTTCCCACTATATGATCCTAACTCAACCAAGACTCATCTCAGTCTTCCGGTTGGTGATTGACTCTAATACCAACAGTAACGGCCCACTTCCCAAGGGATCACCGATCACCCATGCTAAGACTAGCCCTAACATACTTAACCTTCTTAACCTCTTGGATCTAGCCATTGCCCAAAATGCTATAGTCGGGTTAAGAAATTTAGCCATATTATATCTCATATATAGAATTATTCCAAATCCTAGAGGTGTCACACGGGAAGCTTCCGCTGCAATCCAGGGCGTGATAGATCCTATAGCGACATCTAGGTTAAAATATTACCTTTTATCTGTAAAACCAGATTTCAATCGTTAATTGTTCTATCCTGACTACACAAAGAAGCACATACTTAACATAAGTAGATTTCTTTTAACCTTTTCTGCAAAATTAAAGCTCCATAGATATGTTATAGGTTCCGAGATATTCCAAGGTAATGGTATCAATAGATGCATAACTACAGGTCATAATAATATTAAACTCTAGGTGCCATTTCACCAAACAAGGATCATTACCAAATGGTTCCCATGTTAATATTTCTAATATACAGACAAGATCATTGAGAAAATGCTCCTCTCCGACAATGCGCCAACACCAAAATCATCAATCCCATTAAAAACCATAACTAGGATCTCTAGATAATTCGAAGAAATGTTTACAATGCAAAGAAAATATATTATTAGCTGAAAATTATTAAAATACAAAATGAGTAACATATCAAGGAAAAAGAGTCCACTATAAGTATCAGATACTGACATTTTGAGTAAAAAATTAATTTAAAAAGAAAGAAAAACTTACTTGTATAGAGCAGCAAGACGTATTAGCTCACTATAGTGTATTGGGTAATGCTTTGTCTTCCTCCATTCAAACCACACAGATGCAAAAATGTGGGTTGGAGTGTCATCCAAAAGTTCACCAAGATTTGGAACAGCAACAGCAACTCTAAATCTGTTCAAAGAGGCAGCAAGGTTGGTGAATGAGAATGACACCTTGTTGACATGACTTTTTAATATATATAGGTTCACTTGTTTAAACCGATTGATAATATCTAATATAGCTTGTGTGGTTTCCCCAAGTCTGATATCAAACCATCAACTAGAAGGCAATCAAATCTTATGAAACATAAAAAATTTGAAATGTCATTTCACAAGATTTCTGAAAAAATATCAATTGCAGAAACAAACAGCATAGCCAAACTAGATAATGTTAAGTTTTTCAGAGTTGAAGCAATACACAATGGATAACAAGTCAGCAACACTAAGGGGGCGTTTGGATTGGCATAGATTTAACACAACAAAAA
Organism: Aechmea fasciata; assembly: GCA_025177825.1. Taxonomy (NCBI): domain Eukaryota; kingdom Viridiplantae; phylum Streptophyta; class Magnoliopsida; order Poales; family Bromeliaceae; genus Aechmea; species Aechmea fasciata. The sequence continues at coordinate 12,198,814 of CM045932.1, forward strand.
ATCAATTTTAGCAAAGAGTAGAAGCATTAGTTCCCCTTACATCGGTGGTAACATTAAAACATCCGCCGCTGAGCCATGGGCTAAATTTTGAATCTCTTTCAATGACAGACAACCTTAAACCTTCCGGGGAGAAAGTTGTTTTCAAGGAATGAGGTTATGGTCAGGTGACAAATCTCCTCGGCGACATCATAATCAGTGGAAGAGCTAATGTTTCTACTCACTCTGAATTGCAACTATGCTAAGAGGGGCAAACAATCTTGGCGAAGCAACCAAAACGCCACCATTTATATTCTATGACAACTTAATTAGGATCAAACAAAATGACATGGCAGAAACTAGATATTTAAAAATTATAGCAAATAGCATGACTAAACAAACTCTTAAACTCTATTTAGTCTAACATGGTAAACCATAGAAAGAAGAAAACTAAGAAACACAGATGAGCACCCAGATGCTCTGTTCATGGGAATAGCACAGGTTAAATTAGCAACTAAAGGAACGAAAAACAAATTTTTAACCTATTCTACACACTTTTGTACCCATATCCTATCACCGCAATTACCCTCGGAAGTCGAAGAAACAAACTATTCTGCTAATGTACATAGTAACTTACAAGCTAACAACTACCTTTGAAATTATTGAGCAATTAAATGCCAAAGTTGAGCAATCTTAAACACTCGTTTACCCATTCTATCTCTACAATTTACCTTGGAAGTCGAAGTTCTGCTAATTTATCCAATAATATTACAAGCTTTCAATCACTTTTGAAATGACAAAAAGAACAGGTTTTGGAGACTTAGAGAAGCAGTACCCATCCTTGACAAACTCTCGGAAGAAATCCAGCTCTATGGTCTCTGAAAACACAACAACGCACGCATCCTTATGATGCCGGAGAAGGCTTTCCAGACCCCGCTTGTGCCGCACACCATATGTCCACGGCGGGCTGTTCCAAACCATGAAGATCCTCATTGAGCATCGACCATCCCCCAGAAACCGATCCATGAACTCAGAGAACTTGAGATGCCGGTCTAAGCCAGGAAAGTAACCCCATCTCCAGCCATCAGTGCCATCACGAATCTCCTTCTCTTCCACGTCCCCTTTCTGCACGGCCATTTTGTTCCTCCCCACCTCACGTTCTTCCCTCTCCTTGGGAGCTATCTCATTCTTCTCTTCCTCCTTTCCGTCCGAATGCAGGCTTCGCCTCTCAGATCCTTTGACATCCTTAGCACCTCCCTTTATAAGTGGGATCTTTTCCATTTCCTTGAAGAGGACCTTCTGCATCAGCAGATCTCCCTTGGTGAGCACCGTGAGCCCAGGCCCGTCAGGATCCTGGAGCAGAGGATGGTTCTTAGGGTTCAGCAGCTCAAGGTCGGAGCGGAGCATCCTGTCGCGCCGGAGGAAATCCCCCTTCCCCTCCAGCCACCGCGCCCACCCCTCCCGCAGCACGGAATCTCCTCCGCCCCCGACCTTGAGCAGCAGGACGTCCTCTATCCGCTTGATCAAGCTGAGCTTGAGTCGTACGTCCTCGTCGACGGGCTCGTCATCAGATCCAAAAGCGATCCGACTGCGTTCTGCCTGCCGGAGCTCGTTCAGCAGGGCGTCGTCTCCCCACCACGCACCGGTCGCCGGGCGTCCGAAAGGGCGGCGGGCGACGCCGAGGGCGTGGTCCCAGAAGAGTCCGGTGGGGGAGGGCGGGGCGAGAGGAAGGTCCGACTCTTCGGAGTCGGCGTCGTTGGTGCGGGCGATTTCGTCCTCCTCCGCGAGACCTAGGAGGCGGGAGCGCTCGGCGTCCTCGTCGAGGACGTCGAGCTCGTCGATACGGTCGTCGAGGGGGTCGAACGAAGCGGCGGCATCGGCAGATACGTTGTCGGCATTATCGTCGTGCAGGAGGAAAGGGTCGGGGGGAGGGCGGGGGAAGACGGAGGGGAGGGAGAGAAGGGAGGGGGCAGCGGATAGGCGGGAGTGGAGGACGGTGAGGGAGAGCAGGAGGAGGAGCGCAGCGGCGAAGGCGCAGAGCTGAGGGCCGAAGGTGGACCTCCGCCGGGACGAGAGCTGCGGACGGAAAAGCATTCCGCCTTGGATTTTAGCCGATGTTAGGTGGCAGCGACGGCGGAGGAGGACGAGATAAAAATGTGGAGTTGGAAGTGGAGGTTGGCATGAAAAATCAAACTTGTAAACTCCTATCGCGGATACCTGACGCTGATTTTTTTTTTTGTTAACATTTAATATCTGAAATTTAAAAATAAATAAATAAATAAATATTTTGAATTATTCTATCAAAATTATAATATTTTTTTGCATAAAAAATTTATTAATTTTATCAATCATCAATAGGCATATTAAAGCTTGAGTTTTAGGAGGTGTTACATCGCCTTCCCCATTTCTTCTTATACGTTCCCTCTCTCTCGCCCGCAATCCGTTCCCTCTCTCTCACCCGCAATCCGCTCTTTTATCTATCGCTGAGAGGGCTTACGTGTCGCCCGCCCCGCCTCTCCTGATCTGTTCTCTCTCTCACCCTCAATCCCTTCCTTCTCTCTCACTGGCGATCCCTTCTCTCTTACCTCCAATTTCTTTTCCTTCTATATCAACTCAAATCTAGCAAGTACCGAGGCATATCCTTTGTCGTACGCATAGCTCCCGCAGATCCCGCAAGCCGCAAAGGGTTGTCGCACTCTACCATGACCTTCTTCCTCCCCCATACATATGTTCCAGGGGGTTGTCAGAGGGATGCCGGAGTATGGCAGTAAGGCAGCGTACTCCCCTCCCCCTTTTGTTTGTGATGGGCATCCTACTCCTTCTGGCGCTTTATTCCCTTCCTTCCTTTCTTGCTATCATCCCAGCTGTTGTCAAGGGTTGGTCGCCCATAGGTATGGATCATAGTCATCGCAATCTATTCTAATCTCCAACCTGCCCGAACCCTTTCCCCTTCCCTATGAGTACCCTTCCCCTCTCTCTGCTTCACTGTCATTCTCCCACCTCCTCCCTCTCTCATCCAGTCGGAGTTACGGATGGCCATCATGGCAACCTACCCTACTCCCCCCTCTCTATTCCCCTCGCTCTCGGCACTTGTCTATAAATATGCCTACATCTATGCAGAAGGAGTTCAACTTGCTAGACTCTATTTTCAAGATTTGCTTCAGCCTTTAGCAATTGTTAGAGAAAAAACTGTATTTATACATTTCTTTTACAGATGCAAAGGAGTTAATGCTTGTTCTTTTGATGTTCTTCTAGGTCCTCCGCTAATGCTCCCTATATGCTGAACTGCTGGCCTCCATTTCCAAGGTTTGCTTAAGGTTTTAGCAATTATTTGAAATATATATATTTATACATTTTTTTATAGATGCAAAGGAGCTAATGTCTATACTTTTGATGCTCTTCTAGGTCGTCTTCTACTGCTCCCTATACACTGAACAACTTTTCTCTCCCTGTGCCTGCACTCCTGTTTTCTCACTAATTTTGGTGAGTGACACGACGGTCTACTCGCTCTAAATTATAATATGCATTTTGCTCCTGCCAACTTTGGTAGGTTTGAATGGTAGGGACGTTTCCCTTTTTTCTCTTTTTTTTTTTTGAGAGATAGGTAGCACGCTACCCGCTTCGTTTATTTCATTTAGAAATAAACTTAGCTGGAAATGTGAATCAACTAGGATTCGAATTTAGGTCTCGGGTACCAACCACCAAGCCCTTTGCCACTTGCTCTAGGGATGGTCTCTTGGACTATCAGTTTTAATATTTTTGAAAGTGTCTTTTAATACAGTTATACTTAACAAACTTTTAAAAAAACAGATAAGAAAGGTGAAGGTCTAAACTATTACTTTCGCTTAATGCAAACTACGACTTGCTAAGAGCATATTTTGGCATATGTGCATTTTGATACACTCACACTTAACAATTTTTTTTAAAAAAAAAGAACAAGAAGGGTAGTTTATCATGTAAGCTATGGTTTAGAGTATACTAGTGTAGTTACTCGCGTGATATGGCAGGCAGGTATTATTCAAATATTAGATTTTTAATCCAATCCAACCCACCATAAACGAAAACTATAAAATAATCCCAAAAAATACTGTAAAATAGGTTAAAAATAGATAACTAATAAAAAAAAAGAGGAAAAAAAATAGAGAAACTCTCACTTGGTATTCGTCTCTATGAGGGTGAGACTTGCTATTGCTTTCGTCGTCACCTCAATCTCCACTGCCATTGCCCATGCTTTCTTTCGTAGCCGCAACCGCTATTGCCACTTTGGTCTCCACCACTATCTCATTCACCACCTCCGCCACCACTATGCCCTAAAGCATCTAAAGAACTCTACACAAAAAAAAAGAGGAGGTAGGGTTATGGGAGTTAGGGAAAATAAATGGTACAGAAAGAGAAAAGACGCGTGGGCTGGGAAGGAGAAAAAAAAAAAGGGGGCTGGGAGGAGTTGAAGCATCAAACGTTGAGAATATGAGAAGATACTAAAGTTAGGAGTTGAAAAAAAAAAAGAAAAAAATAGATCCCACGCCTTATGCTAAATGCGAATAAAAGAAAACACCAAAATTAAGAGTTAACAAAAAAAAGAAAAAAGAAAAAAAGTAAATGGATGCTACACCTTTTGCCAAATGAAGGAGGTCATAATTTATTATAGAAAAGGAGTAGGCTTTTTTTTTTTATGACATGCATATATGAGAAGGGGCTTTTGTGTGAGTTTGTATGGTTTACAGTTATATTAGGGTTATGGTGGGTGGACGCATTAATTAAACGTTATATGTGAAGGGAATACGAAGGGTTGGGCTTTTTGTGTGGGTTTTTAGGTTTACGGTTTAGATAGGGTTAAGTTGGGTGGACGCGTTAATTAGACGTTATGTGCGTAGGGAAGGCGAAGGGTTGGTTTCATAAGGTAAAAGCTAATAGTGAAGGAAACCCAGCCACGTGGTATTTTTTTCGGGGATTAATGTATAGGTATAGATTTTGGCAAATCGATGTATTGGATTTTATTGTTTTTTTTTTTTTGTGATTTAAAACTTATTAGGCCTCTTGGGAACCCAATAATTATTAATAGGCTTTGCTTGGAACTAAAGTTTTCATATGTAAGGTTTAGTCCCACATTGGAAACTAAAAGGGTGTTGATGGTATTTATATATTCATTTGTTCTCAATTTAGTTGCTTGGGAGAAAATAAGAATTATGCTCTTGTTTAAACACACACACGCACGCACGAGTCGGGCGGGCAGCGGCGCGCAGTCCATACACCCGGTTTATTTTCTTTTCTTTTCTTTTTTCAGTTTTATCTTTATCCTAATCCTAATCATAATCCTTATCCTTATTCGTATAATCTTAGGCTTATCTTATTCTACACGGATTTGACGCGTTGAAGCAAGATTCTCGCCTCGGATATATATATGGAAGGAGGTTGCGTGTCACTCCCCGGGACCCAGCGGAAGCCCGCCCGGCGCGTGCCCAGACCCGCCGTATGTCTACAACATACAAGGCGTCTAACAAAAATGATAAATAACCAACCAAATAAGAAGAATCTAGATGTATCAGAGCAGTATAACAACTAGAATCTAAGCTAGGAAGCATACAAGAAGTGACTAAAATAAAGTACCTATCTCTACTAGAAAACTATAAAGAGGGTACAACAACAAGTAATCCAAACACCAACTATAATGGAGTACATGGTAGTCTCTATAGAGGGATACAAAACTCTCTCAATCTCACCAAAGCACAAAAAGAGAGAAAACCCCTACAAGGTAGAAAAGCTGCGGTATCTAGCTAGCGATTTCCTTTCCACGATCCCTTGCCTCCGCCGGTGCCGAAGGCTCTGAAACACATTAGAAAAAGAGGGCGTGAGAACTATTAATTAATAGTTCCCAGTGGGCAATTACTGACTTCAGTTGTATGCTCCACTAGGCCCAAAACTAAACAAGTAAACGGTAAACTATGCATAAGTAAAGTAAACGACATGTAAATAAACATGTAAACTACTAAACATGATCTCTCTACTTAGCATGAAATGGCATAAGTGATTAAGCTATTCTAAGCATGAATAGGAAGCACTATAATTAGTACAATGTTCACAAGTTAATAGTAAAGAGTTAAAGTTTACTATTCTAGTCATAGTCCACAATGTCCAATAAGCTACTTTAAGTTTAATGTCCAACAAGACTCAACCCGAAGGCGGTCTGGCCGATGCCCACCCGAAGGCTGCCTAGCCAAATGCCGAGCCTAATGGCCCCGTAGTAGTCAACATCCCCACCCTAGGAATGCGACTGTCCTACGGCAATCCACTTCGGCGCCCAGTCCCGCACGGCAAACAAGTATCGCGTTGGCCAACTCCGGAGTGCCGGCTTGTAGGGAGCGTCCCTTACAAGCATGTGCGAATGAGCACAATGGCATATAGTCACAAGAACAGTCACAAGTCTCAAATCATCATGTCTCTAACATGGAAAGTAAAACCACTATGTCCAGGGCCTATCTCTATGTCATCATGTCTCTAACATGGAATATAGTAGATGTCAGTGGCCTATGTCAAAATCTCTATGTTGCAGTTTCATAGTTTTCTAAGTTAAGTGCCGCTTGATGACACTTAAGTTTTTCTAAGTCCCAACATAAGTTTAATGTCCATAATTACACTATTTGAACCATATCAACATAAATGGCACACTCCCAGGCGCCCACCAGAACCACTCTCACATGCATACGAAAATAATCCAGAATGCTCTACTATATAGAGTGAAATTTTTATCATACATAAGGCATGCATTTTAAGTGTTCTAAAATTCATAATAATTCTATCTAGCATGATTATGCTTTCAAAAGAATTAAATCAAACCGAAATAGCACTTAGGGGACATTTTTCCCTATGCTCATGAAGCCAAACCCAGCGAATGCGAATAGCGTTGCTCCGAACCGCTAACGAAGCTTCGATTATCACTCATTGAGTCCTAAAAAGCAAACCCTAGGAGTTACAAGCTAAGAAAATGAACCATGAGTTCACACTTTAAGCTTCTATGCATAAGGTAAGGAAAACTCACCTCAAGAGTGCAAATCTTGCTCCAAGCTTCAAATGGAAGCTTGATCCACTCCAAGGCAATCTAAACAAAGGTTCTAAATCCATCAATTAGGTTCTAAAAGCCTTAGATTAAAAACCCCCAAAATCTAACCCTAAGTCCAATATCTAGGGTTTCATCTCACAAAATGCCACAAAAACCGAATCTAGAGGAAGGAATACATTCACATACCTCTAAGAAGCTTCAATCCAAGCTCAAAATGCTCTAGGCTTGAAGTTTGATCCTCCACCAAGCTCCAAAAGGTAAGCTCCAATCTCCAACAATGGTGAGGAGGGCTCTACCAAGCAAAAAGAGCAAAAGAGAGGGTTTAATCCTAAGAAAAACCCAACCAAAACCCTAGAAATGCAAGGGAGTAGAGAGAGAAGCTCATCCTACCTCTTTGCTGCAGTGGGGGTGCTCAAATGGAGCCCTAGGGTGAGGGGGTACACTGATAGAAGCAACAAAATGCTAAAACACCCCTGCAGTTTAAACTGCTCAAAATCGCCAGCCAGACGCAGATAAGCGTATCCGTACCGCATGCACTCGCGAAATGTACCCAAATCCGAGGCTCCTGGGTTGGTGTCCATCACCCATCCCATACCTAAGACAGTAATCCACCCCGTACCGTATAGCAACAATTGCCGCACGCAGACAAAGAACTTTTCCTGTACCGTTACAGACACCCCAGGCTTCAATCCGAGAGCAACCTAAAATCCAACTTTTTGGACTTTAGTGCTTGGGATTCATCCGCTAGCCTCGGTACACGTGCCATAAGTCGGAATACAGTCAACGACCCTCCAGAAAAGTGGAAAGGCTCCGAACTCAAGTCAAAAAATACTCGAACTCCGCAATTTGCGCAAGTCCAGTATGTTACATTGCGTGAGTTCGTGAAGAACTCGAGTATACCTAAACTCTATCTCGCCCTTTCCTGCTTTCTTGCCATTAGTTCTTTTTGCGCCAATTTTCATCGAGCTTTCTTTGTTGGATCTGAAGCTTGTTGTGTTCATCTTGCGCCACCTTGAAAGTGTGCTGACGGGGTGGAACGTGATCGTTGTATCGCCGGAAATAATTGCTGGGGAGTCTAGCACGTGGAGAAGCAATTTCACTTCTGGGACAATGCTCTGCACGCTTCGATCCACAAGCCTTTTCTAATCCTTCTCTTTACAGTATTTATTATTTAGTTTCTTCATCGGATATTTTCCAAAATTGAAATTAGACTTTCGAATTGTCTTACGAAATATTTTAATAAAAAGTCAGAAAGATTGTTCCAACAATCTAGAAGCGAAATGATTCTTTAATTTAATCTTTCTATTTCTTTTATTATAGAAATTAAAATATTTCTTTTCCACTCCTCCATCCACTGAAACTGCAACTACATATATATCTAGAATCGTACCTCCCGTTGACCCCAACATGATTAACCATCACTGTTTAAACCGAATTCTTGTACCATATCTAATAAATTGTATGACATCTACTATAGTGCTAAAATTGCTAGGAAACTTTGGACATTCTTAGAAAATTAGTACGGTCAAGTTGATCCTATCCAGAAGAGATATCAGGTGTCTGATCTAATTAAATTTAAGTTGATAAATAATAAGTCCATGTCTGACCAGCTTCATGATTTTGAGCATATAGTTGAGTAGCTTAGATCTAGTGGTGTAGATCTTGATGAAAGTTTTTTAGTTGCCGTCCTTATATAGATAATTTGCTACCCTCTTGGTCAAACCATGTAAACGATCTTAACCACAATCAAAGAGAACTATCCCTGAATTATATCCTAAGATCCATTAGGATAGAAGAGTCGAACCGAACTAGGGATAAGAAGTCCAGTGAACCTACAACCCAAGCCAACCTAGTAGAGAATCCCAAAAATAAGGGTAGAAACTTCCAGCCTCACCGGAACTTTGAGAAGAAGCCTTTTCACCATAGGAAGTTCAACCCAAACTTTAAGAAACCTAAACCTAAGGAAAGTGGAGGCAACTTTGGTTGCTTTGTGTGTGGGAAGACAGACCACTTTGCGAAGGATTGCTACCTCCGCAGGACTTGACCTTCTGTACCAAAGAAGATGAAGGAAGCTCTACCTGAGCCCTAGATGAATATGCTGACTACTAGGCCTGACCCTTCTGACTCCACTATCAGGTTAGGGTCTAGTTTACCGAATGTTAACCTTGTCTATAGTTCTTCTGATTGATGGATAGATATCAGAGCTAATGTTTATACTTGTTCTGATCATTCATGTTTTTCCACCTATTAGGACTCTTGTGGAGGATCGCTGAACATGGGAATGCAGCCTCTTCTCGTGTGCCAGGGATAGGTCGAGTGGAGTTGAAGCTGCCCTCCAGGAATACCCTAACCTTGCACAGAGTTAGTTCACCATGTTCCCGACCTTAGAAAGAATTTGATTAGTGGTTCTCTTTTAGTTTAGTAGGATTTTAAGTTAGTTTTTGAATGTAATAGGATAGTTATAATAAAAAGAGTGAATTTTGTAGAAAAGCGATTTTTGAGTGATGGTTTATTTAAACTATCTGTGTCTCATCCTATTAATGAAAGCATTTTTGTGATAAATGTTATTTCTGCTAATATATGGCATGAAAGATTAGGACATGTGAATTTTAATACTACCAAAAATTTGATGCATCTTGATTTGATTCCTAAGTTTGATTTACCTAATCATAGATGTGAAATATGTGTGCAAGCTAAGGAGCCTAGGAAACCATTTAAATCTGTTGATAGAGATTGTGATCTTTTAGAATTGGTGCACAGTGATGTTTGTGATGGAAGTAGACATAGTAGAGGTGGAAATAAATATTTTGTGACATTTATAGATGATCATTCAAAATATTATTATGTTTTATTGATCAAATCAAAAGATGAGATTTTAAGCAGATTCAAAATTTATAAAGCTGAAGTTGAAAATCAATTAGATAAGAAAATCAAGATTTTGATGTCTGATCGAAGTAGTGAATATACTTCAAATGAGATGGCTGCTTTCTATCAAGAGTGTAGAATTGTGCATCAAGTGACTGCTCCTTACACACCTCAATCTAATGGAGTTGTTGAACATAAGAATAGGACTTTGATAGATATGGTGAATTCGATGATTATTAGTTTAGGCGCACCCGAGAATTTGTGGGGGGGAGGGGACCGGTCTCTCCCAGGGGGACCGGTCCCTGAGAGCAGAATTTCTACAGTTTGGCAGAATTGCTCCAACTTGCTCTCGAGACCCTACCTCAATGCACTTTTTACATTTTCGACTACTTTGGACTTTCCGAAGCATTCCAGTGCGACCCTTGGTCGATTTCACATGAAGTACAATCCTCGTATCTCGAGAATTCACTTCCTTACAGGCTTCCTGCCGGCTTTCGCATTGAGCATATCAGCATGATTTAGTGACAGTACTTGGGTGTATTCATTGACAACGGGTCAGTTTGGCCACCGACCGGATGTGTACTTATCCAGATGGGTCGTCCAGTGGACGGGTGAATCAGGTCGGTGCAAGCAATGTGACAAGCAACGCTTGAGGTCTGCGGACCAATATGGCAGGCACCAGATTGGGTACAGTTTTGGTTTGGTTACTTTGAGGCATACTCGGCATTGTATTCCTTACAGTAGTAGTTTTTATTACTTGCTTCTTATCATATCTGTTATAGCTACAGTAGTTCTTTTTCGTATCACAGCATCTGTACTCATTTACTTTACCTCCGTTGGTTTTCGTTGATTACGATTTGCCTTCGTGGCCCTATCGTTCCCACGGGAAAACCTTGATTGTGGTTTCTCACTAGGGGTGGAAACGAGCCGAGCTCGAGCGAGCTTACCTCAGCTCAAGCTTGGCTTGAAATTAATTTCGAGCCTAAATTTAGGCTCAAGCTCGGCTTGAAATTAATTCGAGCCGAGCTGGAGCGAGCCTAACTTCGAGTCGAGTGAGCTCGAGCCCTAAACGAGCCGCTTGAAATTTTTAACATCGTGCAATCTATAATTTAATTTTTATAAAACATTATCTCAAATTTGATACAAAAAATATCTAATAGTTCAACATATAAAATGAATGCATAAAATATGATATTATAATATTATAAAAATTAGGAAAAATAACTCTACGAGCGAGTGAAAAAGAGAGAGAGAACAATTAGAGTAGAATTTTACTGGTTTGATTTTGTGGGCCCAATAATCTAAATTCTATATAGATATAATTAAAATACATAATATATATTATTTTATATAATTAAAGTATATATTATATATAATTATATATAGAGAGAGTTCGGCTGCTATATTGTTTTGAGTATAGATCCATTTATACTCATCAGTTTTCGACCGTTAGATTTATTCTTTTAACTATTTTAATCATAGGAGGCCACTATCATCCTAATCGCACATCCAACGACCGAAAATTTATAAGTATAAAGAGATCTATACTTATAAGAGTATAGTAGTCCTATACTATTTTATAATATTATACATATATTTAGACTATTATACTATATTAATAGTGCAAATGGCTTGCTATTAGGTTTTCGGCCCTTGTATGAAGGGATGGGCGGTCAAGATGATAGTAGCCCCCTAGGGTTCAGTTGGTGGCTAGTTGAATAGTGTGATCTAACAGATGAAATTGGCCAAAGGGGTAGATCTAACGGCAGAAACTCGAGAATACAAAATACTTGGTACTATCGGTAGTACAGTAGCTGAACTCTATATATATAGGTAAATCTAACGGTAGAAACCTCGATTGCACAAAATGCTCAGTACTATCACTAGTATAGATAGTATAGTAGCCAGAATATATATAGAGAGAGAGTCTGGCTACTATATTATCGATAGTACAAAATGCTTAGTGCTATCGAATTTCATACCGTTAGATCTAACCCTCTGACCATTTTCACCTATTAGATTATACTATTCAACTAATCTTCCACTCAATTCTAGAGAATTACTATCATCCTAACTACACATCTCATCATCCAATGACCGAAAACCTAACAGCAAGTAGTTGGTACTATTAATAGTATTGTAGACTATATATATATATTCGAGCTTTTCGAGCTTTTCGAGCCTAATTCGAACGAGCCTAGTAATACTCAAGCTCGGCTTGAAATTAATTTCGAGCCTAAATTTAGGCTCAAACTCGGCTTGGAATTAATTCGAGCCGAGCTCGAGCGAGCCAAATATCGATAATTACAAACATGTATATTCATGAAGCACACCAAGTTAGAGAACCCATATACCTTATTTATAGACTTTAAAATCAATTAGATTTGGATTAGAAAGATTTTTAATTTTTACCATCTGTACCGGTACAAATTCTATAGTGTTACCGGTAACACAATGGCGGAAGATAGAATTTTCGAAGCCTTGTTACCGGTGATAGCTTTGATGGTTATACCGGTATAGCCTTGATGGTTATACCGGTACAAAAACCAATATGTACCGGTACACTTTGTAATTTTTCCTGAATTTTTACTTTTCGAAAATTACAAACCTACCGGGAGGTGGTGGACCGCGCGCTCATCGTGGAGAGCGGCGCGGCGGTAGTTCAGCAGCGGCGCGAAGGTATGGACAAGGGTAAGGGCAGGAGGCCCGCGGCTGAGGGTGCAAGCCAGACGCACTCTAGGAGGCCGCCGAAGCACCCCAGGAGCCAGCAGCGCAGCCAAGGCGCACCGACTCAGCGAGGAGGACCGGACCGACGCCGGCCTCCCCAGTGTGTGATCTACGGTGGTCCTCACCACCTGCCGCAGTGTCCACAGTGGTCAGGCAGGTGCTTCTAGTATGGCCAGGAGGGCCATATCCGGACCGAGTGCCCGAGAGGTTCGTCACCGGCACCGTCATCTGCATCGGCACCGGCTCTACCAGCCGCCAGCCAGGGGACCCCGTCGACGCAGTACCAGACTGGGCGGCCGACCGTCCAGCGCCAGAGCGAGGGGTCACGTCTGGCGCCTAGTGGGCGCATGTACGCCGCGTAGACCGAGGCGGCAGCGACAGCTGAGGATGTGGTGGCAAGTATCATTTTACTTGATGGCATTAGAGTACGTGCATTATTTGATACCGGTGCATCACATTCATTCATAGATTGACTGTTTGCCGAGTTGCATGGCATCCATTTAGTTCCCTTACTGCATCCAGGACATATTGTTGTACCCGACCACATTGTGGACGTGCGAGAGTTTTGCCCCAGTTGTCCTATCCGGGTAGGAGATGGGATCATGCCCGTGGATTTGCGTGTTGTGCGCAAGCTGGGGGAGTTCGATGTGGTTCTGGGCATGGATTGGTTGACCAGATATTACGCCACAATCAATTGTAAGAATCGAACGGTTACTTTCAGAGAACCGGGTCAGAGTGAGATGTTGTTTAGAGGATGCCAGAGTTCGCTTTTTGCGATGACGATCAGCTCGTCTCGAGCTAGGCAGCTGATCAGTAGAGGATGCGTAGCCTATCTGGCTAGTATCGTGCTGAGGGGTGGGGATGACACCCCTGGGATCGAGGATATCCCGTGGTACGGGAGTTTCAGGACGTGTTTCCAGCGGAGCTACTAGGCATGTCACCTGATAGGGAGATCGAGTTTGTGGTAGATCTCGTCCTCGGGACTATCCAATCTCGAAGGCACCATATAGGATGGCACCGGCAAAGTTAAAGGAGCTGAGGGCACAGTTGCAGGATCTTTTGGACAAAGGCTTCACTCGACCGAGTGTGTCACCTTGGGGAGCACCGGTCCTGTTTGTGAAGAAGAAGAACGGATCACTTCACCTTTGCGTGGACTAGCGTGAACTTAATAAAGTCACGATCAAGAATAAGTATCCGTTGCCGAGGATTGATAATCTTTTTGATCAACTTCAGGGATCTTGTGTGTACTCCAAGATAGATTTGCAGTCGGGATACCACCAATTAAAGATTGCACCTGGAGATGTGGCAAAGACGGCTTTTAGAATACGGTATGGTCATTATGAGTTTACAGTTATGTCGTTTGGGCTTACTAATGCCCAGACAACTTTTATGGATCTAATGAACCGTATTTTCAAGTCTTATCTAGACAGGTTCGTTGTGGTGTTCATCGACGACATCTTGGTTTATTCCCGAACTGATGCGGATCACGAGGAACACTTGAGAGTGGTACTTCAAGTGCTTCGGAAAAAGAAGTTGTTTGCCCAGCTGAAGAAATGTGAATTCTGGCTTCGAGAAGTAGCTTTTCTGGGACATGTAATTTCAGGATCAGGCATTGCAGTGGATCCTAGGAAAATTGAAACCATTGAGGATTGGCCAAGACCGACGAGCGTTACCGAGATTAGGAGTTTGCTTGGTTTGGCCGGCTACTATCGGAGATTTGTTGAGGGTTTTGCGAAATTGACTACTCCCCTCACGAGGCTCGCGCATAAGGGAACCAAGTTCATTTGGAGTGATGCTTCCTTTAATGGATTGGGTTGTGTCTTGATGCAGGACGGGAAAGTGATCGCGTATGCTTCTCGCCAATTGAAGGAGTATGAAAGGAACTGCTCTACTCACGACTTGGAGTTGGCGGCCGTAGTCTTTGCATTGAAGCTATGGCGCCACTATCTATATGGCGAGCAATGTGAAGTATATACGGATCACAAGAGTTTGAAATATCTTTCCACTCAGAAGGAACTAAACTTGAGGCAGCGCAGATGGTTGGAGCTCCTCAAGAATTATGATTTGATGATTCTCTACCACCCAGGCAAGGCTAACGTGGTGGCGGATGCGCTAAGTCGAAAATCGACCGAGAACTTAGCGATGCATGTTGTAGCTCAACCGCAGTTGATCGAGCAGATGAAGTGATTGGAGTTGGAGGTAGTGGCTCCTGATACACTTTGAGATTGATGATCTTGGTAGTGCAACCTACACTTATGGATAAAATTAAAGAAAAGCAAGCTCTTGACTTGGAGTTGCAAAAGATTCGGGACAAAATGGTTGATGGTTGCACCGGCGATTTCCTTGTGGACGACCAAGGATTGATGCACTTTTGTGGGCGGCTATGTGTGCCAGCTGATTCGGGACTTAGAGAGGATATCCTTCGGGAAGCACACCGAGCACCATATGCTATTCATCCAGGAGGCACCAAGATGTATAAGGACTTGAAGTTGCTCTATTGGTGGCCTGGGATGAAGAAGAATGTTGGCGAGTTCGTCGCCAGATGTCTAACTTGCCAACAAGTGAAAGCTGAACATCGAGTTCCAGCGGAAAAACTTCAGAGTTTGCCTATTCCCGTGTGGAAGTGGAGAAGATCACCATGGACTTCGTGTCAGGATTGCCTCGTTCTCAAGCGGGGCATGATGCTATTTGGGTGATCGTGGATAGGTTGACGAAGTCGGCGCACTTCATACCTATTCATACTACTTAGACAGGAGAGAAGCTCGCACAAGTGTACCTTGATGAGATTGTGCGACTTCATGGAGTACCTACATCGATTGTATCAGACAGGGACACCCGCTTCGTGTCACATTTCTGGAGGAGTCTGCAGGACGCCTTAGGTACTCGACTGGACTTCAGCACTGCTTTCCACCCCCAGAGTGACGGGCAGTCAGAGCGCACCATACAGACTCCTGAGGATATGCTTCGAGCCTGTGTGATCGACTTTCAGGAAGGATGGTCGCAGCATCAACCGATGTCAGAGTTTGCTTATAACAACAGTTACCAAGCAAGCATCAAGATGGCACCATTCGAGGCACTCTATGGACGGAAGTGTAGATCGCCACTTCATTGAAGTGAAGTTGGCGAGAGATTGGCTTTAGGCCCAGATGTCCTTCAGGAAGCAAAGGACAAGGTTCGCATTGCTAGGGAGCAGTTGTTGACAGCCCAGAGTAGGCAAAAGAGTTATTCCGATAGGCGCCGACGAGACTTGGAGTTTCAGATTGGAGATCATGTCTTTTTGAAAGTCTCGCCGTCTAAAGAAATCAAGAGATTTGGGATTCAGGGCAAGTTGAGCCCCCGGTTTATAGGACCATATGAGGTTTTGGAGCGTGTAGGCCCGGTAGCATATAGACTTGCTCTACCACCGAACCTATCGGGTGTACACAACGTCTTTCATGTATCGGTCCTTCGGAAATACATCCATGATGCGGCTCATGTTTTGAATGCGGTACCCATTGAGCTGAGGGAGGATTTGAGCTTCGAGGAGTAACCAGTGAAGATCTTGGCTCGTGAAGTGAAGAAGTTGCGGAATCGGGACATTCCGTATGTGAAGGTCCTTTGGAGCAACCACGAGGAGCGGGAGGCCACGTGGGAGCTTGAGAGCGTCTTGTGGGAGCACTATCCCCATCTCTTTCAGATGGAGTCTTGAGGTATGAGTTCGCTTTCGAGTTTCGCGGACGAAACTCCTTTTTAGGAGGGGTGAATGTAACATATTGGACTTGCGCAAATTGCGGAGTTCGAGTATTTGACTTGAGTTCGGAACCTTTCTACATTTTCTGGAAGGTTGTTGACAGTGTTCCGACCTATAGTTTGAATCCCGAGAACGATGGTTTGCATCTTGGCACCAAAATCGAAAGTCGAAATTTTGGCAAGTTCTCAGATTGGGATTTTTGGGCTTTGTACCGGTACAGGCTGGTGGTTGTACCGGTACAGCCATGATGGCTACACCGGTACACATTGGGATTTGTACCGGTATACTTGGCCGAGCGTGGGCAACCCGAGGCTCGGGTTTGGCCTTTTCGCAGGATCTGTACCGGTACAGTTTCCCGTGTACCGGTACACTTTGGCAGCCTGCGTGCAGTTTGAACTGCAGAAGGTTTTCTGCGTTTGTAGCCTATCTATCAGTAACCCCCCGCCCCTAGGGCATCCCCCTGAGTTCAAAGCAGCAAGGAGAAAGGTGAGAGTGCTCTCCACACCTCCCCTTTCCATCTCTTTGATTTTGCTTTGGTTTTTGAGGATTAAAACCCTCCTTTTTGCTCATTTTTGCTTGGTAGAGGCTTTTCTACCATTGTACGTTGGAGGCTTGGAGCATACGGTTGGAGCTTCGTGGAGGATCAATCTTTAAGCCTAGGGCATTTTGAGTTTGGATTGGAGCTTCTTAGAGGTAAGTTACAAGTTTCCTTCCTCTAGATTTGGATTTTGGTGGTTTCTTTGAGTAGAAACCCTAGAATGGGATTCTAGGGTTAGATTTTGGGAATTTTCGATTTGAGGGCTTTGGGACCTAATTGATGAGTTTAGAACCTTTGTTTAGGTTGGATTGGAAGGACTCTAACTCCCATTTGGAGATCGAGTGAGTTTCCTTCGCATCCGGTTAGTTTTCTTCACCCTTTTGTAGAGTTTCTTAAAGATTGAACTCACGGTTTGTCGTATGAGGTTGTAACTCCTATGGTTTGCTTCTTAGGGCACTAGGAGCAACAATATAAACTTCGTTAGCATTTCAGATCAACGCTTGGAGCTTTCGGTGGGTTTGGCTTCACGAGTATAGGAGAAAATGTCTCCTATGTGGTTTCTCGTTATCAATAAATTATTTGGCATTCATATTCATGCTAGATAGAATTTATATAAATTTTAGAACACTTAAAATGCATGCCTTATGTATTATGAAAATTTCACGCTATGTAGTATTGCATTATGCGGTATTTTGCATGCATGTGAGGGTGGTTCTTATGGGCACTTGGGAATGTGCCTCTTATGTTTGATATAGCTCAAATAATGTATTTGTAAACATTAAACTCATGTTCGGACTTAGAAAGATTAAGTGTCATCAAGGGGCACTTAACTTAGAAAACTGTGAAACTGCAACATAGAGACATTGATCTAGGCCATTGGACATCTATTATATTCCATGTTAGAGACATGATGACATAGAGATAGGCCTTGGACACAGTAGTTTTACTTTCCATGTTTTAGACACGACGACTTGGTACTTGAGACGGATCTACGATTACATTGCCATTATGCTCATTTGCACATGCTTGTGAGGGTCGCTCCCTACAAGCCGGCACTCCGGAGTTGGCCAACGCGATACTTATTCGCCGTGCGGGATTGGGCGCCGAAGTAAATTGTCATAGGATAGGCTCATTCCTAGGGATGTTGACTACAACGGGGCCATTAGGCTTGGCATCGGCTAGACAGCCTTCGGGTGGGTCTTCAGGCCAGACAGCCTACGGGCGGGTTTTATGAGATTTAAACTAAAGTAGTTTAATTGTCATTGGACATTGATTAGAGTAGTAAAATTTGACACTTCACTTTTGCATTATGGACATGGGACTAGTTGGTTATATTTACTATTCATGCTTAGAATAGTTGCTTACTTATGCTCATTCATGCTATGTAGAGATATCATACTTTAGCATTTTACTTGTTTATTTTCTTATACTTATCCACTTACTTGTTTCGTTTTGGGCCTAGTGGAGCATGTAACTGAAGTCAGTAATTGCCCACTGGGAACTATTATTTAATAGTTCTCACGTCCTCTGTTTCTTATGTGTTATAGAGCCTTCGGCACCGGCGGAGGCACGGGATCGCGGCAAGGGGGTCGCTGTAACATACTGGACTTGCGCAAATGGCGGAGTTCGAGTAATTGACTTGAGTTGGGAGCTTTTCCAGATTTTTCTGGAGGGTCGTTGACTGTGTTCCGACCTATGGCACGTGTACCGAAGTTATGGGATGAATCCCCAGCACTAAATTCCAAAAAGTTGGATTTTAGGTGGCTCTCGGGTTGGAAATTCTGTGCCTTGTACCGGTACAAAATGGTGTCTATACCGGTACAAATTGATGGCTATACCGGTACAGACCGAAATTTATACCGGTATAAAAGGGCAGACTTGGCAAACCGAGGCTCGGGTTTGGCTGTTCGCAGGGTTTATACCGGTACAAAATGGATTTGTACCGGTACAAGCTGGCAGAATGTGAGCAGACCGAACTGCGGGGGGTTTTGGCTATTGTAGCCTTTCTATTTGACACCCCACGCCCCTTAGGGCTTCTCCTGAGCTGAGCACAAGAGGAGACAAGGTAGGAAGACCCTTCCCTTCATCTCTTTGGTTTAGGATGGATTTTCGATGGGTTTTCTTGAGTTTTAAACCCTCTCCTTTGCTCTTTTTGCTTGATAGAGCCTCTACCACTATTGTTGGAGCTTGGAGCTTGGTGGTTGGAGCTTTGTGGTGGATCAAGCTTCAAGCATAGGACTTTTTGAGCTTGGGTTAGAGCTTCTTAGAGGTATGTGAACGATTTCCTTCCTCTAGTTTCGGATTTTGTGGGCTTCTTTGAGATGAAATCCTAGAATGGGATTCTAGGGTTAGGATTTGGGAATTTTCGATTTAGGGCCTTTGGGACCTAATTGATGGGTTTAGAACTTTGGTTTAGGTTGGATTGCAAGGACTCTAACTCCCATTCGGAGATCGAGAGGGTTTCCTTCGCATTCGGTGAGTTTTCTCCAACCTTTTGTAGAGTTCCTTAAAGTGTGAACTCAAGGTTTATCTTCTTAGCTTGTAACTCCTAGGGTGTGCTTTCTAGGACTCAATGAGTGATTATCAAAGCTTCGTTAGCGATTCGGGTTGGCGATATTCGCACTCTGTGGGTTTGGCTTCATGAGCATAGGAGCAAATGGCTCCTAAGTGCTTATTCGATTTGATTTAATTATTTTGAATGCATATTCATGCTAAATAGATTTATTATGAATTTTGAGTCACTTAAAATGCATGCCTTATGTATGATTAAAATTTCACTCTATATAGTAGAGCAATCTGGGTTAAATAGCAAGCATGTGGGGTGATTCCTGTGGGCTCCTGGGAGTGTGTCATTTATGATGTTATAGCTTAATTAATGTAGTTGTGAACATCAAACTCTTGTTGGAACTTAGAAGAGCTTAAGTGTCATCAAGCGGCACTTAACTTAGAAAATTATGAAACTACAACATAGAGACTTGACATAGGCCACGGGACATCTATTATTTCCATGTTAGAGACATGATGACATAGAGATAGGCCTTTTGGACACTTGTATATTCCATATTAGAGACATGACGAATTGAGACACATGACGAGTTTGTGACTATATGCCATTGTGCTCATTCGCACATGCTTGTGAGGTCAAGCTCCTAAGGCACTCCGGAGTTGGCCAACGCGTTTCATGTATTCGCCGTGCGGGATTGGGCGCCGAAGTGGATTGCCGTGGGACAGTCTCATTCTTAGGGTGGGAATGTTGACTAGTACGGGGCCATTAGGCTCGGCATTTGGGCTAGGCAGCCTTCGGGTGGGCATCGGCCATATCGCCTTCGGGCTGGATCTTGCTGTACTTAAACTTATTGTAGTTTAAAGAAAACTGTGGACTTTGACTAGAATAGTGAACTTTAACACTTTACTATCACTTGTGGACATTATAGACCTTGATTAGAATAGTAAACTTAATCTTTTACTATCAAGTTGGGAACTTCATGTTATTTATAATGCTTTCTATTCATGTTTAGAATAGCGTATTTACTTGAGTAGTTTTCATGCCAAGTAGAGATATCATGCTTTAGTAGCTTACTCGTTATTTATTTCGCTTACACTTACTTGTTCGTTTTGGGCCTAGTGGAGCATGCAACTGAAGTCAGTAATTGCCCACTGGGAACTATTTTTAATAGTTCTCACGCCCCCTGTTTCTTGTGTGTTTCAGAGCCTTCGGCACCGGCGGAGGCACGAGATCGCGGCAAGGGAGTCGCGTCTAGTTAGCTCATAGCTAGCTTCTTTTGCCACTACTGTTTAGGTGGTTTTCCTCTCTTTTGTGTTTTTGTGAGAGAGTGATTTTTGTATCCATTTATAGAGACCACCATGTATTATGTTAGTTTTTACTTTGGGATCTTTGGTTGTACCTCTTTTATGGTTCTTAGTGGAATCTTGGTACTTTTATTTATCTACTTCTTGTATGCTTCTTAGTTTAGAATTCTAGTTGTTACACTGCTCTGATGCTTCTAGATTCTTCTTATTTTGGTGGTTATTTATCGTTTTTGTTAGACGCCTTGTATGTTGTAAACATACGGCGGGTCTGGGCACGCGCCGGGCGGGCTTCCGCTGGGTCCCGGGGTGTGACAGTCGCCGAGCTTGATAGCTTCTTCTTACCACTGCTTAGGTGGTCTATTTCTCTCTTTTTGTGTTTTGTGTGAGAGCGAGATTTTTATATCCATGTTTAGAGACCACCATATACTCTTTTATAGTTTTTGATTATGGAAATTCTTGTTGTCTTTACTTTATAGCTTCTTAGTGATGTTGGTATCTTATTGTTTCCTATTTTAGTATCTAGTTGTCTTTGTCGCTCTGATACTTCTAGATGCTCTTCTTTCATTATTTTATTTATCGTTTTGGTAGACGCCTTGTATGCTTTAGACGTACGGTGGGTCTGGGCACGCGCCGGGCGGGCTTTCGCCGGGTCCCGGGGCGTGACAGTGTCATGCCCCGCGCCCCGCCTATTTGGTCGGGTTCGGGAACGTCGACAGACCGCCGAACGGACAGAGTTTTCCGTATACGTTCTAGGCGTCGCAATCAATACAATTCACGAAGGTTCTAGCCCGGTAGCGTATAGACTTACTCTACCGCCGAACCTATCGGGTGTGCACAACGTATTCCATGTATCGGTCCTTCGAAAGTATATTCATGATCCGGCTTATGTATTTGATGCTACACCATTGAAGTTGAGTGATGATCTAAGCTTCGAGGAGCAACCCGTGAAGATATTGGCTCGCGAGGTAAAAAAACTGCAGAACCGGGAGCTTTCTTATGTGAAAGTCTTGTGGAGCAACCACAAGGAGCGGGAGGCCATGTGGGAGCTTGAGAGCGCACTGCGAGAGCGCTATCCCTATCTTTTCCAGATGGAGTCGTGAGGTATGGCTTTAATTTCGAGTTTCGTGGACGAAATCTTATTTTAGGAAGGGTGAATGTGACGCACTGAACTTTCGCAAATTGCAAGGTTCGAGTGTTGGATGTGGGTTCTGAGCTTTTCCATACTTTCTGGAGGGTCGTTGACTGTGTTCCGTGTAAGTTACGGGGAAGCCCCAAGGATCTATCTAGATTGTATCCGACACCTAGAGGGGGGTGAATAGGTGTACCGGCCAAAATCCACAAATCTCGATGCTTTAAAAAGTAATGCGGAAAATAAAAAGCACACCGAGATTTACGTGGGAAAACTCCAAACTCGGAGTAAAAAACCCACGGGACCAACACGCGAATAAACAATCAATAAGAGAAAAGATTACAAGGTGATACCGAACTCCACGGACTCGACCTCTCTAACTCTCCAATGGATCTCCGCGCAATCCTCCTTCGGGTTGTCCACGCCCTCACGTTCGAGTCCACGAACGCCACCACTTCGAATCCACGAAGCTTCTACACGCCGAATCCACGACGCCACTCGAATCCACGAGCCAACGATCCGAATCCACGAACCGCCTTCAATGTGCCGAATCCACGACGCTTCACGATTGTATCATGAATATGGTGATCCTTCGCTTAGGAGTATCGTAGAAAACCGAAGAAGAAGACGCCAAGCGAAGCGTAGATCAAATCGACATATAATTGAGAAATTATGATATCTCGATTTGATCTAGAATAGGCTATTTTGTAGAAAATAGGTTTTAGATGAATTCCTAGCCTCTAGGGTTTCTCAAACATGTATCTTCATGTTGTTGTACATAGAATTAGAGAACCCAAGACCTTATTTATAGGTTTAGAAAACATAGAGATAGACTAGGATTCGAAAACATGTTTTTAAAACCTATTAGAAGACTTAGAGATAAATTAGGATTTGAAAATATATTCTTAAACCAATTAGAAGACTTAGAAATTGACTAGGATTGTAAAAATCTGATTTTTAAAAGATTTCACGCAACCAATATCCGGTCTTCATAGTGATGTCCGGTCTTCAATGTCCGGTCCTGAGATGCTCGACCGGTCCACAGCGTCGTCAATTTTTTCGGAGCCAACCGAGACCGGACAATACCAAGAATGTCCGGTCTTGACTTGCGTAACTCAAATTCTCATGGTACTGAGACCGGACATATCCACAATGTCCGGACATTCATTAATAGTACGCACTGTCAAGCCTGTGGCATCCGGACATGCCTCCAATGTCCGGATATTGATACTTGAAAACCTTAGTTTTGAAAATTCATTAGTTTAAAAGTATTCCAAGTCTTCCAAACACTATTTTCTTTGTTTAGATCACCATATTATGATTTAAAACCTTACCTAGGCATCGTGATTCAACTTCGTTGCTTTCTTCGAAGTCTAGGATTCTTCAACCATCTTCGATCCGCTCAAATCCTTCAAGACTCCGACTCAAAACACAAGTCACGAAACTTGCCAACACAAAATCCGTAACAATCTCCCCCTTTGGCAATTTCGTGACAAAACACAAAAACTAAAAATACATCATCATAAAGACAAACGAAGTTCAATGTCATCACCAAAACATCAAACTTCTCGCGTGTAATCCAAATACAATTTTAAATCCAAAAATACATCAAAACTCCTAAAACAAACTCTATGACTTAGACGCAAGGAGTCTTGAAGTCTTCAAAGACCTGCAAAAAAAATTTACTTTCTCCACGAACAAAGTTAGTAGAAAAAAAATATCATTAAAAATCTTTACATCATTTGTTCGTGCATCTTATCATATAAAAATCTCTACCCCTTTGATCTTCTATTCAAGTTTTTCTTTTCTTCTCCCCCTTTTTGTCAAAAATTGCCAAAAGAGAGTGCAAAAATAGAGTGCAAAAATAGAGAGAGCACCAATAATATTTGTGCATGAACACGATATATAGATTAAAACAAAATCCTCCAAAATCAAAAGAATTTCATAAAAATTAATGATTTTACTCCAAAAATCATTATGATGAAAATAAATTATTATTTGATTTCAAAAGACATCAAATCATCAAAATTTGATATTAAAGAAAATCTAATATTTTTAAAACATCACGACGCAAATTGATGAAAAATAATTTCTAAAAATTTAGCAAAATTGACACCAATTTGTCCCAACACGTTCAAAATAGAGATTTAGCTAATAAACACCGGGGGTGGCTCTTTGAGCATCTTTTTCAATCTACCACCTTATAACGCCGAAAATTCTAAAATATTCACATATATTTTTTTCAACCTTTTCGGTTTTTCATATAATTACCCATGTGGTAGCTTCACCCACGTACCGGACGACCGGGGTGGTAGCTCTTTCCTCCATGTGGTGGTAGTTTTCACACTCCTTTCGGATGTAACTCTTTCCACATCTTTATAATCATAGGAGTTTTCTCCCTTTTTTTTTTATAATATTCAAACTCCCCCTAAACTAGACAATCTCACATTTGAAAATAATTTTGACGAATTTTAGTCAATTAAGAAAATATCCATCAATTATATTCAACATTCACAACCAAGATGAATTTAAAAACCAAGAGATTAAAAATAATTTCAAAATTTTGATGAATGTATATATAAAAAAATCACATATTAAGTTATCGTCAAAATACCAATAAGTGGAGTAAAAACGACAATTAATATGTATTTAATTTGATTTGAAATGTCTTTGAATACCGGTTAATGCACTTTGAAAAACCTTTGATCTCTCCCTCTTTGAAATCTCTCTCTCTCATTTGACATCCCTTTTTTTTTACTTTTGAATCTCATCTCTCTCATCATGACGATTTTGAAACACATAGAATTTCAAGTATCAAAAATCCGTCTAAACATGTAATGCCATGAATAAAAGTATGAAATATGCACCAATCAAAGCATTACGAAAACAAATTAGAGAGAAAAGCATGGAAAGATATCACCTTTCCGAATCCAAACTTGTCGGATTTTCTGTTGCTTTGGCTTGTTGACGTGAGGCTTGATTTGCTTTGATTTTTGATCAACCGTTGATGGTTGCGATGGTTGAAACTTCGGTTGATATTGTCGTTGAGACTTAAAAACCCAAACCGCTTGTGGCTTCGATTTAGAAATCCGGTTCGGTTGTGGTACTTGACTAACTTGATTTTTCCTTTGATTCCGTGGGGGAAGTCGAGTACTAGATAATACCAATTGAGATTTCCGAGTTGCCGATTGATTCTTCTTTGTCTTGTTCGGACAACTCCTTTTGATGTGTCCTTTGATGCCACATCTATGACACACCTTGTCTTTTAAATTTGTTGAGACTTTCAATGTCGACACTCAACATATGTCCGTTCGTAGCCGAGACCAACCTTGTTCGTTTGACCCAAACCGAGCATGTGATCCAATTTCTTCGATCCGGAAGAAAATTGTTGAAGATCGGATTTGAGTTGATGAACTTGCTTGATTAAGACTTGATTAGATGTGTAGGTTTCCTTGAATTGTTGCTCCAAAAATCTAATCTTGTCTTTAGATGATTTGATCGTTAATTCCGCTTCTTCTAGCTTCTTTTGGAGGACCGAATTGTTGTTTAGGATAGATTCCCGTTCCTCCTCAAGAGCTTTATTCATGGTCTTCAAATTATTATTCTCCTCTTCAAAATCAAATAATTGTCTTCTCAACTTCTTATTAAACTTCGCCATCTTTTTCGATTCGATAAGAAGTTGATTGTATGCCTCCTCCAAATCATCGTCGTTTGATTCCTCCTCACTTTCGCCGTTGTCACTCGAAGATCCATGCAAAGAAGGAGAAACATTCGAATTAGTAACAATAGAGGATAAACAAGTAATATTAGAGGAAGGCAAAGAAGACTTAGAAACTAAAGCAATATGATCTTTTTCTTCACCACTTGAAGATGAATCACCCGAAGTAGAATCATCCCAAGTTTTTGCTTGCAAAGCCTTTTGTTTATAAGTCTTCTTTGAAGGACAATCCGTTGCTATATGGCCGTAGCCTTTGCACTTGAAGCATTGGATCTCCCCTTCAAATTCATCTTTCTCTTTTAAAGATTTTGCAAATTTTTTATCTTTAGATTTTGAGGATGAAGAAGTTTTAGAAAAAGATTTTTGTTTCGAAGATGAAGCATCGTTCTTCTTTCGGAAGTTCCGTCGGAATTTCTTCGTGAGGAGCGCCAATTGTTGTTCAAAATCCTCAAGTGAAATATCTCCGTCGGAATCCGTGTCGTTGTCTTCTTCCTTTGTTGATTTGAGTGCAATCCCTGTGCTTTTAGAAAAAGACTTGGAAGAAGATTGGTTAGTAGGAAAAGTCATCTCGTACGTTTGTAAAGCGCCTACTAACTCTTCGACTTTCATCTCATCCGGATGCTTTACCGTTTCAATTGCGGCAACTTTTGCCCTAAAGCGTTCCGGTAGAGTTCGAAGAATTTTTCTAACAATTTTAGAGTCCGGGATCTTCTCTCCCAAATTAGCACATGTATTAATAATGTCTTGAAATCTAGTATAATAATCGGTAAAAGATTCATACTCCTCCATACGAATAGAATCAAATTGACTAGTCAACATTTGGAGCTTTTGAATTTTTACTAGACTTGTACCCTCATGTGTAATTTGTAGAGTATCCCAAATTTCCTTGGCGGTTTCACACGCCGAAACACGAGTAAACTCCGTTTGCGATAAAGCATTGAATAAAGCATTAATTCCTTTACCGTTAAACGAAGATGACTCCCTTTCATCTTTAGTCCACTTGTTTCGTGGTTTCGAGACGGTAGCATTATCGACCACTTCGGTAGGATGTTTCCATCCGAATTCTATCGCTTGCCATACCCGCTCATCGATCGCTATTAGAAAAGCTCTCATGCGAACTTTCCAATAGGCATAATTAGTGCCGTCGAAGAGCGGTGGTCGATTAATGTTTCCACCTTCGGCCATGATAACAATTTATCTAGATCCCGCTCTGATACCACTTGTAAGTTACGGGGAAGCCCCAAGGATCTATCTAGATTGTATCCGACACCTAGAGGGGGGTGAATAGGTGTACCGGCCAAAATCCACAAATCTCGATGCTTTAAAAAGTAATGCGGAAAATAAAAAGCACACCGAGATTTACGTGGGAAAACTCCAAACTCGGAGTAAAAAACCCACGGGACCAACACGCGAATAAACAATCAATAAGAGAAAAGATTACAAGGTGATACCGAACTCCACGGACTCGACCTCTCTAACTCTCCTATGGATCTCCGCGCAATCCTCCTTCGGGTTGTCTACACCCTCACGTTCGAGTCCACGAACGCCACCACTTCGAATCCACGAAGCTTCTACACGCCGAATCCACGACGCCACTCGAATCCACGAGCCAACGATCCGAATCCACGAACCGCCTTCAATGTGCCGAATCCACGACGCTTCACGATTGTATCATGAATATGGTGATCCTTCGCTTAGGAGTATCGTAGAAAACCGAAGAAGAAGACGCCAAGCGAAGCGTAGATCAAATTGACATATAATTGAGAAATTATGATATCTCGATTTGATCTAGAATAGGCTATTTTGTAGAAAATAGGTTTTAGATGAATTCCTAGCCTCTAGGGTTTCTCAAACATGTATCTTCATGTTGTTGTACATAGAATTAGAGAACCCAAGACCTTATTTATAGGTTTAGAAAACATAGAGATAGACTAGGATTCGAAAACATATTTTTAAAACCTATTAGAAGACTTAGAGATAAATTAGGATTTGAAAATATATTCTTAAACCAATTAGAAGACTTAGAAATTGACTAGGATTGTAAAAATCTGATTTTTAAAAGATTTCACGCAACCAATGTCCGGTCTTCATACTGATGTCCGGTCTTCAATGTCCGGTCCTGAGATGCTCGACCGGTCCACAGCGTCGTCAATTTTTTCGGAGCCAACCGAGACCGGACAATACCAAGAATGTCCGGTCTTGACTTGCGTAACTCAAATTCTCATGGTACTGAGACCGGACATATCCACAATGTCCGGACATTCATTAATAATACGCACTGTCAAGCCTGTGGCATCCGGACATGCCTCCAATGTCCGGATATTGATACTTGAAAACCTTAGTTTTGAAAATTCATTAGTTTAAAAGTATTCCAAGTCTTTCAAACACTATTTTCTTTGTATAGATCACCATATTATGATTTAAAACCTTACCTAGGCATCGTGATTCAACTTCGTTGCTTTCTTCGAAGTCTAGGATTCTTCAACCATCTTCGATCCGCTCAAATCCTTCAAGACTCCGACTCAAAACACAAGTCACGAAACTTGCCAACACAAAATCCGTAACATTCCGACCTATAACACAAGTCCCGAGATTAGCGGTTGAAAACTATGCACCAAAGTCTAAAAAGTTAGATTTTGGATAGCTCTCGAATTGCATTTTCGGGCATCTGTACCCATACAGACTTGATGGTTGTACCGATACAGGCTTGATGGTTGTACCGGTACACTTTGAATTTTGTACCGGTACAGAGGATATTTTCTCTCAAATCCGAGACTCGGGTTTGGCAGTTTCGCATGATTTGTACCGGTACACTTTTTCCTTGTACCGGTACACTTTGGTAGTTTTTAACATACCGAAACTGCAGGGGTGTAGATGCGATTTGGCACTTCTATTTACAGCACCCATACCCCTTGAGGCCTTTTTTGTGCTGAGAAGAGAGGAGAGAAAGGTAAGAGCACTTCTTCCCTTCCCTCCTTTGATTTGTTTGGGTTTTGGGTGGATATCTAAGGGACTAATCATCTCTTTGCTCTCTTTTTGCCTTGTGGTGCATACTCCACCACGAGAGAAGGGTGGAAGCTTGGACTTGGAGCTTGTTGAAGGAAAAATCTTCAACTTTGATGGTATTTGAGCCTTGATTAGAGCTTCTAAGAGGTAAGCAACTTATCATCTTCCTCTAGTTTGGGATTTTGAGCTCTCTTTTGGTAGAAACCCTAATTTTGGAGATTTAGGGTTTATTTTGGAGCTTTGTGACTTGGGGCCTTTTGAACTCAATTGATTGGTTTGGAACCTTGATTTAGGTTGCATTGGAAGGGATTTAGCTTCCATTTGAGGATTTGTGACGGATTTCTACACATTATGTGAGTTTTTCCTTATCTTTTACCTTGATGTTTAAAGATTGAACTCGTGGTTCATCTTTTGAGGTTGAAACTTGTGACGCACTGAACTTTTGCAAATAGCAAGGTTCGAGTATTGGATGTAAGACCTGAGCTTTTTCAGATTTTTTGGAGGGTCGTTGACTGTGTTCCGACCTATGGCGCGAGTCCCGAGAATAGAGGTTTAAATCTTAGCACCAAAGTCCTAAAAGTTGGATTTTGGGTAGCTCTCGGGTTGCCATTTCGGGCATCTGTACCGGTACAGACTGGGTGGTTGTATCGGTACAGACATGGTGGCTACACTGGTACAAACCGGGATTTATACTGGTATAAATGGCAGGACTTGGCAATCCCGAGGCTCGGGTTTGGCTGTTTCGTGGGACTTATACCAGTACACTTTGGATCTGTACTAGTACACTTTGACAATTTCTGACTGGGCGAAACTGCAGGGGTGTTTTTGCTTTTGTGCGCCCCTATAACAGCACCTAAGCCCCTTAGGGCTTTCTTTTGTGTTGTGAACCAGAGAGAGAGAGGTAAGGAGCTCTCTACTGCCCTCCTTGGCTTCTCTTTGGTTTTTGAGGTGGATTTCTAAGAGATTAATTCCCTCCTTGCTCTCTTTTTTGCCTTGTGGTGCCTACTCCACCATGGATGAAGCTTGGAGCTTGAAGTTGGTGCTTGTTTGAGGAGAGAGCTTCAAGGCTTGAGAACTTTGGACTTAGTTTGAAGCTTCAAAGATGTAAGAATCATCTCCTTTTCTCTAGATTTGGATTTTGAAGCTTTCTACTAGATGAAACCCTAGTTTTGGAGATTTAGGGTTTATTTTGGGGCTTTTTGATTAGAAGCTTTTAGATCCATTTTGATTGGTTTAGAACCTTTGTTTAAGTTGCTTTGGGAGGGATCTAACTTCCTTTTGAATTTTCTAAAAGGATTTTTGCACATTTAGGTGAGTATTTCCTTATCTTAACCTAGATGTTTAAAGTTTGAGCTCAAGGCTTATCTTTTGAGGTTGTAACTTCTATGGCATGCCTTGTAGGGTGTTAGGAGAAGGAATATAAGCTTAGTTAGCGGTTCGTATCATCGCACGGAGCATCGGTGGGTTTGGCCTCACCTAGCACAATGATAAATTCTCATTGGTGCTTATTTGCTTATGGTTAATTAGAAAATCATTCATTTTCATGTTATAAATATTATTTATGAATTTTAGAATGCTTAAGATACATGTGTTATGTATAATGCAATTTTACCTCTATATAGTAGAAATGTATGCATGTGAGAACTGTATAGTTGTAGCATTCTATTTGGGGACTTGAAACTATTTGGATATAGTGATTTGGACATATGTTTATGGACATAGAAACTATGCATGACATAGGAGAAAAGCCCTTGTCATAAAGAGACATTGGCTTGGCATCAAATTGTGACTTAATGAGCTAATGTCATCAAGCGGCATTAGGCTCGTGGTGGAACTTTGACATAGTAAATTCTAGTGTCATGAGAGATATTGTACTAGACCTTAGGGTTGCTAGTGACATTTGCCATGTGAGAGACATGAGGGTTGGATACTTGAGACTTGACTGTGCTTGCTTGCCATTTGTGCTCATTCGCACATGCTTGTGAGGGTCGCTCCCTACAAGCCGGCACTCCGGAGTTGGCCTTTGCGATTTGTTCGCCCGTGCGGTATTGAGAAACCTACGGGGCCGATTGGGACAGACTCATTCCTTGCGGAGGATGTTGGGGCTACCACGGCACTTAGGTGGCACAAGCTGGACTACCTTGTGTAGATCCTGAAAAGAGAATTGAACAATGACAATCAACAAAACATGATAATCACTACTAGATAGGACATAGTAGTTGGAGTACTTGGACATGTTTAGAGCATACTTGGGACTGGTAGTATACTTGACTATTATAGTAGAATATATTCTTTATATGTTGCCATATCGAGTTGGACAGTTTATACATGTACCTTATATACATGCGGTTTGTTAGTATAGCATTTATTTCAGCAGTTTTATACCACTTTTATTGCACACTTACAGTTTTCCTTTTTGGGCCTAGTGGTGCATGTAGCTGAGGTCAGTAATTGCCCACTGGGAACTATAATTTATAGTTCTCACGCCCTCTGTTTTCTGACTCGTTTCAGTGCCTTCTACATCTGGGGAGGCTAGGGATCGCAGCAAGGGTGTCGCTTCAGGCTAGCGACCGAGAAGTTTCGCTAGGTGGTTCATCATCTCCTTTTATTTTTGTTGGAGAGGATGAGAGTTTTTGTACCCTGTTATAGAGGCTACCATTTTGTATACTGTTACTGGTTTAGATGTTGTATAACCTTATACTTCTATTTTATTTGCTCAGTTTATTATCCTTCCTACTTATTGTAGATTTAGTTGTATGTGGCTCTGATATTCTTAGCTATAGTCTATTGTTGTTTTATTTTCGCTGTTTTTAGTAGACGCCTTGT
The DNA here is from genome assembly GCA_025177825.1 of Aechmea fasciata. NCBI lineage: Eukaryota > Viridiplantae > Streptophyta > Magnoliopsida > Poales > Bromeliaceae > Aechmea > Aechmea fasciata. The sequence continues at coordinate 12,230,196 of CM045932.1, forward strand.
ATGTGTTGACATATGTCGGGTATGGGCACGCTACTGGGAAGGCCATGCCGGTCCCGGGGCGCGACAGATTAATTTGGTATCAGAGCCTAGGGTAAAGTCTTAGTGGACCTAGCAAAACTTAAGCTGGTTGAACTATAGGAAATAGGCTCGTGAGAGACGAGGTCTATTTGACTTGTGAGGGAAAGTACTTGATTGGGTTTTATTATAACTCTAAAAAGTTGGAGTTTAATCGAAATGTATAACTTCTAGCTTCGCGGAGGGTTACGTTGGCGGCCGATAACGTAACATCGGGAGTTAGTAGTGAAGCACACTTCCTTACTTTCGCATGATTTGGGTATTGAGTGGGGTTGCGATGGCATGGGTTTTATTAACTTGCGCTTTTATGTTGTTGCAGTGTTGATGCCTACTACTCGCTCCAAATCTGTTGGGGCGGAGAACATGGCACGCCTTGAGGAGGTTGAGACCTCCGCTACTTCCGGATCCAGCGAGGTCCGTGAGTTGAGGGACTGGGTGGCAGCCCTCACGGACTTTGTGGCTCAGCAGATGACGGCGGCATAGGAGTAGGCCGAGGCGGCGCGCCGGCAGGAGGCGAGGATGAAGAGACTGGAGGACCTTCTACTGTTGCAGGCGGCTGCTAGGGAGAACCAGGACGCTGTACCACCAGCACCAGCCGAGGTGGTGGCACCGAGGGCGCCGACTCCCGCACCCGGATCTTTGACGGCGAGAACGTGGATCACTGGATAGTGGAGAAATGACTAATGCACATGGAAAAGCTATTTCGAGATACTTTTGTCGAGAAAAGGGACTGTGAGTTATAGGGAAGCCCCAAGGATCTATCTAGATCGTATCTAATCACCTAGAGGGGGGTGAAAAGGTGTAATGGCCAAAAACCACAAATCTCGATGTAATAAAAAGTAAATGCGGAAAATAAAAAGCACACCGAGATTTACGTGGGAAAACTCCAACTCGGAGTAAAAAACCCACGGGACCAACACGCGATAACAATCCACTAAGAATAAAAGATTACAAGGTGATTTACCGAATCCACGGACTCAAACCTCTCTTTATCTTCTTCGGATCTCGCGCATGCCGCCGGGTTGTCCACGCCCTCACGTCCGAGTCCACGAACGCCTCCACTTCGAATCCACGAAGCCTCCGATCACGTCGAATCCACTACGCCCACTCGAATCCACGAGCACGCTCCGTCCGGAGCAAAAACAATACGATCGGTGATGATTTATTGCTTAAATAATCATTAAAGAACCGTAGAATATATTTCTAAGCAATAGCCAGATCAATTCTCCATGAAGAACGAGAAATTAGGGTTTCAATAATTGATCCGATAGAAACTCGTTGTTGAAGAAAGAAAGAGAGCACCTAACAAGTTTCTAGAGTTTCATAATGGTCTAAACTCTAAGCATACGAATTAATGGAACCCCCATTGCTTATTTATAGATTTAGAAGACTTAGAAATAGACTAGGATTGTGATAATCTAATTTTAGAAATAAATTAGCGATAGGCTAGGATTTGAAAACCTGTTTAAAATCAATTAGAAAACATAGAGATAGACTAGGATTTGAAAACCTATTTAAAATCAATTAGAAAACATAGAGATAGACTAGGATTTGAAAACCTCAATTTTGTCCATATATTCAATTTAAAAACATCCTAAGTCTTCCAAACACTTTTAAATATTTATAAATCATCATCAATAATATTTGAACTTACCGAGCATTGTGGATTCATGTTTTGAGTCTTCGATTCTTCGATTTATCCCTTCTTCTTTAAACCTTCAAGACTCCGGACTCACTTCACGAAATATGCCAACATAAAATCCGTAACAATCTCCCCCTTTGGCAATTTCGTGACAAAACCCAAAATTACATCACAACGCTCAACTCACAAAAAAATGAAATTCATTGCCATCACCAAAACAATGAACTTCTCGCGTGAAAGATCCAAAGAAATACAAAATTATAATTTTGCAACTCATAAACAAACTCTATAACTTAGACGCAACTAGGAGTCTTGAAGTCTTCAATGATCTGCAATTAAGTTACTTTCTCCACGTGAAAGATCACAAACAAAGTTAGTAGTAATATGAAAACGAAAATCTCTCCCCCTTTGTTCATGCATCAAAAGATTGAAATTCAAACTCGAAAATCAAAAATTACCACACGCTCTCCCCCTTTGGTCTTAAATTCAAGTTTTCAATTCTTCTCCCCCTTTTTGTCAAAAATTGCCAAAAAAAAAATAAATAAAGAGAAAAACAAACTAGCAAATAAAAAGTAGTCGTGTCATAGTTAAAAGCAAAAATAAGCAAACTAAACATAGTCCTAGGAGAGAAAAGATAAAACATAAATAATGAGGCTCAAAAAGGTAAAACACTCCGTGACCTCCTCATCAAAAATTTTGCCTTGTTTCCTCAAAAATCCGTCAAAATTAAATTAATTTCATAAAAGTTAAAAGTTGTACTCCAAAAATTATTATGATGAAGATAAAATATTATTTGATTTCAAAAGACATCAAAACATGAAAATTTGATATTAAGAATAATCTAATTATTTAAAGTCATCAAATTGCAAATTAATGAAAAATAATTTCTAGAAATTTAGCAAAATTGACACCAATTTGTCGCAACCCGTTCAAAATAGAGATTTAGCTAATAAATACCGGGGGTGGCTCTTTGAGCATCTTTTTCAATCTACCACCTTATAACGCCGAAAATTCTAAAATATTCACATATATTTTTTTTTCAACCTTTTCGGTTTTTCATATAATTACCCATGTGGTAGCTTCACACACGTACCGGACGACCGGGGTGGTAGCTCTTTCCTACATGTGGTGGTAGTTTTCACACTCCCTTTTAGGATGTAACTCTTTCCACATCTTTTTAATCATAGGAGTTTCTCTTTCCTTTTTTTTTTAAAATATTCAAACTCCCCCTAAATTAGACAATCTCACATTTGAAAATAATTTTGACGAACTTTAGTCGATTAGTAAATATCCATCAATTATATTCAACATTCACTACCAAGATGAATTAATTACCAAGAGATTAAAATTAATTTCAAAATTTTGATGAATGTATGTAAGAAGAAATCACATATTAAATTATCGTCAAAATAATAAAAAGTGGAGTAAAATCGATAATTAATATGAATTTAATTCAATTTGAATTGACTTTAAATACCGTTTAAGGCTCTTTAAAAAACCTTTAATCTCTCTAACAATAATGATTTTCAATCATTGCCGCTCTCAAAAAAAATTTTAAAAAAAAATCCCCTTTACCTTTCCTCAAAGACGATATTCAAACAAAAGAAAACCAAGCATCAAAAATATTCAATAAGTACCAAAAATCGTCTAAGCATATAATGCAATGCATAAAAGTAAGAAATATGCACCTATCAAAGCATTACATAACCGAAAAACAAGCTAAGAAGAATAACAAGGAAAGATATCACCTTTCCGAATCCAAACTTGTCGAATTTTTCCTTGTTTTGACTTGTCGACATGAGGCTTGACTTCTTTCAACATTTGTTCAACCGATGATTGTCTCGATGCTTGGTTCTTCGGTTGATATTTACGTTGAGGCTTAGACTTCCGGTTTGCACGAGGTACTCGTCCCAACTGATTTCCTATTTGATTCCGTGGGAGAAGACTAGTTGTAGAAGGTGCCAAAATATTTTTCTTATCCTTGTTCGGGCAATTCTTCTTGATGTGTCCTTTGATGCCGCACCAGTGACACACCTTCTCTTTTGAAATTGTTGAGACTTTAGTAGTTGACTTTTGATTCCTCTCTTCATATATCCGTTCGTATCCGATGCCAAGTTTATTCGTTTGACCTAACCCAAGCATGTTATCCAACTTTTTCGAACCCGAAGAGAATTGTTGAATGTCCGACTTGAGTTGATAAACTTGCTTGGTTAACACTTGATTGGATGTGTAGGTTTCCTTAAATTGTTGCTCCAAAAATCTAATCTTATCCAAATAAGATTTGATCGTTAATTCCGCTTCTTCTAGCTTCTTTTGGAGGACCGAATTGTTATTAAAAATCGATTCCCGTTCCTCCTCAAGAGCTTCATTCATGATCCTCATATTGTTGTTGTCCTCTTCAATTTCCAACAATCGACTTTCCAACTTCTTATTGAATTTAGCCATCTTCCGTGATTCAACAAGAAGTTGATTGTATGATTCCGCTATATCCTCGTCGTTTGCTTCCTCCTTGCTTACGCCATTCTCGCTCGACGATTCATGCGAAGAAATAGAAACATTAGAATTAGTATCAATAGAGGATAAACAAATAGCATTAGAGGAAGGCAAAGAAGACTTAGAAATTAAAGCAATATGATCCTTTTCTTCATCACTTGGCGATGATTCACTCGAGGAAGAATCATCCCAAGTTTTTGCGTGCAAAGCTTTTTGTTTATATGTCTTCTTTGAAGGACAATCCGTTGCAATATGGCCGTAGCCTCTACACTTGAAGCATTGGATTTCCCATTCAAATTCATCTTTTTCATTCGAAGACATTGCAAGTTTTTTATCTTTCAATTTAGAATTAGAAAAAGGTTTAGAGAAATATTTTCGCTTCGAAGATGAAGCATTGTTCTTTCGGAAGTTCCGTCGGAATTTCTTCGTGAGTAGCGCCAATTGATGTTCAAAATCCGCAAGCGTGATATTTCCGTCGGAATCCGTGTCGTCGTCTTCTTCCTTTGTTGATTTGAGTGCCATCCTGTGCTTCTAGAACAAGACTTGTCAGAAGATTGATTAGTAGGAAAAGTCATCTCATACGTTTGTAATGCGCCTACTAACTCTTCGACTTTCATCTCATCCGGATGCTTAACCGTGTCGATCGCGGCAACCTTTGCCCGAAAACGCTCCGGAAGAGTTCGAAGAATTTTTCTAATGACTTTTGACTCCGGGATTTTCTCTCCCAAGTTAGCGCATGTATTTACAACGTCTTGTAGACGCGTATAGTACTCGGTAAAGGTCTCATTTTCGTCCATAGAAATCGAATCGAATTTGCTAGTAAGCATTTGTAATTTTTGGACCTTTACTAAGCTTGTTCCTTCATGCGTAACTTGTAGAGTATCCCAAATCTCTTTCGCGGTTTCACAAGCCGACACGCGAGTAAACTCCGTTTGCGACAAGGCATTAAATAAAGCGTTTATGCCCTTGCCGTTAAACGAAGATGCCTCGTTTTCATCTTTCGTCCACTTGTCTCGTGGTTTAGGCTTCTCAACATTATCGACCTTTTCGGTTGGAGGTTTCCATCCGAACTCAATTGATTTCCACACCCGCTCTTCGATTGCAATTAGAAAAGCTCTCATGCGAACTTTCCAATATGCATAATTCGTGCCGTCGAAAAGCGAGGTCTATTAATGTTACCGCTTCGCCATTAGATATCAATATATCTAGATCCCGCTCTGATACCAATTGTGAGTTATAGGGAAGCCCCAAGGATCTATCTAGATCGTATCTAATCACCTAGAGGGGGGTGAAAAGGTGTAATGGCCAAAAACCACAAATCTCGATGTAATAAAAAGTAAATGCGGAAAATAAAAAGCACACCGAGATTTACGTGGGAAAACTCCAACTCGGAGTAAAAAACCCACGGGACCAACACGCGATAACAATCCACTAAGAATAAAAGATTACAAGGTGATTTACCGAATCCACGGACTCAAACCTCTCTTTATCTTCTTCGGATCTCGCGCATGCCGCCGGGTTGTCCACGCCCTCACGTCCGAGTCCACGAACGCCTCCACTTCGAATCCACGAAGCCTCCGATCACGTCGAATCCACTACGCCCACTCGAATCCACGAGCACGCTCCGTCCGGAGCAAAAACAATACGATCGGTGATGATTTATTGCTTAAATAATCATTAAAGAACCGTAGAATATATTTCTAAGCAATAGCCGGATCAATTCTCCATGAAGAACGAGAAATTAGGGTTTCAATAATTGATCCGATAGAAACTCGTTGTTGAAGAAAGAAAGAGAGCACCTAACAAGTTTCTAGAGTTTCATAATGGTCTAAACTCTAAGCATACGAATTAATGGAACCCCCATTGCTTATTTATAGATTTAGAAGACTTAGAAATAGACTAGGATTGTGATAATCTAATTTTAGAAATAAATTAGAGATAGACTAGGATTTGAAAACCTGTTTAAAATCAATTAGAAAACATAGAGATAGACTAGGATTTGAAAACCTATTTAAAATCAATTAGAAAACATAGAGATAGACTAGGATTTGAAAACCTCAATTTTGTCCATATATTCAATTTAAAAACATCCTAAGTCTTCCAAACACTTTTAAATATTTATAAATCATCATCAATAATATTTGAACTTACCGAGCATTGTGGATTCATGTTTTGAGTCTTCGATTCTTCGATTTATCCCTTCTTCTTTAAACCTTCAAGACTCCGGACTCACTTCACGAAATATGCCAACATAAAATCCGTAACAGGGACAGAGTATGGCTTGCCACACATAATTTGGACGGCGAGGCCCATCAGTGGTGGATGGACATTCAGGAGAATCCCTGCACCGACTTATCAGTACTGACATGGAAGAGGTTCAAGGAACTTCTACTCGAGCACTATTTCCCCGATAGTGTTCGGAGATAGATGGAGACAGATTTGCGCAGCTTGCGCCAGGGGGAGCGGACAGTGGCTGAGTATGAGAGGGAGTTCACTAGACTACTCCATTGTGTGTCGTTCGTCGTGCGGGACGACGAGGACAAGGCCCGCATTTTCGGGAGTGGACTTCGCCCGTCCATTTATCGGTTTGTACAGTTGTCCAACTTGCAAACCTATAGGGAAGTGGTGAATCGCGCTCTCATAGTGGAGCGGGGCGCGATGGTTGTGAAGGAACGACAGGAAGGCTTGGATCGGGGAAAGGGCAAAAGGCCCGCCGGCGAGGGTGCGAGTCAGACGCACTCGAGGAAGCCGCCGAAGCACCCCAGGAGCCAGTCTCGAGGATGAGGTACCCCACCGTAGCGCCGAGGATCAAATCGTCGACCGGCACCGCGCTGCGTGATTTGTAGCGGCCCCCACTACCCCCGACAGTGCCCGCAGGGTCGGGGCCGGTGCTTTTCTTGTGGCCAGGAGGGCCACTTTCAGTTAGATTGCCCGAGGGGATCTGCCCCGACACTGTCGTCAGCATCGGTATCAGCTTCACCAGGTCCCAGCCGGGGGACGCCTACTACATCATACTAGGCCGGGAGATCTTTTGCGCAGAGGCAGAGCGAAAGGTCACGACAGGGCCCGAGTGGGCGTTTGTATGCCGCCCAGACTGAGGCAGCGACAACAGCCGAGGATGTTGTTGCAGGTATCATTTTACTTTATGGCATTCTAGTTCGTGCTTTATTTGATACCGGTGCATCTTGTTCATTTATTGATCGGCTGTTTGCCGAGCTGCATGGCATTCCTTTGACGCCTTTGTTGCTTTCGGGACGAGTGGTTATACCCGGACACTCTTTAGACGTTCGAGAGTGCTGTTCTAGTTGCCCGGTTCAGATTGGGGATTGGATCATGCCCGTGGACCTTTTTGTGGTGCACAAACTCGGGGACTTTGATTTAGTTTTGGGCATAGATTGGTTGACTAAGTACTTTGCCACGATCGGTTGTGTGAATCGAACGGTGATCTTTAGAGAGCCGGGGCAGGATGAAGTTGTGTTTCGAGGATGCCAGAGCTCACTGTTTGCAATGACGATTAGCTTCTCTCGAGCTAGACAGTTGATTAGTAGAGAGTACATAGCCTATTTGGCTAGTATTGCACCACGGGATGTTGAGGACACCCCTAGGATCGAGGATATCCCGGTGGTGCGGGAGTTCCAGGATGTGTTTCCAGCTGAGCTACCGGGTATGCCATCTGATAGGGAGATTGAGTTTGTGGTAGATCTCGTCCCTGGGACTACTCCAATCTCAAAGGCATCCTATAGGATAGCACCAGCAGAGTTGAAAGAGCTGAGGGCACAGTTACAGGACCTTCTGGATAAAGGTTTTGTGCGACCAAGTGTGTCACCTTGGGGAGCACCGATTTTTTTTGTGAAGAAGAAGGACGGATCACTTCACTTATGTATGGATTATCGTGAACTTAATAAAGTCACGATTAAGAACAAGTATCCGTTGCCGAGGATTGATGATCTGTTTGATCAGCTTTAGGGATCTAGCGTGTATTCCAAGATCGACTTGCAGTCGGGATATCACCAGTTGAAGATCAAGCCTGAGGATATGTCGAAGACGGCTTTTAGGACACGGTATGGACACTATGAATTCACTGTGATGCCGTTTGGGCTTACAATATCTCGATTTGACCTAAAAGAGGCTATTATGTAGAAAATAGGTTTTATATGAAATTCGAGCCTCTAGGATTTCTCAAACATGTATTGTCATGAAGCACACACAGTTAGAGAATCCCAATATCTTATTTATAGACTTTAGAATCAATTAGAGTCGGATTAGAAATTTTTTCAGAAATTTACATTGTGTACCGGTACACATTCAAGCTGTAACCAGTTACACAATGACGGAAGATAATTTATGCGAAGCGTTGTAACCGGTTACAAGTTGATGGCTGTACCGGTATACTTGTGATGGTTGTACCGGTACACTTTTGTGACTGTACCGGTACACTTTGCAAATTTTTCCAATTTTTTATTTTTCGAGTTTCGCAAAGTTTCGATACAATTTCTAATCCATTAAACTTTGATTTTATGATTTTAATGCCTATAACTAAGTATGAATCACAATAACATAAATTAAAAACTTATCTGGGCATCGTGATTCACGTTGTGAGCTATTTTTATTTTCTTCGAAGTCTTGGATTGTAAGGACTGAGATTTTTGCAGTGTAGCTAAACTCTCGGTTGACGATGCTTTTGTGTGTAATTTAATTACAAAAGCACTCGTCAAGTTTCGGGCGAAAACGAGTTAAAATGGAAACTCTACGCGATTTCCAAGTTTCACTTAAAGTGAATAGTAACTCAGTTTTCCGGAGAAGTCACGGTGGGAAGTTGACTTCTGGCTCGTATCGGACTCCGTTCATAGCGATCCAATAGCTCGTTTCGAACGATTCAGCTATTTTGGGACTAATGGCACTGACGGATTTTGGGTTTGACGCACGAATTTCGAGAAAAAAATACATGTTTTATATGTATTATGCGTCATTTTGGCCTTTGGAGAGAGAGCGGATTTCGTCTCGAATCCGTAATCGATTAATGCGAACCAAATCGTAGCTTTGTTATCTCCTTCGTGCTGATCGCACTGGTACGATCCATTAGCAAATTTGACGGACTGATCTGCGGAGATTGCGCGTTGTAACTCCTATGGTTTGCTTCTTATGGTACTAGGAACAAGAATATAAACTTCGTTAGCATTTCGGAGCAACGCTTGGATCATTTGGTGGGTTTGGCTTCATGAGTATAGGAGAAAATGTCTCCTATGTGGTTATTTGTTATCGATAAATTATTTGGCATTCATATTCATGCTAGATAGAATTTATATGAATTTTAGAACACTTAAAACGCATGCCTTATGTATTATGAAAATTTCACTCTATGTAGTAGAGCATTATGGGGTATTTTGCATGCATGTGAGGGTTGTTCTTGTGGGCACTTAGGAATGTGCCTCTTATGTTTGATATAGCTCAAATGATGTATTTGTAGACATTAAACTGATGTTGTGACTTAGAAAGATTAAGTGTCATCAAGGGGCACTTAACTTAGAAAACTGTGAAACTGCAACATAGAGACATTGACTTAGGCCATTGGACATCTATTATATTTCATGTTAGAGACATGATGATATAGAGATAGGCCTTGGACACAGTAGTTTTACTTTTCATGTTTTGGACATGACGACTTGGTACTTGAGACGGATCTTATGATTACATTGCCATTGTGCTCATTCGCACATGCTTGTGAGGGTCGCTCCCTACAAGCCGGCACTCCGGAGTTGGCTAACGCGATACTTATTCGCCGTGCGGGATTGGGTGCCGAAGTAGATTGCCGTGGGATAGGCTCATGCCTAGGGTAGGGATGTTGACTACCACGGGGCCATTAGGCTCAGCATCGGCTAGATAGCTTTTGGGTGGGTCTTCAGGCCAGACAGCCTACGGGCGGGTCTTATGAGATTTAAACTAAAGTAGTTTAATTGACATTGGACATTGACTAGAGTAGTAAAACTTGACACTTTACTATTGCATTATAGACATTGGACTAGTTGGTTATATTTACTATTCATGCTTAGAATAGTTGCTTACTGATGCACATTCATGCTAAGTAGAGATATCATGTTTTAGCGGTTTACTTGTTGGTTATTTCGTTTATACTTACCCACTTATTTGTTTCGTTTTGGGACTAGTGGAGCATGCAACTGAAGCCAGTAATTGCCCACTGGGAACTATTAATTAATAGTTCTCACGCCCTCTGTTTCTTATGTATTTCAGAGCCTTCGGCACCGGCGGAGGCACGGGATCGCGGCAAGGGGGTCGCGCATAGCTAGCTAGCTACAGTTTACCTTCCTAGGTGGTTTTACTCTTTTTTTGATTTTCGTGAGAGAGAGATTTTTGTATATTCATGTATACAGACCACCTTGCACCACTTTTAGTTTTTATTATAGGATCTTTTGTTGTACTCTCTTTATAGTTTCATAGTGGATGTTAGTATTTTTATTTGTTAGCTTCTTATATGCTTCCTAGTCTAAAAATCTAGTTGTTATATTGCTCTGACACTTCTAGATACTTTTATTCTTGTTGGTTATCTATCATTTTTGGTAGACGCCTTGTATGTTTTAGACGTACGGCGGTCTGGGCACGCGCCGGGCGGGCTTCCGCTGGGTCCCGGGGCGTGACACGCGTTGATCGAGGAGAGGTCGGGATGGCAAAACGGTATTTTTGCAAATGTTGCGTTATTTTATGTACCGTTTCGCGTGAGATCACACGTGGAGGGGTATTTACGTGTTTTACACGCGCTGTAGGGGACTCAGAAAAAAATATAGGGTTTTGAGGGTCTTTTCTGTAAAATTGCACCTTATATGTATGTGTAGTCTAGGGTTTTATCTTGGAGCCCTAATCCTAGCCCTAGCCGCACCCCCCCAGTTGACCTAGCCGCCTCTATCCCCCCCTCATCTTGTGCGCCGCACGCAACCGGACGCAACCATTGCCATCTCCTTCTTCTTTTTCTTCTTCTCTCTCTCTCATTCTCTCTCTCTCTCTCCCTTATCTTTCGGGTTGAAGGAGGCCGGAGGTTGCACCACCTCCAGACCCTTTGTCGGCGTCGCCCCGAGCCTCGGCGACCTCCCTCGCCGCCTACCGCCGTCACCCAACACCGCCTGTGCGCCGGCAGCCTCCAGCCCCGAGCCTGTGGCGAGGCAAGCTCGCAGCCCTTCCCGAGCATTGCCGCCACCTTGACCACCCTCTCGCCGACTTCCCGCACCCCCCGACGTCCTCCTCGCCGGTTGCCGCGCCGCCTCAAAGAGCCGCGCGCCGCGCTGGCCACCAGAGCCGCCAAGGTCCGCTTCGGGCCGAGCAGACCTTGCGAGCACTCCTCGCGCCGCCGCCGCCCGAGCCACCCGTGCTGCCTCCCACCGACCATAGGCGACCCCACCGCCCGCAGCCCCGACGTGCCCCGGCCGTCACCGTGGCCGCAATCGTCTGGAAACCGAGCCCTAGTTCGTGCGGGCTTAAGTCTCTCCGCCGTCGCCGCCGCCGCCACTCCCCGCCGCCAACCAAGGTGAGAACGATGCTCCTCATCTCCCCCGCACCTATCCCTGGCCCCCACACCCGCCGCTGTGCCGCCGGAGGCCGGCCGGAGCAAGTTTGCTCCGGCCAAGCCCGAAATAGGGCTTAGTTGAGTGGGTTTGTGTTTCTGAGCTTCCCAAGGCCTCTCGATCAATACGGAAGGGAGCACGATGATCGTGGCTCATCATTGATCATCGTGCTCACCTTGATTTCTGTCGGGAAGGTCCTGTTCCGCTGTTTCGGTGATGTCGACCCTGTAGAGCCTTTTGGCTGTTGTTACGGATTTGCGCGCACTTTTCCTGCGATCCGAGGCTGTAAAGATGCCTCCGGAGGTGAGCACGGTGATCGTTGGTCAGTGCCGATCACATTGCTCACCTCACTTTGGATCAGCGGATGTTGTATCGGCCTGTTCGGCGCGATTTTCCCCAACTGCGCGCTGTTCGCAGAATATTCGGGTTGCTTCTGCGCTTCCCACAGTGGGCCGTTGTGCTCCGGATTGTGAGCACGGCCTCCGGCACTTCGAGACCTAGCATTGCGTGCCTCGACGGATCTTGGAAGCCCTCGGTTCGCGTTAACGAGCCATGTTATCGCCCGATTTACATAAAATATTGAGATTTTATGTAAATACAGGGGCTTTTGTGCAATTGTGCACCTTGTGGCTACTGTGGGCAGTGCATGTGTGTGTGTGTTGACCTCTGGACTGATTGTCCATGATCCGATAGCTTTTGCGGAAATCGAAAAGTCGATTTAAGTGCGTTTTTCGACGAAATTCGCCGAAGAACGTGGATTCGGGTCGGATTTCTTCCGCCGTGGCTTGGTTGTCCTGTGAGTTGTCGCTGAGCCTTGTTGGATTCGGGAACCCGGATTTGTACAATTATCCGACGATAATTGTGTAGTGGTGTTACCTCGTGTTCATTGCTAAGACATCCAAATCGGAGTGTTTTGGGGCAGCGGGTGACTCGTGGCACGAGTCGGTGAGTTTCGGGACACTTAGTGGGCCTCAACGGCGTCCCGGTGTGGTTTTCGGAGCTTCCGATGAGTTGCGATGATCGGTTTTGGGAAACCGATTCGGGGGCTTGTGTGGGGGTTTGTGAGTTGTGTTTTCGGGATTTGTGAGATAGTGTACTTCAGGTTAGTGGGTTGGATACTGACCTAGTGGATCTTCATAGGTCCGGTTGCTAATTGTGCGTACCCAGCGTTCCGACACGAGTATGACAGGTGGGTGCTTCAAACAGGTAGTCGGTGAGAGCGTTTCACCTCCTTCTCCTATTTTTCTATTCCAGCATTTTAGTCTTTACATGTCATTGCTTGTTTATTGTTTGGTTATCGTATCTCGTTGATTGCATTTGGATAGTTGTGGATAGACATGTAGAGCAGGTTACATATGTATATTGCATCTCTGTGGACCTTGGGTCCAAGCAACACATTGACTCTCTCGTCATGTGTTTCGATCTGGTTGATCGAGGTTCGGCGTTGTACGCCCTAGCATCTATCATAGTTTGGCGATGTACGCCCTTGTTGTTGGCTTCGGCCTAGGCACCGGCTTTAGCTGGGTTTTTGTTTGAGCATATCAGCATGACTTAGTCACATCACTTGGGGGCGTTCATGACACTGGATCGGTTTGGCCACCGATCGGACGTGTACTTATCCGAATGGGTCGTCCTTTGGGGCGGATGGATCAGGTTGGTGCAGTTAGTGACAGGCAGCGCTTGAGGTCTGCGGACCAATATAGCAAGCACATACTGGGTACAGTTTCTGGTTCATTACCTTGAGGCATTCTTAGTATTGTTTTCTATACAGTAGCAGTTTTATTTATTATTTCTTATCATACCTGTTATAGCTACTGTAGTTCAGTTTCATATCAACCTATATATACTCGTTTATCTATCTCCTTTGGTTTCCGGTGATTACGGCTTGCCTTCGTGGCTCTATCGTACCCACTGGGAAACCATGGTTGCGGTTTCTCACCCTCCAATTACTCAGGTGATTCGAGCAAGGAGTTGGTGTTGGGCGTGACGAGAGGACGATCTAGCTTGCCTACCATAGCGACGTCACCCTGGTTATATTTTCATTCCTGCTTTTAGTAGTTTAATAAATAAATGGTTCAGTTAGATGATCATACTTGATGTTTGAATATTGTGAGCTGGTTGAATTGGTTTTCCATTGCATGCGACTGGAGTTTATGGATTTGTGGATTTCGTTTATGGATCTTCAGTTTTGGAATGTTTGCATACTTTGTGGCTCTCGGATTTATATTTATAGATTTACGCATCGTGGTTTTCTACCCCTCGAGGTAGTCGGTTTTCAAAATGAAGTTTTCGTGTAGGAAACAGTTTTAAAAGGTTTTCGAATGATTTTCATGAATGAATAGAGTTTAAAAACAAAGCTTCCGGGTGGGGAGCACTTTTTAATAGGTTGCTTGTTGTATTATGCATTGCATCATCCAGCACCTAAGGAGTGTTTAGAGGCATGCATCATTTCTAAGGATTGCTAGCTGTATGAAAATGCATGGTATGATTTGATTGTTGATTGGTGAATGTAGTTTGTGGTTGAGATCCTGTTGTATTGTTGGTACGCCGTGCAAATACAAAGAAGACTCTGTTCGAGTGAACAGAGGGACTTTGTATTTGTAGCGGGTCTGTATGTCACGTGGGCCAGGTTTTTTTTTTTAAAAAAAAACCGCACGTTTTCCGCAGCTCTGATTTCAAAAATAGCTTTTATTGTAAAAATGCTTTTCAAATTGGTCCCGGGGCGTGACATGGATTCTTCGTTCTTCTTCAATTCACTCCGATTCTTTAAGACTCCGACTCAATTCACGAAACTTGCGAATACAAAATCCTTCAATTTGAAATTTGACTTCAAATTGTTCCAACTATAAATTCAAATTATTAATTGAAATTTGAATTTAAAATTTAAATTTTAAAGTTCAAATTTAAATTTGTTATTTACATTTAATAACAAATTATTTAAATTAAATTTTAAAGTTCAAATTTATATATATATATATATATATATATATATATACATATATATATATATATATATATATATATATATATATATATATATATATATATATATATATATATATATATACATATATATATATATATATATACATATATATATATATATATATATATATATATATATATATATATATATATATATATAAGTCAGAAAATTAAATTAAATGTTAAATAAAAATATAAATTTAAATTTAGAAATTACATTTTTAATTCTAGATTTTTATTTATAAATTAAATTAAAATATAAATTCAATCAAGAACTTTGAATTTGATCTATAAATTCAAATTTAAATTTAGTTGAAAGTATGAATTTGAATGAAATCTAAAATTATGTTTTGAATTGTCCACTCAATTATAAGCTTTAAATTTTTTTAAAATTACATTTAAAATTTCGGCGTATAATTTTAGTATTCTGATGTAAATTTTTAAGCACGTGCTCAAGAAGAGCCACCACCGCTCCGACGCCTTCTCCGCTTCCTCCGCTGCTGCCGCCGCCGCCCGGTCAATGCATACCTTCAACTAGAAGTTTGTTGGGTTTGAACTCGGGACATCTTACTTCGATACCATGTTAAACAACTAATTATTCTGAAAGTTTAAGCTGCAAGAAAACTATGTTTTTTAAAATTTTTTATCTTCCACAAGTAGGTTTATTTTGAAACACAATATATTGGTGAGAGATTGCTATTGTGTTTATTTTGAAACACAGTGTATCTTCCACAAGTAGGTGTAATTTCTATCTCTTTTTATGTCTTATTTCAGTGTTTGATGTCTCTTTTACTGTCATTAGGTTGATTGCCTGATAAATTTCTGCAGTGGTCTGTTTGAAGACGCTTTTAATCTGATGTATGGTCTGCCAGAAAATATGTCAGCCCTGCCCCCAATGGTTGATGATGGTGACCATTGGTCAAGCCTTCATAGCTGGGTGATGCCAACTCCATCATTCCTAGAGATTATCATGTTCTCTGGGTAACTTATACTTGGAATGTTATTGGTGTGGCCATTGTCACTCCTTGGCTTGATGCTCGATCCAATGCTTTTCAGGATGTTTTTTGATTCACTTGACAGCTTGAATAACTATGCCAGTCCGGCTACATGTATGCTAGGATCATCTGCCCCTGCCAATGAGGCCCAGGTAGCTTCTTTCTTAACTAAACACTGTTTTGGGATGGTTTTAGTATTAGCTTAAAAAATTTTCATGTTCCAAAGACTGTCACACAGGGAGTCAAGAAAAGTATTCACAGAATTTCAAATTTCAGGATTTAAACAAAAGGAGTTAGAAATTTAAATTTTTAATAAATTATATAAATTTCCCGCCGCGAAGCGCGGGCCTATACTAGTAGAAGTAAAAAGTCACTTTTATAAAAGTCATTTTTACATTTATAAAAGTGACTTTTTCCACTTCGCCGACTTTCGAGCAACCAAACATGCCGGAATTAGGGGTGGCAATCCACCACTGTGTGCTCGTGTTCGAAATGAGCTCCAGATCGGCTCGCTCGTTTAGTAAACGAGCCGAACAGATGAATTTTTCACTGTTAAATAAACGAGCCGAACACGAGCCGGGGTCACCGCCGTGTTCGGCTCGATAACAAATTTCGAATACATATATTTTATATTTATATAATTTATTTAATTTATATTTTTATATATAAATAAATAATTATATATAATATATATTTTTATTATTTAATTTTTAGCAAAATAAAAATATAAATATGACCTTAATTATAAAAAGACTCATTTGTATATAATGTTTTAACTATTAGATCAAAGTCTAATGAATAAAATTTTATAAATTTATTTTTTTAATATATTTAATCTAATTTTTTTAAATTTATTTGCTTTGGTTTACTACCGCGAGCTAGTCATTAGTTTCCTGCAGACGGTACCCGAATTTTTTGTACTGATACTTTAACGAATACCAGATTCTAAGCCTACCTCCCACTGCTGCTCGGGCCTGCTTACACCCCTACCCGGAATGCAAGTGGAGTGGATTTATAAATTAAGTTTTCGTAATTAATAATAAAATTTAAAAACAGAATTAAAATGTATCAAATCAAGTATTGAACTTGGATCTATATTCAGCTGTATTCAGCTGTATCTGCGTCCAATGACAATTGTGTACAACCAGGCAAACCATGCATGGTACCAAAAACGGCTTCCAATTCTCAGCTGTTTCTCCACGTTCCGCATCCTCTCTCTGCTATCTACACTGTAATTTCCCCTCTCATTCTTTCCCCAAACTGCTCCAAATTTCCCTTCTGTCTCTCTAATTCCTTCTATTATCACTCTCAAAAGACTCCTAATTCCCCAATTCCCTTGAGAGACAGGACTGGTCCGTGCACGCATCATCGTCTCCGCAATCCCTGTCTCAGAGCAATCTCGTCATCGGCGGGTTGCAGATCGTCCGGTTGTTACGCTCTGCTGCCCCCAAAGCCCTAGTTGCAGGATGAGCGGGCGCGGACGACAACGGCGAGACGAAGAAGAAGTAGAGGAGAAGGCGGCGGAGGCGCATGTGGCCTCGGCGGGGTGCGGCGTGGCGTATCGGGCGCTGTGCGAGTGCCATGGGCGCGTCCGCGACCGGCTGCAGCGGAAGGTGTTGTGCCGGCACTTGAACCGCGCCCTGGCGGAATGCATGGTCTCGTCCTGTTGCCCCGAGGAGGCAGAGGCCGTGCGCGCCCTCTGCGGCAGCGCCGGCACCTCCCTCAAGCGGTCCCACTGCGAACGTGCCCAGTTCGCCCTCGCCTTCTGCCTCTCGTCCCACCAACAGCAATAATTCACGCCCGATAGGTGTTCTTCTTCACTCTTCCTCTCTATCTCGGTCTCATGCTTTTCTTTTCTGCTAACAGTTCTTGGTCATCCTTTCTGCTGGTCGACCGCCTGTAAAAGAATTGAAGCGGTGAATTAGTGATGTTTTCCGCATTCTACTAGTTCTAAAAGGCTTTTAATTCTTGGGCAAAAATAACATTACTTTTCAAATACTGTCCGGAGTAGTGCCAGATGCTGAGAGCGAAGACTTATATATGCCATCATTTGACTATCATCTGAATCAATTGTTTCTCCTTGTTTGAGATCTTTGTTAAGAATAACTTGTTACTGTACGCCATGTACGGCCGCTCTTCTCCCGGTGCGTCGGCTATACGTGGGGGCCTTGATAACCAAGTTGATCCATCAAGGACCTATCGTGTTTTTGTAACATAATCAGTGTGCGCTTCTTGCATATAGTTGTTTTTGGTTCGTATTCGGCATGCTATTCAAAGTTCAAAATCACATTTCCATTTCAGAAAGAGTTTTGTTGAATGTTACAAACTTACTTGGTGACTAAAACAGGAAGTAGTGTATGTACAAACTAAGTGTGCTTATACTTCTACCTATACAAATTTCATTATAATGCTTGTAGTAGATATTGAATAGTGAGTTATATGAGTGGGAAGCCCTGTAATTAATTTTGCATGGTAAACACTACACTCACATTTATATATCTTCATTCGTTGTATTATTCTCTAGGATCTTCCACTTTGTCGGTGCTTTGTATTTAACGTATTCCTGTCAAGTATTTGTATTCATGCACCATGCTTTGAATCCAGCTTTTTCGGGTGGCAAGTATGTAGGTTCATTGAATTTTTGCTCAGTTATCTTGACTAGTAAGTAGTTTGAGATGCAGAGCCCATATGAATTATTTTGTACTAATTAAGAGACTTCATTTTACCAGTTTGCAACATTCCAAGAATGCTCTACCTATTTGAAATGATGAGGTTGTCGCTTGACATTACAGAGTGAGAGGGGACAAGGGGTTTATGGATGGTTGTTAATGAGGAACATAATATTACTGTGAATCCTATTTCCATTGAATATGGGAACTACAAAGGTCCCCGTCTCATTGTAATCCCCATCCCTTGGTAATGTAAAATGCTTACATCTCAGGAATCTAGGATGGTTTCATCACTTAACATAAGCCTCTCATATCATCTCAATATCAGTTCATCATTTTGGGGGGGGGGAGTGATGAAAGGAATGGCCTCTAAAGGAGGTGATGTCATTTATATTTCTTTATATTTTTTCAAGATCTTCTTTTTGTTGGTGGGTGCATATCCATACCAAGTACTTATATCCTTGCTCCAGACATTGAAAAAGTTCTTCCAAATTACAATTTCATAGATTCCTTTGTACGTTTACAAAGTTGTTTTGATAATTGTGAACTCTTGTTTTTCATTTATTTAATATCTTTTCAGTTTGCTTAGGCTTGATTGACCCAAGTAGATGTTAGCAAAATTGTCAACTTGTCTATTAGGCAAGCTCATTACAAGACCATAGGTTGGTCTATAACATCCCAGATGAGTTTCAGTTTTGAGGACCAAATCAATTCTTGTTTGTGTCAATCTCTGACAAACTCCCTAAGGCCCTTGCTAGCCAGATTAGCTTTGTGATTTGTTTATGCGATATCCATCAATATACATATAACTGATTTTCTCTTATTCTCATCTACTCCATTGTTCTTAATTTACCAAATTGACAATCACTTTTGGCAGCACAAGTCCCTGCTCTTTTCTACCATTGATTCGTACCTCTTCTACCATCGTCCTCATTGATCAGACTGTAGCATGCCTCCATTGTGCCTCTTGCTACTTTTTTTATCCCTATGTGTTAAGGTTTTCTTTTGAATAAGAGGTTTCTCATTTGTTGTCTTAGCTACCTTTAGGTGCATGGTAATGGGTTGAATTGCATACACAATAGGAAGCCCTCTTCGATTTGTATGATATTTATCTCTTTTTTGATCTTTCTCTACCTCCTTCGCCGTTGATTGCTTGTAGGATGATTGTGATGGTGATCTTGGTCGAGTGAGAGAGGTTTGGCCTTGATTCTAAAATTTTCTGTTGATGGGGAATAGACTTGGGAATTTTCATAACTTTCTCCAACTCACACTCATAGTAGGTAAACCTGCTTGATTCTAGACCTCTTCTTCATCTGAATATATGCCTCACGCAGCGCGGTGCCGGTCGACGGTCTGATCCTCGGCGTTGCGGCGGTGTGCCACGTCCTCGCGTCTGGCTCCTGGGTGCTTCGGCGGCTTCCTTGAGTGCGTCTGACTCGCACCCTCGCCTGCGGGTCTCTTGCCCTTGCCCCGATCCAAGCCCTCCTGGCGCTCCCGAACAACCATCGCGCCCTGCTCCACAATGAGGGCGCGGTTCACCACCTCTCGATAGGTTTGCAAGTTAGATGACTGCACAAACCTAAAGATAGATAGCCGAAGTCCACTCTAAAAAATGCGGGCCTTGTCCTCGTCGTCCCGCACGACGAACGGCACGCAATGTAGGAGCCGCGTGAACTCCCTCTCATACTTAGCCACAATCCTGTCCCCCTGGCGCAAGCCGCGCAAGTCCATCTCCATCTGCCTCCGAACGCTATCGGGGAAATAGTGCTCGAGTAGAAGTTCCTTGAACCTTTTCCAAGTGAAAGCTGATAAGTCGGTGTTGGGATTCTCCTGGATATCCGTCCACCAACGGTAGGCCTCGCCGTCCAAGTGGTGTGTGGCAAGCCAAACTTGGTCCCTCTTCTCGACGAAGGTATCCCGAAATAGCTTTTCGATATGCATAAGCCATTTCTCCACGACCCAATGGTCCACATTCTCCCTGTCAAAGATCCGCGGGTTGCACCTCCTGAACTCGTTGAGGCGGCTCATCAATCGATCGCGCTCAGGCCCCTCAACCATCATCGGAAACACTGCTCCTGCTGCTGGCATCTGAACTGGAGACGTCGTCGCCACCCTCTCCTGTGGTGCCAGGCATCGCCCTCGAAGAATCGGCGCCGTCGAGGATCGCGCCTCGGTGGTACCACCTCGGCCGGTGTAAGTGGTACCGGGTCCTAGGCCACCTTGCGCCCGCCGCCGCAGTAAGGAGGTCCTCCGCCGTTGCATCCGCGCCTCCCGCGCCGCGCCGTCTTGGCCTCGCATCGGGCCGCCGCCATCCGCCGGGCCACCAAACTCGAGGGCCGCCACCGGCTCTCAATTCACGGGCCTCGCCGGATCCGGAGGTAGCGGAGGTCTCGACCTCCTCGAAGTGTGCCGTGTTCTCCGCCCCGGCATATTTGGAGCGAGTGGTCGGCATTATCACTGCAACATCATAAAAGCGCAAGTTAATAAAACCCACGCTAACGAAACCCCGCTCAACAATAATACCCAAATCATGCGAAAGTAATGAAGTGTGCCTAACAACTAACTCCCGATGTTACGTTGTCGGCCGCCGACGTAACCCTCCGCGAAGCTAGAAGTTATACACTTCGATCAAACTCTAACTTTTTAGAGTTATAATAAAACCAAATCTAAGTACTTTCGCTTATAAGTCAAATAGACCTCGTCTCTCACGAGCCTCGGGACCGGCAGAGGCCTTCCCAGTAGCGCGCCCAGACCCGCCATATGTCAACACATACAAGGCGTCTACCAAAAACAGCGGAAATAAAACAATAATAGGCTACAACTAGAGATATCAGAGCAATATACAACTAGTTCTATCAACAAGTAGAGAAGAAAGGAAACTAAACGATATAATAAAACATAAAGTAGATACAACATCTATCACAAATATCTCAAAATGTGGTGGTCTCTATTCATAGGTACAACTCTCCAAAAACATCTCCAAAACAAGAACAAAGAGAGGTGGACCACCTATCGAAAGATCCCTCGCCCGAACGTCGCTAGCCCGAGGCAATACCCTTGTCATGTTCCCCGGCCTCCTCCGGCGTATGCAAAAGAATCAGAAAACAGGGGGCGTGAGAAGTATAATTTATAGTTCCCAGTGGGCAATTACTGACCTGAACCACTACACAACTAGGCCCAAAAGAAATAAGCACGATAAAGAGTAATATGAAACTGCTGAAATGAAAGCATAAAAAGAATGCTATGCTGCTATGTCACAGGTAAGCATGATGTATGTATGTCAATGCTATCATGAACCAAGATGCCAAAGTAAATGGCTACAATCTACCATGGCTAACAAATATACTATAATGCAATATAAGTGTCAAGTATACTACATGTCCCAAGTAATGCTATAAGTATGTCCAAGTAATCCAACTACTATAGCCTATCTAGTAGTGATTGTCATTTTCTATTGAATGTCATTGTTCCGGAATGCCGGCTTGTAGGGAGCGACGCTCACAAGCATGTGCGAATGAGCACAAATGGCAAGCAAGCAAAGTCAAGTCTCAAGTACCCAATCCTCATGTCTCTCACGTAGTAATAGTCACTAGCAACCCTAAGGTCTAGTACAATGTCTCTCATGACACTATAATTCACTATGTCCATGTCCAAGTCCAAGTCCAAGTCCAAGTCTAATGCTGCTTTATGACATTAACTTACTAGCTCACATATTATGCCAAGTCTAATGCCGCTTTATGACATTAGCTTTTCTGCTATGTCAAACATGGTTTCTATGTCTAAGATTACCATTTTCATGTCATTTTTTTCATAGAAAGCATGATCTCAAACAACTAGTAGAATGCTACAACATGCATGAGTCCAACATGACTATTCTCTACCATATAGAAGTCAAAATGCATTGTACATAAGATATATGTTTTAAGTATTCTAAAATCTACAAATCATGTTTACAACATGAAAATGCATGATTTTCCATTTAACCGAATACAAATAAACACCAATGAGAATTTCTCATTGTGCTTGGTGAAGCCAAACCCACCGATGCTCCAAGCGTCGCTCCGAAATGCTAACGAAGTTTATATCCTTGCTCCTAGCACCCTAAAAAGTATGCCATAGGAGTTACAACCTCAAAAGATGAACCATGTGTTCAATCTTTAAACATCTATGCAAGTGAGTAAGGAAAACTCACCTAAAATGTAGAAATCCACTATGAAGTCCCAAATGGAAGCTAGAGTCTTCTCAAACTAACCTAAAGGAAGGTTCTAAACCAATCAATTGAGCTCTAAAAACCTCAAATCATAAAGCCCCAAATAAACCCTAAATTTCCAAAAACTAGGGTTTCATCTAGTAGAAAGCTTCAAAATCCAAATCTAGAAGAAAAGAATTGTTGCTTACCTTCTAAAAGCTCCAAATCAAGGATCAAACCCCACAAGAAGTGATGCTCTTCCTCCAAGCAAGCTCCAAGTTCCCTTCCCAAGCTTCTCCAATGGTGCAAGAGCCACCAAGAGACCAAAAGAAGTAAAAGAGGTGGTTAATCCTCAAGAAATCCAAGAGAAATGGAAGAAAATCAAAGAGAGTAGAAGAGAGGCTCCCTCACCTTCCTCTTGCTGTGGCCAAGCTCAGGGGATGCCCTAAGGGGCATGGGTACTAATAGAAATGGCCAAAATGCCAAAACACCCATGCAGTTTAAAACTATCAAAATCTGCCAAAGTGTACCGGTACACTTCCCCGTGTACCGGTACAAATTCCACGAAAATGCCAAACCCGAGCCTCGGGTTGGAGAGAAAATGCCATGTATACCGGTACAAATCCCAAAGTGTATCGGTACAGCCATCAAGCCTGTACCGATACGACCATCAACCTTGTACCGGTACACTTGCCCGAAAATGCAATCCGAGAGTTATCCAAAATTCCACTTTTTGGACTTTGGTGCTAAGATTTAAACCTGCATTCTCAGGACTCGTGCCATAGGTCGGAAGACTGTCAACGACCTTCCAGAAAATCTGGAAAAGCTCAGAACTCGCATCCAACACTCGAACCTTGCTATTTGCGAAAGTTCAGTGCGTCTCGTGGCTTGTGAGGGGCTTCCTTCTGATTCTTACAAGATCTCAGTAACAACTATAACAGAGCCTCTTGCTCAATATTCAGCTGCAATTGTTCAATTGCCGTCTAGCGATGGTGCTCTGTTAAGGTCTGGTTTGGAGTCAGCTCTGAGGATCAAAATGGCAACCTAAGAGGGGGGGGTGAATTAGGTTTCTAAAATAAAAGGCCAAAAATCAAGCTAATTAAAAACCCGAAGCAATCGACAAAAAGAGAAATATAGAGAAATGCAAACTCAAGAATGCACACGGTCGATTTGTTTCGAGGTTCGGCACTTTGCCTACGTCCCCGCCAACTTCTCAACGCAAGAGAATGTTGGATCTCCACTAGTTGATGCTTTTGCGAGCAAGCACCAAGCCTTCACACAAACACCTTCTTCTTATCAAGCTTCAAGACTTTGCTTCTCTCTTTTTACAAGAATAAATCTCACTACAAATTTCACTCAAGTTAAGAGAGAGAATAGAGAGCTAAGAGTATTAAGAATGCTGAAGTTTATAAGCTCAAAACGAAGTGTTGGAAGAAGCTTTGAGATACCAAAGAGTCATTTATTTATAGCCTCGGCCAGCTCCTGAACGTTGCACTTTCGAGCGCCCTAAAGTACTTCCGGGCGCCCAGAACTTTTGAATGCGCATTGCGCTTCCAGCTACCTGTCAGCCTCGTGCGCCGCTTTTCTGGATCCGTACACTGGGGCTGTCAGAATTTGCGGGCGCCCAGTACTTGTGCGCTGACTTTTCTAACAAGATTGGACCCGCGCACCGCTTTCGTACAAAGAATGATTTGGCTTCCGATCACAGGGCACCCGTAAAATTTGAACTTACGCTGCCGGGCCAAGGCCGCGCTGCGTCACACGCCAAGGCCGTCGGTTTTGCGCCGCTCGTGTTGTGTCGAACTTCCGACCATACCGTCGAACACCCGTAACACGCAACCTGTCAAGTCAAATTTTCCGGTCGACCTGAACAGGTTTGCGGTCGCCTGGAACAGGTAAGAAGGAACTCTGGGCTGCTTCGAACAACAAGATGGCAGATCCAAAAATACTGTATATTTTGGATCCACTGTGGGTCGCCCAGAACAGCGTCCAGAAACCAAAACTGAATAGAACTTAGATTTGAGTAATTTTTAAAGAGATAGATGAAAAGATTAAGCTTAGCTTAAACTATCTCACTCCAATTAAGATTTCAATTCAAGTAAAAGTAGAGAGAGTGAGTTTGTCAATTTTGACAAAAGAAGCAAATGTAGCTTCACTAGGTGAAGCTTGATACTTAGAGGATTACCCATCTTGAGTCCTTTAGAAGATAGAGAGATCTAGAACAACCAAGCTCAAGATAAAGAGATTAGTCCAATAAAAGTGATTATTTGTTATCATCAAAATTTAATACTAGATTAGGGCCACTAGGCCAACAAGCTCGTCTCTTTTTCCATCAGCATGCGTACCCTTCGGGCGAGATGGTTCATACAAACAACTCTGGAGAGTGGTGCAAGACCTCAGGTTACTATACAGACCCTCAACTTTGGCTAGAAACATATGACTACAGGCCTGGTCTTACTCCAACAGAGCCCAGTGGTGCTATGGAATTTCCCCCGGCTGGTCGTTCTGACATATTTGCAGTGCTCGGGAAAGTCGCTCGAGAAATATCTTCTTCAGTTCTTTCGGTATGCTGCCACTCGAGGCCTTCTTTCCAAGAAGCGCAGCATCACAGCCTTGCAGCACAGGAGGATGGACAATTGGTGATGTTCCAAGATCATGAGCATCAGTTTTGATAAGACAGTAATCACCATAGTCAAGGCAGATAGGGCGGGTTTGCATGTAAAGGAGTTCAACGGGCGCTGGATACTTGCAGATGGGGATTTAGGCCCTCAAGATGCCGTCGTCTACCCTGGACTTGCTCTTTATCAGGCGACTGCTGGTTATGTCAACCCGGCTATGTATAGAACGGAGACAGGCAACTTGCAGGGAAACATATATGGACGGTGCTCTTTGGCTTTCAAGCTCATGCCGAGATCCATGGCGAGTTTAAGCTGCTCAGAGATGAGGGCAGCTGGCCATGGTGTTGAGGCCCAATTCCAGATTCCCATACCAGTGGATGACTTCATGCAGAGATCACACCCAACTGACCTGCTCTTCACCAAGAGCAATTTGCCAACTTACACATTCCACATGGGACAAGATGGTATATCTACGCCCTAGTATAGTTTTTTCTTTCTTTCCTCAATTTATTTACAGTCTAATTGTTTCTCCTAGTTGATTTTTTATAAAAAGTTCTATTTATTTATTTACTTTTGCAGCTTCTTTTAAACAGCCTTTGATGAAGAGGAAGAAGAGCAGTGCAAGGACCAAGCCTCTGCCCTCATCCAAAAGATTGCGTCTCGAGGCTCAGAGGGTTTTAAAGGAGCGGGTTCAGGAGATTGCGGACAAGAAAGGCATCAAGCTGAGATTTTGTAATCTCAAGCAATGTGAGGGCCACATACAGGCGCTAGACAGCCCATGTCGTAGCACTAGAATGGAGGTAGGATGGCCACCTAGTGTTCCTTTTGTTCATCCCCATGATCTTCCCAACAAAGCAAAGCTTGGGTTTCTCGAAGCTTATGAGCCTGGTTGGACTGCATCTCAGCATGATATGGGGTTAAGTCTTACTGAAGAACCCAGACAGGCCAGTCAAAAATATTGTTTACTTTTATTAACTCTCCTAGTCATACTTTGGTGCATGCTTTTCTGTTTACTAATACACCACAGTTATGTAAGTAGTTGTCGCGCAAGCTGTACCTTTTTTTCTTCTGTTTCCATTTTCTTACAATTTCGGCAAACCTAATTTTTCTGTTAACTCATAATAATCATGTCGTAAAAATTTAAGCCCTTTATGTTGCAAATTTCCTCATGCTGAATCACAATATATAAACGCGCATCATTTTGTCCGGTTTTAATGAATAATTGATAGTTTGCATCGGCAGTATAATATGATATTCTTAACACCAACAACATAATGTGCCTTCCAAATGCATGCTTTATTTTTCTGTGCAGGAGTCAATCAGCGTGACTCTCAATATATGGCCATCCTCTGTCAGCTTGTGACTTGACGAACTCCGCTAGCAGCTCGATCTCCTCTTCTTGCAGCCGTGGCCCGAATGTGCACTGACCCCTTGGAGCGCACTTTTCCCCGAAGCCCTGAACATGCTATCAGCAGTCAATACTTATCAAC
Organism: Aechmea fasciata; assembly: GCA_025177825.1. Lineage (NCBI taxonomy): Eukaryota > Viridiplantae > Streptophyta > Magnoliopsida > Poales > Bromeliaceae > Aechmea > Aechmea fasciata. Next base: position 12,256,923 of record CM045932.1, read on the forward strand.
CATGCCACTGCGGGTGCTAATATGAAGAGGTTGCTTTTGATTTAGTTGTAAATAGTTGAAAAGGAAAACGATAAGGTTACTCACGGGCATCCGTCCTTTCCCATAGTATGTGATGTTGTATATTCCCTCCTCCGTAGATACTCCGTTCCTGCATGAGATTACATTTCTTTGTCTTTCAGTTTATTGTTACATATTCACATTGACGAGTGGTCTTTTAGAGTGGAGCAATGGGTGCTTTATTTTGTACCTCTGTAGGTCCTTCATGAAGAGAGTCGCATCCTGAGGCAATTTTTGAGGGGATGAGCAATAAGTTTAGTAGTAATAAAAGCGGTAAAATGCTTTTTCTTCCCTCTTTGCATATGAAATAGTGGGAGTTCAGAGGAGACTGACAGGTTGGAGAATGTTTCCTCCCATATCATGGCAGCCAATGCAGGCTTTCTGAAACAATCTTGCTCCACTGGATATAGGCTGGCTCAAGGATTCTGCGGCAAAGAGAGTCGGAGACATGTTGCAGTTGGTTATTATTCTCTTTTTGGTGGTTATTCTGGTGTTTGTTGTCATAGAATAATACTCATCATTGGTCTGAAATGTATTTGTTATACCTTTAGCATGCCGACGTCGCGACTTAGCTTTTGAACTTTTATTTTTTATTTTATTTTATTATAGACACTTCAGTTCCTGAACTTTTTCGTGTATTCCTACTTCATCTCTGACCATCTTGAACAAAAGTTAGTTTTCATACTCATATGTGGCCTTCTTCGTATGACGATTCATGCTATTAACGTTATTATGTGGAGTATTTGAAACTTTGCAAGATAAGTTACTGTAATTTTTGAAATTATAATGAAGTCCATTAAGCGAACACAAAATGAATGGCAAAATCGAATAACCTCCTTCTAAAAATAAGAGGATCGAATTATTCAATTTAAAACGAGAGTTAATGATTTTTATCTAAATAATGAGTAGAATTTTCTATCAAAAATTCTAACTGATTTTGATTCATTTATACCGTTAAACTAAAAAGTATCTCATACCAGCGGCTGAGTAAATGATATCGAAAAAATTATAAAATTTACTTTATAAAAATTTTAAATATTTTAAATTATATTTAATGGTATGAATCGTCAATTAGAAATTTTTATCGCCGAGAAACGACCACGGAGAGTACCAAGGTGACCGTCCTTATCAAAGTATAGTAATGGATCTCATATTTTATATTTTATAATGTCATACATTCTTTTCCTGGTAGAATACATCAGAATTCCGATACAAGAAGATCAAGGATTTTGTTGGAGACGCGCCCTTCGCATGTTACCTTAAAATGATAATAAATAATTTTCTTAAATAAGCACTAAATAATGAGTAGATCTATAATACTTTTAGAAGCACCAATAAGTTGGTGTTTCTAAGTTTCTAGCCCGTAGATCTAATCATTGATTTCTAATAGCCTTTGAAACAAACACTATTCCACCTACCACCACCTACCACCATCTACTATCATCATCTCAACCCTACATCTATCAATCCAAAGGCTAAAAACCCGAAAGCACCAACCCATTGATGCTTTTGAAAGTATTATAGCTCTACTCCTAAATAATTATCAAACTTGGAAATGATCCGTTTTCCTTATTCACGGCTGTCGTTCACAGGGGAATAAATTAGAAATCATTTTTAGACGCTTTTAATATGCAAATATATGTCGAAAAATGAGGAGGACCCTCTTCCTAGCATCTTTACACCAGAAAAGAAGGGGCATAAATCTTAAATCTCCTCATCCAGGGTTAGAAAATTTTTCGACTTTTTACTACATAAAAAAAGAGACAAGACAAGGCCCAATATATATGGGCATTTTGACGTGGGATGTAAAATTTATACTCTTTTTTAGGTGTACAAACAGTATTGCTCTTCAAAAATAGGCTCTCAAACTTTATTATTTTAATGGCATTCTTAAAATAAAAACAATTTAATTTGAGTCAATTACAATCAATCATTTGAATTAGGAATTTTACTAAACGTGACAATACAGCTAGCTCACGAGCATTAATCGTTAATGAAAATAACATTCCATTTGTTATAAAGTGGCTTAGTGGCTAAACTTACAGATGCAGCTATCAGATTATTGAAAAATATGCCATTTATGGTCGAGTACAATTTAAACGATAATAATGAAATAGTGGAAAGATATCAATCAAATAAGGGGCATTTCGATGATAAGGGGCATTTCCAGAGAGGATTTTTTTTTTTTTTTTTTCCTTCCTCTATATATATTTTTTTATTTAAGCTAGCACTTAAATCCCTCCGTAAGAACCCTTCTAAATGAGTCTCTTGATAATATTGTCCCAACATGTTGTGCTTAAAAAGTTCTGTTATAGTAAATGCATATAGTGAGAGGACTACTATACTCTTATAGGTATAGAACACTTTGTCCTCATAAATTATTTTTAATAATGAAACTTACGAATCGACAATCCATACCGTCAAATATGCTAGAGCATTTGGAACTTTTAAAAAATGAATTTCGTAATTTTTCAAAATTATAATAAAGTCCATCAAGTGGGCAGAAAATAAATGGTCAAAATTGAATGACCTCCTAAAAATGAATGATTGCATTTTTCAATTTAAGATTGAAATTATTGCCCTTTATCTACATAGTGAATAGAGTTTTCTATCAAAACTTTAATCAATTACGACTCTTTTACACTATTAAACTAGCAACTATTCCATAACAGCCGTTGAAAATCATCAATTTTAAGATTATTTGATTGTAAGGTAAATGATGTCGAGAAAAATATGAAATTTGATCCTAAAAGTTTTAAATGCTTTAAATCATATTTAACGGTATGAATCGTCAATTTGAAAGTTCGATCATCGAAAAAGAGTTATGAGTACAAAGACGATAGTACTCATAAGAATATAATAGCCGGACTCTCTCTCTCTCTCTCTCTCTCTCTCACTATAAATACATATAGAGCTTCCAAATCGATGATCCACATCATTAAACATTATCTAAAGCATTTAAAACTTTTAAAAATCAAATTTTATAATTTTTTAATATCATTTATCTTACAATCAAAAGATTTTAAAATTGATAATTTTTAACGGTTGGTATAGGATACTTGCTAATTTAACAGTGTAAAAGAATCAAAATCGGTTTAATTTTTGATAGAAAATTTTATTCACTTAGATAAAGATCAATAACTCCGATCATAAATTGAATTATCAGATCATCCATTTTTAAGATATCGTTCGAATTTGATCATTCATTTTATACCACTCGATAGACTTTATTATGATTTCGAAAAATTAAAAAATTTATTTTTTAGAAATTTTAAATACTCTAAATTATATTTGATTGTGTGGATCGTCGATTCGCAAGCTTCGTCATTAAAAATAACTTATGAGTAGGAAGGACTCTATGCTCATAACTCTCCCTCCCCCCTCTCTCTCTCTCTCTCTCTCTCTCTCTCTCTCTCTCTCTCTATATATATATATATATATATATATATATATATATATATATATATATATATATATATTACGCTACTATACTATTATGAGTATTGAGCCATCGTACTCATAACTTTTTGGCCGTTGAGATGAAAAAATGTGAGGCTAGGATGAGAGTGATTACTTAGATTGATAGTGGGCCCCCTAGGGTTGAGTAGGTGGTTGGTTGAATAGTATAATCTAACGGTAAAAATGATTAAAAGGTGGATCAAATGGCCAAAAAATTATGAGTACAAGAGCCTCTATACTCATAAAAGTATAGTAGGCGACTATATATATATATATATATATATATAGAACTAGGCTACTATGCTATTAATAGCACCAAGCCATTGGTGCTACCAAGTTTTTGACCATTGGATTAAAAGATGTGTGGTTAGGATGATGTGGACCCCCAAGGGTTAAGTGGGTGGTTGGTTGAATAGTATGATCTAACGGGTGAAAATGATCAAAAGGATAGATCTAACGCAAAAAACTTGGCAGAAGACCAAATACTTCGCTATTAATAAAGATAAATAAATGATTTATATATATATATATATATATATATATATATATATATATATATATATATATATATATATATATATATATATATATAATTTTTAATTTTGGAAGCAAGGTTTTCGGATGAATCTTGAATCGCCACGTGACGAAGTTTTATTTATATCTGCAATAATGATTTAATACATTTTAGTTCATTAATTATAGATTAATTAGGTTTATTAATAATATATATGAACTCTAGATTTGTATTTAAGTAGTATTATGTGATGAAAAATAAATATTACATTTCAACTCCAACCTTTTCCCTTCCATTTGATAACTGCAACCACTTCCTTTTCTCCATTCTTATATTTTCACGTTAATAATTTTATTTAGGGTCATGAAATATCTCGCAAAACTAGTAGAGATGTCCCCGCAAAAGTCCAAAAGTATGCGTATATTTCTCGTTTTTGCGTGGACATATCTCAGAATATTTTTGCAGTATATGTCCCCGCAAAAGGCACTAGTGGACATATCTCGCATACTTTTGACTTTTGCAAGTGACATCTCACCTAGTTTCGCTAGGATATTTCCGCAATCGACCATGTTTGCGAACCTCGTATGCATTTGACCCTTTTATTTAGTCCTTCCGACTTATCTTAACCATTACAATTTTCTGCATCCCAAATAGTTATTCATAATTAGTTTTTACAATTTGATATTTACTTCTTTTTTTTTTGACTCTTCATGTTTACTTCATCAAAACTTACTCATACCTTTATAATTTTCATATACTTTACCTTAATTATTTACAATTAGTTTTTATTATGTTTTATTTATTCCTTTTCTTCTACCCTTTAACATATATAACTTAATCGAATACGTAAGTTAAAATGTAGATATTAATTAATTTCATTTAAAATCTTTCTATCTACCATATTTTTTGTGCAAGCTGAGCGATTCCCAAGACAGGTAGACAGAGTCAAATGTTGGCTAAGTCAAAGTGCAATTGATTTATGAATTGGCTCAAAGACGACCCTCGGTCGATAAAATAAAGTAATTGGTTGAGGAAGGATGCTCAACCATAGTTAGTTAATTCGATTCGCAAAAATTGACGTGATAATCTTGATAAAATTGCCTTTAAATTTTAAAATTCGTTGAAAAATACGGTTAAAAAACGGGTTCGCCAATTATTCGGATACGTTATTTATACGGATATTATACGTTTATCAATTAAAAATTCGGGATCAAAAATTCGGCTATTAAATTAAATTTTTTTTGCATAAATAATCATATTTTTTAAGAATAAAAGAAAAAAGAACTATAAAATTACGCTAACTAATTAAAATAAATAACAAACTATATTATACCTCAAAATAAATAATAAATTAAGTAAATAGATTAAAGTTTTTTGATGAGAAATTTTTTTTTGGGAGGGGGAGGAGAGAGATTTGCAGGCCAGGGAGCAGGCCCGCGTGCGGGTGCGGGCCCGGGTGCCGGTGCGGGCCAGGGAGCCGGCCTGGGCGCGGGTGCGGGCCAGGGAGCGGGCCCGGGCGCTGGTGCGGGCCAGGCTGCCTTCGCGAGGGCGGGTCGGGCGCGGGCTCGAGCGCACGCCGGGGCGCGGGCCGGGGCGCGGGCCGAATTTTTGGGCGAATAATTCGCGAATCGCGAATTATTTGCGAATAAGTATATTTTCCCAAAAAAACGCGTTTTTTTCCGAATTTTTCCGAAAAATTTGGATTCGGCCGTTTAATTCGTTTTCTCAAAAATTCGCGAATAATTCGCGAATTATTCGCGAATTAACTAACATAGTGCTCAACCAGATTCTTTCTCAAGTACGTAAAAATTTTATAGAGACGAGTCAAACTGAAAACTTTCATACAAAATCGGCTGAAGTTAGAGCTGAACTAGTTAAAGTACTTCATTAAAATCTTAAGTAGTCACTAAATATTACTTACAAGGATAAGAGCTGGAGGACTCGAGTTTCAGAGTTCATAGCTAAAACTAGAGACTAAAGTCCAAGTCTAAAGCTATATATAGCTACTAGGAGATGTTGTAAATGTTGAGAATCACAAAACTACTTTTCTTGCAGGCAACTTTCTGCTATTTATAAGCTTATTACCCAACTTTTGTTATCCTATAGTTATTGGATGGTTGTTATTTCATGGGAAGTGCTCTGGCCATGTTCCTTTAGTTACAAACCTACTTTCTCCTCTCTCAACCGATTCTGCTCGAATTTATTTGTCTTTGAGCTCCTTTCTTTCTGATCTTGGTGTACCATGTGTCATCTTTCTATTCACCAGGTGAGCCGAGCCAAACTACTAGTTGGACATCGCATTTTTCTAGCAAACAATGCCCTCCCGATAGTCTTCCGATCAAGCATTTGAAAGTCTAGTGGTATTGAGTCTACGACCTTGATTAACTGTGCCAACTAACACTACATTTTCATTTCATATTAGTATTGCCCTCATAATGAAAACTTGTTTTAACGGCAAATCCCTTCGTCTTCTATACTATTTCTTTGAAGGTTTTTGGGCTTTCAAAACCCTTTGTTTTTCATTTCTTTCCCTTCGATACTTCGGTCCATTGATTTTCTTCTTCAATATCACCTACTTAGGATTCATCCTTCTCCTCAAACTTCTAAAGTGGATTTTCACCTTCGTTGACCATCCGAGGATTCTTTCTATTTTATCTTAGGCATCTTTCATCAAGAACCCAGAGGAAAATATCTTGTGAGACCCCAAGATTTGAAAAAAAAATCCTATATATGAGATATAATAGGGCTAAACCTTTTAACTCAGCTATAGCATTTGAGCTGTGGTTAACCCAAGGGGCTACGAGAGTTAAGTATGCTAGGGTTTGAGTAGTCCTAAGATAGGTGACCCCTTGGGAATTGGGGCGTCACTTTTTTTTTTTTTTTTTTTGTCAGTCGAGGTTATCCCCTAACAACGTACATTCTTTATCTGCAATCATGGGCTTCCCCAAAGTCTTCGGGAGAATGCCTTTACATCTGGCCTACAATCTCAGAGGCCTACATCACCCAGCTCAATTAAATCCAAAAAGTAGGCCTACATCACCCAGCTCAATTAAATCCAAAAAGTTTATGATGTCCTCTGAAAAGAAATTGGGATATTTGATGTGATTCAATTCTCAAGAATGTCTTCCTCACCCAACAACATCCTTCTTGCTTCTACTTAGTTTTTGGTCTTTACCTTCTAATATCTTGTTCTTTAGATTAGGTCCTTTTACTTCAATCCTCTTTAATGTAGCCGCCATTACCGGCTTCGTCCTCACTGCACCATCATTTCTTTGACCCTTAATCTAGATGGTGCATCTAAATTCGATGCAGGTCTTGATTTGAAGGCAAATCTTACTTACGCCAAGTTCATGAAGAGGTTTGCTGGTCATGATTGGGCTTCTCAAAAGTCGGCATGCAAGGAAGAGCACATTATAACGATCTGACCTGTCAGCAATAATAACTCATTGGGCCAAAACCACAAGCTCAAAATGCTTGAGCCTAGTTATTATTACAACGGTGGAGTTCTCTTATATACCCAATGACAACCCCATTCTCATCCAATGTGGGATTATTGGAGTATTATAGACTCCCCCCGTTTAGGTCTGATGTCCTCGTCAGCCCTAAACATAGACACAGTCCAAGATCACCAGGAGATGTGAGACTTGTCTCGCTAGCCTTTGCCATTTCGATCCTGACTTAGTCTGTCAATCACCGACCCTGACTTAGTCTATTATTCCGACCCTAGCCTAGCCAAGACTAATCTCACACTTTCGGCTGGTGAACTCACTCTAATACCAAATGTAACTATCCGACCCGCCAGCAATAATAACTCATTGGGCCCAAACTACCGGCGCAAAATGCTTAAGCTCAGTTATTATTACTAAGGTGGAGTTCACTTAAATACCCAATGACAACCTCATTCTCTTCCTCCTAAACGAAGGGAGTCTGTGACACTCCGATAGTCCCACATCGAATTTGTCACGCCCCGAAACCACCAATTTGGTCGGCTCGGGCACGTGCACAAACTCCGAACGAACAGAACCTCCTCTGTTCGCTTAAGGCTCCACAACAACCAAACATGTATAAGAAAATACCCAGGAAAATTTCATTATGCATGGCTTGCATGAGGGCAAGCATCCCCAAAGCAAGTGAAAGTAAAACTAGCTATTACATCCATACATTGTATTCTGATCAATTTAAATCAAAAACAAGGCCTGCAAATTTTCATTTACTTATATTCATCCAATACATACATGTCTCTCAAATGAATGTTTACACTTTTCCTTTCATCAACTACAATAGATGAAGTATACAAGGTATATCTATACTTAATGGCAGTCCGCTATCTAGTGCGCGATATCCATGCTGCGATCCTCGACCGCCCCCCTCGCGCTAGGACTTGCATGGTTAGTTGGGTGAGAATTACTGAAAGTTCCTAGTGGGTTCGGCTGCCGACCTCGCTGACTCACCCAATAGATCTACTCAAGCATCTGTAGGAAAAGAAAATGGATAGCAAACCAAACTAATGCTACTACAATGCCTGTACAAAACTGAAGCAATAATAAATGCTCATGATGCATGCAAGCTCTTTTACATACCCAATCCACTTGTTTAACCCTTTGGTTAAACCTCAACTCACCAAACCAAATCCTTTTTGTTAGGGAGAATACCGCTACAACTCGACGGGACCGTCTGCTGGGGAGAATTCCACTACCAACCCAGTTGATGACACTCCGGAGCTCACCGCCCAAGGTGGAGCGACCTACCTCGAGCATTTAGACTACCTGTGAGTACGATCCAATCCTCACTTGGAGGACACCATGCCACAACTTTGACAAGCTCTTTATTCTATATTTAGCATTTCCAATTCTACAATGTCACAAGTTCATTTTCCTTGTCTAACATTCACATTACTTAGGCTACTCATGCCGTCTAGTTACAATGTCACTTGTTCACTAGTGTCATAGATCAATGCTTCATACATCTATAGGGTTTCTATATTCATCATCTATAATCACATATTCCTTGCTTCCAAAGCATACAAGAATGCACAATTGTCGCATATGCCCACATTTATCCTATAATGCATGCTTTCACTATACACATACAATATGCTTTAGAAGTAACTAGACATAACGGGTTATTCGAAGACTTCGGATAGTACCACCCACCTCGTAGGGATGCCAAAATGCGAGAACCCAAGTCCCGCAATTTTTGGAAGCCTATCTCACTCAACCCATTATAAACGAAGCCGAAATGAGGTTTTTCCTCAATAACTCGATGTAGACTCATCGAAACTTCGATTCGAGCCTCCCAATGTGTTAGTTTTACCTTCAATTAGGATTACATGAGATCAATTCCATGCTAGATCTCTAATCCTACAAAATTCCATTTTCAAGCTTAGGTTCCACATAACCACATGATACTCAAATTTCTCAGGAGATTATGGGGTAATCTAACCCTCCATAACCTAAGAACCACAAAACCAAGCAATTTAGGGAATTTACATCAAACCCTAACAAAGAGGAGCAAGAGAACTCACCTCGACTCCATGCTATCCAAGCTCACCATGTGCTAGAGCTTGACCCACACCAAAACCACCAATTTTCCATCTCATTTCCTTCTTTAATTCTCCTCCATAGCTCTCTTGCCATGGCTTCTAGGGAGAGAAGAAGGGAAAAAAAGAGGAGAAGAGAACGATGTTTCTCTTTGCATGAGGAGTGTACAGGTGTTGGGGTTGGAATTATATAGGCCTACAACAATTTCACTTAAACCCCTCCATAATTCTCTTTTCAGTCTTACATTTCGCCTCCTTCTTCGCTCTGGTACTAAGACGGGGTGGAGTACGGCTCAGCCTCTCCAAACCCGAGGTTATGCAATCTCGGGTCACAATGCAGTACCGGTATTCAAGACCAATACCGGTACCAGACTCAGGTACCGGTACACAGCCGACCTTTGTCCGCATCCCAAGAGTTGTCCAAACTCTCTTCAACTGGGTACCGGTACAGCATTGGCCTGGCACCAGTACTCAATGCCCCAAATGCATTTTCAGCTACTACAGGGTTTTGGACTCCGAGAGCTGCCATTCTCGAGTTGCTGCGGAGTACCGGTATGCCTTGAGGTTGTCACTAGTACACTCCTTGACAGGGGCCAAACCCGGGAGCTGCTATCCTCGGGTTGCTGCTTGGTACCGGTACGCATTGGAGTTGTCACCGATACACAGAGCCCAAACTACAGTTCTGGCAGTGCTCACATCCCATTTCGTGCCGAGCAATGCTAAAATTCTTTTATCTCTCTTAAAACTCAACTTTCACCCTTCCAACATTGTTGGAATATCGTATGGATTTTGTCCAACCATCTCCCTCGCCGCACTTTGGTCAATTTGACTAAAGTTCGATATAACCTACCGAGGTTTCGGTGTATTACACTTTCCTCCACTATTCTCCAATTTCCTTCACTATTCTCCACCCTTCAAGCAAACCATAAGAGAGAGAGAGAGAGAAAGAGAGACTTAGAGAGAGAAAGGGATGCTTTTCTCTTTGTTTGGGAGATGTGAGGGAAATGAGATAAATGGCTTAAGATCCCCCTCATATAACACACATGCATAATTGCACTAAGCCCCTCACACAATTCACACACAGCTCAACTCTAAGCTTTTTCATGTACGGGACTGGACCCTACAGCTAGGGTCCGGACCCCGAGAGAATTTCTACTGCGAAAATTTTTGGAATTTCTTGAGCTTGCTCTCCAAGGCCCTTCATACCCTTATAAGCCATTCCGATCGTTCAGAACACTCAACGGACCTTTCTGAAGCGTCTGATACCACACTTTTGTCAATTTCGACCAAAGTTCTGTTTATGCGTCGAGGATTCAATACATTACATATGGTATGAAATATTATTTAGCACCTCTGGAGAGTGCTGGACTAAACTGGAGCTATTTTGGCACAAAATTGACACGAAAATGAACTCCAAAGAGTGAAATCAACTTACTAGGCAGTTTGGCACATTTTAGATGCCTAAATGTGTTGAATTGGCCTCAGCCAATTTCAGACCTTGTTTATGGATGCCTTGTGTTGGGATGCTTTCAGGTGATTAATGAAACCTTACTTATGGATGCCTGTCTGCCACCACGAATGACGTACCTCGCATGGTCGACGGAATTTTCCTCTCGTGCCGTAGGGTAGTATTCATGATTCAGATTAGTATTTATATGGGTATGGGTATCAGGTATTGCTAGTCCATGGCTTCCAATAGATGCAAGCATCTATTGTTAATTACCCCTGTGACATTGGGGCACCTTCGATTAAGAGACCTTTGTAGATGGGATGAAATGAATCAATCATATCTTGGTTTATTGAATCCTATATATATCAGGGTTCAATTGAATTTGAGGTTGACTAGGTCCTAAGTATATGTATTAAGACCTAATCAATATCAAACTCTAAGTATATGTATTAGAGTCTAATTGGCTCTAAGTATATGATTTAGAGTCCGATTATATTTGGTTTTACCTTAATTGTATGGTCTAAGGTGAAGATGTGACCAAACCCCAACTATATGTATTAAGGTAGGTCGGATTTGATATTATCCGAAAGTAGAGAATGGCTAATTCCTCAGTATTAGGATCAACCGAGTTTATCATATTTTTCACTCTAGTTATATGTGCTAGAGTGAGGATCTGACTAAGCCCTAAGTGTATGTATTAGTGTTCGTCAGATTTGATTTGCATGAGTTCTAAGTATATGTATTAGAGCTCGATCGGGTATGGGTTTCACTCTAGGTAGGTATGCTAGAGCAAAAGGCTGACTAGACCCTAAGTATATGGGTTAGGACTAGTCGAGCTTGGTTTGACTTCCGCTTTAGGTATATGTGCTAGAGTAAAAAGTTGACTAGGCCCTAAGGATATGTGTTAGGGTTAGTCAGATGAACTCTAAGTATATGTGTTAGAGTTCGGATGAACTTGATATCATTTGACAGAATTCTAAGTGTATAATTTAGAACTCTGTCGATTTGGAGATGATTTTGCCTTAGTTATATGTACTAAGGCGATTGATTTAGCCCTAAGTATTGTATTAGGGGTAGTCGATATTGCATTTGATTTTTTACTCTAGGTATATGAGCTAGAGTAAAAAAAAAGTTCATGATGAACTTTGGGCATGAACTTGATGTATGGTTCATGAGATTTGGGTATTGTATTTGTTTCATGAGCTTGGATATGGTTCATGAGGTTGGGTATGGTTTGGTTCATAAGATTTGGTTCATGGTTCATGAGTATGGTTCATGGTTCATGGTTCATGAGCTTGGTATATGACTCATGAGATTTGGTTCATGAGTATGGTGTATGGTTCATGAGGTTTGATATATGGTTCATGGGATGTGGTGTATGGTTCATTAGGTTTGGTATATGGTTCATGAGATTTGGTCCATGAGATTTGGTATATGGTTCATGAGACTTGGTCCATGAGATTTGGTTGTGGGATGAATTTGGATATGGTTTATGAGGTTTGGTGTATGGAATTTGGTTCATGGACTTGGTTCATAGTTCATGAACTTGGCTCGTTGTTTGGTTTATGGTTCATGAGCTTGGTATATGACTCATGAGATTTGGTTCTTGGTTCGTGATTCATGAGGTTGGGTATATGAGATTTGGTTCATGAACTTGGTGTATGGTTCATGGGATATGATTCATGGTTCATGAGTATGGTTCATGAGTATGGTGTATAGTTCATAAGCTTGGTATATGACTCATGGAATTTGGTGTATAAGATTTGGTTCATGGTTTGATTCATGAACATAGGCATGGTTCGTGGTGTTTTGGTTCACGAACTTGGTTCATGGTTTATGGAATTTGGTTCATGAACTTAGGTATGGTTCGTGGTGTTTGGTTCACGAACTTGGTTCATGGTTTATGGGTTTGGTTCATGAATATAGGCATGGTTTGTAGTGTTTGGTTCACAAACTTGGTTCATGGTTTATGGGATTTGGTTCATAAACTTAGGCATGGTTCGTGGTGTTTGGTTCACGAACTTGGTTCATGGTTTATGGGTTTGGTTCATGAACATAGGCATGGTTTGTGGTGTTTGGTTCACAAACTTGGTTCATGATTTATGGAATTGGTTCATGAACTTAGGTATGGTTCATGGTGTTTGGTCCACAAACTTGGTCCATGGTTTATGGGTTTGGTTCATGAACTTGGTTCATGGTTTATGAGGTTTGATATATGAACTTAGGTATGGTTCGTGGTGTTTGGTTCACGAACTTGGTTCATGATTTATGGGTTTGGGTTTCGATTTGGTTCATGATTCAAGAAATTTGGGTTCATGAGTCCAAGTCGGAAGTTGGGATTGGGTTGTATTTGTAGTCCGGATCGAATTTGAGTTTGGGCCTTTATTTGTGGACTTGATCGGATTTGGGTTTGGGTTTCGATTTTATTTGTGGACTTGATTTGATTTGGGTTCGTATGTGAACTTGGTTTGATTTGGGTTTGGGTTTGGGTTTTATTTGGGTACGTTTTGGTTTGGTTTGAGTTTGGATTTGATTTGGTTTGGGTTTTGGATTTGAATTTTTTATTTTGGATTTGGATTTGGGTTATGGGTTTGGGTTTTGGATTTGGATTTTGATTTTGGATTTGGATTTGGGTTATGGGTTTGGGTTTTGAATTTTTATATGCACTGGATTTGATTTGGGTCCTTATGTGGACTTGATCGGATTTGGATCTGAATGTCAACTTGATTTGAATTTGGGTTCGTATGTGAACTTGATTTGGTTTTGGGTTTGTACGTGAACTTGATTTGGTTCGGGTTCGTATGTGAACTTGATTTGGATTTGTGTTCGTACGTGAACTTGATTTGGTTCGGGTTCGTATGTGAACTTGATTTGGATTTGTGTTCGTACGTGAACTTGATTTGGTTCGGGTTCGCATGTGAACTTGATTTGGATTTGGGTTCGTACGTGAACTTGATTTGGTTCGGGTTCGTATGTGAACTTGATTTGGATTTGTGTTCGTACGTGAACTTGATTTGGTTCGGGTTCGTATGTGAACTTGATTTGGATTTGTGTTCGTACGTGAACTTGATTTGGATTTGAGTTCGTATGTGAACTTGATTTTCTTCGGGTTCGTATGTGAACTTGATTTTCTTTTCAATTCTATTTCGGGTTCGAGGCAATCTTTTTTTTGATTTTGCAACTTGATTCGGATCCGAAGAAATCCCTTTTTGATTTTGATTTGGAGTCCGAAGAAATCCCCATTTTAATTTTGATTTGGGCTCCGAAGAAATCTCCATTTGATTTTGATTTGGAATTGATTTTCCAATTTGATTTGGAGTCCGAAGAAATTTCCGTTTTGATCTTCTCATTAGATTTGATTTGGGGTCTGAAGAAATTCCCGTTTGATTCTCCAATTTGGATTTGATCTTTCCAATTTGATTTGGGGTCTGAAGAAAATCCCCGTTTGATCTTGATTTGGGGTCCGAAGAAACGGGGAATCAAAGATTCCCCTCCCATTTTCTTGCGATGCTGCAGATGACGTTGACGAAGTTGATGATGGTGGCGTGGATTTGTTCGGTCATCGGATTCGATTTGATATTTTCGAAGAAATGTTGAAGGGTCCGAAAAAACGGGAAATCAAAGATTCCCCTCCCATCTTCTTTCGAAAGTATCAAACCGGCGATGTTGTAGATGTCGTCGATGAAGTTGTGTCAGGTGGCGCGAATCTGCTCGGCCATCAGATTTGGTTCGACATTTTCGAAGAAATGTTGAAGGGTCCGAAGAAACGAGGAATCAAAGATTTCCCTCCCCTCTTCGTTCGAAAATATCGAACCGGCGGTGCTAGGGTGGTCGCGGCAATGTAGATCATCCATTCCATCAATCAACGGTTTCGAACGGGGTATTGAGAGGTCCGAAGAAACGGGAAGCCATTGGCTCCCCTCCACTCTCCCATCGAAACCGTTTAGACAGTATGGATGACTACGGTAGTGGGACCAAAAAAAGAAATAAAAAGGCAAGGGGAAAGAAGAGAGTTTTTTATTTTTGAACGTTTCACTATGTTTTTTTTTTTTTCATTTTTCTTCTTCTTTTTTTTTTTTACCCGTTGATCAAATGACGGATTGGATGAAGCAATTCAACGATTTCTCCTCCTTTCCGCGGCTCGGTGATCTCTCATTCTTTCCGCGACTCTGTGATTTCTCCTCCTTACCGCATCTCGGCAATCCTCCTCCTTTCCGCGGCTCGGCGATATTTCCTCTTTTGAATTTTTTGTACGTCGAAACGTCTGTAGAAATTTATTTATTTTCTTTTCTTTTTGTATCGTGTATCCTCTGGCGTTTGATTTGGGTCCTCCTATTTATAATGGGAGGGGTGGTGAGAGATATTTCGAATTTCGAATTTCGAATTTCGAATTTCGAATTTCGAATAGGTTGTTGTGGTTGGTTGAATGATTTTTTGGGATTTGGTAAGGGAATTCGAATTTTGAATAGGTTGTGGAAGATATTTTAAGAGTTGGTTGGGAATTTGAAATTCGAAATTGTTAGTTTAGGGGAAGCCCCAAGGATCTATCTAGATCGTATCTAATCACCTAGAGGGGGGTGAATAGGTGTAAAGGCCAAAAATCACAAATCTCGATACTCTAAAAAGTAAATGCGGAAAATAAAATCAAACACACCAAGATTTACGTGGGAAAACTCCAACTCGGAGTAAAAAACCCACGGGACCAACACGCGATAACAATCCACTTCGAATAAAAGATTACAAGGTGATTTACCGAATCCACGGACTCAAACCTCTCTTTATCTTCTTCGGATCTCGCGCACACCGCCGAGTTGTCCACGATCACGCTCGAATCCACGAACGCCACGTTCCGAATCCACGAAACGCCTCCGCTTCGAATCCACGAAGTCTTCAACACGCCGAATCCACGACGCCACGAACACGCCGAATCCACGACGCCTCACGCCGAATCCACGACGCCGACCATGAACAATATCATGAATATGGTGATCCTTCGCTTAGGAGTATCGTAGAAAACCGAAGAAGAAAACTCCAAGCGAATCGTAGATCAAATCGACATATAGATATTCAATACGATATCTCGATTTGACCTAAAAGAGGCTATGAAGTAGAAAATAGATTTTAGATCAATTCCTAGCCTCTAGAGTTTCTCAAACATATATATTCATGAAGCATATAAATTAATGGAACCCCCATCGCTTATTTATAGATTTAGAAGACTTAGAATTAGACTAGGATTGTGAAAATCTAATTTTGGAAATAAATTAGAGATAGACTAGGATTTGAAAACTTGTTTAAAATCAATTAGAAAACATAGAGATAGACTAGGATTTGAAAACCTGTTTAAAATCAATTAGAAAACATAGAGATATACTAGGATTTGAAAACCTGTTTAAAATCAATTAGAAAACATAGAGATAGACTAGGATTTGAAAACCTCAATTTTGTCTAAATATTCAATTTAAAAACATTCTAAGTCTTCCAAACACTTTTAAATATTTATAAATCATCATCAATAATATTTGAACTTACCGAGCATTGTGGATTCATATTTTGAATATGCGAGTCTTCGATCTTCGTCTCTTCTTCTTTAAACCTTCAAGACTCCGAACTAACTTCACGAAATATGCCAACATAAAATCCGTAACAGAAATTGAAATTTGAATGGATGGTTGGAGAATTTTTTGAGAATTGGTTAGGGATTCAAAATTTGAAAATCGAATTTTGAATCGGTTGTTGAGAGATATTTTGAGAATTAGTTGGATGGTTGGAGAATTTTGTGGGAATTGGTTAGGAATTCGAAATTCGAAATTCGAATTTTGAATCGGTTGCTGAGGGATAAATTCGAAATTCGAAATCGAATTTTGAGTTTTTAATGGGTTGTTGAGGATATTTTGGAGTTGGCTGGAAATTCGAAATTCGAAATCAAATTTTGAATTTTGAATGGATTGATGGATGGTTGGAGGATTTTTGGGAATTGGTTAGGGATTCGAAATTCGAAATTCGAATTTTGAATCGGTTATTGGGGGATATTTTGGAATTGTTGGAAAATTCGAATTCGATTTAGAATTTTGAATGGGTTGTGATTTGAAATCGAATTTCGAACATATATTTTATGGGATGCTGATGTGGGCCGTCGCTGATCAGACCAGCTTTAATTTATTGGGCCCAAATGATAACATTTAATGGGCTGGAATGAGGCCCGTATTTTTTTATTTGCATGGGCTTTCGTGAGGCCCACCAACTCACATTTATGAATAGGCCTATTGTATATTTAAACTATAATTATTGGCCCATGAGACCTATTAGGATTGTATGGGCTCAAATCTAATCGTTTTCGATTGTGATTATGGATTTTTTCTTTTCACTTCAAACAATGCCCTATGTTTGAATGCTTTCAAATGATTCGGGCATAGGTTTTGGGCGCCCAAAACTATATATACATGTACATCTGTTTGTAAGTTACGTTTTATAGTGAGTGTGAAATTGTGTTGTTAGGCATTGTAATAAATGGTACGACATACAAATACAAAAGAGATTCTATTCACGTGAATGGGGGAATCTCTGTATTTGTGGTTGTGCATCCCATGGGTAAGGCATGTTTTTTTTTTTAAAAAAAGGGCATTTCTGCAAAACTCTAGTTTTCAAATGCTCCACTTAAATAAAGGGCTTAACAAAAAGAGCCCCGGGGCATGACAATAGATCACAACTCGAGAGATTCTAGACCATTATATGTAAATTAAATAGTGTAACCCATTCCCAAAAGTTTTGAAACTTTTGAAATTCAATATCTCTTCTGTTGCGATTTTTCAATTCCAGGCATTCCATCAACAGACCCAAAAAACTAGCTACTTTGCCAACCATACAACAACACCAAAGGTATATCTAATTGCTTCTTCAGTTTGAGTGTAAAGCTCATTGTTTCCTAGGGCTGGAATCGTTCCAGCTTGTGCTACATGTTCTTGATTTCCATTCAGTCCAAAGGAAAGCTAAACTACTGGATTTTGAAATTGCTCTATATTAGGGCCCTATCTCGTAGCTCTCGTGTCTACATTTTGAGGCTGATAGGTTGGCAAAGAGGGTAGAGAAGACGTAACTCATGCAATCTCTCGTTGAGGATTGGGATTTGCATTTGCTAGCTTGTAGGCCACTTGGAAAGGTCCTATCTGCAGCTAAATTGACACTACTGCCAAAACAACATAATTCTGTTGTATCGGAATCGCTTAAAGAACATTTTGTCCTCCAAGCTAATTCAGCACTGGGGGATCTTGTGGTCCTCCTTGTATTAGTTTATTTCGAGCTAATATATGCCCACTGTATATTATCCCCTCATTTGTTGATCCTATTGCAGCAAACACTGGTTCTAAGTGGATAATATTATGTTGGCTCTTTTGATCCAAATTTTGGGCACTGGGATCATTTGCCCGAGTGCATAAACAAGAGTCGGCTCTTGTGGAGTTGAATATCCACTACTCTCTAATCCTGCAGGCAATGCCAACTATTGCTCATTTGCATTTTCGACATTACTTGCTTGTTCATTTCCTGTGTTGGGAATCCGGTACTCGCTCCGGTACTGGATCTTGTGAATCCGCAACCCGCTCCGATACCGACTGCTGTGGATCCGGTATCGATTGTTGGGATTCCGCAACGGAAGCGTCGAATTGGGTTTTTATCATAAACCCGTCTCCTCAGCAGAAGCTGATACAATCATAAAAGAGAAAAATATGCGAGTAAAATAAGATTCATTAAATAAGAGAAGATTACAGCTGACTCCTCTTCTGCACAGAGTAGCTACAACCCGAGCCCTCTTTCTTGAATCTTTCTTACCCTTCTCTCGTCTTCTATACTCCCAGAAGACATCTCTCTCATCCTGTGCATCCGTGCACAAGGTATACCAATGACCCACGGCTACGAAAGCCGCACACGTCCTCTTGCACCCATGTACAACCAAAATCATGTCCATCTTGACCATGCCATATGGGTGTGGCTAATCCATACCACCACCACCAAAATAATAGCACCCGTGCTATATTTATAGCTTACATCAAAAGCTATATATCCATATCCTAATATAGTTAGGATTCCTATTTCGATAAATATTTAAATCTATATTTAGTTTATCTCCAATAGATTTAAATATTTATCCTAATCTAATTAGATTTATACTCTAATTAATATTTAAATCTTAATTTATCTAAATTAAGATTTAAATATTAATTCTTATCTAACTGGGAATCAACTACAAATCTAACCAAATCCTAACATCCTAATGGTCTGGGGATGGATCTATTATGAAAATGCATTACGTTATTGTTGTCTTCAGCCATATTTTTCTAAGCTCGAGTTTTTCTAGAAAATATAGAAAAGATTGAAAACTTTTACTTCAGTGTCCTAGCAGGCATGCCAAAAATTATTTATGCAAGCTGAGTAATTCCTTATATGGGTTACCGAATCAAATGTTGGCTAAGCCAAATTGCAACTGATTTATGAATTGCCTCAAAGATAACCGTTATTTGATACAATCAAACGATAGGTTGAGAAGGGATTGGCTTAATCGAATTTTTTCTTAAATATGTAAAAGTTTTTTAGAAACGAATCAAACTCAAGACTTTCATAAAATGTCGACTGGAGCTGGAGCCAAACTAAATAGAGTTTCATTAAAATCTTAAGCAGTCGCTAAATATCATAGGGAAAAGAGACCAAGGACTCGAGTTGCTGTTGAGTAAAGATAGTGAAAAAGATATGAAATAGAAAAATGAAAAAGGCTTCAAGGCGTGTAGCAATGCCACTTTCCTTAAGGCTTAATCAATTCCCACCGTTCAATCAATTTGGTGTGCACCGGGTCAACGAACAGCCTCCCACGATACAATGAAGTATAAACCTCAACTGCGTTTGCACACACGAAGTCGAGCCTTTGAGCACTCACTCGATTAAGTTGTTAATAGAAATAGAATAATAAAACAAGAATGAAATTATTGTGAATGGAGACATAGACTCATTAACTATTTTTTTGTGTACTTCTACAACCAACGCTATGGATTTATATAGGCCACGAACGGGTGCTTCATGAAGTGACTATTCACGAAAGGGTGTTTCATGAAGTGACTATTCACGAATAGGTGTTTTGTGAAGTGACCTTTCAATTGTGACTTTTCATTTGATCATAACTACCAAATAGTTATATGAATCAAGTTCAATGAATATGATCATTAATTCCAACGGATATATGTACAAAGAGACACGTACACTATAAAGATGTGTCTTTTCATGTCATACTTTTTCACCAAAAGTCACATCCTTTCACTCTAAGAGTCACATCTATTCACTAAGGGTTGCATCCATTCACTAAGAGTTGCATCCCTTCACTAAGGATCAAATACATTCACTAAAAATCAATAAACAAAATTCATTTTAAAAATTTCCTTACAGTTGCAAAGTTCTTGGTTAAAAACTAAACACTTTAGTCTAAGTATAAGGCTATAGCTACTCATAAGAAATACGGTAAATGGTGAGATTGGAAAAGAAAAATTTTAAGAATAATGGTCTTCAAGATAGGAAAAGGCGTCCAGTCATAGGAAACTTTCTACTATTTATTAGCTTCTTACCCAACGTCAGTTTTCCTACAGTTATTGGACAGTTGTTATTTCATGGGAAGTACTCTGACCATATTCTTTCAGTTACAAAGCCACTTCCTCGCCTCTCAACCGTTTCCACCCAAAACCAGGTGTTATCTTTCTATTTGACCACGTAAGCCGAGCCAACTACTAGTTGGCATCGTATTTTTCTATGCCAACACATATCTTTTCAACAATTCCAACTTAATCATTTGCACCCCGTTTGGCTCGGGTATAAAGGGGGGGATAAGGGGGATATCCCCCCCTTTATACCCAAACAAAAATTTTCACAGATGGGAACTGCTGTTCCCACCTTAGCGGGTTATCCCTGGGATAACCCGCTAAGGGTGGGAAGAGCAGTTCCTACCCTGGGTTGGAACAAGCTTGTTCCAACCCTTGTTCCTCCTCTGGTACTGAGGGCATCTTTGGGAAAACCCTCGCCTGCCTTCTTCACCGCCCCCCTCATCACCTCTCAACCTTCTTCCTCTTCCACCATTTTCGCCGCCTCCCTCATCTTTGGAAACCTCCTTCGTCGCCGCCGGGTTCCGCCAAACCTTCTTCTTCGCAACTCATCCCGATCGCGCATCCCGGGTTGGATCAAGCTTGGTCCAACCCTTGTTCGTGCTCTCGTATCGACGACATCTTGGGAAACCTCTTCATCCTGCCTCCTTCGCCACCTCCCCCATCCTCTGCCTCCTTCTTCCTCTTTTCCCCTATCCTTGGAACCTACCGTCGCCTCATCTCGATCTGGTACCGAGGGCATCGAACGAAACCCTAGATCTAGATCTGAGGATCTCTTTTCGTGGCCGCCTCATTCCAGAAGCTTCTTTGAACCCACGGTAAGAGACGTGCCGCCGCCGCCGCCTTCTTCATTCCACCTCATCCCTGATCTTCTCTGTGTTTCCTTCAACCCACGGTAAGATCGGTGAAATTTTGCCCTTGATTGATCCTCGCCTGTGTGATTTACCATGCGCTCTGTGCGGCTCTGTGCTTCTTTGTGCTTCTCTGTGCTTCTTTGTGCTTGTTTGTGATCCTCTGTGCTTCTCTGTGCTTCTATGTGCTTGTTTGTGATCCTCTATGCTTTCCTCTGATTCCCTGTGCTTCATGCATGTTTGAATGTATAATTTCTTTCCTCGCCTGTGTGATTTATCATGTGTTGGCTGTGAATTATGCACCCATGTGTTGGCTGTGATTTCTGCCCCTCTGCTGCCTGTGCTTTGTGCACCCCTGTGTTGGCTATGAATTGTGCCCCTCTGTGATGGCTGTGCTTTGTGCACCCCTGTGTTGGCTGTGATTTGTGCCCTTCTGCTGGCTATGCTTTGTGCACCCCTGTGTTGGCTGTGAATTGTGCCCCTCTGTGATGGCTGTGCTTTGTGCACCCCTGTGTTGGCTGTGATTTGTGCCCCTCTGTGATGGCTGTGCTTTGTGCCCCCCTGTGCTTTGTGGTTGCCGTCATTAATAAACTTTTTGACTCGGTGTGGGGGGCCTTAATTCTGGCGATGATGATGGTTTCCGTTTATATTTGATGGATGGTATGGATGTAAAAATCTATGCAACCCCATACTTACTGGAAGCCAAATGAGCCACCAATCCATCTATATGAGAAGAATGGCCCAATAAACATACGATGGATTGGCAATATTGTTTAAGCCTAGCTGAGTGCATTCAAATTGATGGCTACAGTTCTACGGCACCACTAAATAGATGGTTCAGAAACACTTATATTGGACGTTGTTTGTCTGCTGTTTTTGGTTAATACATTTTACAATTATAAGTTTCTATGATTTGTTTTGTCTTCACACTGAATATTAATATCAGTCTTCATATAATGTTGAAATGAATACCTCGCTACTAGCTTTATTTTTTTACCTATAATTGGTATAGTGGTTCTTTCTTCTCATATGATGTTTACAATTATATCGTTAAACTATAAATAAGTACAGATGCGTCCTGGCAAAAGACCCTCTTCTAAGTCATTTCTAAACCAAACAATGGGAGTGGACAATAATCCAATCCTCAGTGGAGATGGAGAAGGAGAAGGAAGTGGCAGGGTGCGCAATCTAATATCGACCCGCACTGCAAACTGGACAGAGCATTTGGACTCCATCCTATTAAGTATTATGATAGAGGAACATACACTTGGAAACTACGTAAATGGTAGTTTCACACAAGTAGCGTGGGTTCGAATCATTTCATCTTTCAACTCGAAATCAAACCAGAACCTATCGAAGAATCAAATAAAGAATCGCCTCAAAGTTCTCAAGAGATTGTAGTCACCTATCACACTCTGGCAAATAAGAGTGGTTGGGGGTGGGACTATGTGAATAATATTCCCACGGTCGGTGATCCGAGTGATTGGGACGCAGTCATAGCGGTAATAATTTTGTACTTTTTATTAGAATTGATTTGAACTTCATATTTTTATACATATATAATGTTAATAATCTTTCTTCAGGAAAATCCGGCTTACGCGAAGTGTAGGGACAAACCTTTCAAGGCATATAAGGATATTGAATTTCTTTCTGGAACAACTACTGCCACGGGACGATATGGAATGTCTTCGCTGATGCCGACACCTACAATTTATAGCTCTTCCTCATCATCTCCTGGTGAGGAAGATACTATCAGGAGTGTTAGGCATATATCGTAAAATTTCGAACCCCCTCGCTTTGAACCAGGTTCCTCAAGCTCACCAATGCCTGAAAATGTACCCGGTAACAATACTTCGCGTTCCCCTAGCCCTCCACTAGTGTCACCAAATGTAGGAGGTTATGCTAGTGGTTCAAGACATAGCTCCGCAGGTAAAAGACCTCGCTCTCCACAAGACTCACTACCTCCAAAGAAACAACCATCTTCTTCTACCCTACGAAGGAAAAAGACTGACATACAATCTGAAGCAATAGTTGAATTGGTTGAAATTGGAAAACAAAGACTTGATTTTGTCAAGCATCTGTATCAACAAGATTCCAGCAGTCAGTCTACTATTCCTTCAATTGAAGTATGCATGGAGAGGGTTTATAATCTGCCTGGAATAACAGATGAGCATTCATTAGCTGCAGGGGAAGCTTTGCTGAATGAACAACAGCGACGATTATTTATGACAATGAAAGATAGAGCCTGCAATTAGGTGGATAAAGCGCCAAGTTGCGCTCCAAGACGTATTATATAAGCAAAACTTTCCTGGTTTCTAGTAGGCGTATGTCACGGTGTATCGCTGCGGGTTGTATTTTAGACTAGTTAGTTGTGTGTTGAGGGATGTACGTTATAAACTAGTATGTTTGCGTACTCGTATGTTTGTTAGGTTGTATGTCTGCTTTTGAACAATATTTGCTTTCATGTGCCTTTTGTTATGTTGTATGTTTAGACGTGATATTGCTTCATGTTTCATCTTGCTAAATATGTGATATGGACCGCTTTCAATATAATGTATGCTATTAACCTTGCAGCAGTGATGACTGATAGATTGTATCGTTCAGTTTTTTCTTCGACGACAATAGCGAATATTATGTCAATATTAGATGAGGATGATGATTATTGGGATCAAGTATATGTGGTGTTATTTGGTCAAGACTTTCAGACCTTTTCTAATTCAGTATATAAACGCCCGTGTCGTACTCGACCCTTTACTGGACACCAGATGGTATGCGATATTTTGAATGGTCATCCAGACAGAGGGTACGACCAATTTCGCATGACGACTACATCATTCGTTGCACTCCGTGATGTTCTATTGGATCGGGGCTTGATAAGAGGAACACGATATATGACCGCTGATGAACAACTAGCAATATTTTTATTTTGCATAGGTCATGGTGTGGCGAATAGAGTACTTGCTGAAACATTTCAACATTCTGGGGAGACCATTAGTAGACATTTCAACAATGTCTTGCGGGGTATTGTAATGTTGAAAGATGATTACCTTTCTATGCCGCCAAATAATGCAATGGTGCATCCAAGAATTCGTGATAATCTTAATTTTCATCCTTTCAAGGTTAATGCCGTGTACTAGCATGCATTTTTATTTTCCTTTGGTTGATATTTAAACTGAAAATTATCTATTATTGTGTTGTGCTGTAGAATGCAATTGGCTCAATCGACGGAACACACATTCCTTTGATTGTACCAAGGAGCGATCAACCACGATTTCGATGTCGCAAAGGATTCACAAGCCAAAATATGATGGCTGCAGTCTCATTTGACGGCAGATATGCGTGTACTTCGATGGGCTTGCGACACTGGAGGATTTATAGTTCCAGATGGTAATTGTCTCGCTATTCTTTCCTTTTGTATAAATATTAGTCGTACAACCCCAATGATGATTGCAAGTGATTATTATCTATGCCAATATTCGCAGGTAAATATTATTTGGTTGATTCGGAGTACGCAAACACCGATAAATTTCTTGCACCCTACCGAGGTGAGCGATATCATCTCAGTCAGTTTGACAGTACTGCAAGGGCCCGGACGCATCGCAACTCCAAAGATCTCTATAATCATCGACATGCTCAGTTGAGAAATGTCGTAGAAAAAACATTCGGCATATTAAAGAAGAGGTTTAAGATTTTAAATCACGCAACACCGTTTTCATATAAAGTACAGTGCATGATTGCAATGGCATGTTGTGTAGTTCACAATTTTATTCGTAGATCACAAGGAAATGATATGTATTTTAATGAAGAGATAGACCTAGACCAAGTATGTGACACCCCAATAGTCCCACATCGGATGAGAATGTGGTTGTCATTGGGTTTATATGAGACTTAGACACTAGTAATAATAACTGGGCTTAAGCATTTTGGGCCGGTGGTTGGGCCCAACGAGTTATTGTTGCTAGTGGGCTGGGTCGTTACATTTGGTATCGAGAGTTCTGCTCACCGCCTAGACATGTGTGCGAGTCTCGCCGAGCTGGCTGTACGGATGACGGGCTAGCGAGACAAGTCTCACATAGCCTGGTGATCGTGGGCTGTGTGTGTGATTGGACTAACGAGGACGTCAAGGCCTTAACGGGGGGAGTCTGTGACACCCCAATAGTCCCACATCGGATGAGAATGTGGTTGTCATTGGGTTTATATGAGACTTAGACACTAGTAATAATAACTGGGCTTAAGCATTTTGGGCCGGTGGTTGGGCCCAACGAGTTATTGTTGCTAGTGGGCTGGGTCGTTACAAAGTACCTACAACTGAGGACGACGAGGACGTGCCAAATATTGTCGGCACAGACGAATCAAGACGCGGCGATATTATGCGT
Organism: Aechmea fasciata; assembly: GCA_025177825.1. NCBI lineage: Eukaryota > Viridiplantae > Streptophyta > Magnoliopsida > Poales > Bromeliaceae > Aechmea > Aechmea fasciata. The sequence continues at coordinate 12,282,804 of CM045932.1, forward strand.
AGAACTATAACCGATCAGTTATGGAGTAGTAGATGTTGAATTAATATGGATTATGTATCTTGAAATATGTATGCTTTATCCTCTGTTATGTTAGACTTGACGCATTTCATTTTATGTTGTTTGAATGTTACGTATTAAACTCATTTCTGGTTTATGAATTTTCTATTATGGATTGTAACTATCGTTTCTGGTCTATGGATTGTCTAATCAGTTTCTAACTATTGTCTATGGATTGTAACTATCGTTTATGGTTTTTGTATGTTGAAACATGTATGATTTATCTTCTCTGTTTTTGTAATGATGCATATGGTATGTTGTTTAGGGTGTGTGGTTAATGTTGTATGGTACTTTAGTAATATTCGGCTGAGTGAATGTAAAAATCTATGTGTTAAAGTGTACGTAAATATATCAATGAATTGTATTATTAAATGCATGTATAAATCTGTGTTAAAAAGTACGTAAAATGTGGTTAATGAACGTAACATTAGTGCATATATTACGGTATAAATATTTAATATGATTAATAGATCAAACTCAATACAAATTATTTTTGTACATCATTTTAAAATTATAAGCCTTAATAAATATAAATTTGAAAGTAAAATTTAAATAATTTTTACATAAAGCATAAAATGTTACCTGAGTTAATATTGCTTTTAATTCCTATTAATAAAAGAATATCTCAATAATAAAAATCCCTATTAAAAGAGAGGGGCAATTTTGGCATTTTCAAATTTTTAACATTCCTTATTCCTCTTATTCCCAATAATCATCCAAACACAATTTTTCTAGTTCCAGCTTATACTCACAATTTCATCCAAACAAAAAAACACTCTTGTTCCTACAAAAACCCATACTTGTACATATCCCCGGTATAACTAGTTCCTACTAATTCCCGATCCAAACGAAGCCTTGGTATTTGCTTTATTTTAACTCTTTACCTCCCGTTTTTCATAACTTACTCATAAATTACAAATGTAACGCATTTTACAATGATTTATTACTAACTATTACTATTTGGTATTACTTTCTTCTAACTCTTCATCTCTACCTTAGTATTTAATCTCTTTTAATTTATAATTTAATTTGAATGCAGCATTTAATTTTATTTTATTTTTTTTAAAAAGAATAAGAGATTAAAGGTTTGAATATATATATATATATATATATATATATATATATATATATATATATATATATATATATATATATATATAGAGTTGAGCTAGAATACTCTCGAGAGTAAACTGCCCAGTTTACTCTCGAGTTGTTTTCGATGATAGAACTTCCAAATTGACGATCGACTCCGTTAAATATGATCTAAACCATTTAAACTACCTAGAAATCAAATTTCACGCACTTTCGATATTGTTCTTTTATCCATCTAGTGAAGAAAATGAACGGCTGAAAATAAATATTCTTTAAAAAATGATGATAGGAGTCTTGTAATCAAGATCAAGAGTATAGATCTTGTTTTAAATAGTTTAAGAAATTTGTTAACAAAAATTCAATTGATTTTGATATCTTTACACCGTTAAAAGAGAAAACGTCTCTTATCCACCATTAAAATTACAAATTTTGAAACCCTTTGATCATTAGGCAAATGATGTCGAAAAAAATTGAAATTTGATTTCTAAACACTTTAAGTGGTATAGATCATGTTCAACGGAGCCGATCGTCAATTTGGAAGTTCTATCATCGAAAACAACTCAAGAGTAAATCGGTTTACTCTCGAGAGTATTCTAGCTCAACTCTCTCTCTCTCTCTCTCTCTCTCTCTCTATATATATATATATATATATATATATATATATATATATATATATATATATATATATATATATATATATAGTCCTATTACTATACTTTTATGAGTATAGAGGCTCTTGTACTCATAACTTTTTGGCCATTTGATCCACCCTTTAATTATTTTTACCCGTTAGATTATACTATTCAACCAACCACCTACTCAACCCTAGAGGCCCACTATCAATCTAACCGTAATCACTCTCACCCTAGCCTCACATTTTTTCATCTCAACGTCCAAAAAGTTATGAGTACGATAGCTCCAATACTCATAATAGTATATAGTATAGTGTGGCCTATATATATATATATATATATATATATATATATATATATATATATATATATATATATATATATATATATATACGCTAGGCTACTATCATATTAATAGGATAGGAGCACTTGTCCTATCAAATTTTTAACCCTTGGATGAGAAATTGTAGGGTTAGGATGATATTAGTCGGTTAGAGTTGAATAGTCCCCTAGGGTTGAGTGGTCCCCACCGAGTTATAGTATTTAATCCAATGGTTAGAAATGATGAAAAGTTAATTGATCTAAAAAAAACTGAGTGACAGTTGTTCCTATCCTATTAAAAGGATAGTAATTTTATATATATATATATATATATATATATATATATATATATATATATATATATATATATATATATATATATATATATATATATATATGGGTGCAAATGAGTCGAACACGAAGCGGGCAGGGTCGGCTCGTGTTATTTCGTTATTAAACGAGTGGGTTCATTAAATGTCAATGAAAAATTCGGCTAGAGTGTTCTAACTCGTTTAATAAGCAGTAGAACAGTTGACTCCATAATTTAGTCAACGAACAATAAATTAAAAAAAAAAATAGATTAAATATATTAAAAAAATAACTTTGTAAAATCTTATCTATTAGCTTTGATCTAAGAGTTAAAACTTTATATACAAATAAATCTTTTTATAATTAAGCTCGCATTTATATTTTTATTTTGCTAAAAATTAAATAATAAAAATATATATTATATATAATTATTTATTTATATATAAAAATATAAAAAAATAAATTATATAAACTATATAAATATAAAAAATATGTATTCGAGTTATCGAGCCGAATACGAGTGTGACCCACTCGTGTTCGGCTCATTTATTAAACGAATTTGAAAAATTCACGTGTTCATTCGCTCGTTTACAAAACGAGCGAGCCGATCTCGAGCTCATTTCGAGCCTCACAATGCTGAATTGCCACCCCCTATATATATATATATATATATATATATATATATATATATATATATATAGTTGAGCTAGAATACTCTCAAAAGCACCAACTCCTTGGTGCTTTTGAGTTTCTAAATTGGATCTACTTTTTGTTTACTAATACCCCTTGGATCAAACATTATTCCACCTACCACCACCTACCACCATCATCTCAACCCTACATCTCTCCATCCAATTGGTTAAAAACTCACAAGCACCATCTCTTTAATACTTTTGAGAGTATTCTACCAACTATATATATATATATATATATATATATATATATATATATATATATATATATATATATATATATATATATATATATATATACTAATATTTGAGCAATGATGCAGATACTTTTATTTTTTCAAATCTTTTTAAAATAACAATATTATGATGTTGAGTTTAAATATTAATCTCTATTAAAAAAAGAAACCATTTTAAAATTGTAGTGCATTGTATGTGTCGCTAGCACGCTACCCGCTTCGTTTATTTAGAATTTAGAATTTAGAATTAGAAATAAATTTAGGATTCGAATTTAGAATCTCGGATATCAACCACCAAGCCTACCGTCATATTTCACATCATACAGTGACAAATACCTGCTAATAATAATAATAATAATAATAATAATAATAATAATAATCTAGGAAGGGGCAAGCTTGTAATAAAGCTGTGTATATAAGGTTGGGAATGGGAAGGCAGAGAAGGCGGTTGGCAGACCTGGTGCGGGAGGGGATAAGGCGAGGATTGCAGCAGCCAAGAGAGGAGAGGCCACCCACCGCCCGATTCGAGCAATTGAGGGCATCTCTCTGCTCCTCCGATCGTGCCGCTTCATCTGCTGGTTGCATCCCGCCTCTCCGCCTTTCCTTGCATAACATGCCTGTTAGTTAGTTAGCTCAGGACCAAAACATGTATATCTCACGAGTCCGTAAAAGAAAGATCAATTAATTCTTTATGCACACATATTAAATTAATTAGTAGGCATGGTAATGCATATGCATAAGAACGGGATTAATAGGAGTGCTTTACCTTCGGAGGAGAGCAATGGCTGCTCCCCAATGTGGTAGTTAAACATAGAGTCCGCATTTTCTTCACTTAGCAAAGCTCCCCTCCTCTCCTCTCCCCTCCGCAAAGAGAAAGGATCTACATAAATTGTCTTCTGATAGAGAGAGCGAGGATACCAAATAAAAAAACAAATTGTTAATGGTATATCCAAATATTAAAAAGAGTGTAAATTTTATACCCTTTCATTTTAGAGTTTAAAAATTCTTTAAATTTTTTTGAAGATTTTTTTATGAATTTTTTCTTTTTTTTTTTCACAAGACAATGGTTCAGTATGGGCCCCTGGAAATGAGAAGGTAAGATTTACACCATCTATAAAGCAGTGCTCACGAAACGAAAAACGGAATAAATGCTACTTGTATACTCCAAAAGGGTTTACATCTTGCATCCCACCCATACTAGATGAGGACCTTTTCAATTGTCACGTTGATATATAACTAGTAAAGATCATTCTATTTTAAGATGGGCAGATGTATATCCCACACCTCATTTAGTTTTAAGGGAAAACTTCAAAAACCCCCCATATGGTTTCACACTTTTTCAAAAATCCCCCCTGTGGTTTAAAGTGTATCAAGTTAGTACCCTGTGGTTTCTTACTTTATCACTTTAGTATCATGTGGTTTCAAGTGTATCAAGTTAGTATCCTGTGGTTTTACACTTTATCACTTTAGTACCCTGTGGTTTTAATTTGTATCAAGTTAGTACCTTGTGGTTTTTTAAATTACAAGGTACTAAAGTGATAAAGTGTGAAACCATAGGATACTAAAGTGATAAAGTTCAAAACCACAGGTTACTAACTTGATACATTTCAAACCACAGGGTACTAAAGTGATAAAGTAAGAAACCACGGGGTACTAACTTGATACACTTTAAACCACAAGGGGGTTTTTTGAAAAAGTGTGAAACTACATAGAGGTTTTTGAAGTTTTCCCTAGTTTTAAATATATCAATGTTGTATTGCAACTAACTCTCTTTGGTCCTCAAACTATGACGTGTGATATTTTAATTCTCAAACTTTACTCCGTTGTAATTTCAATCTCAAATTACGAAGCGCGTGATACTTTAGTCTTGAAGCTTTAATTAGTTGTAACATTTAGCTCGAACTATAAGGCACATGACACCTCAATTCTGGAACTTTTTAAATTATGGAAATCAAGTCCAACAACTAGGGCTGGCAAACGAGCGAGCCGGCTCGTGTTCGACTCGCGTTCGGCTCGATATTTGGCTCGCTCGAGCTCGGCTCGAATTAATTCCAAGCTGAGCTTGAGCCTAAATCTCGGCTCGAAATTAATTTCAAGCCGAGCTTGAGTATTACCAGGCTCGTTCGAATTAGGCTCGAAAAGCTCGAAAGCTCGAATATATATATGTTAATATTTGGTTTAGATTTGTAGTTATCTAAATTGGAGTTAAATCCTAATCTATTTAGGATTGGATTTAATTTGGCATATATGGATTATAATTAGGAGGATAATTCTAGTAGAACTAGAATTAGACTCTTATTAGGAGACATGTATTATATATACATGCTACGGCCAAATTAATCGGGGCGACCAAATTAAGGCCAAGCAAATTAATTAAGGGGTTGCTCTTGGTGCTCGGCTCAGGGTATCTGTTGGTGCTTAATTAATTAAGTCAACCCAACCCAAAGTGTTTCGGTGCTGTTGGTGGAGCGGCTGAGGAGACTTAATTAAAGCTCAATTAATTAAGTCATTGAAGGTGCCGCATCTTGTCCGAGCCAAAGGATCTTATTGTACGGACGTGCTAAGTTGGAGAAGCTATATGCATATGCGCGTCACTTTATCGGATTCTTTGGGAGATCTTCTTTGTACTCCGCCTTTTCGATATTAATAAAGTATTTGCCTTCCGCCGTGGGACGTAGCCGTTGCCGAACCACGAAACATCTGCGCTTCTTTCCGCTTTATCTTTTCTTTTCTCGCATCAAATTATTTTCTGAATCTATTTTTCGCCGTTCCGATTCTAACAAACTGGTATCAGAGCCTTTCTATTCCCTTTGAGGATTAAGATGACGACGAAGTTCGAGATTCAGAAATTTGACAGGACCAACAGTTTCGGATTATGGCAAGTCAAGATGCGTGCTTTATTGACGCAGCAAGGATTGCAGAAGGCACTGTTGGGAAAAGAAAAGATACCCGATTCTTTGACGGCGGAGCAAAAGGAGGAGATTGATGACAAAGCTCTTACGGCAATACAATTATGTTTATCCGATGAGGTATTGCGCGAGGTCTTGGATGAGAAGACCGCTGCAGGGCTTTGGCTTAAATTGGAGTCTCTCTACATGACGAAATCTCTCACCAACAAGTTATATTTGAAGCAACGTCTATTCATGTTTCGCATGGCGGAAGGTACCTCTATTAAGTCGCATTTAGATGAATTTAATTCTATTATTATGGATCTTCGCTCGATAGATGTCAAAATTGAGGAGGAAGATGAAGCCCTTTTATTATTATGTTCTCTACCACCCTCTTACAAGAATTTTCGTGAGACATTCTTGTTTGGACGAGATACTCTATGTCTCGATGATGTTAAATCCTCTTTACTTTCAAAAGAGAGAATTGACATGCGATAAGCAACGAGACGGTGGAGTTTCAGGACATGGTTTGGTCGCTAGAGGGAGGTCTTGGGAGAAGGGTTCCGGTAATAGAGGTACATCAAGATCAAAGTCAAAACATAGGAATCTGATTTGTGGTTATTGTAAGAAGAAGGGTCATATAAAAGCTGATTGTTTCAAGTTGAAAAATAAAGAGCAGCGGAAGAATAACGGTGATAAGAATCATGATCAGAAAAACACCAATACTGAAGCAGAAGCAAGTGTTGCAGAAGGAGAATCAGATAAAAGTAATATCGTCTTTACAGTTACGGATAAGACACTCAGACAGGATGAGTGGCTTATGGATTCCGCATGTACCTTTCATATCTGCGCGCATAGAGAATGGTTCTCGACGTACAAGCCTATTGAAGGTGGAGATGTATTGATGGGAAATCACTCTAAGTGTACAGTTATTGGAATTGGTACTGTTCAGGTACGAATGTTCGATGGAGTAGTGAGAACTATATCTGAGGTTCGGCATGTTCCGGATATAAGAAAAAATCTGATCTCATTAGGTACACTTGATACTAAAGGCTTTAAGTATTCTTCGGCTGATGGATTAATGAAGGTCGCTAAAGGGAGTCTTGTAGTGATGAAGGCCAAGTTGTCCGATATGTTATATGTTCTACAGGGTTCCACTGTGACAGGTTCTGCAGCGGTGACTTCTTCCTCTATGTCAGATTCAGATAGCACCAAATTATGGCATATGCGACTGGGCCATATGAGTGAATATGGTATGATGAAGTTGGGCGAGAGAGGTCTACTTGGTAGTCAGAGTTTAGAAAAGTTGGATTTCTGCGAGCATTGTGTTCTTGGCAAACAAAAGAGAGTCAGCTTTAAGGCCGCAGTTCACCGGACGAAAGGTACTCTGGACTACATCCATTCTGATCTTTGGGGACCATCTCGTACTCCTACTCATGGTGGTGCTAGATATATGTTGACTTTTATTGACGATTATTCTCGTAAAGTGTGGGCGTTCTTTCTGAAAAGTAAGGATGAGGTGTTCAATTATTTCAAGCAATGGAAGGAGATGATTGAGAAGCAAACTGAAAAGAAGATCAAGAGATTAAGGACCGACAATAGTTTGGAATTCTGTTCGTCAGAGTTTGAAGAATTCTCCAAGAATGAAGGGATCGTTCGACATAAGACCGTTAGGCATATTCCACAGCAGAACGGGGTGGCCGAACGGATGAATAGAACTCTTTTGGAGAGAGCTCATTGTATACTCTCTAATGCTGGCTTAGCGAAGAGTTTCCGGCGCAGGCGATCTTTACAAAGATGCTATTTGGTGAATCGATCTCCACATTCGGCACTTGATTGCAAAACTCCGGAGGAGGTATGGTCTGGCAGCCCTTCTGATTATTCTAGTTTGCGAATATTTGGTTGTCCTGCTTATTTTCATGTAAATGAAGGCAAATTAGAACCTAGGGCTAAAAAGTGCATTTTTATTGGTTACGCATCGGGGGTTAAGGGATATAGATTGTGGTGTCCTGAATCGTCTAAATTAATTATTAGTAGGGATGTCACATTTGATGAATCTGCTATGTTATATCCTAATCCTATTTCTTCTGATGAGACCCCGAGTGCTAGCAAGCAGGTGGAGGTAGAGACCGATGCTATAGTTCAGTCACAGGATTCTTCTCAGTCAGAACAAGTTCAGTCGACAGACACCTCAGTAACTGAAACCCCACAAGTTGAGATGCAGAGCATTGCAATAGGCAGAGCGAGGAGACAGATTAAACCACCGCAGAGATACGGTTATGAAGATATGGTTGCGTACGCTCTTTCAGTGGCACAAGACACAGAAGAAGAAGGTGAGCCTTCTACGTATAATCAAGCTATTTCAGGTGCCAGTTCTGCAGAGTGGTTGGTGGCGATGAATGAGGAGATGGTGTCTCTCCATAAGAATCGCACATGGGAGTTAGTAAAACCGCCTTCAGGCAAGAGAATTGTTGGCTGTAAATGGGTCTTCAAGAAAAAGGACGGAATTCCCGGCGTGGAAGATACAAGGTATAAAGCTCGTTTAGTTGCTAAGAGCTACAGTCAGGTAGAAGGTGTTGACTTTAATGATATTTTCTCACCCGTCGTGAAGCATACTTCTATTCGTGTTCTTTTATCGTTAGTAGCCATGAATGACCTGTATCTTGAGCAGCTTGATGTTAAGACAGCTTTTCTGCATGGAGAACTTGAGGAGCAAATTTATATGAAACAGCCGGAGGGATTCATTATTGAAGGGAAGGAAGACCATGTTTGCCTGTTAAAGAAGTCGCTTTATGGCTTAAAGCAGTCTCCTCGACAATGGTACAAGCGGTTTGACTCCTTTATGACAGTCACGGATACTAAGCAAGCGTGATTGCGTTTATTTCGTAAAGCTTGATCGTGGATCTTTCATATATTTGTTGCTCTATGTCGATGATATGTTAATTACTTCCAGCGACTTAGTTGAGATAAATAAATTGAAGACTTTATTGAAGGGTGAGTTTGAAATGAAAGATCTAGGTCGCTAAGAAAATCCTTGGTATGGAAATTAAGAGGGACAACAAGTCGGGACTACGCATTTGACACGAGAAATATATAGAGAAGATTTTAAAGTGGGGACGACAGACGCGAAACCGGTGAGCACTCCTTTTGCGGCGCATTTCGTACTTTCGCCGAGGCATCACCGCAAATCCGATGATGAGCGGGAGTACATGTCACATGTTCCATATTCTAGTGCAGTCGGGAGCATCATGTACGCCATGGTTTGCACACGGCTGGACATCTCCTACGCAGTGAGCATGGTTAGCAGATATATGACCAATCCTGGTAAGGCTCATTGGCAAGCTGTTAAGTGGATTCTGAGATACTTACGAGGTACCACTAGCACTTGTTTGGAGTTTGGGAGGTGTAAGGATGGTGTGGTCGGATATGTTGATTCGGATTTTGCAGGCGATTTGGATAGGAGGAGATCACTTTCAGGTTATGTATTCTCTATTGGCGGATGTGCAGTTAGTTGGAAAGCTTCACTACAACCTATTGTCGCCTTGTCTACGACGGAGGCGGAATATATTGCTATGACAGAAGGTGTGAAGGAAGCTATGTGGCTAAGAGGTTTATTTGGAGAGCTTACCTCTTGTTGGGATCCGACGATTGTTTATTCGGACAGTCAAAGTGCTATTCATTTGTCGAAAGATCAGATGTTTCATGAAAGGACGAAACACATCGATGTAAAGTTTCACTTTGTTCGGGATGTGATTGGGAAGCGCACAGTGACTGTTAAGAAAATTGGTACTGAGGACAATCCGGCGGATATGTTTACTAAGTCTCTTATTATTGCCAAGTTCAAACACTGTTTGGACTTGGTGGCAGTTGGCAGCACTTAAGGCCCTATGGGGCGTTTGGAGAAGACGGAGCACGGAGCGTTAAGAATCAGTGGGGCGAATTAAATTCAAGGTGGAGTTTTGTAGCGATCTCGATATAGCGGCGGCTAAACTACAAATTAAACCAAGGTGGAGATTGTTAATATTTGGTTTAGATTTGTAGTTATCTAAATTGGAGTTAAATCCTAATCTATTTAGGATTGGATTTAATTTGGCATATATGGATTATAATTAGGAGGATAATTCTAGTAGAACTAGAATTAGACTCTTATTAGGAGACATGTATTATATATACATGCTACGGCCAAATTAATCGGGGCGACCAAATTAAGGCCAAGCAAATTAATTAAGGGGTTGCTCTTGGTGCTCGGCTCAGGGTATCTGTTGGTGCTTAATTAATTAAGTCAACCCAACCCAAAGTGTTTCGGTGCTGTTGGTGGAGCGGCTGAGGAGACTTAATTAAAGCTCAATTAATTAAGTCATTGAAGGTGCCGCATCTTGTCCGAGCCAAAGGATCTTATTGTACGGACGTGCTAAGTTGGAGAAGCTATATGCATATGCGCGTCACTTTATCGGATTCTTTGGGAGATCTTCTTTGTACTCCGCCTTTTCGATATTAATAAAGTATTTGCTCCGTCTTCGCCCGTGGACGTAGGCCGTTGGCCGAACCACGTAAACATCGGTGTGCTCTTTCCGCTTTATCTTTTCTTTTCTCGCATCAAATTATTTTCTGAATCTATTTTTCGCCGTTCCGATTCTAACAATATATATATATAGTCTACAATATCATTAATAATACCAACCACTTGCTGTTAGATTTTCAGTCATTGGATGATGAGATGTGTAGTTAGGATGATAGTGATTCTCTAAAATTGAGTGGGAGATTAGTTGAATAGTATAATCTTATGTGTGAAAATGGTCGGAGGGTTAGATCTAACGGTACAAAATTCGATAACACTAAGCATTTTATACTATCGATAATATAGTAGCCAGACTCTCTCTCTCTATATATTCCGGCTACTATACTATCTATACTATTGATAGTACTGAGCATTTTGTGCAATCGAGTTTTCTATCGTTAGATTTACCTATATATATATAGTTCAGCTACTGTACTACCGATAGTACCAAGTATTTGGTATTCTCGAGTTTCTTCCGTTGGATCTACCCCTTTGGCCAATTTTATCTGTTAGATCACACTATTCAACTAGCCACCTACTGAACCCTAGGGGGCTACTATCATCCTGACCGCCCATCCCTTCATACAAGGGCCAAAAACCTAATAGCAAGCCATTTGCACTATTAATATAATATAGTAGTTTAAATATATGTATAATATTATAATATAGTATATGACTACTATACTCTTATAAGTATAGATCTCTTTATATTTATAAATTTTCAGTCGTTGGATGTGCGATTAGAATGATAGTGGTCCCCTAGGATTGAAATAGTTAAAAGAATAAATCCAACGATCGAAAACTGATTAGTATAAATGAATCTATACTCAAAACAATATAAGAAATTTAACTCTCTCTATATATAATTATATATAATATATACTTTAATTATATAAAATAATGTATATTATGTATTTTAATTATATCTATATAGAATTTAGATTATTGGGCCCACAAAATTAAATCAGTAAAATTCTACTCTAATTGCTCTCTCTCTCTCTCTCTTTTTCACTTGCTCGCAGAATTATTTTTTCTAATTTTTATAATATTATAATATCTTATTTTATGCATTTATTTTATATGTTGAACTATTAGATATTTTTTGTATCAAATTTGATATAATGTTTTATAAAAATTAAATTTTAGTTTGCACGATGTTAAAATTTCAGCCATTACAGTGTCATAGCCACTGATCAATTAGCCGCTAGCTGCTCAATTAATTTCAAGCCGAGCTTGAGCCTAAATTTAGGCTCGAAATTAATTTCAAGCCAAGCTTGAGCTGAGGTAAGCTCGCTCGAGCTCGGCTCGTTTCCACCCCTACCAACAACCAAATTATCTTTTGAATATAAACGACTTACTAATATCAATATGTCATTTTAATTACTGTTACACCATCAAATTGGATATTGCTATAATTCAGAAAGTTTGAGAGTTAGAATGTCAAAGACGTCATAGTTCGAGTATACATTGCATGCAACTAATTAAAATTTCAAAACTAAAGCATCACACGCCTCATAGTTTGGTGACAAAAAATATAATTTATGTAAAAAAAGATCAAATGCAATTCCAATGGTTAGTGTCCTTTCTAAAATAGGCTACACGCCGACTAAATTACAATTTTACCCCAAATTTTTGTTTATCATTAGAGCAATGTTACTGAAATATTATAAAATGTAATGTACATTTTACATTCTTTTTATCTAAAATTCATAATTCCTACCTGTCACATTAATTTTTTTAATTAAAAATTATTTGAATTATTCTAAAATCTAAATGAAGGGTGCAAGATCTACACTCTTTTTTAGGTCTACAATTAGAATTTCTGCTATCACTATGAGCAATGCTACTGCTTCCATTAATACTCAATAATTAATTGAAATGTTTTTTAATTATATATCACGATTCAAATTAATTTCTTTGTTCTGGAGAAACCAAATAAAACTTTGTTGAAATTTCCTGTCGGATGCTGGTAAACAATATCAAAAAAATAAAAATAAAAAATAAAAAAACTGATTAATCTCAAAAAATTGCAAATGTTCTTACATAATATGAAAATTATCTAAAACCAAAAAGTGATACGGATAAAAATGTAAGGACACCCCTTCGCCATGTATGAAAAAGGCCCTCAAACTTTATTAGTTTTTACTAAAATACTTCTATTTTTATTTATTCTGATTTGACTTATCTTTATTAGTTCTTTATCAACATCTCGTGGTTTGACAAGTTGCAACAAACTTGCCTCTAGTGCTCGGGAGCTCAGTAGCTAGGTCCGAATATTGTAGAAGTAGTCGGTCGACACATCTGCAGAGTGTCAGGCCAAGTGGGAACTATTTTAGCTTGAAATAGATGCGAAAACGGACTCAAAATGTTGAAAACTGCTGGAACTGAAGTTCTTGGCTATTTCAGGCACCCGGAGGTATCGAATGCCTGAAAACACTATTGCATGTATTTAATTTCGGACCCTACCTCTCCGTATGACATTTCTACTGTAGCAGCCAGGCTTTGAATTTATGAGATTTGACCGTTGGATAGACACGTGTGCAATGACTCATCGGAGATTCGTGCGTAGGATTCGGATGCCCAGAAAGTTTCATACGACATATCATGAGCTCAGACCCTCCCTTCGGATGCCACAAGCTGACCCGGGCGTAGTTTAGATGTTTCGAACACCCAGAAGACCAATTCGAGCGTATCAAAAGTCCTGTTTTGGTAGCAGTAAGTTAATTCTTTTTCTCTTGAGGGCTTTTTTGCTATTGTTCTATCCTCTATAAATGAGCCGAGGGTGCTCGCTGCATCCCTTTTCACTCTCTCCACATCCTGAGACCTTCCATTCCATCTCCTTCCTTCTCATTCTTCTTTTCCTTCTTCTCTGCTGCTATTGACTGTAGAACAACAACTAGAGCAGTCAAAGCTTGTTGGGTCCGGCGTGCTAGAGCTTTGATCGACAAAATTTCTTACTATTTGTGGCTGAGAATGGGAGGAGAGTTCGAGGATTATCTCTTCCCGGCTAGAATTATGGTAGGGTGTACCAAGTTTTGGTTTTAAATTGGATTTTGGTACCTATTGGCGCCACAAAAATGGCACCACGTGGAAGAGCAAGTTAAACCTCATGAACGGAACAAAAGAACCACAAACGAAAAAATACGTGATACACCTGGAGTAACCAGAAACACGCCTGAAATGAAAAGTGGTTTTAGGCGGAGCCGAAGACGTGGGGAGGAATGGCCAAAGCAGAATCCGAGGAAACGGGGATGTAACCGAAATACACCCCCACGGTAAAGAATAAACTAAATAACTGTGGGTAAGATTATTATAAATAAACATAACTTACTTGCACAAGTATTTTTTTCGCATACAAGAGACCACCGTATTTTCATTTCCTTTATTTTTTTTTGTTTTTGTAATTACCGCTTTCCTAGGAGTAGTCTATTACCATAGATTACCCTGCGGTAGATCTTGTTGTTATTTTAGTTTTTTAAGGGCTTAGTAGGATAAGTTAGCGTTTTTGTAACAAACCCTTGTATTTGAAATCCTTTTCATGAAATAAAGACAAGTTACTCGGCTCATTTTAAGCCGAGTTAGTAATACATTGTCACGCCCCGGGCCCAGCGGAAGCCCGCCGGCACGTGCATAGACCTGCCGTGTACACCAAACAAACACGATGCACACAAGGCGTCTACTAAAAACATGGAAAGAAAGAGAGTAATCCTAACAAGGCTATCAGAGCGAGTAATATGAAACCACTAAAATTCTAACATAAAAGATCCACAAAAGTGATACAACAATAAAGAGCTAAATCCAGAATCTGATACAAATCTCTAAAACAGATACATAATACATCTTTTCTAAATGTACAAAAAGAAAAGATGTTGACGGGTCCACTATAGTAACTCTGTAGGGCTCTAGCTAGCCGCAAAATCCTTGCCTCGATCCCTAGCCACTCCCGATGCGGATGGCTCTGAAAATTAACAACAAACAGAGGGCGTGAGAACTATCAAAAATAGTTCCCAGTGGGCAATTACTGAACTCAGTGAAACGCTCCACTAGGCTAAAAATAAGCATGCTAATAGAAAGTAAGAAGCGATAAATAAGAAACGAGTACATAAATAGAATTAATCATATTCATGCTTCTACTACGAGTTTAACTATCATAATCATGATATTCTACTTTTAATGGCACAAACATATGTCCAAATCAATTAACGTGCATAATTAAAGTAAGCTAACATTTAATTACATGCACAACCATAAAAACCATATTACTACATAAAGTAAATTATGCATTCCCTTGTTCTCTACCAAGCATACATGATAATCCATAATAGTATAAGTGTACTACCACTAGTGATAACGATGACATAATGTTCCAAAGTTTCCAACTACTATACATGCATCAAGTAGTGATCTAAGGCAACAATCATAAGTATGGATATCTACTATGTATACACAAACCATGACTATATACTAAGTCAAAAGAAGTCTCAAAACCCAATCCATAAGGAATGTACCCAAGGTAACATCCCGCCTCGTGCCATGCCTAGGTGGCCCCGTGTAGGTCGTCGACTTTCCCCGCAAGAAAGGAGACACGAGAACACGGCAACCCACTTTCGGCGCTCAGTCTCGCACGGCGAGTGCATCGCGAAGGCCCACTCCGAAGTGCCGGCTTGTAGGGAGCGACCCTCACAAGCGAGGCGAACGAATCGCAAAGGCCCACTCCGGAGTGCCGGCTTGTAGGGAGCGACCCTCACAAGCAAGTGCGAATGAGCATAGGAGCAACGAGCATAATCATAGCATAGGGTCCCTATTTGGGATACTCAATCATCAAGTCTAAAACTTGGAACATCACTCGTCGACTCGACGGTCGGAAACAGCTCAACATGTCACAACTCGTTTACATCTACTTGGGTGGTTTGTCTCTACCAACACATGACGCTCACAACATGTACAACTCAAATGACACTATCCTACTTGGGATAATTCATTATATTAAACAAGATTTCCAAGGAGTTTATGACATACCATTTCAATAATTATCAAATAGATATCTATCAATACCATAAGCAAGAGAATTATGTATTATTTGCAAGTATTATAATACTAAGATACACATGTCATTTCTACTATAAAGCGTACAAATACCACAATGTAAATAGTTTAAATCACTTATATTACATGCCATTAGCTCACATAAAGAAGCCCCGAAGGCTTAACATTTCATTTCCTCATGTCCAAGACATGGAATTAACCCATCGATCTCTAGATCGAATACAAGTTCACCATTGTCAATGCTAGTCATATTACTAGGATAGACGCACCCAACTAATCTCATAGTGATCTTGTCATGTGTTATACTTCATTATCACAATTATCTTGACTACAACAAGTACAAGACGAAAACATGCTAAGTCTCATAATATATAATTTCAATTATATGGATATGCTATTGACCCCAAGGTCAACACCTTTTAATCACAAAATCACCAAGCCAAGTATCTTATCTACCAAAGCATCAAATAAGAACACTAAGTTCTATATACAAGCCTTGAACAAGTACAATAATGTCGCTATGAGTGATACTATAAAAGTAACTCAACCACTAGGTTTATCCAAGGAAAACATCTCACCAAACATATTCTAACATGCTTCTTAAAAATGCCATAACCAATTATCCAACTATGCCCAAAACAACAAGTATGTCTCTACTACATAGAGCATATAATTTTCACTATACATAACATAGTCATTTTAGGTTCCCATAAATTCAAGCATGTCCTAGAGAGCATAAGTCAACATATAAACATGTCTTAAAACCCAAGGAAAGACATAGGAGGAGTTCACCCATTTCGGTGAGATCAAACCCACCGGATGTACTTCGAATCCTTTTCGTTTCGCCGAATGAAGTTGCCCCTCAAGCTCCTAGTACCCTAAGATAAATATTTGAAGGGATACAAGCTTCGAATAAACATCTAACAAAATTCACCAAAATTTACATAGAAAAGAGGTGGAAATTATCTTTGATCAAGAAAATCTTGTCCAAAGCTCAAATCGACCCAATGGATCTTCAAATCCAACCTAAAGGAGAGTTCTACACCCATCAATTAGGTTCTAAAAGCTCCAAATCAAAAATCCCCAATTCTAACCCTAAACTCAAAATCTAGGGTTTGATCTAAGAGAAAGCACCCAAATCCAAATCTAGGGGAAAAGAATATGATGCTTACCTCTTAGAAGCTTCAAACCAAGCTCCAAGTCAACTAGGGTTGAAGATCTTCCTTCAACAAGCTCCAAACCCAAGCTCCCAATCTTCTCCCATGGTGGAAAGTGCACCAAGAAGCAAAAGAGAGTAAAAGAGAAGGGTTAAATCTCTAGGAATCCATCCAAGACCCAAGGAATCAAAGGAGGAGAAGGGAGGAGCTCACTCACCCTTTTTCCCTGTGAGAACAGCACAAAAGAAGCCCTAAGGGGCATAGGTGCTGTTATAGGAAAGGCACAAACGCACAAAAGCCCCTGCAGTTTCCAAATTTTGAAAACTGCCAGTATCCGTCTGAAGCCGGATCCGTGCATGCGGACTGCGAAACAGCCAAACCCGAGGCTCGGGTTGGCTACCTCCAGCCATCCCATACCGGTACAGATCCCCCCGCAGTATAGCAACAATTGTCGATATCGGCAACAAGAACTTTTTCACTGGACCCCAGATCAATCCGAGAGCAACCTAAAATCCAACTTTTTGGACTTTAGTGCTTGGGATTCCTCCACTAACCTCGGTACACGTGCCATAGGTCGGAACACAGTCAACGACTCTCTAGAAAATCTGGAAAAGCTCAGATCTCATATCTAACACTCGAACCTTGCTATTTGCGAAAGTTCAGTGCGTCACATACATACTCGAGTGTTCGGACTCGGTTGAGCAGAGATCCCTTCTGAGCCGGTCTCTTAATTTCGTCTTGGGCCCATTTGAGGATCAGGAGCTTACCTGTAATATACCGAAACTTCGGTAGGATGTATCAAACATCAGTGAAATTGACCGAAGTAAGGTAGTGGACGAGATGGTGAGGTCCGTTAATCATTTCGAGTGCTTCGGAGTGCGTTGCATAAGTGGCTGGGACCTTGGAAAGCAAGCTGGGAATTTTCAGCTCGTTTTGAGCTGGAAATGCTCTCAGGGTCGGGACCCCGTACGCGCGGGTAGCCCAGAATGAGAGCATTTTGGTAATTTTGAGCGATGGGCTTACAAAGGAGACCCTCCTCCTCCTCCCTGTTGGAGAACACAACACACACACACACACACACACACACACACACACACACACACACACACACACACACACACACACACACACACACACACACACACACACTTGAGAGAGAGAGAGAGAAGCTCTCCTTTCTCTCTCTAGTTTTCTCTCTTTCCCTCTCTAAATATCTCTCCCAAACTTTAGGTTTTGGTAGAGAGCGAGCTCGGGAACGCGTAGGGAGCGGTAGATCAAGGCCTCGAGCGCTTGGTGGTGCAGCGTGCTTCTGACTCGAGTGTCGCATTTAGTTAAGAGTTTATGATTTTGGTTAAATCCTTTATGAATGGTATTCTAGAGATCCCTAGATTATTCTAAGCATGTTTCTCCATGATTTGGTGTCAGAGCCCGCGACAGCCTATTTGGTCGGTTCGGGCTCGGTAACAGACACCGAACGGACAGAATATCCCCTATCCGCCCAAGGCACAACAAATCATCATGTACATCTAGTTACCCAGGAATAACATCAACAACATACATGATCAAGCGAGTATTAAAAATACAAGCAAGCAAGAAAGAGTCTAACTATCACATTGCATTCAACCAATTTACATGTTTCCACCAAACTATACATCATTGGTTTACATCAACTTCTCTTAATACATGTACATCACTAGCAACCTCACCATCAAAATACATAAGTCACTCGAACCATAATACATAATCTCTCAAAATGGTACCCGACTCTAATGCACATAGGAGGTAACTAGCTAGCTAGGACGCTATGCCCTTACCGCGGTCCTCGACCGGTGCGCTCGAACTCGGCCCTGCAACAAAGTAGGATGAGAACTAACAAATAGTTCCCAGTGGGTTCGACTACCGACGCCGTCGATTTTCCCACTAGGTCTAAGCAGGCATAAGTAGAAAAGGGTTAGTGATAAAACAGTACTCTAGTATGCTACTATGCCTTACAATATGAACAATAAAGAGCAGGTAAGGTAAACAAGTGATAGTATCTACTATGTTCATGATGCATGCCAATTATCTTTGTTTTTATAACCCAATCATATCGGCTCACCCGAAGGTTGAGCCCCGACTCACACAACCAACCCCGCATTGTGAGAAGACTTCCGCTACTCTCACCCGGAGCCGTCTGCGGGACAACGACGTCTATCCATACCGTGAAGTACTTCAAAGACCCCTGCTTGGGTGGAGCTATCACCGATCAAGCAAACAGACGAATGTGAGTATGATCCAATCCTCTAGCCCGAGGATACCCAACCAACTAGTGGTAATCAAGCCGGGAACAACACCAATCCCAATCCTCATGTCCGAGAAATCACATTGCCTCTAGCTAATGCGACAATGTCGAGTTTGTCTCCAGCTAATGTCACAAGTTCACATTGTCTCTAACTAATGCCACAAGTTCACATTGTCTCTAGCTAATGCCACAATGCCTCGAATCCCACGTTTACATGTCAATTGCCACTTTCCAATGCCACAATGTTCAAGTTTGTTATCATGCTACTATAGAGCCCCGTGTCCACATCCAATCCTCACATCACATAGCATAATGTTCCATCTCATTCACATATATATATATATATATATATATATATATATATATATATATATATATATCAATCTCATGAGAGCAAGTAAGGAAAGGAATAAATAACAAAACCTACTCTATAATGCATGCATACTACATGAACTAGAATGGCCAAAGAAGTAACTAAGACATAGAAAGAAACCTGGATGTTCCGGATAGCACCCCCCACCTCTAAATACTCCCGAGGTGTGAGAATCCTAGACTAGTGATTTTTAGACGTCGCCTCGGCCCTCTAGATGGAAACGAAGCCGAAACGGTACTTTCCTTCGATATCCCCGCGCAGACTCGACGAATCGCCGAACCGAGTTCACCAGCACGTTAGATTACCTAGCAATTAGGGTTATATAAGGTTAATTTAGATCAAACCCTAACATTTAGCAAAACCCCAGTCGAAACCCTAGAACACAATTGTTGCAAGAATTCATCATACAACTTCATGATTCAAGCAATAATCGTCTACTTAACACCTAAGGATTCAACTAAAACCAATTCTAGAGTATAAGTATTAAACCCTAGAAATCCACCATTAGAGCTCCAAAACCTTACCTCAACTCAAGCTTCTTCCCAAGCTTAGAATGAAGAAGATGATGGCTTGACCTCCAAGCTACTCCTTTCCAACTTAATCTTCTCCAACCTCTTCTTCAAAACCCCTCACCATAGGCTTTAGAGAGAGAGAGAGAGAGAGAGAGAGAGAGAGAGAGAGAGCGAAAGAGATAAGAGAAGGAAGAGAAATGAAGCCCCTATACGCAGCAAGCCGGTGGAGGGCTGGGTTTAAAGGATAAGTCCAACAATTGCTGAAAACTCCCTGCACAAAGTTGAAATTTCTTTTCAAAATCTGATACTTTTCGCCGGAGCCTTTTTGAATGTCCGTTTGCGCTCAAATTCGACAGTCAGGCTCGGTTTAAATTAACAAGAAGAACGAAATCTCAATCTTTTAGTTTCGACCATTTTTGGTCATCGAAAGCTCTACCGAACTGAAATCTCTAACAGATAGCAGTCAAATTTTATTTTCCACCTTTCGGGTGTCAGAATGATAGAAAACTTTAAATCTAGTCTCATAAAAATAATTCCGACATATTCTCAAATTTTCGTAATTTTCTGACATTGAATTTTCTGCTAAAATATCAGTCCCGTTCTTTACAGAAAATTCTAAATCTTCTGTTTTCGTTCTGATTTCGGCACAGATTATTTTCGATTTATATTTTACTTCTTTAAATCCAATAAAATAGTATCTCACACTATTTTTATTTATATTTACCTTTATATAAAAATTCTGTACATTATGTTGGCTTAAATAGGTCAGCATCCTGCCCTGTGGCGGGAGGCCATGTGGGCCAAGTCATGTTCGAACTGGCGTGAGGCTGGGTTGGGCCGAGTCATGTTTGAAGTGGCGTGAGGCCAGGTGGGCCGAGTCACAATCGAGACCGGTGGGCGCTGTTTCTGTACGCTTTAAGTGACTTGGTTGCATATTTCTAATAGCCCGAGCTTTTGGGATTAATGGTTAGCGCCAACGATCCGACAAGTGGTATCAGAGCCAGAGGTCACGGGTTCGATTCCTGCATGCTGCAAATATGTGCAGGTGCTGGAGGGGGGATTGTTGGCTTAAATGGGTCAGCATCCTGCCCTGTGGCGGGAGGCCATGTGGGCCAAGTCATGTTCGAACTGGCGTGAGGCTGGGTTGGGCCGAGTCATGTTCGAAGTGGCGTGAGGCCAGGTGGGCCAAGTCACAATCGAGACCCGTGGGCACTGTTTCTGTACGCTTTAAGTGAATTGGTTGCATATTTCTAATAGCTCGAGCTTTTGGGATTAATGGTTAGCGCCAACGATCCGACACATTACATTTGGGATATTTGGAGAAATGGGAAAAAGCTAGGGTTTGGAATTAGGGATTTTGAGGTTTTATAGTTTTGAACCTAATTGATCTCCTAATTCTCTAATTGAAGGAAAGAGGAGAACTGTCACGTCCCGAGCCAGCCAATTTGGTCGGTTTCGGGCACGCCGACAGACCGCCGAACGAACAGAGTTTTCCCTGTACGTCCAAGGAGTCGCAATTAATACAATTACAAACGGTTCCAAACAGGAACATACATCAATCAAAGATTACATAAGGAAGTATCAAAAACATAAATACCACTACAGCTATTACAAGCATTCATTTCATTTTACATTTACATTCTACTTCCAAATGCAATTAAATTATTACAAGTTTTAATATATTTTGTTCCTTTCAAATTCCTCTACCACTAGGCTATGCCGACTCGGGGTATTGTTATCTCTGGTCTCTGGGGTAGGGCGATATCTACGGAGCTACGCCCTTGCCTCACGCCGTCGCCGCGCCGCTCACGTGCAAACCTGTAACACTCCAAAACAACGTAGGGTGAGAACCAACTCCATGGTTCTCAGTGGGTACGGCCACGCAAGGAAAAAAGCTCGACCAATAGGTCCAAGGAGGCATTGCAATCATGTTAGTCCAAAAACATCTATAGATATGTAATTATGCAACTAACAGATAACATGCCTCACAATATGCAATATGAATATATGCAACAACTAGTAGATATATTGATACTACTCTCAACTTTGCTATCTTTAGCCCATATCATTCTACTCTAAGGTTTCTACTACCTTAGTTTCACAACTCAAGTCCACTTGCTATAAGGTCACCATTACCTTAGCTTTTGTCTCTATCACTAGCTTATAAGATTTCTGCTGCCTTATCCAAGCTATCCACTCGACTCGATTTCGAGTCAATCATCCGCGAACTACCGCGTACGGCCGCTCAACAGCCTACCGCCCTCCGCAAGTTACCCCATAGCGGCGAAATCGTCGCACACGCTAAACAGGCTCAAGTCACTTGGCGGCCTAATCCTCAATCGGCTTAACCATCTGGCGGGGAAATCGTCACACGCGCCCAACCATGGTTCAAGCCTCCGGGTGGCAAACTCTGTACACGCACCTAATCCTGCTTGGTATCAATCTTGGCGGCAAAGTCATCGCACTCGCCCTAGCCTTGATACCGAGGTCATCACAAGTCCTGGGATTCCGGAATCCACTTCCACAAGTCAAGGGTCCATAGCCAACCCTGCACCGTCGACCTATTTAGGTTCAACCCAACCCTCTAGTGGCTGCTACCACTATGCTCAACAACCTAGGTTCCACACCACTCTAGATTTACTACAGGTCATAACCTAGGTTCGATGCCACTCTAGGTTCCATTTCTCTATCACATAACCTAGGTCCAACCGCTAGGTTCTATGTCATCTCTATCTAGATCACAACCTCTAGATTCACTTGTTCAACCTATGTTTACTAACACTAGGTTGGATGCCACTCGCCTAGATTCACTTGACTCTAGGTTTACTCATAACCTATGTTCTTTAACACTAGGTTAGATGCCACTCGATCTATCCGACATCCTAATTGTCCAATCGAGCATTTCACATGCATATCCTCACAATGCTAATCATGCACTTATGCAACTATCTAGCATTTACATAACATGCTTAACATATATTCTAGGATAATCATCGCATAGCACTTATCTTTTACATTATGTCATTAACATGCATTACCTACACATGCATCATCTAGCATTTGTATGCATCAACATGAATTTACATTTCTCTTAAACATAACGGCGACCTAGTCGCTTCGGTAAACACAACCCACCTTAACTTATGTTGGGATCAAAAAAAAAAAATTGAAATTTAAAATTCAATTTTCAAATTGAATTCATAAAAGGAAGAAAAAAAAATATTGTAATTTGATTGTTACTTTCCTTAGAGGACAAGGAATCAATAAGGAAAGAGATAAGAAAAATATTGTTACCTTATCTTCAAAATTTTGAATTATTTTCCAAAATGAAGTGGTCCAAAAACCACTATAAATTGGACCATGATATTGAAAAGAAAGATCTTTTTTCTTTGGAGGGAAAAAAAAAAAAAAAAAAAAAAGAAGAGAGAGAGGCCACCATGGAGAGGCGCCTTCCTCTCTCTCGATTCGTACAAAGAGAGTGAGGGAGTTGCCCCCTCTCTCTCTCTCTCTCTCTCTCTCTCTCTCTCTCAGCAAACAAGAAAAAGAAAAGAAAAAAAAAAGAAAGAAAAACGAAAGCAAAAAAAAAAAGGAAAAAGAAAGAGAGAGCGACGACGACGGCATGCGAGGAGGCTTCATGACCTCCTCTTTCTTCTTCTTTGACGACGACTTCGACAATGGCGGCGACGGTGACGTTGTGACGACTTCGATGTCGACAATGGCGCATGAGGAGGCCTCATGGTCTCCTTCTTCTTCTTCTCTGACAACGACGACGGGTTGGTGTATACGTGCAAACGGTATAGTACCAATTTATTTGTCGGTTTGATCAACACGACCGTCTTCGTGATAGGTTGACCCGATCAAATCCGGCATTAGATCGTTACTATATCGTGTGTGCATATTCACTAAACGTCCGCCTCCCCAACATCGACGAAAATCCTATATGAACGTGCGAATGACGCGACAACGAACCTCCAACCGATTTGATTGTGCGGCCATCTTCGTGATAGGCTCGACACACTCAAATCTCTATAAAAATAAAATAAAATAAAAATAATAAAACAAATATTTGGATTGCCGTCTTCGTGATAGACTAGATCCAATTTGACATAAACCAGATCGCTATCTTCGTGATAGGCTTGACCCAGGTTTGGATTAATTAAATCGGGTTGCCGTCTTCGTGATAGGCTTAACCCGAGTTCGGCTAATTAAACCGGGTCGTCGTCTTCGTGATAGGCTTAACCCGAGTTCGGCTAATTAAACCGGGTCGCCGTCTTCGTGATAGGCTTGACCCGGGTTTAATAAACCGGGTCGCCGTCTTCGTGATAGGCTTGACCCGCGTTCGGTTCATTAAACCGGGTCGTCGTCTTCGTGATAGGCTTGACCCGAGCTTGGCTAATTAAACCGGGTTGCCGTCTTCAACCATAAAGGATTCGACTTGAACCAAAGTGAATCCAATCTGAACTAAACCGAACTGGATTCGGACCGAACCAGATCAGGTCTAAACTGAACCATAAAGGATTCAACTTGAACCAAAGTGAATCCAAACCAAATTGAACCGAACCGGATCCGAATCGAACCAGATCCGGTCTGAACCGAACCGAACAGGATTCGACTTGAACCAAAGTTAATTCGATCTGAACAGAACCGGATCCGAGCCGAACCGGATCCAATCCGAACTGGATCCTGTCTAAATCGAACCGAACAAGATTCAACTTGAACCAAAGTGAATCCGAACCAAATTGAACCGAATCGGATCCGAATCGAAACAGATCCAGTTTGAACCAAACCGAACAGAATTCGACTTGAACCAAAGTGAATCCGATTCAATCGAATCGAACTGATCCAATCGAACCGGATCAATTCGAACCAGGTCTATTCGAACGAATCGAATCCGAACAAGATTCAACTTGAACCAAAGTGAATTCAATCTGAACTGAACCGAATCGGATCCGAACCGAACCAAATCCGGTTTGAACCGAACCATAAAGGATTCGACTTGAACCAAAGTGGATCCAATTCAAACTGAACCAAACCAAAGTGGGTTCGATCCGAACCAAATCATAAAGGATCCGACTTGAACCGGAGTTGGTCCAATCCGATCCAAACCATGAAGGATCCGATTCGAACTGAAATAGGTCCGATCCAAACTCGACCACAAAGGATCCGACTCGAACCGAAGTTGGTCCGACCCGAACCGAACTAAGAAGCATTCGACTCGAACCGAAGTGGAGCTGATTCGAACCAAAACCATAAAGCATTCAACTTGAATCGAAATGGATCCGATCGGAACTGAACCAGGAAGGATTTGACTCAAACCGAAGCAGATCTGATCCGAAGCGAACCAAATGGATTCAACTTGAACCGACGTAGATCCGACTTGAACAGAATCAGGAATGAGTCAACTTGAACTGAAGTGGAGCCAGTCCGAGCCAAGCCGTAAAGGATTAAACTTGATCCGAAGTGGATCCGACTCAAACTGAAGCAGAAAGGAGTCAACTTGAACCGAAGTGGATCCAATCCGAACCAAACCAGGAAGCATTCGACTCCAACCGAAGTGGATCCGATCCGAACCAAACCATAAAGGATTCGACTAGAACCGAAGTGATTCCCATCCGAACCAAATCATGAAGGATTCAACTCGAACCGAAGTGGATCCGATCCAAACCAAACCATAAAGGGTTGAACTCGAACAGAAGTGGATTCGATTCGAACCGAACTATAAAGAATTCGATTTAAACCGAAGTGGATACAATATGAACCGAACCATAAAGGATTCAACTCAAACCAAGTCTTGATGGATCTCGAACCAAAGCATAACGGTTCAACCCAAACCAAATCCAAAGCGACCAAATGAAGGTCGCCCAACTCAAACCAAGTCTTGATGGGTCCCGAACCAAAGCATAATGGTTCAGCCCAAACCCAATCCAAAGCGACCAAACAAACATAAGGTCGTCCAACTCAAATAAAGTCTTTATGGGTCCCGAACCAAAGCATAACGGTTCATCCCAAATCAAATACGAGAGGTTTAAGCCAACCAAAAACCAAAGTCCACAAATAAATTCCAAAACTAAAGTTTACAAATAAATTCTAAAATCCACAAATAAATTCCAAAACCCAAAATCCACAAATAAATTTCAAAACCCAAAGTTCACAAATAAATCCCAAAACTAAAGTCCACAAATAAATTCCAAAACCAAAGTCCACAAATAAATTCCGAAACAATCAAATCAATCTACCGTAAAGTCGTTAAACTAAATCCAAATTCATACGACCGCAAAGTTGTTAAACTAAACCCAAATTCAAATGACCGTAAAGTCGTTAAACTAAACCCAATTCATACGACCGAACCGTAAAGTCGTTAAACTAAACCCAAATCCAAATGACCGAAACGTCGTTAAACTAAACCCAAATCCAAACGACCGAAACGCCGTTAAACTAAACTCAAATCCAAACGATCGAAACGTCGTTAAACTAAACCCTAACTCAAATGACCGAAACGTCGTTAAACTAAACCAAAATTCATATCGAACTCTAACACATATACTTAGAGTTCATCCGACTAACCCTAACACATATCCTTAGGGTCTGGTCAGCCTTTGCTCTAGCCCATATACCTAGAGTGGAAGTCAAACCAAGCTCGACTAGTCCTAACCTATATACTTAGGGCCTAATCAACCTTTTATTCTAATACATATATCTAGAGTGGAAGTCAAACCATGCTCGACTAGTCCTAACACATATACTTAGGGTCTAGTTAGCCTTTTGTTCTAGCATATCCACCTAGAGTGAAATCCTTACCCAATCGAGCTCTAATACATACATTTAGAGTTCAAATCCAACTACCCCTAATACATATACTTAGGGCTTAGTCAGATCTTCATTCTAGCACATATAACTAGAGTGAAAACATATTAAATTCGGTTAATCCTAATACATATATTCAGGAATTAGCCACTTTCGGATAATTCGATCCACCTCAATACATATACTTGAGGTCTAGTTACATCTCCATCTTCGAATATACAACTAAGGTGAACCCGACCGCCATGTCATTAAACTGAGCACCAAACTTAAACCGACCACCATGTCATTAAACTAAGCAACTCAAACTCCTTTTGACCGCTATGTCGTTAAACTGAGCAATCTGATCCCAATTGACCATCAAGCCGCTAAACTGAGTATCCAAGTCTTATAAAATTTATGTACAGTGGGAGTATGCCCCTGCTTAAGCCATATAAACGGTAAATCATATTAATAAAATTTTATTTGCCTGTTTTGTCTCTTTATCATCAGCATTTATATTTGGTCTCTTAATCGAGGGTTTCTTAACACTGAAAGTGTGGGGTAATTAACAGCAAATTCTTGAGTCTGTTGGAAGCCATGAACCTAACATCCTAATTTCAAAATAAAATTTAAACAAATTTAATCTCTACCATAAATGACCACTCGCCTTAGAAACAACCTACGGCGGGGCCGGTTCGTTCGCGGTAGACAACTTACTCTCCGATATCGGGCTCGGCCAGCACTTGCAATCGCGCACCAACCGTGCGCCGCCTCGCAACCCCGGAAATTATAGGTCTTTGGTTATGTGCTACGGTGCTCGGGATCCATTTTCACAATATTTTGACGTCGCCTCGGCCCTCCAGGCGGAAACGAAGCTCTGTTTAAACCATATCTTCGCGTAAGCTCGACGGATCGCCGAACCGACTTCGCCAACGCGTTCGTACACCTAACAATTAGGTTTACATGGGGTTAAATGAGATCAAACTCATCTATTAACAAAAATCCTCTTTGGAGCCCTAATATGCCATTGTTGCAAAATCCACCATTAAGGCTCTAGATTCTTGCAATAATTATCTATCTAGCATCATTAGGTTCCATTAAAACTATTTTTAGGATTTAGAAATCCATCCTTAAAGATCTACCATGAGAGAGCTTAGAAGCTTACCTCTCAAGCTAGAAAAGAAGATGGAGAAGATAGTAGTGGTCCTTCTCTTGATCTTCTTCACCTTCTTTTTCTTCTTCTTCTTTCTTTCTCTTCTTTCTCTTCTTTCTCTTCTTCTTCTCCTTGTTTTCTTTTTTCTAGAGAGAGAAGGGAAATGGTAAGGGAGTAAGGGAGAAATAAGAGAAGAGAGAGAGAAACCCCTCTCTTAACCCCTCACATGGCTATTTTGCACATAAGCCCCTCTACTTTGCCTCGTACACACTATCCAGACTGGGCTGATTTCGTGCTCGGGGACCGGTCTCTCCAGCCAGGGACCGATCCTCAAAAGCACCGCCCTAGCCCTTTTCGCACACGGGGACCGGTCCCCGAGAGCAGCTCTCGCAGGACAACTCCAGCCTCAATCCTTCGCTCACAGGAACCGGTCCTTCCCCGAGAGACCAGACCCTGAAGGACCAGTCCTCGCTTGAGAGACGGGTCCCCGAGAGCAGTCCAGCACAGAATGGGCACTTGCCCATTTTCCACGCGTACGGGGACCGATCCTCCAACTGAAGGACCAGTCCCCGAGAGCACAAAGGCTGCAGTCTAGTAGACTTGCTCCAACTAGCTCTCGAAGACCTTCCACAATGCACTTTATGTATTTCTGACGCCTTCGGCCTTTCCGAAGAATCCTGAACTCACCCTCGACCATTTTGGATCGAGGTTCGGATTCATGCATCGAGGATTCAGGTCCTTACAAGAACCCTAGGCAACTCTAGGTTGGAAATCAGTGAGTGTTCGGTGACCAATTGCAAGTTCGAACCGAACCAGACGACGTGTGCCGTGGGAGCCCGATTGCAAGTGTCGACAAGCAATCGGAAAATATGAAAAAGCGCAAAACTAGTGGATTTTTTATGCAAACTGACCTAAAATATTTATTTTTACTACAAGAGTAGACTATTTTCCGACAGCTGCTAGAAATCTGACTTTATATTAGACGAGTACAACTACTATACTCTTTTGAGTATAGACTCTACAAATCTGACTTTATATTAGACGAGTCCGACTATTAGACTCTTAGACTCTTTTGAATATACTCTTTTATACTATTTTATACTAAGTATTCAGTTGTTAGATCTACCCTTTGGTCATTTTCTACCGTTAGATCATATTATTCAACCAACAACTCACTCAACCCTAAAAAACCTCTATCATCCTAACCGAGGACGACTATTATCCTAACCGCACATCCCTTCATCTATTGACTAAAAATTTATGAATACAATAGTGTTTGGTTAGATAATAGGAATAGGGATAGGCCCTTATCCCCCTTTATACCCAAACGCTAATTTTTTATCCAAGAATAGTAGTTCTCGATTATCCCCACCAATACCTCCATTTTCTATATAAAACTACCTAATATTTTTCTTGTCCCCGGAAACAACCCAATTTTCATCCAAACGTTATTTTTCTTATCCCCATACTTACGCTTATCCTTGTAATAGCTAGTTCTTGCTTATATCCGAACCAAACGAGTATAGTAATCCTAGCAAGACAGAAATGGTGTTTTAGCTTGTCATCTCACTAAACAGAAAGAGTGCAAAGAAAAACTAAAGACTTTCAAAAGATATTCCCACAAACTATCTCCGTTCATCATTCAAAATATAATTATATAGATTATTTTACAAGGTGGTGGAATTACATACAGAGAACAATGAGGAATAACCAAACTAGACAGCTCCGCTAAGTTTGCCGCAGGGATCAAGATCCGGTCCTTTTGCGCTTCAGTGACGGCATAGCACTTAGGCCATGTTTTGCCCTACCTTTGCTGCGTGATGAATACACAGAAACACTTTGTTCCAGCTCGGATGTTTCCTTCGCATTGACTTGCTGAGAAGCATCCTCGTCAAAATGTTGCCGATCTCCAGAAACATCTACTTCCTTCAGGGGTGGTTCAGCCGATTCCTCTGGCATTCTTGCAGATGGCTCTGCCATTGCATCCTGTTGCATATCTTCACTTTCATCCAAGCAGAAGCCACCTCCACTAAAGAGGTAATCTCTTGAAGACGTATCCATGGGGCTACTTTGTTTGCCATCAGTACAGCCAGAGGCCAGACCGTCATTCCCATCACTTTCCCACCTTGGTGAGTCATGTATTGAGCTTGTTCCTTGCTGAATTTCATCACACTGGTTTGCACAAGATCCAACAGCAATCTCTCTCTTAATCAGTTCCTGCTCCATTGCAGCCTGGTGAAGCTCACTCCCATCAATGATCTTATCGGACGAAACATTATTATGGTCCCCTTCTGCATACTTTACTTGCTTCAGCGGTCTTCTTGACTGCAAATTCAGCCAAAAAGGAATAAGACACATAAGAAAATTATAATGCATTACAAAGCATGCAGGATGGCAAGTAAAATATTTCAAATAATTTATAATATTTATTTCTAAGTATGATCAGAACCAAAATTGTGTTTGTATTAATTATATAAAGTAGACAGAAAGCGCCATATGATCCGAGTTATACAGCTACCAACTCAACAATTATAGAAGTTGACCTTCGATGAATATCCCTCAAGCTCAATCTGAAACTTCTGCAAACAAGACATTTAGCTGCAAGTGTTTTGGAAAAGTGGTAGCATAATGGAAATTTCATTAGAGTCCTGACTTGTATAAGATCCATGTATAAATCAGTAGTATAATGCAGAAAGCTTACAGATTTAACTTCAGTATATATGTCTAAGATATATCAAGCCAAAAGAGCCATTAATTTATAGCTCTCAATCAAGGACTAGAGTGTCCATCAGCACGGGCCGTATCCACCGTGCCGTATTATGCCAACAAAATATCGGCATGATACAACAACCCCTGTGCCGATGGCACAACTCAAAACCTTCTATAATTAAAATTAGTAAGTAATTTTCACAATAAAATTTAAAAGATTTGATAAAAATACATAAAAAATAATTGACATATTTCGTTGCTAAAGAAAATAAATATTTCATGCCATTAAGTGTCGGCACACATATTTTTTCTGACCAACATGCATCGACACGGCCCGGCACGCACCGTGCTGTACCGTGCCGACAAGTTTCCAGCACGACCCCGTGTCACAGTACTTAAATCCTTGCTCTCAATATATGTAGTCAAAATGGTAAAAGTACAAAACAAGCTTATACAAACCCCTCTATTCTAATCAAGGATTAAAGTGTCTATCGGCACAGACCGTATCAACCGTGCCATATCGTGCCAGTAAGATATCGGCACGATATAATCCCCGTGCCGATGACACAACTCAAAATCCTCTAGTATCAACCGTGCCATATCGTGCCAGTAAGATATCGGCACGATAGTCCCCGTGCCGATTACACAACTCAAAACCCTCTATTCTTGACATTAGTAAGTAATTTTCTCAATAAAGTTCAAAAGATTTGATAAAAATATATAATAAATAATTAGCATATTTTATTGCTAAAGAAAATAAATATTTCATGCCATTTCATGTCGGCACACACATTTTTTATGACCAGCACGCATCGGCAAATTCGGCACAGCCCGGCACACACCATGCCGTACCGTACCGGTAATTTTCCAGCACGACCCCGTGCTATGGCTTTAACAAAACCTCACTCCATTATATAAAAATAAAAGTCAGATAATTAGTTTCTTTCACAACAGATTATATGCACTATACATTAACAAACTCAGTATTTGTGTTAGTATTTAGACACAGTAATGCCACCTAGGGTATGAAAAAACTTCTGTCCGCACTAGGCAAAAAGTCGGAAAACTTTATTATGGAATTGACTTCACGTAGCACCTATATTGCATGCACATGACCACCTAAAAGGATTTCAACTCATTCTGGAATAATATTACCATCCACACAAGGCAAAATTACTGTGTGTGAACAACATAAATTACCATTTAACCTCGAAATCAGACTTCCACATACAAACAGCGAGTTAGGGACTTCTGTCTAGACATTTTGCACATCATGGGTTCTTTTGTCACCACAAAAAATCTAAACTACTCTCAAGAATATTTGTCCAAGAGAAGTTGAAATAAATACAGATGACGAGAGATAATTGCAGCATCAACAAACTAAATTGCACGGTGATTATAGAATAAAAGCTTACCCCGTGTAATTCTGTCACAGCTTCCGGTATAGTGTGGTTCTCCATTTTTTTTTGGTCACTGGAATCATCAGCAGAAACCTCATTGTTGACGTCAAAATTAGTCTTTCCTTGACTTCTTCCTGATCCCCTCCCTCGAGCTCTGTTCATTCCTCTCGCTCTTCCACTAACAAAGGCACTCAATTCACTTCTCTCAGATCTACAACCTGACTTTTCACTCCCACTATCCGACTGCACAATTTTGTGTGTTCTCTTTTTTCCACTGAGCTTCTTTCCAGAATATTCTTCTTGTGCAAGGTCGTCTGTCAAGTCTGAAGAACGATCTCCTGTGATTCCTTTTACAGCCTTCTTAATTCTCTGGCTTCGGATTTTTGCAAATCTCTCATTGAACGTATAAAAGGCCTCTAGCCGCAGCTGTGTCTGTATAAGAGAACAATGACA
Organism: Aechmea fasciata; assembly: GCA_025177825.1. Lineage (NCBI taxonomy): Eukaryota > Viridiplantae > Streptophyta > Magnoliopsida > Poales > Bromeliaceae > Aechmea > Aechmea fasciata. Next base: position 12,315,456 of record CM045932.1, read on the forward strand.
ATGGAAGATGAGAAAATTTCTAATGCAGTAGCAGAAACATAACACTAACCAGCATAAGGGAATCAAGACTGAGAAATCAAGAGACTCAACCGCGTAAAGATGATAACTCAACAGGCTAAGACTTACACATTGTCTCAGCAAATACGATGGCCCAGTCAAAATGTCTATCACAACATTACATAAAACTTTTACACTACAGGACCATTTGGCTGGACTATTGCTTTGACCAAATTTGCTTCTGCATGGATCTTTGGGCTAGAGTATTTGTCTCACAGACTCTGTTGTTCAGATTCCGACAAAAGCTGAAATCCCATTACAAATGAGAAGCATCAATCTGTGGATTCTTCTAGAATCAATTTCGAACAGATTAGTTTGTTTCAGCTTTGACTTTGAGGGTGCAAACCGATGCACTAGTCTGAGAATGAAAATTCTTCTGTGGTCATGAAAAGAGGGGTGAAGAGGTCGGACTAGACAGATATTACATTGATGCTAAGCAGGCAGTGGAAGAATAGACTGATAGAAAGAGTACGCTGCTTTTGAGCAAAAACGGTTGGCACTCCAAGACGAACTGATTGGGCTAAATGTATTTGCAAAGCAGAAATTCTATGTTGGGGTTAAAAATTATTAGTGGCAAGAGAGCCCACAAAACTTGAACAAAAATTTTCAAAAAATAATAATAATGATAGAGTCCTATGATTCATTCTCTTAGCCAACCTCATATTTAGTGAACCCCACAAAAAAAGGAAAGTCTTCGAAGTCTTAGATATGAATATTCACAAAAGCCAACAAAGAACCGCAGTACAACAAAATATATGGCAAAAGGGAGTGAATTTAGGTTAATGAAGAGGGACTTTATTCAAAAAATGGAATATAAATAAACCACAAGAATAAAGTCTAAAATACATATAAATATATACCATTGATGCCCCAGCCGAATCAATAATCCACTAATCATAAGTGGTTAAGAAGAAAACACTAACCTGATGCTTGTTATACTCATTTAAAACAGGTACAAGCAGTTCATCAGCCTTCTGACTGTTCCATCCAAACCTTTCCCAACACATCCTGCAAGAATGTTTGGAAAGTGCTAAATAGTAAGCATAGCACGTCACATAAACATCCGAAAATTTACTTTTCTTCTACCACTGCATATAACTTGTGAAATTTTTGCAATCAATATTGTCTCAAAACTTGCATTATACAGATAAGATTAAACTTCCGCAATTCACCAACCATGCGGCAAAACTGCAATTTTTTAGCACAGCTTGTATGAAATTATAAAAGTAAGATCAGGACTGACTGTTTGAGCAAGTGAAAAGCTACATTCAGTGCATTATCATATGAAGAAGAAACAATTGCATGTACAAGCCATTGCAGCAACTCACTTGCGAACAATTAAAAAACTTGTAGCGTGCTGTCCTTTCAGAACAATTAAAAAACTTGTATAAAGCCATTGCAGCAACTCACTTGCGAAGAAAATTTATATCAGGCTTCCCCCATGAGAAAGGATCTGTTGACTCATCAATTTGTGGTGAAATGTATGCACTAATAACTGCCTCACTAGGAAATGACGAAGGGATATGCCAGTTCTTGCTCACGTTTCTCTGTGATTTAAAAGCAAAATATCATAAGCATCACAAAGACTAAAGTACAAATAGCACTGAGCAATCACGAGCCATTAAACACTGACATGTTTACTCATGAATGTCTCCTTGATATTGTCATTGCCACTAGTAGATGGTTGACCATCATGGCCTTCAAATGTGGACTCTTCCGCATTGCTCACTGTTGCATCTGCACCTTTCTTGGATGCTTTCGATGTTCTTTTCTTTGAACTGCTATTACTATGATTATCAAGGTTTCCTAATATAGATGGATCTGGAGATTCAATCCATTCTCTAAACATGTTAAGGCCATACTCTTCAGGAAATGCATGTACAACTTCAATAGCATTGACAATCCCAATTCCGCTGCAACAATAAGAAACTCTATAATTGAACACAGCCATTTAGATCACAGGTATTAAGATAGTGTGAAAACAATGTACTGGTAATATGTAGACTAATTTTAACATATTAAGTAACATGAGCTTATTATATCATAATGCACACTGAAGCAATGTAAACAAGGGTTCCCAAACATGATTGCTAGTACCAAAATTGCATAAATAGGACAGCCAATCTTTGAAAGAACAGGGCATAGTAAGCACTCACAAGTGCAAGTAAAGTAGCTATAAAGCAAAGTATAGAATCATAATTTTCAAATATTAAACATGATAGAGTAATCAAACATAGGATCGAAATTTAATCCACAAAATATCAAGAACTTAGTCAATTTGATTTATTTTGCCAATATCAGCCCTTCGTCAACAGATAATAAAAGAGGCGCAGAAGGGTGTCACGGCCTTAGCGTTTTTGTTCGCAAAAGGCCGTGCGGCGCCCACCTTCCTGCTCGAAGAGGGGCAAGCCTTCGTCCCTGTTGCTAGTCCGGACCTTCGCGTCCTACGACTAAGTATTGCAAAGAAAAATGACAAAGAGAAAGAGGCAGAGATTCTCTCAAAAAAACTAAGTACTACACTACTTAGAAAATGAGAATTACAACTCACATACACACTCTCTCTTGTATGTTTTGACCTTAGCTAAACCCCACTATATATAGGCTTCTAGATACATTGAACCTAGCCACACACTAATTCTCTCATTATGAGACACATAATGAGCCCTCATAAAAGCCAAAAGCTCAAGATTCACCCCATAACTCCTATGAGTTTCATAATCCTTGAGTTTCCCATAGCGGGTTGGGTTTGGGTCTCTCTAACACCCGATTCAACCCGTTTTCGCTAGCAGATTTGGGCCACTGTCAGGGAGAAGTCAGCGGGAAATATTTTGTCCGTGACAAGGGGCTCTTAACAAAATACAAACTCTCCCCTTTTCTCCATCCCTTATTTTTCATCCTCCTATTCCTCTCACATTACTCTGTCCCAGGTTATAGGCCCACGACCCAATGTTAACAAGATAACAGCACCACATGGCCACAATACACGCAAGGCCAAAATCTCATACAACTATCAAAATAATATTATCACGAAAGAAGAAAAGCGCTTAACTCCTCGATACTACAAGACAAATCCATTTCTATAAGCTTCGCAATACACCTAGAGCCCAATAATTTCTCGAATTGTAAAAGAAATATCAATTCAAGCTCTCCAATAAAAGGTTATCCACCATAAGAGAACAGAAATTTTAGATCTCGAATAATGCTAAAACTACCTGCTGTCAGGTTACTAGTACTTCAGTACTCCATCACCTTGATGCTTATAGAAAGATTCAAAGCCTCGTAGATTGAAAGATAACCAACAGACATACAGCTAGCAGCAGCACAATATCTCAGAAGTGTTTTCATGACGAGCATGAGATAAGCTAGTTTTTTTTTCATCCAAGTTGTATACAATTCATCAAAATACTTCTAGTCGTAATACATATGTAACTGGCTGTACTTTATATATTGCAATATCATCAGTAATGAAAACACTGACAATTAAGAAGCATGATGTTTATCCAACAATGGTGAACTTGAATGAGATAAAGATGTCTGAATGGCTTTATTGAAGTGAGTCACTCTAATAATTTTAAATAGGCAGTGAACAGAACATCAGTAGAAGGGCCAATTGTCTGCAGATTGGTTTTGTGACTGAGTCAAACTGGATAAAACACAGCCTAAAGCATGTCAATCAGTAAGAAAGATAATTCAATTCGTTTTCTTCAACTTTGAAAGTCATATGTCAAGCCCAATGACAAGGACAAACTCCCGCAAGAACTATGCTAGAGCACAAACTCCTGCAAGGAATATGAATTGGCCTTCAAAGTCTTATAGAAGTCTCGGTCTCAGGCTCTCAGCCTAACACCCATGTACAAGTTTTATAAGTCAAAAGACAGGAAGAAGCACTACGCGAAGAAAGAGGAAAGAGAGCTATAGGGACCAATATAGAGTTATTTCCATATTCGAGATGTGTGATCTCTCCCTAGGATAACCACGAAGAGTATGATTAACCAAACTAACACTACCTCTCATGTTTATGGGTGTAAGAATATGGCATGTCAGAAAGAATTCTAGGTCCAACACCTCCTTTTACTGATTTCATCAAAACAAATGAACCAAGTGCATATATCTGCGTGCACAAAGCTATTGCTACTTTGTAATATTTGAGCTACCAATATGCAACACCGGCATTACCTGACTCCTTCTGTATAGTCACTTCCCAGAAGCAGTGCCATGCGGATTAACTTTTCTCTAGTTAATCCAAGCTCGCTCTCTATATCCTTATGCAAAGAAAACAAAAAGTTAATAAGAAGTCATAACCAGTATTAACATACGTTTCATAATATTCAACCTTTGGTTTCAGCTGGAGATTGCTCCACTGGAGTAACTTGTTATAAAAAGAATACATAAAATCATCCCAGCTACCACTGCGGAGTCTAACATAAAAATTGGATGCTACAAGAACAAACCTTCATGAAGTATGTCTCAACATATTTTCGATCATCAAATATATTCTTGTAAACACTCCGAGCTCCAAATAAGAAGACGTCAGAATCATCAGTAACAACACCATCAACAAGGCTTTTCATTTCCATGTAAGCACACTGAGCTTCTGCCTCCATTGGTGCAATTATATATGGCAACCCAAACATTTGAAGCAACTCCTGCACAAGGCCAATAAGGATATTCCATCATGTTTAACATTAGCAGCCTAAACATGCCATCCAACAAATTTCATGAATTAATGCCTGCTGTTACATATATGAGAAATTCAGAAAAACAAATTGCAAGATAACTACTGAATTCTAGTACGGAGGAATCAAATTTACACCACCACTAACTACAAAGGCAGCATTTGATTGCAAATAAAAATGACTGACTTCCCCTAGGATAAACAACAAGATAAAGTATTTTGGAGTAAACAACTAAAAGTTTAAGGACTATTTAAAGGGGAAAAAAACAAAAAAGTTCAAATATGTTGCAAATAAATGATGAACAAACCTGACACTCAACAAACATCTCACTGCTGACAGATTCTGCATTCCGTTCTAGCTTTCTCTGCTCATCTCCAAGATTTAGCTGTTCTTGTCTAAGCAGTGAGATTTCTTCCTCCAGACCAGCTTCTGAAACCTCATTGTGATCATCAATACGGTATTCAGTTTCAATATTACCTACAATAGGCCTAGAAAGATATGCATCTTCGACAATAGACTTTTCTCTCCGTAAATCAGTGTTGACTACCACTTCATCCATTGCAATGTTCTTTTTCAGATAGATGTTGTCATTTATTCGTCCAGAGGGCTGAATTGAATCCCAATTTTGGCTACTACGAGTTTCAGAAACAACATATTCAGGCATATTAGATTTAGTCATATAACTCAATTTGCCATTAGTCTCTGCAGGTACTTCCAAACCAGAATCGCTTCCAGCATATTTCGTGGTATCTTCTGATTGGTGTTTCCAAGTGAGTTTGCAATCTGCAGGACCTGCATGTACAGCATTGTTCGTATGCAATATATCAACATTCTGGGATTTTTCTGATATATTTTCTAAAGATGATCGAGAATCGGTAGCATGCAGAAAATCTACCCTATCAGCATTAGCTAATAAAATAACCTGCTGATCACCTTGTGCATCAGCATAGGCTTGTTCAGTGTCAAGCATAACATCTTGTTCATCAATGTTGATTCCTTTGCTAGTCCCACATTCTATAAAATATGACATGTTTCTCGTAGAATAGGTTTCCAAAGAATCACAAGTTTTACCACCACTTTCAAAAGGCTCCAAATCATTAGAATAAACTCCTAAAGAAGTTTGATTGTCACTTTGAATTCTGCTAGATGTACCCAAATTTAAATTATCTGCTGCAGATTTTTGTCTCTCGAGATCCTCTAAACTTCTCCTTATTGCTTCCTCTATAAGATGTTCTTCTTCCAGCAATCCTCTCGATACTTTAATAGGTTGAAGTGGACTGTCAGATGCAACTTTGGTAGTGTGGCAGAGGGCTTCCTTCCAGTCAACCTCATCTTCTTCATTGCTGCCTCTTTGAACCAAAGATGACAGACCATCCTTCTCATCTTCTTTTGGAGTTCCCATTTTTTCCAAAGCCACACCTTCCTCCCATATACATTCAGAGTTGTCAGACTCCTTTGGGCTTTTTTCTGAATGAACAGCATCAGAAAGAAAGTCAGACGCCGGGTCTCCAGAAACTAAGCTGAGAAACAGCTTATCATCTGAGTCTTTCACCTCGCCTTGATCTTCTAAGAAAGATATCTCTATCGTATCTTTACTTGGAAGAAAAGAGGGTTCACTAGAACTACCATTCACTTCTACAGCTGACTCATGAACATCTTTGCTAATAATTTCATTATTGTCCTCATTACTTGAAAGAACATTTGTTTCATTACTTTCAGAAAGACCATGAACATCAGGAACTCTTTTAGTGCCACTGGGCCCTTGATCTATGGAGAATCCTCTCCTACTATTCTCTTGCTCATACTCTTTCATGAAATCTAAATTCCGTTGTATATCACGAGTCATACGAATACCTAGAGCTCTAACTCTACTCACTCGAACACGCCCCCTCTCATCCCGGTATGTCTCAACATCTCCAAGATCCTCTAAAAGTTCACCACTAGGAGGAGCATCCGTAGCAGATTTAGAATGACTGCTGACATTTGTGAATCCTGAAGTGTTTTGCTCTTTTACCGAACAATTATCTGCATCTCCATCCTTTCCAGTTCTTGTTGTTAGCTTCCTGAATCAAAGAAAGGGGAATATAATTAATGACTATGTAGAGATACCAATGAGATAGCTGAAAAATCTAGCGATGGAAAAGATAAGTTCCCCCATGCATATCTCCATACTGAACCAAAATGCAACAAGCACAAAAGAACATTAAAAAAAACTTAACAAATTTAGCACGACATCAAAGTGACATGGCAGAAATCAGTCCTCACATGATCTGTTGCAAAATTGTACAAAATTATTGATATTTGTTTATCGCTGATAAAAAAAAAAGCTAAGAAGATAGAAAACTTACAGTTTATCACCAGTAAATGAAGATGAAAAAATGAACTCTCTATTAGATTCAGAAGCTATCCTTGAAGTTTGAACACCCCCTAAACCTCTTCCAGCAGCGCATCTCTGCACTTCATCTATCTCTCTGCAGAAAGCAACAGTTTTAAGGTATGACTGAATTTGTAGCTCAGAAAATTTGGCAGGAACCTGAGAAAATAGAACAATAAACAATATAAATATTCTAAGCAGATGTAACAAGTGCAATCAAAAGCAACTTCTTTGATTGCCAAGGTAAAATCAAGGATCTCAAGAGAAACGAAGGCATGGAAATCTGAAGATAAAAGGAAAAGGCATGGATACTCAACCATAGAGCATGTTCATTAGCAATTCAAATGATTGTTCAAGATATTATTACTCCCACTACACCAGAGATTAACATGTATTATTACTCTTGCATTTTTGTCCATCCTTTTCCCATATTTGTATGATAAATATGAAGTTGGGTGAGTACAGTAACTCCCTCTGTAGCTCAGCCAAGCAACCTATCTTTAAGACCAGAATTAGAAGCACATTTGCTAGACTACACCCTAATTGAACAGTCATTTACAACCTCTCATTAGCCAAAAGATTACTCTGAACAAATACTGCAAATAGATTAATACAGGACAGCTTTCTACTCCTCACACATAACACTTCTCACCCAAACAAAATAAAGAGAAAGAGGAGACTTCAGGAAGAGAGATAGTATAAAAAAAAATGGGTTATTTGCATACAGGTCCCTGCAAACATAGTCAATTGCTGATATATCCATCCAAACGCGAAACTATGTGAGTTGTCCCTGCAAAAGTCCGAAGTTATGCAGATATGTCCCTACCGTCCAGATCTGTTAGAAAATTTCCATTAACCACGGTTAAAATACTTAACCATGGTTAATTATAGTGTAAATTGACGTATTTACCCTTCTTCCTCTTCCCTCTCTTCTTCTTCCTTCTTCATCGCCGGCGAGTAGATCCGGCGGCGACGGCGACGAGATCCGGCGGCGACGGCGACGACGATGGCGAACCTCTTCCTTTCCTCTTCCCTCTTCTCCCTTCTCCCTTTTTTCTTCCTTCTTCCTTCTTCCTTCTTCCTTCTTCCTCTTCTTTTTCCCACTTCCTCGTCGCCGGCATTGAGGGAGACGATCTCCGGGTAGAGCTTTGGTGCCCCGGCGTTCTTCTCTCTTCTTCGTCGCCGGCGAACCCAACCCCGCGCCGCCGCCGCCGCCGCTTCGACGGTCCGAAGAGGAAGAGAAGGAGAAGGAAAAGGGAAAAACTTTTGGAGGGATATTTTTGTGAGGGTAAAATGGTAATTTCACGTCTCCACCGTTAAAAAACAAACTATTCACTAACGTATGTTAACTGCAGGGACATATCTGCATAACTTCGAACTTTTGCAGGGACAACTCACCTAGTTTCGCGTTTGGAGGGATATATCCGCAATTTACTATGTTTGCAGGGACCTGTATGCATTTAACCCAAAAAAAATAACCAAACAGAATGAAAAGCAAAGGAGGTGACAGCCTGTTTTCTCTCTTTCCATGAAATGCAATTGCTCTTTTCCCTCTGTTGAAAACATGTTTAGTTTTTAATTTGCCAGGACAAGAATCCATCTCTGTAGGAACCCTCATCCCTAATGATCAAAAGAGTCCTTAAACTGAGAGACTGATTCAACAAATAGGTCCTAGTTAACAAAATCTTGAGCCCAACTACACAGTATATCAAAACAAACCCAATTAGACCAAAATTGAACAAGCAAGACAACCAAATACAAATTTACAAACAATATTCCAATCCTAATCAATGAACTAACTCGAATCTCAACAAAATTTTGATCAAATGGACGAAATAAAGGATTAATAAAGATAACATTTAGAATCCAGTTGACCCAATAGACTGAACTTTTGGCTATGATGGATCCAAGTTAGAAAGCATAAGAGTATGTTTTCTCCATTTCTGAAAGCTACACTCATGATGTCATTATATCTACCGAGCTAGTTGTTGGCTAGCTTCTAGAGCAGCTTTAAAAACAAGCCATCAAGTAAGCATTTCTGAGTTCTGATCACGAATAGGATGATCTTTTCACCAAACCTTACAACTTATGATCAGTAGAACGGGAAAGAAAAAGAGTTTAACTTGCAGTTCAGTCGGAAAACTTGAACACAGCGACAGTGTACAGTTGTACCACTATACCCAAAAAAATGTTCATAGTGCGACAAGTTAACAGCATAGGTCTATATTTCCATTTATAATTAGTCCAATGTCTTCAATTATTCTCGCAATAAATTTGTGCATTCTGAGGAGTATCAAACATATATTACTCATATAAGAAGTACAAAGATTTATATTGAAACTGAGTACCTCATTAAAATGTTTTAGTCGATAATTTACCTTCACAATAAGGTGAAATAAAACAAGGTCCAAATTCAGAAAAAAGTTGTCCGTTGTGAAAAACTTAGTAAATTTGTTAATACTCATTAGATGCAAAACCATGAACACAGCACAACTCCAATGCACAGGACCAAGTAACAGCTTCAAAGATTTTTCAGTTTCCAAACTGGCTATTTTATCTATAGAAAACTAACATTTGAACATGTGAGTGAAATAATCCAGAGAAAAATTTTAATAACTTCACCACAGTACGTATAATGAAAGAAAATAAATTTTTTTAATAGACCCGTAAAATCATAAGATCTTGCTTGATCTGTACTTAATCTCAGAATAATAAGCTATAAATGAATAATATATTAAGTATTATCGTCATACCTTCTTAATTTTCTGGTACTTCTGCCTATTTTCAGCCATCACTCTTTCTCTCATCTATCAAAATTTAGAGGGAAAAAATTGAGTATTATAATCTGAAGGCAAGCAAGCACGTAATTCAAGTTACACAAAATAAATTAGCAAATCACAGACTCTCCACCTGGACAAGAAGATCTAATTGCATTGATGGAGGCAGAGAAGCTAAGACTGCTGGATCAATGTTGTTCGTTGTCAGTGGCTGCAATGACAAAAAGTTAAGGTCATTCAACTGAGACGTGCACGGATTAGAGTGAACTAATAAAGAGAGATGACACTCAATTAAAAAAGGCCGATATTTTGATTCAAGTGTGAAATCGAAAACTCAACAAACCAAAACTATACAGCATAACTCAACGAAATACAAAACAGAGATTAACCATCAAAAGAAATTTGGCATATGAACCTTCAGAAGGGGCAAAAGGCATAGCACCACAAACACAAACCCACCTCCCACCCCGAAAGAGTCAAAAAGAGATTAAAAAATAAACATTTACATGGGCAAAAAGTATACATGAGATTCACAACCAAGGTTTAGGGGTGGACGTATGGGGGCACGGTACAGAGGGACTCTCAAAACCCCCCTCCATGCCACGGCACACTGCCCCGTGCCGCAGGAGACAGTGCGGTACGAGACAGTGTGCCACGACATAGTGCAGTACCGACACTATGTTGTTTTATTTTTTTTGCCTTTTTGCTTTTTGCCTTTTGCTTTTTTTTTTTCTTTTCGTTTTGTTCTTTGGGGTACCAAGTAATATCTGGGTACACCACATCCTCCAAATTTTTATCAAAATTTATCGCACCGCAAAACTTTTTGCAAATTAGGGGAACAAAATCAAACTCAATAAACAAATTTTGAAGCACATTAAATATAAAATTTTATTTTTACATTAGAAGATTGAAAATACTGAGAAAATTAAAAACTAAATTAAATCAATTGATATTTAAATTTATTTAATTTATTTGTCATATAATTATTGCTTAAGTTTTTTGATAGATCTAATAATTTTTTCAAATACTTTTTCAAATAATTTTTTAATAATTTTTTTAAAAAAAAAAAATTATTTTTTAAAAGAAAAACTGTAATATGGTCAAAAGAAAGAAAGAAAGATATCTTTGCATTTTAAAAATTCTAATGTATAAAAATTTCTATTATGCATAAGGTATAGTTGAACTTTACATACAAAAAAACTTACAAGTATGTTACTTGATGAATATAATAATTTATACATTACAAATATTCAAAATTATTTGATTAAATCTTTCGAAATAAGAATATAATAGCTTATTGGAATCAAAAAAACTGAAATAAGTCCGTGTTAAAGCGTGCCAATAGGAGGTCATACGTATTCATCGGCACGCACCGTACCATGTGTTGGCACTAAAGCGTGCCGTAGGCAAAACAGTGGCACGCCCCCGTAGCATGGTACTTTAAACCTTGTTCACAACAATGACCAACAGACACATAAGATTCCAAAATCTACCAACGAAAACAAAGCAGATAGGAACACATATATCTTACATTTAATTGCACTCAAAAGTAATAACAAGAAGTAAGAAGGAAGCGTCCAGAAGCTTACAAGAATCATCTCTTCATTCTCATCATCGTCTCCCTCTTCCTCAGCAAGAGTGCTCACAGCAGAGGCCTCTGCTTTCTCAGTTAACTCCCTCTCTTCCTCCGCAGCAAGCGAAGCTGCCAGCCTATACCCAATTGGACCCAAAGCAACAAACAGCAAGATTTGACGAGAATCATGTCAACAAATCAACAAATGAAGAATGAAGAGAAAGAGAAGAAGAATTATCGTCGTCGTCGGGCACTCACAGCTCATCGAGGCTTTCCTGGGCGGAGACGGCACAATCCTTGCCGCTTTCTCCCGCCCTACCGCTTTCAACCTGCTTGCCCTTCGGATCACACTTCTTCGCCCGGCCATTCTTTATTTCTGCGGCCAACTCTTCAAGCCTCTTCGCCTTGAGCTGCCAAATCCGAACGCTAATAAGAGTATACCCATCAAAGCACACATCATCTCTCATCAAAGATTACAGCGAAGGTACGGGTGAGGGGTGCCCAGAGAAGGCAGACATGGGCGAGGAGGAGCTTCTCGGCGGTCTTGCGGATCTTGGCACGGGCGGCGTCACGTTGGCGGCGGCGGGAGGCGATGGTGCGGCGCTTGAGGGGCGGGGTGGCGCCATCAAAGACGAAGACGGGCTTGGTGCGGAGGAAGAGGAGCTTGCAGATGCGGCGGAAGAAGCCGAGAAGATGGGCATTGCGCACCATCTCGCCCTTTTCGTCCCGTATCGCCTTCATGAACTGCACCATCCATATGCTCGCATCTGCCAGGCCCAAAACAACCCAAGAGGAAACACATTACAGAACTCGGAGGGTAAGGTAAGATGCCTTCGAAAGAAACGATTTTCGAAATTGAACAAAATAAATTAAGAAGCAAAAGAATGTTGAAAAAAATAAAATAAAAATAAAAAAAGAAGAAGAAGAAGAAGAAGAAGGTGAACCGATAGCGAGTTTTTTGCCGGCTAGGGTTTCGACGGAGACGCGACGGCCGACGGGGGTGAGGAGCTCCCAAAGACCCTGCACTCCCATGGCGACGTAATATACCGGACTAGCCGCAACCCGTAGATTATGAAAATTCTCTGAGACGAAGATGGCAGTGAAGATGGATGGGCGGATCGTACTGGAGAAATCGAGGTGATGATGGGCGGATCGTATTGGACAAATCAAGCTAATTAGGTGAAAGAAAGGAGAACAACGGGAATAAGAAGAGGGAGCAGTAGAGGAGAATAGGGGTGTAAACAAGCCGAAGACGAGCGAGCTGGGTCGGCTCGTGTTCAGCTCGTTGTTAAACGAGCAGAACGTGGTAATTTCGTTAAATAATCGGCCCGAAAAATTATTTCTCGAAATTCCGAGCCGGTAATAAAACGAGCAATAAAAAAATTAAATTAAATTTATAAAATCTTATCCATTAAATTTTGAACTAATAATTAAAACTTTATATACAAAATGAGTCTTTTTATAATTAAGCTCGCATTTATATTTTTATTTTGCTAAAAATTAAATAATAAAAATATATATTATATATAATTATTTATTTATATATAAAAATATAAATTAAATAAATTATATAAATATAAAATATATGTATTCGAGCAGTTATCGAGCCGAACATGAGCGAGCTGACCTCGGCTCGTGTTCGGCTCGTTTATTAAACGAGCTAAAAATTCTCGTGCTCGGCTCGTTTACTAAACGAGCGAGCCAATCTCCAGCTTATTTCAAGCCGAACACGACCTGGCTCGCGAACAGCGAGCTGGATTTCCACCCCTAGAGGAGAAGAGAAAATTTTTTTATAACTAACCCTATCGATTTTTATAATTATAAAAATAATTTTCTTAAAAAAATAATTATAAAAATAGACTTTTTAAATGCGATGAATTTCACCACATTCATAATTTCTATTTAAAAATAGAAAAATAATAAATACGCTATACCATTCACCTATTTTATCATTATAAAATTATAAAAAAAATGAGAAAAATAAATAATTCTGTTAATAGTTAACCGCATCACCGCTTTTAAAAGCGGTGTATGATTCTCCGCTTTTATAAAACTATATTTACAAATAAATATTTAAAAAGTTTATTTTTAAAATAAAAGTTTAAAAGAGGACTATTCCACTAAAAATCCTAGAGATGAGGGAATTGAGAGGAAGAGAGCGGAGAAGAGAAGAAAAGAAAGAAAATTGAGTCATGCTACCAGTACTTCCTACAATTTCTAAATCGAAAGGCTTTGATTAATTTGATTTAGAAAAAAAAAAAAAAAAGGAGGATCACTTCTCTTTTGTTTCCCTCACATTTTTTCTCTATTTTCTTCTGTGCCCTCATAGTCCCTCTTTGTTGCTTTGTGCCATGTGAGCGAGCGAGAGAGAGGAGAGCGGGAGTGAGAGAGAGGCAAGGGTGCGAGAGAGAGCGAGAGCGAGGGCACAAGAGAGAGCGTGAGCGAGTTGCGCTTTCCGAAAACAGAGAGAGAGCGAGAGACAGAGAAACTCAATTCTACCAAGAAACTGGATTCTACCAGCTCGGATGTTTAGCCCTATCCGCGCGTACGCCGACACGAAGCCAACAGTGAGTAAATTATAAATTCTTTCTTTAATTTGAATGCATTTTGTCATTTGAGCTAACTAAGAAGTCATAATTTAAGTTGAACTCATTGATTCACTTAATTTATTAATATTTTGTAGCATTTTTGAATAACAGAATATGAAAAAAAATTTATGGTGAATTATTTGATTAATTTTATCACTGATTTGGACTATGATATACTAGTTAACATATAATGTTTTTTTATTAGAATTATGTTTTATTGAAAACTTTGTGTGCTTAACAATATTTTGTATTAATAAATTTTTTTTTGGTTGAGTAGGTAGATGTATAGGACTTTGACAGGATACTGTTTTTCTGAATATTGTAAAGTATAATTTAGTTTCTTCTGTAGCATATTTGTTGATATGTCAACTAATAATTTTTCTCCATGATTTTGTATACAAGTCTCTCTATCACAATGATATGAAGTTTTTTATGTTATAGTTTTTATTTTTCAGTTATTTAACTGGAAGAGTAGGGTCAATGTGAATTGAGATGGTATTTAATAGTATCGAAATCAAAAATGGAATTTTGATTATGTTGGATGAATTTGTAAACAAGATATGCACACAACAAACAAACTCTGAACTATACACTTTGATTTGATTAAAATAAAATCTTATTTCATCTAGAAAAACAAGTTCTGGATCAATTAACAGTGCCCACTCGAATATTTCAGCATATTCCACATTGATAGAAGTATATTTATATTTGTGCTTCATGACTATGATATTGGCCCACTCAGTACCAGAAATGCCCTGGCACTGCTCGAGAATGATACAGTAGTAGAAATTGATTATGAAAAGTGTGAGGGTGGTAAAATAAATATTGATTGTGTGATTATTTTGTTTGTTTAAAATGTTATAATAAAATACTTATATTATTTTGTTTTGCCGCAATGATTCATTTGTAGGGCATAATTGAATGTGGTGTATACATTATTAATTTAGATATATGTGTCACGCCCCGAGGTCGCTACCGATTTGGTCCGGTTCGAGCACGTCAAACAGACGCCGGACGGACAACACCTCCCATGTCCGCCCAAAACTCAACAACATGATCGAGTATAAGAATTTGCCCAGGATAAATAAATCTCATACATACATGATCAATGGGGTACAAATAGTGCCAACAAATAAGAGCACGCATCACAAGTGATATACAAGTGAAATAATATACAAGTGAAATAAGGAAAGATACATCTAGCTATTACATCACATTTCATTCTTTACATTAATTTACAACTTTTTCCCAAAATGCATACATTGTTTACTAAGAAACTTCAAAATACATACATAGTTCTCTGATCCTCACCTACAAGAACTCTCAAATACATAAGGTGAAACTAATGTAAAATAGGAAAGCTACTATGTACTACTACTCGGGCGTGATGCCCTTGCCGCGGTCCTCGCTCGGCGCGCTCGTACTGGACCCCCTGTAACAAAGTAGGATGAAAACTATCTTTCATAGTTCCCAGTGGGCTCGGCCGCCGACTCCGCCGACCACCCCACTAGGTCCAAATAGGCAAAAGCAGATAGATAGATAGATATCAAAGCTGTAAATGACATAGAATGAAAGCTATGCTACTATGCCCAAAATCATCGATAATGTATGCATGCATCATATAGTAATAGTTTACTAATATGCCACCATGTCAAATAAGCAAATGTTCAATGACAGTGTTATTCTCTTGTTTATCCAATCTTTAGCGAATCCCGTGGGTTCGCCCACGACTCACATCACCATCCCGTAGGGTAAGGAGACTCACCTTACTCTTAAACCCGAGACTGTCTGCGGGACATCAACTCTGCCCCTCTCGCACCATACTCCGAAGTATACGACGACTTAGGCAACTCTACCACCACAAGTAACAGGCCATGAGCTTGATCCATCCTCTCAACTTGAGGACACCCTACGAACTAAGGCCAATAATCTCTCGGGAATCCACCTATCCCAATGTCCATGTGTAAGTGTTTAACTACACTAGGTTCTTTATTCAACAAGTCATGGCTAGGGAATCCCCCTATCCTCAAGTTCACATGCCACTAGTGTCATTGTACACTACATTATATGCCACTCGTTTTGTCACTAGATAACCATCGAGTTCATCTCTTTCCTTTGGCACTATAGGATTCAATGTCAAGACCCAATCCTTATCTATCCACTATATTAAATATTCAACTCACACTATGATACATATTAGAAAGCATAAAGAAATAGAAACAATGCAATTCTACAATGCAACATGCAAGAGATGCAAAAATCATGGTATTCTAAGACATAGTAAGGAACCCGGTTGCTTCGGGATGACAGCCCCTACCTTTCGAAGATGTGCGACGACGTAGAGGTTCTAAGAATAGGATTCGGCACTTGCTTTGAGGTTGTCTCGGCCTCCTAGGTCGAAACGAAGCCCGATCGGCCTTGTTTTGCTGATAACCTTCCGACGGTTCGACGAATCGTCAATCCGACTTCGCCAACGCGTTTAAACACCTATCAATTAGGTTTAGAAGCTATCAATTGAGATCAAACCTCCTTAATGAGCAAAGCCCCAATTGGGAGCCCTAAATTTGCATTTATGCAAAACTACTCCAATAAATCTCTAGCTTCTAGCAATAACCCTCTATTAAGCATGCTAGAGTACTAATCAAACCACTTTTAGAGCAATAAGCCTAAACCCTAAACTTCTACCATTGTAGGGTTTAGTAGCTTACCTCTAAGCTAGCTCCAATGGAATGGAGAGAAAGAGAAGATGATGATGGAGATGATCTCCTCCAAGTCCTCATCCTCCTTCTTCTTCGTCTCTTTCTGCTTCGCTTTCTTCTTCTCCTTCTCTTCTTTTCCTTTTGAGAGAGAGAGAGAGAGAGAGAGGGAGAAAATGAGTGTGGGGGTGAGAAATGAGGGAGGGAGAGAGTGATCTCTCATCTATGCCCCTCAACTAATGTAATAATTGCATTAAAACCCCTCGACTTTGCCTCTCTCAAACAGCTCTGCCTGGGCAGATTTCACGCACGGAGACCGGTCCCTCTACTGGAGGACTGGTCCCCAAGAGTAGTCCATGCGGGCAGAGGACTCTCTGCCAGCTTTCACGCGTACGGGGACTGGTCTCTCCCGCCAGGGACCGGTCCTTGAGAGCAATACTCTCGCAGGATGCATGCTTATGGGAACCGGTTCCTAACTGGGAGACCGGTCCCCGAGGGACACCACCCACGTGTACGGGGACCAGTCTCTCCCACCAGGGACCGGTCCCCGAGAGCAATACATGTGCGTGCAGGATTTTCTGCCGCATACAACACATACGGGAACCGATCCCTTGCGCCAGGGACCGGTCCCCGAGAGAAACATTTGTGCGCAGAGGGTTTTCTCTGCGCACCCTGCCTAGGGGAACCGGTTCCTCCCTCCAGGGACCGGTCCTCGAGAGCAAAATCTACAAAGTGCAGATTTTCACCGGTTTTGCTCTCCGAGGTCCATCACAATGCACTTTTGGTGCTTTTGACTCCTTCGGCTTTTTCGAAGCATACCCACTCGATAATTAGTCAATTTTGAACGAAGTCCAACTCTCGAATTTCGAGAATTCACTTTCTTACAGTATTGATTTTGATAAATAGTTTGCTCACTCACCATTATTCCAATTTTGTATTTCGACTGCATGTGATGTCTTACAGGTGAGCAATTTTGTTAAATTTCTGGGAAACAGCCGATCAAGGAATGCAAACGATGCAATCATTTCAATCATGATGAGATTCAAAAGCACTACAAAAACATGCTACATGCTGTAGCCCTCTCAGTCGTCACTTCCAGCTCCAGCAAACCCGTAGGCGTACTCCCACTGGGGGCCTCTCTCGATAAGGTCGGAGCAGAAACCTTCGCTAGCGTGCCATTCCTTGGGCACTCGGATCGAAAATAGCCCGCCTGGCCACACAAGAAGCACTTTCCTCCCCGCTGGGGACACTTTGGGGGCACGTGCGGACCACCGCAGATCACACAACGCATTGGCGGTCAACACTGCGACGTCTTCCTCCCTGCCAGAGAACCGCGTCCTCGAAATAAGTTCTTCTTAACTTTGCTTGATGATTCACTGACATGCAACCTATCGCTCTTGGTGGTCTCTTTCGCCACTTCGGTAACCTTCATGCCTTTCCCCACGGGTAAGGCTTGATCCAAACCCTCCTGGGGCCTCCTAAAATCAGTCGACTGTTGGATCAGTAGGCTCTCCAATCGCCTGATTCTCTCGTCTTGTCGGCGCAAAGTTTCGGCCTGAAGTAGCACCACGTTCGACTGTTGCTCCACCACGCCAACTAAGGTGGCCAACTGTTCCCTCAACTCCCGAACCTCGCCGGATCGGGGGGACGCAGTCTTCCCCGGCTCGTTCGCCGCAGCCACCGTCGTGTGCGTCGTCGACATCGCAAGCTGCAACAAATATAACAAGCACGGGTTTAGACAACCCATGCTATTGCAGCCCCACTCAAGCAACTAACACCCAAATCATGCGAAAGTAATGAAGTGCCCTTTACTACTAACTCTCGATGTTACGTTGTCGGTCGCCAACGTAACCCTCCGCGAAGTTAGGAGTTATACACTTCAATTAAACTCCACTTTCTAGAGTTATCCAAATACCCAATCATAATACTTTCGCTTACAAGTCAAATAGACCCCGTCTCTCACGACCCTATATCTTATAGTCCACCCAGCCTAAGGTTTGCTAGGTCCACTAAGACTCAACCCTAGTCTCTGATACCAAAATAATCTGTCACGTCCCGAGACCAGTGAGGCAAACACATGTACTTGTGTTAATGCGTATAATAAAACATACAAGGCGTCTACAATAAAACGATAATTAAAACCACAATAAAGAGATATTTAGAAGTATCATAGCAAATATAACCACTAGATTCTATGATAGGAAATCAATAAAAGAGCTAACATCTACAATAAGGAAATCATAAAGTAATACATCAAGAAGTCCCAAAAGAAAAGCTATAAGTAGTATATAGGTGGTCTCTATACATGGTACCAAAAATCTCTCACTCTCTCTACAACAAACAAATAGAGAGAAAACCACCTGAGCAAAAGTAGATAGCAGCTATCTAGCTACGCGACTCCCTTGCCGCGATCCCGTGCCTTCGCCGGTGCCGAAGGTTCTGAAATAAAACATAGAACAGAGGGCGTGAGAACTGTTAAGGATTTTGTGTTGGCAAGTTTCGTGATTTGAGTCGGAGTCTTGGAGGATCGGAGCGGATCGAAGATGGTCGAAGAATCCTAGACTTCGAAGAAAGAGACAATGTGAATCACGACGTTCAGGTAAAGTTTTAAATCATAATATGATGATTCATACTTAGTTGTAGGCATTAGAATCATAAAATCATTGTTTAATGGATTAGAAACTGTTTCGGAACTTTGTAATTTTCGAAAGTGAAAATTCAGAAAAAATTACAAAGTGTACCGGTACAGATTGGTTTTTGTACCGGTATAACCATCAAGGCTATACCGGTATAACCATTAAGCCATTACCGGTAACAAAGTTTCGAAAATTCTATCTTCCGTCATTGTGTTACCGGTAACACTATAGAATTTGTATCGGTACAGATGGTAAAAATTAGAAATTTTTCTAATCCCAATCCAATTGATTCTAAAGTCTATAAATAAGATATTGGGGTTCTCTAACTCCGTGTGCTTTATAAAAATACCTGTTTGAGAAACCCTAGAGGCTAGGAATTCATCTAAAATCTATTTTCTACATAATAGCCTCTTCTAGGTCAAATCGAGATATTACAATTCCTTTACTATATATCGATTTGATCTACGCTTCGCTTGGAGTTTTCTTCTTTGGTTTTCTACGATACCCTAAGCGAAGAATCACCATACTCTTGATGCTTCTCATGAACGGCGTTGTGGATTCGGCGTGAGGCGTAGTGGATTCGGCGCGATTGAAGACGATTCGTGGATTCGGATCGTGGGCTCGTGGATTCGGGTGGCGTCGTGGATTCGGCATGATAGAAGCTTCGTGGATTTGAAGTGGTGGCGTTTCGTGGATTTGGGACATGGCGTTCGTGGACTCGGACGTAAGGGCGTGGACAATCCGGAGGCGTGCGCGGAGATTCATAGGAGGTTAAGAGAGGTTAAGTCCATGGAGTCGGTAATCACCTTGTAATCTTTTCTCTTAGTGGATTGTTTATTCGCGTGTTGGTCCCGTGGATTTTTTACTCCAAGTTGGAGTTTTCCCACGTAAATCTCGGTGTGTTTTTATTTTCCGCATTTATTTTTAACGCATCGAGTGTTTGTGGTTTTTGGCCGGTACATCTATTCACCCCCCTCTAGGTGTTGGATACAATCTAGATAGATCCTTGGGAACCTTATAACTTACAAGAACTATTAAATAATAGTTCCTAGTGGGCAATTACTGACTTCAGTTAAGTGCTCCACTAAGGCCATAACTAAACAGATAAGTAGGTAAGTAAAAGCGGTATGAACGACATGTAAATAAACATGTATACTACTACAACATGATATCTCTACTTAGCATGAAATTGCATAAGTAAGAAAGCTATTCTATGCATGAATATGCATAAATAAACAACCAACCCAATGTCCACAATGTAATAGTAGAATGCCATTGTTTACTATTCTAGTCAATGTTCAAGTGGCATATTAACTGTTTAAAGTTTAAATCTTGTAAGACCCGCCCGAAGGCTGTCTGGTTTGAAGACCCACCTGAAGGCTGTCTGATTTGAATACCCACCCGAAGGCAATCTAAATCATGGAGTATATAGAAACTATGTCAATGGCCTATCACTATGTTATCATGTCTAAAACATGAAATATATAGTATATGTCAATGGCCTTTGGTTAAGTCTCTATGTTGCAGTTTCACAGTTTTCTAAGTTAAGCGCCCCTTTATGACACTTAAGTTCTCTATGTTCAAGCATGAGTTTAGGGTTCAAGAATGCATAATTCTAACCATTATCACCATAAGAGACTTGTTTCCAAACTCACATAAGGAATACTTAACACATGCATGAAGATTACACAATTTGCTCTACAATATAGAGTTAAAATTTCACAATACATAACATATGCATTTTAAGTATTCCAAAATTTACATAAATTCTATCTAGCATGAAAATGCATGCAAAATGATAAAATAACCAATATTAACCACATAGGAGGAATTTCCCCCTATTTTCATGAAGCCAAACCCACCGAAAGCTCCGCTCGGTCTTCCGAATCGCTAACAAAGCTTCGATCTACTCTCCTAGTACCTTAAGAGATAGGCTAGAGGAGTCACAACATCGAAACGGCGAATCGTGACGTCGGTATATTTATCCCGACATGTTTATTTAACGACTCTTTACACGACGCTTTTACAAGCGTCGGGATTATTTTTGCTGACGTTTTAAAGCGTCACTAAATATCATTTAAAATGTCCTTAAATGTAAGATTTTTTGTAGTGATTAAAGTGCTGTAATGTAAAACAGCTTATCGGAGCTGTGGGAGAGCTAGGGTTGGTCGTCAGCGGCCCGACGGCGGGGGCTCCAGCCGGGGAGGGGTGCGTCCGGTCAGAGGGGTTCGGGGCAAGTGCTGGCCGGCGGCGGCTGGTGGCACGGCGGAGGAGATCAAGTCCCTCAACTCCTTCTTGATTTCAAGGCTTTCCGATGGCGCGGCGGCGGCCGGGGAGGTCGGGGAGACGACGATCCGGCACCGAAGGCCGAGGGGAAGACGATGTTCCCCACAGTGGGCGGTGGCAGCGTGCGGTGGCCGCGGTGTTTTGTGCTCAGCTCGCACAAGTACCAGGCAGCCGCAGGGAGGAAGGCGGCGGTCGGCGGTCCACGGGGATGGCCGGGGTGGCAAGTGACAGCGAGCGGGAGGTGGCCGGAGGTCGTGGGAAGGCGGCACAGTCGTTGGGGAGCAGCGGGAGCGCGCAGAGGCAAAGATCACCCAGGCTCGACCTGGGTGGCTGTCGTTGGCAGCAGGGAGCTCAGGTGGCTCCGGCGACACGCGGGGACAACAGAGGCCGGCGGGGACGACGTCGGGGATGGGTCTCGGCCGAGGGGTGACAGCTCCAAAGGGATTAGAAGCTTCTTGCTTGCTCTGGCCGAGAATGGAGGCAATATGGTAGGTGATGACAAAGAGGAGAGGCTGAGGGGGCTTTCCGACGGCTGGAGCAGCTAGCCGGCGGGCGGGGCTTGCGCACGAGGTGGGCAGGGGTGGTGCTGATGTAAGGTACCGGACTTCTAAAATTATGAAGTTACGATGTACATTTGGTTGGAGAGCCATTGGAATGATTCCGGTGAAGTTCGGGAGTATTCGGGCGTTTCGGTGCGCGTAGGTGCGAAAACGGGATCCGAAAGGCTATGTTGGGTCATGAGCTAAATCCGGAATTAGCTTGGATGAAATGATGATGAAAACATGCTTGAAAACATGTTTGGGGAGTCTTGGTTCGATTTGAGACGAATCGGAGGCCAAACAAGCAAAAACGAGCGAAAACGGAGCCCGGAAGCCGAAAAAGCTGAAAATTTGGCTAAGTCTGGAATGCTATTTTTCTGAACCTTCGGCGACCAGTCTGCCAAGTCCAGGGACCGGTCCCTGCACCCGAAAATGGCCAGTTTGGGCTGTGCACAACTTATATTGTTGAGGAACCTTTGTGCAAATGTGCAAAGTGTATAGAAGTAGGTTTGAGCTCTTTTCTCTCTTTCTCCCTCACATTTGCAACCAAAACATATGTCTCTCTCTCTCTCTCTAGAAGCTCTTCCTCTCTCTCTAGAAGTGGATCAAGAGGGAGGTTTGGTGGAGATTTGGAGCTAGAAGGAAAAGCTCCATCATCTTCTCCATCTTCTTCTTTCCTTGCTTTGAGAAGAAGCTTGGTAGAGGTAAGCTTTTGATGTTCTTTAATGGTAGATCACTAGGGCTTGGATCTTTTGCTCTAGAAATAGTTTTAATGAGTCCCTAGCATGCCAAGAGGATGATTATTGCTTGAATCATAGATCGATTTGGGTGATTCTTGCATTGGTTAATTTCTAGGGTCTAAAATAGGGTTTTGCTAGATGCTTGGGTTTGATCTAACCTGAACCCTTGTAAACGTAATTGATAGGTATTCCGACGGGTTGGCGAGGTCGGTTCGGCGATCCGTCGAGCCTGTGCAAAGATATCGAAGAAACGGCCAGTTGAGGTACAGATTGCCGCAGTTCGCGGCGTAGGCTTCCTAAAATCGTAAAATCGGAATCATGGGCTCGTGGCATCACCTAAAGGTGGGGGGTGTCCATCCCGAAGCAACTGAGCTTCTTCCTATGTCCGAGTTAGAATTGTTGATCATGTTCATATATTGTTCTTATGCATTATAGGATATATGTATAGTAGCATTTCTACTTCCTTGCATGCATGTCTAGTAGTGTAGCATTGTGGGCTCGACACTTAAACCCGGAATGCACGAGGATTAGGGTTGTGACATGAGATCCTATAGTGATAAGAATTGGTGGACTTGAACTTGGTGATGAAAACCAATGACATGCGAATTAGTGTAGTAGAAACACTTATAATGAGAACGAGTGGCATCAGAACCTAGTGTAATAGAAACACTTATGGCATTGAGCATAGGGATTATGTGAGTTTCCCTAGTTGTGGCATATTGAATGAGAATTAGTGTAATTGACACACTATGGCATCAAACATAGGGATAGGTGAACTCCCTAGTGTGAGTTGATTAGGGTGGTTGAGACACTTGACATGGACCTAGGGATAGATGGAGTTTCGAGTGTTTGTAAACCTAGTTGACAGGGTATCCTCAGTTGGCGAGGATTGGATCATACTCACATAGTCTGTTTTGAGCTTGGCGTGGTCGCTCCACCCAAGCAGTGCACTCCGGAGTTGTCACACGAGCTGGGTAGCTCACGAGCGGGAGTAGCTCATCGGGTGGGATACGAGCGGGGTAGCTCCTCACCCATTGGACTGGAAAGTGAGTTGGGCGAAGGGCGGGGTAGCTCTTCACTTATGAGATTTGAGCGTGGTAGCTCTTTACTTATGAGATCTGAGTCGGGCAAAGAGCGGGGTAGCTCTTTATCTATGGTATTCAAGATATCTGAGTTGTGAGACGGGTGAGACAAGAGCGGGGTAGCTTTTCACCTATATGATTTGAGATCTTAGGCGAGTTAGCCTAGTGGATTGGGTAATGACATGAATTGCATAAGTGAATTTGCATTCATACCATGAGTAGACATAGTATATGTTAGATGATTGCATAACTATGTTATATTTGTATTCATTACATCGTTGAATGACATGAATTGCATAAGTGGATTTGCATTCATACCATGAGTAGACATAGTATATGTTAGAGGGTTGCATAACTATGCTATATTTGTATTCATTACATCGTTGAAGCATACTAGCATGATGGTAGGCTTGTTGCTAGATGATATTCCATGCATTGCTTGCATTTGATGGCATAGTAGAGCATAGTTGCAGTTTCATTTCTATCTATCTATCTATGCCAGCTTAGACCTAGTGGGAAGATCGGCAGAGTCGGCGGCCGAACCCACTGGGAACTATATTTATATAGTTCTCACCCCACTTTGTTGCAGGACCGAGTGCGAGCGTTCCGGGCGAGGATCGCGGTAAGGGCATAGCGCCCTAGCTAGCTAGTAGAGTTCCTATTTGTACTAGAGCACCCTCGTGTGCATGTTTATAGACATGATGTATTTTGGAGAGTGTTTATGTATATGAGAGGATGAACATGTATTCATTTTGGTGAGATGAAAATGTAATTAAAAGATACAAATGTAGAATTGTGATGTAATAGTTAGAATACCTCTCTTTTTGTTTACTTATTGTATTACTTATTTGCTCTTGTTTACACTTGTGAAAGTACTCGCTTGCTAGATCATATATGTTGTTAAGTTTTTCTGGGCAACTTATTATACATGGTCTTGTTTGTTTGAGCCTTGGGCGGACAGGGGAGGTGCTGTCCAGCCGGCGTCTGTTCGACGCGCCCGAATCGGCCAAATTGGCAGGGCTCGGGGCGTGACAGCTGAGGTGGCTAGGAGGCTAGGGTTGGCTGGGGGTGATTTAGGGTTAGAGTTTCCTTTGTGAAACCCTAACACATAAATATATACATAGGTGGACAATTGTAGTTTAGTCCTCCCAAGTCTATTATTCATGGCCCAGTCCCTGCCAATGTGTGTAATACGCGTGTAACTCCCCCAACGTTCGAAATCCTGTGAAACGATACATAAAATATTGGACCTTTCATGTGATTTCTGTTTTTGGCAAATTGACCCCTCGACGAACATTTTGCAATTCCTAAAGATTCGTCCGTCGGATTTTCGATCAGATCGCGCCAGCGCGTTCAGCACAACTGGGTCATCGAATCTAGCATATCGTTTCATCCGATTTGATCACCGATTCATGACGAAACTTGTGAGTTACGGGGAAGCCCTAAGGATCTATCTAGATTGTATCAAACAACACCTAGAGGGGGGGTGAATAGGTGTACCGGCCAAAACCACAACAAATCTCGATGCTTTAAAAATAAATGCGGAAAATAAAAAGCACACCGAGATTTACGTGGGAAAACTCCAACGCGGAGTAAAAAACCCACGGGACCAACACGCGAATACCAATCCACTAAAAGAAAAGATTACAAGGTGATTACCGACTCCACGGACTTAACCTCTCTAACTCTCTTATGGATCTCCGCGCACTCCACCGAGTTGTCCACGATCACGTCCGAATCCACGAACGCCCACGTTCCGAATCCACGAAACGCCTTGCTTCGAATCCACGAAGTCTTCAATACGCCGAATCCACGACGCCACGCTCCGAGTCCACGAAGTCTTCAATCACGCCGAATCCACGACGCCGTCATGATAGAATCATGAATATGGTGATCCTTCGTTGGAGTATCGATGAAAACCGAAGAAGAAAACTCCAAGCGAATCGTAGATCAAATCGACATATAGATATTCAATACGATATCTCGATTTGACCTAAAAGAGGCTATGATGTAGAAAATAGGTTTTAGATGAATTCCTAGCCTCTAGGGTTTCTTAAACATGTATATTCATGAAGCATATGAATTAATGGAACCCCCATCGCTTATTTATATATTTAGAAGACTTAGAAGTAGATTAGGATTGTGAAAATCTAATTTTGGAAATAAAATTAGAAATAGACTAGGATTTGAAAACCTATTTAAAATCAATTAGAAAACATAGAGATAGATTAGGATTTGAAAACATGTTTAAAATCAATTAGAAAATATAGAGATAGACTAGGATTTGAAAACCTGTTTAAAATCAATTAGA
Source organism: Aechmea fasciata (assembly GCA_025177825.1). Taxonomy (NCBI): domain Eukaryota; kingdom Viridiplantae; phylum Streptophyta; class Magnoliopsida; order Poales; family Bromeliaceae; genus Aechmea; species Aechmea fasciata. The sequence continues at coordinate 12,341,791 of CM045932.1, forward strand.
AAATATAGAGATAGACTAGGATTTGAAAACCTCAATTTTGTCTATATATTCAATTTAAAAACATCCTAAGTCTTCCAAACACTTTTAAATATTTATAAATTATCATCAATAATATTTGAACTTACCGAGCATTGCGGATTCATGTTTTGAGTATGCGAGTCTTCGATCTTCATCTCTTCTTCTTTAAACCTTCAAGACTCCGGACTCACTTCACGAAATATGCCAACATAAAATCCGTAACAATCTCCCCCTTTGGCAATTTCGTGACAAAATTCAAAATTACATCACAACGCTCAACTCACAAAAAAATGAAATTCATTGCCATCACCAAAACAATGAACTTCTCACGTCAAAGATCCAAAGAAATACAAAATTATAATTTTGCAACTCCTAAACAAACTCTATGGCTTAGACACAAGGAGTCTTGAAGTCTTCAATAATCTGCAATTAGATTACTTTCTCCACGAACAAAGTTATTAGAAAAAATATAAAAATGAAAATCTCTCCCCCTTTGTTCATGAAAATCTCCCCCTTTGTTCATGCAATTTTCTCCCCCTTTGTTCATGAAAATCTCTCTCCCCCTTTTTGAAATTTAATTCAAGTTTCCAATTCTTCTCCCCCTTTTTGTCAAAAATTGCCAAAAAAAAATACAAATAGAGAGAAAAACAAACTAGCAAAAAGAAAGTAGTCATGTCAGAGTTACAAATCTAGATTCCAAAAATAAACAAACTAGACATAGTCCTAGGAGAGAAAAGATAAAATATAGATAATAAAGTTCAAAAAGATAAAATCACTCCGTGTCCTCCTCATCAAAAATTTTGCCTTACTTCCTCAAAAATCCTTCAAAATTAGATTAATTTCATAAAATTAATGATTTCACTTCAAAAATTACTATAATGAAAATAAAATATTATTTGATTTCAAAAGACATCAATTCATCAAAATTTGATATTAATAAAAATCTAATGATTTAAAGTCATCAAGATGCAAATTGATGAAAAATAATTTTTAGAAATTTGGCAAAATTGACACCAATTTGTCGCAATTCGTTCAAAATAGAGATTTAGCTAATAAACACCGGGGGTGGCTCTTTGAGCATCTTTTTCAAACTATCACCTTATATCACCGAAAATTCTAAAATATTCATATATATTTTTTCAACCTTTTCGGTTTTTCATATATTTTCTCATGTGGTAGCTTCACACACGTCTTAGGACGGCCGGTAGCTCTTTCCTACATGTGGTGGTAGTTTTCACACTCCCTTTTAGGATGTAACTCTTTCCACATCTTTTTAATCATAGGAGTTTCTCTTTCTTTTTTTTTTAAATATTCAAACTCCCCCTAAATTAGACAATCTCACATTTGAAAATAATTTTGACGAACTTTAGTCGATTAGCAAATATCCATCAATTATATTCAACATTCACTACCAAGATGAATTAATTACCAAGAGATTAAAATTAATTTTAAATTTTTGATGAATGTATGTAAGAAGAAATCACATATTAAATTATCGTTAAAATAATAAAAAGTGGAGTAAAATCGATAATTAATATGAATTTAATTCAATTTGAATTGACTTTAAATACCATTTAAGGCTCTTTAAAAAACCTTTAATCTCTCCAACTTTATGATTTTCAATCATCTCCTTTCTCAAGTAAATTTTCAATCAAATTAAAAACTCCCCAAAAACCTTTCCTTAAAAACGATTTTCAAAACAAATTTTAAAGATCAAACATCGTCTAATCATGTAATGTAATGAAAGAAAAATATGCAATATGCACCAATCAAAACATTACATAAACAATACAAACAAACTAAGACGAAAAGCAAGAAAAGATATCACCTTTCCGGATCCAAACTTGTCGGATCTTTCGTTGGCTTTGCTTGTCGACGTTAGGTTTGAGTTGCTTTGATTTTGGATCAACCCTCGGTCGTTTCGTTGCTTGAGGCTTCGGTTGATGTTGTCGTTGAGGCTTTGAATTAGAAATCCGGTTCCCTTGATGGTTCGGTTTTGAGATCCAATTCGGTTGTGGGTTCGGTCGAACTCGCCGTTGCTCCTTAGAAAACCGGTCCGAAAGAGGCACTCGGCTCAAATTAATTTTCTTTTGATTAAGCGAGTAGTATATGATGCCGATTGATGTTTCGATGTTGCTGATCGATTTTTCTTATCCTTATTCGGGCAACACTTTTTGATGTGTCCTTTGATGCCGCATCGGTGACACACCTTTTCCTTCGAATTTGTTGAGACATTAGATGTTGACGTTCGATCCTTCTCAACATAGGTTCGTTCGTATCCGAGGCCCAACTTGTCCGTTTGACCTAACCCAAACATATGATCCAATTTCTTCGATCCGGAAGAAAATTGTTGAATGTCGGACTTGAGTTGATGAACTTCCTTGGTCAACTCTTTATTGGATTTGTGCGATTCCTCAAATTGATGCTCCAAAAATTCAACTTTGTTCTTAGAGGATTTGATCGTTAAATTCGCTTCATCTAGCTTCTTTTGGAGGATCGAATTATCTTTCAATATTGCTTTCTTTTTCTCTTCGAAAGCTTTCGTCATTATTTTCAAATTTTTGTTCTCCTCTTCAATATCAAGTAGACGCTTCCTAAGCCTTTTGTTATGCTTCGCCATCTTTTTAGATTTGACGAGGAGTTGATGATACGCTTTCGCTAAATCCTCGTCGTTTGATTCCTCATCGCCGGAATCCGAGTCCACGTCTTCTTCCTTTGATGTTTTCAACGCAATCCCTATACTTTTAGAGAAAGACTTGGAAGAAGATTGGTTAGTAGGAAAAGTCATCTTATAAGTTTGTAACAAACCTACTAACTCTTCGGCCATTAGATAGCAATATATCTAGATCCCGCTCTGATACCAATTGTGAGTTACGGGGAAGCCCTAAGGATCTATCTAGATTGTATCAAACAACACCTAGAGGGGGGGTGAATAGGTGTACCGGCCAAAACCACAACAAATCTCGATGCTTTAAAAATAAATGCGGAAAATAAAAAGCACACCGAGATTTACGTGGGAAAACTCCAACGCGGAGTAAAAAACCCACGGGACCAACACGCGAATACCAATCCACTAAAAGAAAAGATTACAAGGTGATTACCGACTCCACGGACTTAACCTCTCTAACTCTCTTATGGATCTCCGCGCACTCCACCGAGTTGTCCACGATCACGTCCGAATCCACGAACGCCCACGTTCCGAATCCACGAAACGCCTTGCTTCGAATCCACGAAGTCTTCAATACGCCGAATCCACGACGCCACGCTCCGAGTCCACGAAGTCTTCAATCACGCCGAATCCACGACGCCGTCATGATAGAATCATGAATATGGTGATCCTTCGTTGGAGTATCGATGAAAACCGAAGAAGAAAACTCCAAGCGAATCGTAGATCAAATCGACATATAGATATTCAATACGATATCTCGATTTGACCTAAAAGAGGCTATGATGTAGAAAATAGGTTTTAGATGAATTCCTAGCCTCTAGGGTTTCTTAAACATGTATATTCATGAAGCATATGAATTAATGGAACCCCCATCGCTTATTTATATATTTAGAAGACTTAGAAGTAGATTAGGATTGTGAAAATCTAATTTTGGAAATAAAATTAGAAATAGACTAGGATTTGAAAACCTATTTAAAATCAATTAGAAAACATAGAGATAGATTAGGATTTGAAAACATGTTTAAAATCAATTAGAAAATATAGAGATAGACTAGGATTTGAAAACCTGTTTAAAATCAATTAGAAAATATAGAGATAGACTAGGATTTGAAAACCTCAATTTTGTCTATATATTCAATTTAAAAACATCCTAAGTCTTCCAAACACTTTTAAATATTTATAAATTATCATCAATAATATTTGAACTTACCGAGCATTGCGGATTCATATTTTGAGTATGCGAGTCTTCGATCTTCATCTCTTCTTCTTTAAACCTTCAAGACTCCGGACTCACTTCACGAAATATGCCAACATAAAATCCGTAACAAAACTAGCCCTCTCTGTTTCCACCCATAATACCACATGTATACATGTATGTATGTAAATCAATCAAACCCCTTTTTCTCGACAACCGTGCATTGGAATCCAAATCCATTAGTGCCATTGGATTTAGGATAGTCGAACCGTTGAAAACGAGCTATTGGGGTCCTATATTCGGAGTCCGATACGCCCAGAAGCCCTTTTCTATTCCTTGGCTCCCCGAAAAACGGGAGTTACTATTCATCTTAAGTGATTAGTACCGGTTTCATAACTCCATTTTAACTCGTTTTCTCCTGAAATTTGACGAACGCTTTAGTAATTACATTACACACAAAAACATCGTCAACAAAGGATTTAATTATATTTTTCAAAAATTTCAGATATTACATGCATAGTTGGCTAAGATAACGTAACCTTAGGAAAGAGTGGCAAATGTGTATGATATGGCTAAGGTGTGAGTACCCTTAGTAAAGAGTAAATAATAAAGAATAAGGAATAAAGAACGACTAATGTTAATGAATAGCAAATGTTAGAGAGTAAAATCAATTAATCCATTTGCTTGAGTTGCATGACTTACATATTACATATTGTGAGGCATGAACATGATAATTATTAGTTGCATAAATTATTTATCTGTGGATATTTGTTGGACTAATATGTTGCAGTGCCTCCTTGGACCTGATGGGTCGAGCTTTTTCTTTGGGTGGCCGTACCCGCTGGGAACTATGGACAATATTCTTTCTCCAGTGTTGTTTTTTTGGGTATAGGTTCACACGTGAGCGGCGCGGCGGCGCGGCGGCGCGAGATAAAGGCGTAGCTCCGTAGATAGCGCCCTACCACCGAGACCAGAGATAGCAGTACTCTGAGTCGGCTACTTAGGGGTATAGAAAAGAAAAGAACAATGTTGTAATAAAGGGTAGTAACTTGGTTTGCATTTGGAAGCTAATTGATAATTAAAAATGTAAAATGTAAAATGTATGTGAGTTAAATGCTTGTAATAGCATAGTATTTATGTTTTCATACCTTCTTTATGCAATCTTTGTTGAATGCTGTTTCTGGTTGGAACCTCACGCATTGTATGGATTGTGACGCCTTGGACATATAGGAGAGACTCTGTCCACGGTACAGGAAAAACCATGTCCGTTCGGCAGTCTGTCGGCGTGCCCGAATCCAACCAAAGAGGCGGGCTCGGGGCGTGACAGCGTGATAGGTACTGTCACGCACCGGGATCGGCGGAGGCCTTCCCGATAGCGTGCCCAGACTCGCCATATGTCAACACATACAAAGCGTCTACAACAACAGCGGAAATAAAACAACAGATAGGCTACAGCTAGAGATATCAGAACAATATACAACTAGTTCTATTAACAAGTATAGAAGAAAGAGAACTAAATAGTAAAACTAAAACATAAGGTAGATATATCATCAGTCTCGAAAAACCAAAATAAGGTGGTCTCTCTATACACGGGTAACTCTCAAAACCTCTCCAAAAACGAAAACAATAGAGGTGGACCACCTATCCGAAAGGTCCCTCGCCGCAGCTAGCTAACTCGAGGCAAGACCCTTTCCTCGATCCCTGGCCTCCATCGGCGCAGAAGGCTCTGAAAAGAAACAGAAAACAAAAAACAGAAGGCGTGAGAACTATAATTTATAGTTCCCAGTGGGCAATTACTGACCTTAGCCACATGCACGACTAGGCCCAAAAGTGATAAGCATGATATAGTACAATATGTAACTGCTAAAAAGAAAGTATAAAGAAATGCTATACTACTATGCCATATGTATACATGATGAATGTACATGCTATCCTGATCCAATATGTCAACATATAAAGAATATGTTCTAATATAGCAACCGAGTATACGATGATGTGATAAATAAACTATCAAGTATACTACATGTCCCAAAGCTATGCTATAAGCATGTCCAAGTAATCCAACTACTAACGTATCTAGTAGTGATTGTCATTTATTAATCAATGTCATTGTTCAATCTCATTCTAGGATTTACACGAATGTAATCCGGCTTGTGCCACCTAAGTGTCGTGATAGTCCCAGCATCCCCTAGCTGTAAGGAATGAGTCTATCCCACTCGGCCCCGTAGGTTTTTTATTACCGCACGCGCGAACAACTCGCAAAGGCAAACTCCGGAGTGCCGGCTAGTAGGGAGCGACCCTCACAAGCATGTGCAAATGAGCACAAATGGCAAGCAAGCACGGTCAATGTCTCGAGTATCCAATCGTCATGTCTCTAACATGGTAATAGTCACTAAGAACCCCGAAGGTCAAGTGCAATATACATTTCACTGTCCAAGTCCAATTCCAACACTAATGCCGCTTTATGACATTAGCTTACTATTTTACATATTAATGCCAAGCCCAATGCCGCTTTATGACATTGGCTTTTCTCCTATGTCCTGCATGGTTTCTATGTCCAAGATTACCATTTTACATGTCATTTCCACTAAGTTCAACATGATCTCAAGTCTCAAGTAGAATGCTAACACATGCATAAGTTCAACATGACTATTCTTTACTATATAGAGGCCAAATATGTATTGTACATAAGATATATATTTTAAGCATTCTAAAATTCACAAATAATGTATTTAACATAAAAATGCAAGATTTTTCATTTAACCGAATGTAATTTAACACCAATGAGATTTTTTCGGACATTTTTCGAAAATGACCCTGTGGAAAATCATATTTGCCGAAATAACCCTGTGAAAATTTTATTTGGGAAAGTAACCCTCCTCTCGCCAGCTCGGCGGCCACGTCAGATTTTCTTATGAAGGCGGTGAATCATTCACCGTCTTCTGGGTGCCTCATGAAGGCGGTGAACGATTCACCGTCTTCTCTAGGCGTGCCCACTCACCGCCTTCTGCCCAAAAACCAGCGCAGATACCCCCTTCCCAATGCCCCAGAGAAGGCGGTAAACGAATTACCGCCTTCTCTGCTTCCCAAGAGAAGGCGGTAATTCGTTTACCGGCTTCTCTGCTTCCCAAGAGAAGGCGGTGAATCGTTCACCGTCTTCTCTAGGCGTGAACCCCTGAGCAAAACCCGTGCCTGCCGAGGATAAAATTTGGCCAAGTCCCGGCAGGGTGGTATTTACACTAAAGACGGTGACTCTTTCACCGTCTTTAGTAAAGACGGTTAATCGTTCACCGTCTTTAGTGTAAATACCACCCTGCCGGGACTTAGCCAAATTTTTTCTTCGGCAGGCCGGGTTTGCACTAAAGGCGGTGAATGGTTCACCGCCTTTAGTGCAAGTCCCAGCCGTTGTCAGGTTTAGATACAGGAAATCAATGAGTTACAATTTCATCGATATCAAGTTGATCAACTTTGACGCAATATTTTCCAATAAGACATAGAATCGAACAAGAAACATAACATCACGAGTGGATTAACAAGATAAACTCAACAAGAAAAAAATTTCGTCAAAAACCCTAACAAAATCCAACAAAATACAATGTGTTCATACAAGAAATCCAACGAGTCACAATCATCGAGAAAGATGAACTTTGACGCAATATTTTCCAATAAGACATAGAATCCAACAAGAAACATAACATCACGACTGGATTAACAAGAGAAACTCAACAAGAATAAAATTTCGTCAAATATCCAAATAAAATCCAGCAAAATACAAGGTTTTCATACAAGAAATTCAACGAGATTTACAATATCATCGAGAAAGTTCAACTTTGACGCAATATTTTCTAATAAGACAGAGAATTGAACAAGAAACATAACATCACGAATGGATTAACAAGATAAACTCAACAAGAAAAAAAAATTCGTCAAAAAACCCCAGAAATATACAAATATGATGTAAATTAAGTATTATATAAAACAATACAAACTATAAGCGAACTAAAGAAAAAATATATAATCATCAGTCTCAGCCTCTCGATCTGCCTCGCCCTCGACGTCCTCGGCCACGTCCTCGTCGACGGCCACATCCACGTCCACGCCCACCCTCCACAACGATATCAGCAATAGGTACCTCATCAAGCACCTTGATACCGGCCATCTCATCGAACTCTGCAATCATAATGCCCTCTGGATGCTCCGGTACCGCCTGAGTCTCGTCGGTAGTGGCCGGTGTAGATGTTGGCCTGGACCGTGATGATGACGCGCCGTAACGTCGAGAATAGACGAATCTCAGGTTATCTCTAGAGGCTGGCGGCTGCAGCAATGACAAGTCCAACGGTCGTAATCTCTCAGGGGCGGGTGGCATATCAGGGGAGGCGGGCATATCAGCATCATCATGAGGAGATGGACATCGTGATACTCGCAGGCCCGATGATCCAGCAGATGTCGGAACATGACGGTGATGATGACCCGATGTCGATGCTCCGCCATAATCTCGACCTCTGATATTAGCAGCGACTGGTATGGTAGGAATATACTGAAGTACACTCTCAAGATCCATATCCATGTCTATCAATCTCTCTATGATCTCATCTACGAAAGGTCGATCATCAACCAGTCGTCTGATGCTGGACTGTGTCCGGCGTATAGCGTCCACCTGCAATTGACATAATATATTAAACTCAGTCAATCTATATTATACATAAGCTTTTAGAAAATAATGAATTGCCCGATTGATCGTACCAAAGCTCTCTCGGTCTGGCCACGAGGCTGGTAAGTCAACGGTGGACGCTCAACAGGACGAGAAATCCATCGTCGAGTGATCTGCCAGTACCAGTCCATATAAATCGAGGCCGCCTGTACAGGGTCATCACCGACAATCGGATGCTGGTCTATAATGGCCTCTAGTCTGTGCCCCCATCTCTCGATGTGTGCAGCATGAAACTGTGCCCAATCCTCATCAGTCCGCCCCTGAGAAGTAACACGCCGGATGGCCTCCACCTGAATCGGTATATGCTGTAGGAGACCAAACTGGCGCAGGACTCGATCTGGCACGTGAAGCTCGACGATATGAAATAAAATAAGTGTCGTCCTAGATCGCCAAACCTCACTGCCCTGTACACAGAATGCTAGCAACACAGCTATAATCTCATCTGTGTATGGCCGCCATGTCATCTGTGAATAAGACAAAATTACTCAGATGAATGAATTAATACGGTTATATATTTTAAACTGTTTCACAATATCGTACCTGCGTCTTTCTCTGCTGGTCCAACTCATCTCGATAGAAATGAATATCTGTCGTCCTAACGTTTGCTCGAAAGCGTAACCCGCCGGCGTTCGTCCACCTAATATTTTAAAAGTATGCGTGATAGTTAAAAAATGTATATATAGAGCGTGTAAATTCTGTAGCAAATTTAAATATCATACCGGCACCCCATAGGGCAATCAACCATGTCGGCAAAAACTCCAACGCCAGTAGGTCGGCCGACATGCAGATGGTCCCACGCCCAGATCTATAAATAAATAAATGACAATTCTTAGATACTAATCATAATAGGAGAAGCAATCTCATACCAGTTAATATATATTACTAATTATACCTGGACTAAGGTCGCGAAGCAACAGCATTCGACTTTTCCATTTATTGCAGCTGAGCCGAGAGCGTGATATAGATACGCCAGTGATGCTGCTCCCCATGCTAAACCTTCGATACATCAAAATCGGCCAAAAGTGGGAGCCACTTCTGATGAACTCCGTTATCGGTGGGGTTTGGAAAGAGACTACAGCCAATCTGATACAATATGTATGTACGTGCAGTGGCTGCAACTAATCCCGCCGGAGCACCTACTGGAATATGATGAAACTGCTGGTATATCCAATCAAGCCTAATCTGCCCAGCTCTGATATCATCCGGCACGACCCCTAACAACGCCTGGCAAATATCTGCCCATGGATACACTGCAGTCCCGGTCACCGGCTCTCCATCGATACGAAGACCAGCAATAACCGCCACGTCCCGAAGTGTAATGGTCATCTCCCCGTGGCAGAAGTGGAATGTCTGGGTCTCCCGTCTCCATCTCTCCGACAACGCTCCTAACAAGGCCTAATCGAGCTGTCACTACTAGAAAAATAGTCTTTAGCGGCATTTATATATGCTGCTAAAAGTTCGACAAATGCTGCTAAAACTTTTAGCAGCATATGACACCAAATGCTGCCTATGTCAGTGTTGCTAAAAGTATTAGCAGCATATGCTATAAACGCCGCTAATGTGAATTAATTAGTGTCATTAAAAATATGCCGCTAAAAGGACTGTTAAATGCTAATTTTAAATTGTTAATTAGTGGCACATGAATATAATGCCGCTAATACAAATACTTTTAGCAGCATTTCTTACTAATAATGAATATGCCGCTAAATGAGCGGTTAAATATTAATTTTAACATGTTTATTAGTGGCATAAATAAAATGCCGCTAATACAACACTTTTAGCAGCATTTCTAGGTAGTGATGAAAATTGATATTCTATTATTTTAAAATTAATTATTTGGTGTGGTAGAATTAATGCTAATTAATCTGCATTCACAATAATAAAAAAATACTTATCAATATTTTATAATTTAATATCAAATATTTTGTAATTTTACACCATGGGAATAAAAATCATACCATTCACTAATAATTTCAATTTCAAATAAAATATAAAAATTTAAATATTTCATTGCATAAAATATATCCATGTACGTACATATATATTAAACATAACAAACAAATGTTTCAAAATGTTAACAACCTAACACAAGGACACAATTAAATATATCCATGTACAATATAGTTGATATGGTCTTTTAATAATCACAACCATGGATATATTAAAATAGTAACTAATATTCCTTTATTGCGAAGATTTCCAAAATGCTTGAATAGTGAAACTGCATATCTTCAATCCTACTTGCGTTTAACCTGAAAAAATAGATCAAATGAACAACAAAAAATAAGTTCTTAGACAATTTTAGAAAGATGTGTAAAATGGAACAAATATGAGAAGAATATTACTAAATTTAAAATACGTACAAAAGTAAATGGCCAGGCCACACTTGCTCCTACGGCATCTCCGATGGTTTGATACCCTTTATATGATCTTAGCAATGGTTCAACACGGATAATAGGTATATCAATTTGAATTTCCCAACACTGTGGTCCTAACTCGACCCCGCCTACTTTGGTTTTTGGGTCTTTACTTAAAAGAGTACCCTGTGCTACATTATTGTGGGGCTTCTTTAGACTTTTCAAATATACTTCACTTCCATCCTATTATTAAATAGACGAAGAAGCAAAAAAAAATCAAAATGATCTTAATAGTGATAATTAACACATGAAGGTAGAATATGAGGAAAAATATTTAAAAAAGTGAGTAAAAAAGAACCCAATTATCTGATGCAATTCGAATCTTCTTCATTCTTGATCGAGATTCCTATATTAGAAATATAAGCATGATTAGATATCAAGTTACTTCAAAGTCTGTTTTTAATTAAGATAAGTAGATTATGAACTAAAAATGCCAATAATAAACCTTTTAACATTGTAGTAAGTACATTTTGATATCATTAAATTATCCAATCTTATATAAAATCTACAAATAGTACTATGAATAAACAAGAAGCAACTATTACTATTATTAAAGATCTTAAATCTTGGGCTAGTCGACATGTTCAAAAAAATTATCAATGTATGTTATCATTGCAACTATGATGATTTGCAGTCATTAATAATAATAGAATAGTAAAAATTTCAATCATATGATGAAAAAAAATTTTAATCAAAATTTACCTGATTTTGTGGAACTTCATAACTAGATTGTGAAGAGCTTACTTCATTCCTTGATGGTTCTTTTGGACAAACATTGGCGTTTACAACCTATAAGATAAAAAATATAAGATGCATGTAATGAATTAAAGTATAAGATGAATGTATATATAGTTTATTATATTAATTTCTACTACCGGTATAGTATCTAGAACTTCATTATGTTGTATATCTTTTCCGCTTGATGTAGGTACGCCTTCGGGCCTTTTGCTTATTGCTTCAAACTGTACCTTCAATATTGCCACTTCATTTTGCATACCTTCATATTTTTGCTTCATATTATCCAATTGTTGTTGCATTTCATGTCTCTCTTTCTCACGCTCATTTGCAGATTCAGAAAGCATTCTTAAACATTCAGCACGAGTTGGGTCTAATCCAAATACTTTTCTGGCTGCAACACCCAAGCCGTAACTTCGAATTGTATTTCGTTTATCTTCTCCAAGTATTGTAGCAAAAAGGTCATCCTTACTAGCTTTTTTTTCCGCGATATCAGAATAAAGAGCAGAAATTTCATTAATTTGACCCTATACAAAAAAAGAATATAGTCAATATTCATTAGTTAACCCTCATTATTTAAGGAATGTTTTTAGGAATAGAGCAAACTTACTATTTCTTTTTTGCAACTCTTCATAGGCTCACCATTTTTGTGAGTGTGCGTTCTTATGTAAACCTCGTGTCTTTTTGGCAGAATTTTATTATTTTCCTTTGTCATCTAATAAAATATAGAAAATTTTCTTATTGTTATCTATATACCATGAAAAAAATAATAAATTAAAAAATTACTTTAGAGAATAAAAAGTTACCTCTGCTCGGACTCTTGCGAAGCTCTTTGTTCCTGAAGTATGTGTAGTTGTTTGCTTTGCCCTACTGGTTTTGTTTTTGGCACAACGCTCCTACCAAAATTCTCAAGTATTGCATAATGTTTAGAGTTCAACTTATGATAAATATCTAATAGTATGAATAATTTTACCTGTCCCACTTCAGAACTCCAATACTTAATAAGATATTCCCATTCGTTTGGACCTACACGATCATCACGATGTGCTATCCTTTCTTGATATGTCTTGTATGGGTCATAGTTGTGTTTCTTAAGTCTAGTTTTGAACTCTCTCCATTTTTTTCCTACAGACATCATAACCCATCTTTTTCCACCGACTGGAATGATGAACTTTTTCTATAAAATATAATTTTATGTTCTTAATAAAGCGTCATAAAAAATAATTAATTTGAAAAAAGTTTAATATCATTACCTGTACAATCAGCCATATTGTATCTTTAATAGTGGTCGGTACCATCCTCCAATCCTTATATTGGAGCGGAGTGACACGTCCATTTCTTGCTATCAAACCCAGGAAATTGCTTAAAGTAGTAGCTGTTTTTCCAATAGGTTGTCCATACTCGTTAAACTTCACAGATTTTGGAGATTCCCTTTTAAATATTTTAAGCAACTTTGTACACCCTCGTTTCCTCTTGGATAGTTCTATGGAATCTGTTTAAATACAAATATAAAAAAATAATATGCATAAAAGTATTGTCTTAGAGAATAGAGTTTTTGAATATATATAAAGCATTTGATCACTATTAAATAAAGTATTTAAATGTTACACTTACCGGGATTTATATCCTCATCTTCTTCAGAATCTTCAGGAAAGTTTGAATTTTGTAGAGGATCTTCACTTCGTTGACTCCGGACGGTTCTGAAAATAGGTTGTTTGTCTATAGCTGGATCACTATGCGGCTGCTCGAGGATGGGAATAGAGTGAGCATCATGATGTTGTCGAGGTAATTGTTTAGCTAGATCATTCTGTGTCACGCCCCGGGTCACTTTAGAGTATAAAAACAGCTTTTTTTTAAAAAAAAAACCTTGACCTCCAAAGGCATGTCAGACCTGCCACAAATACAGGGAGACCACTGTTCACACGGACAGAGTCTCCCCTGTATTTGCACGGCATCGCACAAGTACAGAGAGTATTTTTTACATTCACACAACCACAACCACGTGTATACATAGTAAATACAATCAACATACACATCCAAACACCATTCACCACAGGTTATCCACAATTCTTCATTCATAATTCCACATCTATCAGTTGAAAGGTTTCCTACTCGGAAACTGGTTTTGAAATACTAAGTTACCAAAATTCACGATAAAACCTTTTAAAACTGTTTCCCACAAGGAAACCCTTTCTTTCTAAAACGCTACCACGAGGGGTAGAAAACCATTTTATATAACATAAATCCTAAAACCATTGTTTCATTCAATTCCAAAAGTCACATGATAATTTTAACATTCAAATATAAGTAGAGAACATGAACCAGATATAAGTCTAAGTCATAAGCAAGTAAAGTAGACTGAGAGTAAACTAAGGACATGCAAACCGTGGTAGGTAGCTAGAACGTGTACTAAGTACGCGCCTCACCAGCGGTCCCACTCGGACCAGCAACCTCACCTGAAAAAGAAGGCAGGGGGTGAGAACATGTAAACATGTCTCCCCCTCCCAGTGGGTATCCGGAGACAAACAAAGTAAAGCTGATAGTAGTAGTACAGTAGCTATGATAAACAAGTAAATGGAGAAGATAAATACTGATATAAAACAACAGCTACTGTAAGTATGCGTCAACAGGTATAGAAGCTCAAATGTACCCAATCTGAACCAATGCTCTCTTGGTCTGTACCACAGACCTCGTCGAAAGCCCTCTTGGTCGTGGTACCGCAGACCTCAAGCCAATGCCCCACTACTCTACCGTGCATCCAACCCCGACATAAAGCTCCAGGACTCACGGGTCGAACCTCTGCGACCACTTTTCTGGAAAAGAACACCCCACTTGCGGTGGATCAGACCGCTGGTGTTCGTGACGTGCGACGAGTAACGGGCGATTAATGTAATTATGCTCAAAGATCTTTCATCGGCAACCAGCCGACAATCCTGCCCCCCAGGGCCCAGCGACCACGTGGGTCGTCAAGTAACTAGAAGAACCAACAAGGTACCAAGTACTGAGTGTGACTGACCAAATAGGTCCCCAGTATATATGCAAAGTAACTGACCAACTAGGTCCCGAGTAGAGAAAGTAACTGATGAACACTACTCTACTCCTATATGTAGTAAAAACAAAGGAAACCACTGAGCAGAGTATATAGAAGTATTCTGATGCAAGTGTATATAGTAAGAAATGTAAAAGCAAGGGGTGAAGAAATCGTCACCAAGCTTGCACCTGCTGAAAGAGACGGCAACACAGGATACCCGCTGTATATGTACGTAGAAGTCGATCTGGCATTGCGAAGCACCCAGACCTACGAAAGGTCCTCGGGTTAGAATTCAATCCCTCAACTTATGTAACACTATTGTAGTTCCACTTATAAACCCACGAGACTCGGTTTTCCTAAACCGATCGTCGAGCAACTCGAAAGTTCCGAAAGCGTAGGAGCTCCAGGGACCCACAGTTATCCGGGACTTTCCTAATATAATATAAGTCACCCGTCACTAAATACCGAATTTAGTGTAACCAAAACAGCGGTGATGCCCTCATAACTCGGAACGATCGTCGTTGTACAACCGTTCCGTCCAGGGTTCCGTAAGCGTCGGATTTGACACCGGAACCCCAGTCGCTCGCCCAATGTTTCCAAACTCTAGAAATCATGTGGGTGACCAGCCAACAAGGCTTAGAGACAAAGTGAATGCCCTACAAGCCATTGGGAAGAATTCCGAGCGAAACAACGTTCGTCGGCAAATTTCGCGCGAAACGCTCGAAAATCACTTCGGATTTTACGTAAATATTCGGGGGCCTTGGACAATCGGTCCGAGAGGTTACTCATAGTATTCCTACGCCGTCTACGACCACAAAATTCCAAATTGCATAAAAACCCCCGTCTATACATAAAATCACACTATTTCATGCGATTTTACATTTTATGGACCGTGCACGCAAACCAGTTGCTCCATAAATCGTACGACCACGCTCGCTGAAAGGTCTCGACGTGCGAAGACCGTGCTCACCTTTCGGAGCACTGTCGGGCTTCGTAGCACGCATACGAGCGACACGAAATCAGCAAAACATCGCGCACAGCGCGTAAAGTACGATCGTCCCGCAAAACGAGGCATCGAAATTCAGAACGGAGGTGAGCATCGCGTTCAGCACGAAAAGGCGATAACCGTGCTCACCTCACTTGGTCAAAAAGACCCACTGTAGCCTCGAAAACCGTGCACAAACCTTAGAACTAGGTGCTGTTTAGAAAAGCTAGGTCTTACCTGACCAGGGGAGCTAGGTCAAGTCGCCGGCGGCACGGCGGCGGTCGGTCCGGCCGGGGGACGGGAGCGCCGGGTCGGAGAGGTCGGGAAGGTCCCGCCGGCGGCGGAGGTGGCCGAGAGGCGGTGAAGGAGATCAATAACCTCCTTGCTCTCGGGTTGGGTGGCCTCCCGGCGGCGTGGCGGCGGCCGGAGGCGGTCGGGACGTCGATGGCTCGGCGCCGGAGGTCGAGGGACCACTATGCTCCCTCCGTTAGGCGTGGCGGCGACGCCTCGAAAGCCGAGGGCCACTACCTCGGTGCCGCACCAAAACCGAGCGGCGGCGGGCTTCGGCGGCGGCGGTGTACGGGGACGTCGGGAAACGCGCGCGCACGGGGTTGCACGAGGTCGGGGAAGGGTGATGCCACCCTCCAAACCCGACGGCAGCCGCGTTGGTTTCTCTCTCGCCCGATCTCGGCGCGGAGAGATCCGGCCGCAGCTGTCGTAGCAACTCCGGCGACGCGGGGATGGCGAGTGGCCACGGGGGAGATCTAGCCGAGGAAGTTAGTCCACGGGTTAGCAAGACTCCCCGCCGTCTCTCGTGTTCCACGGCCAAGACGGGGCATCAATGGATGGAGAGGAAGATAGAGGAAGAGATCCGGGAGGTTTCCGCGGCGGAGGAGTCGCCGGAGGTCGGGGATGCGCGCACGGAGCGGGCAGAGGCCGGAGGCGTTTGGAACCGCTGGGGTAAGTGGAGGAGTCTAGGGTTAGGGTTTACTTCATGAAAACCCTAATGCCACATAATATATACTATGGGCAACTTTGCATATAAGCCCTCCTTAGCCTACAAATTCAATTCCAGTCCCTGCCATTAGTTGAATCTTGCACCAAGGACCCTCCACATTCAAAATCTTGCGATTCGGCGCATAAAATATTAGAACTTTTCGCGATTCGCCGTTTTGCGATTTTGACCTCTTTGCGTTCTTTTCGCGATTCCCGAAGATCCGTCATTTGATTTCCGATCGGATCGCGCCAGCGAGTTCAGTACGTCGCGAACATCGAATCTAGCACTTTACTTCATTCGATTTGGTCTCGGATTCGCGAAGTACCAATCCCTCTCTCTTTCTCTTTTAAATCTCCAATTATTTAATTATTTATGTATAATCATTCAAATGCCTTTTTCTCGACAACCGTGAATCGAATCCAATTCGCTGCCATTGGACTCGTAATAATCGAGCCGTTCGAAACGAGCTATTGAAGTGCCATGATCGGAGTTCGGTTCGGTTACATTCGACCATTCTCTACTCCGCGGCTTAATTCCGGTTACTATTCACTTAAGTCGTTTCTTCCGGTCGCGTAACTTCTTCGTTTTAGCTCATTTTGACCTGAAACTTGACAAGTGCCTTTGTAATTAAATTACACACAATAACATCGTCAACAAAAGGGTTTCTTTATTATGACAAAAATGTCGATTATTACATTATTCCTCCCTTACAAGAAGTTTCGTCCCCGAAACTTAAATCAGAAATCCCCCGTAAATAACTGCGGATACCGCTCCCGCATGGAAGACTCTAGCTCCCACGTAGCCTCACGCTCCTCGTGATTCTCCCACTGTACCTTCACGTAATGCTCATGTTCCGCAACTGCTTCTCCTCACGTCCCAAAATCCGCAACGGAGCCTCATCATAGCTCAGATCCTCTCGCAACTGTACAGTTGTCGGGCTGATGACATGGGACGGATCAGGAATATACTTCCGAAGCATGGACACGTGGAAGACGTTGTGCACCCGGGCGAGACTCGGAGGAAGAGCCAACCTGTACGCCACCGGACCAATACGCTCCAGAATCTCAAACGGTCCCACAAATCGCGGACTAAGCTTGTTCCGCACCCCAAACCGTTTGATCCCCTTGGACGGCGATACCTGAGCAAGACGTGCTCCCCGACCGAAACTCTAGGTCGCGTCTCCGCCGGTCCGCGTAGCTCCTCCGTCGACTGCGCCAGAGTCGCTCTCTAGCAACGCGAATCTTTGCATCTGCATCCTCCAACAAGTCTGGCCCAATCAACTGGCGCTCACCGACGTCATCCCAACAGATAGGGGATCGACATCGACGCCCATATAAAGCCTCGTACGGTGCCATCTCAATGCTCGCCTGGTAGCTATTATTATAGGCGAACTCCACTAGAGATAGATAACGATACCATCCATCTCCATAATCCAGGACACAAGCGCGTAGCATATCCTCGAGAGTCTGGATAACGCGCTCCGATCGTCCGTCGTCTGCGGATGGAAAGTCAGTATCGAAATTGAGCTTCGTACCCATAGCCTCGTTGCAAGCTCCTCCGTGGGGAAACGGCGGGTGTCCCGATCGGACACAATCGACACCGGCACACCGTGAAGTCGGACGATCTCGTCGATATATAATCGTGCGCCGATCTCGGGACCACGTCGTGTGAATGAAGTGAGCCGATTTCGTCAACCGATCGACTATGACCCAAATCGCATCGTGACCTCGCCGTGATCGAGGTAATCCGGACGAAATCCATCGTGATCCGCTCCCACTTCCACAGGTATAGGAAGTGGTTGCAGCTTTCCTGCCGGTCGCTGATGCTCGGCTTTCACCTGCTGGCAAACCAAGCACCGAGCCACGTGCTGAGCCACGTCCTGTTTCATCCCAGGCCACCAGAAATTCTGCTTCAGGTCGCGATACATCTTGGTTCCGCCTGGATGAACAGTGTAAGGAGATCGGTGCGCCTCGGATAGAATGTCGCTCCTCAACTCCGAGTCACTGGGTACGCACCATCTGCCTCTGAAACGCAAGGATCCATCAGTGTGGATGGTGAAGTCTCCGTCCTTGCTCGCTCGATCTCGCCCGCACTTTCGATAAGTACGGATCACTCGTGTCCGAGCATAATCCGTCCGTCGAGTAGGCCGTACCACCGAGACATCAAACGGGCCGTAGCTCGTAGAAACAACCTCTATCTCAAGACGACGAACTCTCTACCAGACGATCTGGCTCGTGATCATGATGACCTCACTGTAGGGAAGTTTCGGCTCAAGGCGTCTGCCACCACATTCGCCTTTCCCGGATGATACTGGATAGTGAGATCGTAGTCCTTCAAAAGTTCGAGCCAACGTCTCTGTCTGAGGTTCAGCTCCTTCTGTGTGAAGATGTACTTCAAGCTCTGGTGATCAGTGAACAACTCGCAGTGTGCCCCATAGAGATAATGCCTCCGTATTTTAAGGGCAAATACCACTGCCGCGAGCTCTAGGTCGTGCGTCGGATAATTCTTCTCATATGGCTTTAGCTGACGCGAGGCATAAGCAATGACCCGATCCTGCTGCATAAGCACGCACCCTAGCCCAACCCGTGAGGCATCACAATATACCACAAAGTCCTCACCAGGCCGCGGCAACGTCAGAACAGGTGCGTGGGTCAATCGATCCTTCAGCTCGTCGAAGCTCTGCTGACATTGCTCGGTCCAATGGAATCGTTCCCCTTTTCTGGTCAGCTTGTTCAACGGTGCGGCGATTTTAGAAAAACCCTCGACAAATCGCCGATAATAACCCGCCAAACCCAGAAAACTCCTGACCTCCGTCACGTAAGAGGCTCAAAGTGCCACTCGACTCATCGAGGCTATCTTCTTCGATCCACCGTAATGCCCGATGAGTCACGATATGCCCAGGGAACGACACCTCACGGCTGGGAGTCGCACTTCTTGAGCTTAGCGTATAGCTTGTGCTCTCGAAGCAATTGTAGTACTCGCCGGAGATGATCCTCGTGCTCCTCATCATTCCGCGAGTAGATCAGGATGTCGTCAATGAAAACCACGACAAACTTATCTAAGTAAGCCCGAAAGACCCTATTCATCATATCCATGAAGGCTGCCGGGGCATTGGTAAGCCCGAACGGCATCACCGTGAACTCGTAGTGGCCGTAACGAGTTCGAAATGCGGTCTTCGACATCTTCACTCGGATCTTAAGCTGATGATACCCGGACTGAAGATCGATCTTTGAAAATACCGTCGACCCCTGAAGCTGGTCGAAAAGATCGTCAATCCGGGGTAGTGGATACTTGTTCTTCACCGTGACCTTATTGAGCTCCCGGTAGTCGATGCAAAGTCGTAGACTACCGTCCTTCTTTTTGACGAAAAGGACGGGCACCCGAGGAGACACACTAGGTCGGATGAACCCTCGATCTAAAAGATCCTCGAGTTGAGCCTTGGGCTCGAGTTCGGCGAAGGCCATACGATAAGGAGCCTTCGAGATCGGTGTTGTGCCGGAACTAAGTCGATAAAGAAATCGACCTCCTCGTCCGTCCGGGGCATTCCTGCTCACAGGAATACATCCGGAAAATCACGAACAATCGAAATCTCCTCCAATAACGGTGCCGCCCGACGGTGCTATCCCATCGAAGCTGTGCAGCCATACACCCGCGTTCATAAGTTTCTTGGCTTTAGCAGAGAGAGATAGTAGCAAAGAAAGAGAGCTCTTACATCCCTCGGTAGACGTACACCTCTCGCCTCGGTTTTGCGAATGTCACGCCCTCCGCTCGCAATGACGCGAGCGTAGTGAGGAGAGCTCCCACGCCAAGCACTACATCGAAGTTCTTCTTCATCGGGAGCACCATCAGATTCGAGAGTAATCCCCGGTTATCCAGAACAACCGGGTACGACTGAAGATAACGATCGGCCACAATGTCTCCCGCAGGTGTGTGCACGCTGATAGATTCCTCGAGTGGGCTCGAGGGAATGCCATGTTCACATGCAAAGGTATGCGAGATAAATGAAGGGGCGGCTCCGATCAAAAATAGCTCTAGCACGGGTGGTGGAGAGGGTGACAATACTGCAAAGAACGTCAGACCGTGTCGCCTCGTGCCGGGTCGAGCGAAGACTCGTCCCCGTAGCTCGGCGCGCCTCGATCGTCGAGAGTAGGCGGCGCCTGCACGGAGCAGCAGACCGGGAGCTCCTCTATCCCGTCTGCCTGCAGGGACGAGGCGACACTCGAGCGCCCGAATCTGCCAGGCATCGCGATCGGATACGGCCCGCCCGGCCACAATGGAACAACGACCATCCCTCCGTGGACGATCACCCGACGCGCTCGTCCGCAGATGACGCAAGTTAACGCTCGCCGTCGTTGATCGCAAGAGGCCACTCGCCGCCGGTGGCGAGGTACTGGGTGGCCTCCACCGGAAGAAGAGCCACCACCGCACTTGTCGCGAGAACGTTTCCTATCCCCGATCGCTCTGGATACATCCCACTCGCTTGACCTCTCGTGCTCGCTCCGAACGATCGCAGCCCTCTCCGTACACCGGTCGGGCGTGATAATACCGCCGCGCCGATCAAAGATCCTGACGTTCGACCTCACTCTCATGAACATCCTCGCCTTGGTACTCGTCCCCGCACAGACAAAGGAATGAGACCAACAATGCGGGAGAAATCCTCGCTCGTACTCTAGAATTCGCACGGCTTCCTCGCTGCGCTCAAGCTCGCGCGCTCCGCATCCCGTTTGGTGCTATCTTTAAAGAAGCGCTCGTGGAGAAGTCTCTTGAACTCGCCGGGAAGGATAGATACCCTCCAATCGGACGCGCCACCAAGCGTCGCGTCCTTCTCCAGACGGTGCGCCAAGGGGACGTGATCCTCCGCCTCGTAACGAAGATCACGAAACAGCCTTCTCCATATGGACGACCCGTGCTCGAGCACCCAAGTCATCCTTCTTCCCCGAGAACTTCGTCGTGGCGCATAGAGTCGGTGGAGGCATCGCAGGTGGTACCCCAGAGGGAGTCACGGCTTCATGAGGCATCACGAGGGTCAACGCCGCAGAATCGCGAGGCATCGCCGAGGTGCAGAATCGGGCGGGGTGGAACTGACGTAGGCGGTGGAACCGGGGAATGGTGCCAGCAGGAACTGGTGCTACAGCGCGGGAACCGGGGTGCACAGGTGCGTGCGGTGGAACTGTGCGGCAGCACGGGGTGCCACGTGGTGCACAGGCTGCTGGTGTGCATGCACTGCTGTCGCAAATATCGTTGGAACACGCTGGTGGTCGTCACCGACCCTCGCTGCCGCCACCTCGCCTCGTTCGCCGAGCGCGCAGATTGCTGTGCGGCCGAACACCACCCCCGTCCCTCGCCACTGCATCCGTCGCCGCCTCTATCAGCATTACCACCACGACGACCCCTAAGCCGAGGTCTACCCTGGCCTACCTCGAACCATCCGAATAAAGAACACCGTCACCAAATAGCCACGCATCGACTATATACGTAAACTCAAACTCAACCCCGCACTCACGTGCCTATAAACCGTAGGTCTTCCTGTGGTCATCCTAACCAATGGTTCGCCTTCTTTAATTTTTTATTTTCAAAACAACCTGTGAATGGTGTTGTGGTTGTTACTTGGCTCTGATACCATTTTAATCTGTCACGCCCCGGGTCACTTTAGAGTATAAAAACAGCTTTTTTTTTTTTTTAACCTTGACCTCCAAAGGCATGTCAGACCTGCCACAAATACAGGGAGACCACTGTTCATACGGACAGAGTCTCCCCTGTATTTGCACGGCATCGCACAAGTACAGAGAGTATTTTTTACATTCACACAACCACAACCACGTGTATACATAGTAAATACAATCAACATACACATCCAAACACCATTCACCACAGGTTATCCACAATTCTTCATTCATAATTCCACATCTATCAGTTGAAAGGTTTCCTACTCGGAAACTGGTTTTGAAATACTAAGTTACCAAAATTCACGATAAAACCTTTTAAAACTGTTTCCCACAAGGAAACCCTTTCTTTCTAAAACGCTACCACGAGGGGTAGAAAACCATTTTATATAACATAAATCCTAAAACCATTGTTTCATTCAATTCCAAAAGTCACATGATAATTTTAACATTCAAATATAAGTAGAGAACATGAACCAGATATAAGTCTAAGTCATAAGCAAGTAAAGTAGACTGAGAGTAAACTAAGGATATGCAAACCGTGGTAGGTAGCTAGAACGTGTACTAAGTACGCGACTGTGTGACGGTCCCGCTCGGACAAACCTACTGAAAAAGAAGGCGGGGGGTGAGAACATGTAAACATGTCTCCACTCCCATGGGTATCCAGGAGACAAACAAAGTAAAGGCGATAGTAGTAGTACGAGCTATGATAAACAAGTAAACGGAGAAGATAAATCGAGTATAGAAGCTCAAATGTACCCAATCAACCAATGCTCTCTTGGTCCTGCACTACGCACCTCACGCAAGCCTCTCTGGTCGCAGTACCGCACTCAAGCCAATGCCCCCACTACTCTACCATGCATCCAACCCCAGCATAAAGCTCCAGGACTCACGGGTCGAACCTCTGCGACCACTTTTCCGGAAAAGAACACCCCACTTGCGGTGGATCAGACCGCTGGTGTTCGTGACGTGCGACGAGTAACGGGCGATTAATGTAATTATGCTCAAAGATCTTTCATCGGCAACCAGCCGACAATCCTGCCCCCCAGGGCCCAGCGACCACGTGGGTCGTCAAGTAACTAGAAGAACCAACAAGGTACCAAGTACTGAGTGTGACTGACCAAATAGGTCCCAAGTATATATGCAAAGTAACTGACCAACTAGGTCCCGAGTAGAGAAAGAAACTGATGAAAACTACTCTACTCCTATATGTAGTAAAAACCAAGGAAACCACTGAGCAGAGTAAATAGAAGTAATCTGATGCAAGAGTATATAGTAAGAAATGTAAAAGCAAGGGGTGAAGAAATCGTCACCAAGCTTGCACCACTGAAAGGACGGCAACCTGGGATACCCACCTGTATATGTACGTAGAAGTCGATCTGCTGACTGCGAAGCACCCAAACCTACGAAAGGTCCCTCGGGTTAGAATTCAATCCCTCAACTTATGTAACACTATTGTAGTTCCACTTATAAACCCACGAGACTCGGTTTTCCTAAACCGATCGTCTAACGCTCGAAAGTTCCGAAAGCGTGAGCTCCACCGGACCCACAAGTTATCCCGGACTTTCCTAATATAATATAAGTCACCCGCCGTCACTAAATGCCCAATTTAGTGTAACCAAAACAGCGGTGATGCCCTCGCAACTCGGAACGATCGTCGTTGTACAACCGTTCCGATCCGGGTTCCCGTAAGCGTCGGATTTGACACCGGAACCCCAAGTCGCTCACCCAATGTTTCCAAACTCTAGAAATCATGTGGGTGACCAGCCAACAAGGCTTAGAGACAAAGTGAATGCCCTACAACTGTTGCCGGAAGAATTCCGAGCCGAAACAACGTTCCGTCGGCAAATTTCGCCGCGAAACGCTCCGAAAATCACTTCGGATTTTCTGTAAATATTCAGGGCCTTGGACAATCAGTCCAGAGGTTACTCATAGTATTCCTACGCTGTCTACAGCGACCACAAAATTCCAAATTGCATAAAAACCCCTGTCTATACATAAAATCACACTATTTCATGCGATTTTACAGCTTTTATGGACCGTGCACGCAAACCAGTGCTCCATAAATCGTACGACCACACTCGCTGAAAGGTCTCGACGTGCCGAAGACCGTGCTCACCTTTCGGAGCACTGTCGGGCTTCGTAGCACGCATACGAGCGACACGAAATCAGCAAAACATCGCGCACAGCGCGTAAAGTACGATCGTCCCGCAAAACGAGGCATCGAAATTCGAACTGAGGTGAGCATCGCGTTCAAAGACGAAGAGGCGATAACCGTGCCCACCTCACTTGGTCAAAAAGACCCACTGTAGCCTCGAAAACCGTGCACAAACCTTAGAACGAGGTGCTGTTTAGAAAAGCTAGGGCTTACCTGACCAGGGGAGCTAGGTCAAGTCGCCGGCGGCACGGCGGTGGTCGGTCCGGTCGGGGACGGGAGCGCCGGGTCGGAGAGGTCTGGGGAAGGTCCCTGCCGGCGGCGGAGGGTGGCGGAGAGGCGGTGAAGGAGATCAATAACCTCCTTGCTCTCGGGTTGGGTGGCCTCCGGCGGCGTGGCGGCGGCCGGAGGCGGTCGGGACGTCGATGGCTCGGCGCGGAGGTCGAGGGACCACTATGCTCCCTCCGTTAGGGTGGCGGCGACGCCCGAGCCGAGGGCCAACACCCTCGGTCTGCACCAAAACCGAGCGGCGGCGGGGGCTTCCAGCGGCGGGCGGCGGCGTACGGGGACGTCGGGAAACGCGCGCACAGGGTTGCCTGAGGTCGGGGAAGGGTAATGCCACCCTCCAAACCCGACGGCGGCGCGTTGGTTTCTCTCTCGCCTGATCTCGGCCTGGGTGGAGCAGATCTGGCCACAGCTTGCTGTAGCAACTCCGGCGACGCGCGGGATGGCGGAGCACACGGGGGAGATCTAGCCGAGGAAGTTAGTCCACGGGTTAGCAAGACTCCCTGCCGTCTCCGTGTGTTCCACGGCCAAGACGGGCATCAATGGATGGAGAGGAAGATAGAGGAAGAGATCCGGGAGGTTTCCGGCGGCCGATGAGTCGCCGGAGGTTGAGGATGCGCGCACGGAGCGGGCAGAGAGGTCTTGGAGGCGTTTGGAACCGCTGGGGGAAGTGGAGGAGTCTAGGGTTAGGGTTTACTTCATGAAAACCCTAATGCCACATAATATATACTATGGGCAACTTTGCATATAAGCCCTCCTTAGCCTACAAATTCAATTCCAGTCCCTGCCATTAGTTGAATCTTGCACCAAGGACCCTCCACATTCAAAATCTTGCGATTCGGCGCATAAAATATTAGAACTTTTCGCGATTCGCCGTTTTGCGATTTTGACCTCTTTGCGTTCTTTTCGCGATTCCCGAAGATCCGTCGGTCGGATTTCCGATCGGATCGCGCCAGCGAGTTCAGTACGTCGCGAACATCGAATCTAGCACTTTACTTCATTCGATTTGGTCTCGGATTCGCGAAGTACCAATCCCTCTCTCTTTCTCTTTTAAATCTCCAATTATTTAATTATTTATGTATAATCATTCAAATGCCTTTTTCTCGACAACCGTGAATCAGAATCCAATTCCGTCAGTGCCATTGGACTCAGAATAATCGAGCCGTTCGAAACGAGCTATTGAAGTGCCATGATCGGAGTTCGGTACAATTCTGGACCATTCTCTACTCCGCGGCTCGCCGGAATTCCGAAGTTACTATTCACTTAAGTCGTTTCTTCCGGGTCGCGTAACTTCTTCGTTTTAGCTCATTTTGACCTGAAACTTGACAAGTGCCTTTGTAATTAAATTACACACAATAACATCGTCAACAAAAGAGTTTCTTTATTATGACAAAAATGTCGATTATTACATTCTGGTTCTGTGTTGACCCTATTTGGACCGGAATATTGTTATCTGGAATTTCAGAAGTCAGTGATGGGCGTTGCTCTTGGTGCATGCTAGAAACTAGATGGTTCATATAATGATGAAGTACGTGCTCAAGTGACAAGGGGGGCTGATCTTCTAGAGGTTTAGTAGAATGATTTTCGTTTCGCAAAAATTCATGTAGAAAATGATCTGAGCTAAGAAGCATCTCATCATAGTCCCTTTGATCAAAATATGGCATTTTTGAACTTCTCTCTTTACCCTTAGAGTCCATCTACATATAGGAAAAAAATAGCTACATTAGAATGCAAATACGATAAATCATAAGAACAATTTAGAAGACAAATTTTAACAAGATAAAAAATATTACGTAAATAAACTTCAAAATGGTTATCCTAAAATAACCATTACAGCGTCAAATCCATATCTAAAATAATATATTAAATTGTCAAAAAGAAAATATACTAAAGAGAAGATACCAAGAAATCACAATCTCAATTTAGACCATTTTCATCTTCACATTCTGCATCATCACAAGCATTTACCAATTCTTGGGTGTTCATTATAGATGTGTCAATAGAAATTTCGGGCATATCAAGTCTTCTCCAACTAACTTCTTCGTTAATAGTGACATTTTCTATATTTTCAAACGTACTATTGAAGTGCAACTCCATATCATCTATTGGAATTTCCAAATCCATATCAAATAAATCTCTTGGTTTTGTATGAATGACGATCTGCCAATCTTTGTCAATAGGATCTTGTACATAGAAGACTTGCTTCGCTTGCGAGGCTAAGATAAAAGGTTCATCAGATAGTTGGTGGCCTTTAAATAATAATCGATTGAAATTTACCAACGTGAACCCATAATCATCTTTTTTTACTCCTCTACCATGAGAATGCACATCCGCCCAGTCACATTTAAATAACACCACTTTAAAATGCTCATAATAGTTTAATTCAATTATGTCGGTGAGAATTCCATAGTATAATATATCTCCAGCAATAGGATTTTTGTCTTTGGCGCTAGCATAACTAGATGTACGAGCACTGACAACAACTCCACTATTTTGAGTTCTTCTATTAATTTCGCGGTCTTTAATGTGGAATCTAAATCCATTGACAATATAACCTTGGTATCTTCGTGCAGCTTTATAAGGGCCACGAGCTAATGAGATAATATCCTCCGGCAAATTTTCATTCTTTTCATCAACTGCTTTATTAACCTACTCATCAAATTAAGAAAACATTAATTAGTACCATAATGTTATGTACAAAAATGTATACTTTACCATGCATAAAAATTTAAACTAAAAGGACGATCTTTTACATGATCTTTAAACCAGTCATGAAATGTCTCACTATGAATTCGCTCTATTTCCCTTTGCCGCATTCGGCGCTTCATCCCTTTTATTATGTCGATATGTTTCCTACAGTTATAAGTTAGAAAATTATATCTAGCATATGTTATATAATATATAAAAAAAAATAAACTACAAAAGAAAGTTGTTGGTCATCTTACTGTAGGTATGGAGAAACAGCATCACAATTGAATAGTACATAACGATGTGCTTGTATCCACGAAGTTTCATCAAGGTCAAACATATCTATATGCCCTAGAGGACGACCTTTTGTTGACAAAGGAAATAATAGATGTGATACCAATTCTAAGTCTTCATCATAGTTTCTTCCTGGTTTAATATGTGTTGGATCAACACCCTCCAAATATTGAGAGCAAAATGCCAAGCTTTCTTGTGCAAGGTACCCTTCTGCTATTGAACCTTCGGGGTGCCTTCGATTGCGCACATAAGATTTCAATTCTAGTAAAAACCTATATGTTTTAATATATAAATCATATACTTAGTTCAAATAGTAAATGCATAAGATAAAAATTTGTAAATCAAGAAAAATATATAAGTACCTTTCAATAGGATACATCCATCTATATTGGACTGGTCCAGCTATTCTTGCTTCATTAGCTAGATGTATAATCAAATGAACCATAACATCAAAAAAGGCTGGTGGGAATATCCTTTCTAAATGGCAAAGTGTCAAGGCTATTTGAGATTCTAATAGCTGTAAATCTTTTACTTTGATAGATTTGGAGCATAGTTCCCGAAAGAACCTACTTACTTCCATAAGCAGAGAGCTTACATTCTTTGTCAGAACACTCCTTAATGCTATAGGAAGCAATTGTTGTAAAAAAATGTGACTGTCATGACTTTTTAGTCCGATAATTTTTCGATCTTTTACATGCACACAACTTGAAATATTTGCTGCATATCCATCTGGATATTTAACTGATTTTAGTAGTTTGAAGAAAATATTCTTTTCTTGCTTAGAAAGCACGAAACATGCAGGAGGAACTATGGTTTTGGTTCCATTTTGTTTTAAATGGAGTGACTCTCTAATACCCATATCTTCCAAGTCACGACGGGCTTTTATATTGTCCTTTGTTTTACCATCTTCATTTAATAATGTCCAAAGTACATTATCGAAAACATTTTTCTCAATATGCATGGCATCTAAATTATGACGTATAAGAATGCTCTCCCAATAAGGCAAAGAGAAGAATATACTTCTTTTCTTCCAATTGTGTGGTAAATTAACATCCTTTCCTCGCTTTCTCTTTTCTAACTTGCCAAATTTGTTTTCAACGTTCTGCAATTGTTGCAAGACCATCGAGCCAGATAATGGAACAGGTGCATCTCTAAGTTCTTGGCTCCCATCAAAAGAAATCTTATCCCGTCGAAATTTGTGGTTTGTTTCTAAATATCGACGATGGCCCATATAGCAAAATTTTCGACCGTGCTTTAAGTAGCGAGATTCAGTATCAATATTGTAAGAAGGACATGCCAAACGCCCTTTAGTGCTCCATCCCGACAAATTAGCATACCCTGGAAAATCGCTAATGGTCCACAATAATGCAGCACGCATTTGAAAGTTTTGCTTCGTTGAGGCATCATAAGTATTCAATCCATCTAGCCAAAGATCCTTCAACTCATCAATTAATGGTTCTAAATACACATCAATATTATTACCTGGCGCTGTTGGTCCTGGAATAAGTAAGGACAAAAAAATAAACGGTTGTTTCATACATAGCCACGGTGGTAAATTATATGGAATCAAAATAACTGGCCATGTGCTATGTGCTGTACTCATTGTTCGAAACGGGTTGAAACCATCACTTGCTAGGCCAAGTCTCACATTACGAAGTTCTGAAGAAAATTCTGGGTGCTCAAAATCAAATGTTTTCCATGCTGGGGAGTCAGCGGGATGTCGCATTATTCCATCCTTTGTTCGACCATCATGATGCCATCTCATAAGTGAAGCAGTTTTTGATGACATAAACAATCTCTGTAGTCTTGGTTTTAAAGGGAAGTGCCACACAACCTTGGCTGAAATTTTTTTGCCAACTTTCTTAGAAGTCGATGTGTCACACTTTACATTATTATCAATAGTTTTCCATCTAGAAGCACCACAAATATTGCATGAACTTGCAGTAGCAGTCCCCTTATAGTACAACTGACAGTCATTTGGGCAAGCATCGATTTTCTTATATCGTAGACCTAAGTCATTGATGATCTTTTTTGCTTCATAAAATGAATTTGGGAGAGTTTCACCATCAGGAAGTGCCTCTTTAATTAGAGTAAGTAGCGCCGTGAATGAACAATTTGTCCACCCATTAAGACACTTCAAATGAAATAATCTAACAATAAATGAGAGTTTTGAGAACTTTTTACAACCAGGGTATAACTCCTGCTCTGAATCGTCAACTAATTTATAAAATTTTTTGGCCTCCTCATTAGGTTCTTCATTCGACATATATTCTCGTTGCGCATTTTTTTCTAGAGGTTCATGAAAAATACCGAAAGCTTCATTAAGCATGCCACGCATATCATCATGTACATCAGTGTTATCAAAATCGTGCATAGAGGGGGACAAATTAACATTTTCTCCATGATAGATCCAATTTGTATAATCATTTGAAAAGCCATCACAAATCAAATGATCTAGAACGGTTTCTCTATCTTGCCAATAGCGATTTGTACATTTATTACAAGGGCAAAGGATTAATCCTTCTTGCATTGCGTTCAAAAATGCAAAATCGAGAAAGTTTGAAACTCCTTGAAGATATTTTTCACTAACCCTACATTTTTGAAAGTGAGTGTGGATTAATATACAAATTAATGTATTTGGAAAAAGAGTAACTTTATTAGTATTAGAGCAAACCTTGATTCACGTATCCAGCTCTTATCCATAATTTAGATGATAAGATTGTGAGAAGATAAGATAAAGAATGGGGTGTAAACCTAAGTTGAAAAAAAAAAATTATTTAAAACATCAACAAGGACCACATAGATATAAGTTTTTTTTTTCACACATACATCACACAAACACAATAAATATTGACATTTCCACTTGTAGAAAATTTATAAGACACTTTATTGGATTAGAATGCATTGGTATGTGAACACAATAGACAATATATATAACAGACATGAATCACAATTATCCTAATATACAAGTGCTTTCTTACAAAAGAAATTCTAGAAGTTCTTATATTTAATCAGTAATTAAAAAATAAAACTTATCTAAAAAATTATACTTCTATAGAAAATAGGATAATTAAACATAAAAAAAATAAAAATGCTAGAAAAAATAAAGAAAAAAAAAAGACAAAAATTACTTACGCCTTAATCCGCAGGGGGGTGGTGTACCAAGCAGTGCGTGGTCGGGGTTAGGGGAAACAAGCAGCGCAGGGTCAGTTGGGGGAACCAAATGAAACGGGGTTGGGATCGGGGGCGGGGGTGGGGTCGGGGGAACCAAGCGGCGCACCAGGAGAGGATCAAGCGGCGGAGCGTGGCGGCCTCTTGGATCAGGTGGCGGTGACTGCGTGGTTTGGGTGGTTGGGATCAAGCAACACAACAGAGGACAATAGGGGAGAAGGGGAGAGATGATGCGGCAGTAAAGGGTGGGAGGTTCTGATATTTTTTTGGGAAAAAAAATAGGGTTATGAAAAAAATTAAAATTTTGATAAAAAATTAATTTATTTGTTTTTTACTCTTATAAAAGGGGCTACTTTAGTGAGGTGCCAGGTGCACATGTGTGGAGTCTAATGTTGCAACCCAACTAGCAATGAAGTAGCGACCAAGTCGTTGTTAATTATTTATTAATGAGCGACACAATTGGTTGGACGCATGTTGGAAAATTTAAGGGTGGACTACAAGTTATCAAAGGGTGGACTACAAGTTATCTAAGTCTTTTTGGTTTGCTTGTAAAATTGCAGCAGTAGCACTCAATTTTTGATAAAATTTGGTTTTTGATACAATTTTTTAAAAGGGTTTTTCCCTTGAACTTTATTATAATATAAGTCATAAGTGGGTGTTTTGTCTAGCTTTTAAAAAATAATTTATTTCGGCTCAATACAGCTAAAATTAGTTTTTCTTTATTTTCGAGACCCAAAATAAGAATAAGTTAAAACCTGATTTTCGAAATTTGATTCAAATTTTGGAAACTCAAAATTTCAAATTCAATTTTTATTTTCGATTCAACTTTTAAATTTAAATTCAAATTTATATTTAAATTTTTTAAACTTTTAAATTTTAAGCTTTAAATTTTTAAATTTTAAAATTACGAATTTAAAATTCTCAATTTAGATATTAAATTTAAATTTTTAGTTTTCAAATCTCAAATTTTAACTCTCAAAATTTTAAATTTTAAATTTTAAGTTTAATATAATATTAAAATATTAAAATGAAAATTTAAAATTTTAGAATTTAAAATTTAAAATTTGAAATTTTAGATTATATGTTCTATGTTTTTAAATTATAAGTTTCACATTTTTAAAATTCAAATTCTAAATATTCAAACTTTAATTTATAAATTTTAAAGTTAAGTAGAAAATGAGATATATTAATAATTATATATTGATTAATGACGGCATTTAGCAATAAGTGCTGCTATTTTGTAGCATTTAGCATCATTTTTTATAAAATGCCGCAAACATCAGCGGCATTCACTAATATATGCTGCTAATTTATTTTATTTTGCAGCATTAATAGTAAAATGCCGGTAAATTATTAAATTTAGTGGCAATTATCAAGTAATGCCGCTAAATATATTAATTAGCAACATTTAGATAAATGCTGCGGAGTAAATGCCGCTAAATCATGATTTTGTAGTAGTGTGTAGATGCCTGAGTCGAGATATATAATAACATCCAGCCTGGCGTAGCAGATCAAGCACAGCTCTATGCGATAGCTCCCACTGGTTTAGTTTGTGCCCATGCTCTATGAACTGTACGGCGCGATATCCCTACAGTCACAACAAAGTTAGAAATGAACAGTGCTGATATATGATAAGAATAACACGTCAAAAATTAATTTTGGTGCTCACCTCAGTAGTGATAAATGATGACCTATGGATATGCTGCTCAGTCAGGACGGTCTCATCAACTGGTCCCGCCTCCTCTAGCTCTGCCATCTGTACTTTACAAGAAATTGTAATTAGTAACATATTAAAAACCACACATTGAAAATTGAATGATTGCAATATTAATAAATACAGTAAGATAGGTATCAATCCTACGTCGGCGGCTCGATGTCGATGCTCTCTCAGTGTTCTGAGGACACGTATTTCTATAATGGCCTCTCTACTTACAGATACCACATGTGGTTCGTCGCCCACTGGTTTCGTCCATTATATTTCGAATACGTGTTGATCGTGGTCGACCTTTCTTCCTTCGCACAGGAGGCGGTACAATGGGTGGGCCCTGGGGCTGTGGCCAGTAGCGTCTGTCTGGAACTGGATGGAACAGCGGTGCGTATGACTGACGATCAAGTTTAACGGAACCGTCGACGATCAAGTTTAACGTGACCGTCGATGATCAAGTTAAACGAAACCGTCGACCATCAAGTTTAACGGAACCGTCGAAAAACAAGTTTAACGGAGCCGTCGACGACCAAGATTGACGGAGCCGTCGACAATCATGTTTAACGGAATCGTCGACAATCAAGTTTAACGCAACCGTCAACAATCGACATTCAAGTTTAACGCAACCGTCGACAATCGACATTCAAGTTTAGGGTATAGGGTTTAGGGTTTAGGGTTTAGGTCTCGACAATCAATAGAGAGATAGAGAGATAGAGAGAGAGTGTAATGCCTACGGAGCGCGCAGGCTGGGGGCGAGGGGCAAGAGGCTGCGGCGACCTCGACAATGGCGGGGGGACAATGGCGGGGGGGGGGCCCGTTGGTGCGACCTCGCCACGGGCTAGGGTGGCCGGGGCGCCGAACTCGGCAGCGGCGGGTCGACGGCGGGCGGCGACCTCGGCAGGCGCTGGGGCGATAGCGGGCGGCGACCTCGGCAGGCGCGCTCGGGCGACGGCGGCAGGTGAGAGAGAGAGAGCGAGGTGAGTTAGTGAGAGTGAGAGTGAGAGAGTGAGTGAGTGAGAGTAAGAGAGCGAGAGAGAGAGAGACAGAGATAGAGAGAGAAAGGGAGGCGAAGAAGAATGAGGGTGTCAGGCTCGCGGGGGCTCGGGTAGGGCTGGGGGCTCGTAATGAAGACGGTGAATCGTTCACCGCCTTATGAAGACGGTGAACAATTCACCGTCTTCTCTGTATTCCGGGACTTGGCGCACTTAGCCTCGGGTAGGCGGGGGATTGCAAAGAAGGCGGTGAATGGTTCACGCCCAGATAAGACGGTGAACGATTCACCGCCTTCGCTTGGGACCTTGAGAAGACGGTGAACGATTCACCGCCTTCTCTTGGGAAGCAGAGAAGGCGGTAAACGAATTACCGCCTTCTCTGGGATTGCAAAGAAGGCGGTGAATGGTTCACGCCCAGATAAGACGGTGAACGATTCACCGCCTTCGCTTGGGACCTTGAGAAGACGGTGAACGATTCACCGCCTTCTCTTGGGAAGCAGAGAAGGCGGTAAACGAATTACCGCCTTCTCTGGGGCATTGGGAAGGGGGTATCCGCGCGGGTTTTTGGGCAGAAGGCCTGGGCACGCCTAGGGAAGACGGTGAATCGTTCACCGCCTTCATGAGGCACCCAGAAGGCGGTGAATGATTCACCGCCTTCATAAGAAAATCTGACGTGGCCGCCGAGCTGGCGAGAGGAGGGTTACTTTCCCAAATAAAATTTTCACAGGGTTATTTCGGCAAATATGATTTTCCACAGGGTCATTTTCGAAAAATGTCCGATTTTCTCATTGTCTTTGGTGATGCCAAACCCACCGATGCTCCAAACGATACTCCGAAATCCTAACGAAGCTTCGATCCTCACTCCTAGTGCCCTAAGAAACATACTAGAAGTGTTACAACCTCAAAAAGATGAACCATTTGTTCAATCTTTAAATATCTCAAGAAAAGGAGAAGAAAACTCACCTAGTGAAGAAATCCCCTTAGCAAACCCTAAATGGAAGCTAAATCTGTTCCAAAGCAACCTAAACCGAGATTCTAATCCAATTAGATAGGCTCTAAAAGCCCACAATCAAAAAGCCCCAAATAAACCCTAGATTTTCCAAACTAGGATTTCATCACAAGAAAACCACCAATGCTCAAGAATAGAGGAAAGAGTATGATGCTTACTTCTTCAAAGCTCCAAAACAAGCATCAAAACCCCCTTAGAAGTGATGATCCTCCTCTTAACAAGCTCCAAGTCCAAGCTCTAAGCTCCAATAGTGAGAAAGAGGGAGAGGAAGGTGCTCAAAGTCCACCAAGCTAGCTCTCCTTCTTCTCATCCTCATTCATTCTCCTTCTTTTTCTCTTTCTAGGGTGTAAGAGAGAGTGTGAGGGAGAGAAATGAGGGAAAGAGGGAGAGGAAATACCATATAACCCCTCTAATGTAACAAAATCCAGAAAAGGCCCTCAACAAATTAACCAAATAGTGCACTGTTGGTCTGGGCAATTTTCGGATGGAGAGATCGGTCTCTGCCAGCCGAGATCGGTCCCTCAGGACCCTCCCGCAAATACGCGTACAGGAACTGATCTCCCTGGCCCGGGGACCTCTCGCCACACTATCTGCTGCAACCACAGCCCAGGGGGATCAGTCTCTCCCACCAGGTACCGGTCCCCGAGAGTGAAACTCTCAGGACTTAGCCAAAAATCTAGAAATTCGAACCGCGGGTTGGAACACTGTCTACGACCCTCCACAAAGTATGGAAAAGCTCGAAATTTATATCGAACACTCGAATCTTGCTATTTGCAAAAGTCTAGTGCGTCACAGGTACTGAGATGGATAGCGGAGCAGTTGAGAGGCGACCTCCTACCAATAGAGAGAGGCGAGGCCGAGAGACACCTTCGAGACGGCTTGGGATAGGAGCTTCTACCGAGGAAGACAATGTGTGGAACGAGTACTGCCGAACTTCTGCTTGATGGAGTGCCCTACGAGCAAGAGAGAGAGAGAGAGAGAGAGAGAGGAGAGCGCGAGAGCAAGAGAGAGGCGAGGGAGCGAGAGAGAGCAAGAAACAGAGATAGCGTGAGGGAGCTGTGTGGATGAGAGAAGTGTAGTAGGATTTGGTTTGAGTTAGTTTTAGCAAAAAAGAAAAAAGAAAAAAGAAAAAAAAAGAGGGTGAATTCATATTAGGCGTTGGATTTGAGAGTTGTAGGAAATACACCCAACCAAGTATGTTCGGGTAGACTTTTCCATTCCTAAAGAATCTAAACGCGGTGTGTCTGTTGGGCAACCCCTCTTTTTCTTTTTTTAGTTCCTGCGGCCTCTTCGAAGTTCGCCGACGCGTCTGTTCGTGGCCTGACATTCAGCTCTCTAGTCTCCGTCCTCCCGTCGCCATTTTTTCCCTTATTCCAGTCCAAATAGCCGAAAGGCCGGCGGAGCGGTAGAGCCCGTGCATAATAAGTAATATAAATAAATATTAAAGGGAGAGAGAGCCGAAGGCCCGCAGAGCGGCAGAGCGAAAGAAGATAAGATGAAGGTGATGCTAAAGGGCAAGTACGGGACAGACAAGTCGGCGGCGGCGTCGGCCTCCGCCACGCTCTCAGCCGCACCCGCTGGCGACCTCCGCCTCAAGGCCTCCGTCACCGACGCCACCTTCCTCCGCTGTGCCTCCTTGGACGGCCTCTCCTTCTCCCTCGAAAAGCCCGGCTCCTTAATCCTCGACTTCAACGTCCCCAAAAGGGTAATCCATTCCTTCCGTCCCTCTTCCCCAGATCTCATTTCTCTTTTAGTCATCAATATTATTATTGTTGTTGTGCGGAGGCCTGAAATTACTAGTTCCGCAGGATGTGACGTTCCAATTCATGAACTCCGTGCGCCTGGCGGAGAAGCTGGTGAGCCTGACCTACAGGCACGCGTGGCGGGAGAACCGCACTGCGCTGGACTGCTCCGTGGAGTTCGACCCGGCCAACAAGCTCGCTGTGAACTACGCCCTCCCAACGGGCTGCAAGGTCAAGTACCTGTACGCCCATGGGGAGATGCCGCGGCGGACGGTGCTAGAGCCGTCCTACGACCTTTCCAAGAACGCCTGGGACTTTGCGGTCTCCCGCAAGTTGGAAGGTGGGGACTCCCTCAAGGCCACCTACCTGACCTCCACCAAGATCCTCGGCCTCGAGTGGAGCAGGGACTCCAAGATCAACGGATCTTTCAAGGTGACTGATTCACTTCTGAATTTCTCTCTTTATTTTTCTGGGTCTTTTGTTATTGTTTTTGTTTTTTGTTATGTGGCTGTGGGTTGTGGGGGGGGGGGGCTGCTTGCTTGCTGGGAAGAAGATATTGCTGACTGTAGGAGGTCAAAAATTTTTGAGGATGATGAGAGAAAGAATGCTATAGGAGATGGATTAATATAATAATGTCAGTATGGGAATCCCAAAGTTTCTTTACTTGGTTTAGCTCAAATTTGGCGCAAATTAAGACTTTATAAAATCTTTATTAGTAGTGATTGTATGAAGGCTTGTATTGTAAATAAACTTATATTTTAAAAACTAAGATCAGATCTTATGGCCTTGGTACCCTCTGAATCTGTGGCATCGGGACATTCTTTGACTGGTCTTACTCACCTGGTAATACCAGCTTGCCACAGCTGACTGATGTTCCGTTCTTCTACTAGGGCTTACATTATCCTGCTTCTTCATGCTATGATGTTATCGTGATGCAATTTCAATTTAGAATTTGGATTTCAAATTTGTTTAAATTTTGAATTTTTAGATAGTTTGTTAGTGTTGAAGTAATAGGGTGGTGAAAACTTAAAACTGGATTGTCAATGTACCCGGAAATTGAAATTGGATTGGATTGCTTGTTTTAGAAGCCTTCTTGGATTGTTCTTGCCTTTAATGCTTTTGGATTTTCTATATATCTCGTATTCTCTTACGCATTGTGGATTAGGTGTGAATCGGATTGCTTGTTTTCCAATCGTCCTTGGATCGTTCATGCTTATGATGCTTTTGGATTTTCCATGTATCTCATCTTCTCTCACGCATTGCTGATTGCTTTGAAACTTGAAAATAAAGAGAGGAAGAAAGAAGGAATTTTTTATTTTTTCTTTTCGTATATTTTCATATCTCTCCAAAAAAATCTAGTAGGAATATATAGAGCCGGAGGAGGTCTATATAGAGCCGGATGAATAGGCTTGAGTTCAAATCTATTTGAATTCAATCTTGTTCATATAATCTTCCTAAACAAATCAGGTAGAAATATGATAAACGAAGAGATAGGTATGAATTTGAACTCAATCTTATCCACTCTTCACTTTGCTCAACCTTATCCGGAATATATCCGGTCAATCCCGATGTGGACGAAGCATATTGGGTTAAATCCAAATCGATTTGGTTTAATCGAATCGATGTGGACATACACCAGATAGCACTATCTCCCGCTTGGCCACATTGGCTATCTATCTCTCTTATATTCTACTCTTCATACAATTAATGTTGTGCGACTTGACGAAAAACACTACACAACTCAGGTCGTCACCAAACTGACATAACACATCACTAACTTGATCGTCTATGCGCTAGATGTTTTAACATTCCCCGAATCAAGCAACGTCCTTCTTCTGTAATAACAGGGTTTGACCTTACAATTATTTCTTCGTACTTATAATTATTTCAAGTAATACAACCAAGTTAACCACCAAGAGAATGGGTCATAAGCTTACATGGTGTGTTATCTAAACATCTTTCTCAGTCCTTTACATTAATTTGTATCGGTACACGCACTTTATTAGACATGCTTCGCAAGATAGTATTTTATCATGATCTTGACTCTTGAGATACATGCTAAGTTATACTGGGCCTCCATTTCATAATGTAGTTGTAAGTCAAAGGCAAAAAGGGGTTGGTGTGCTCATAGTGACATAGAGGAATATGTCACTCTACTAACTAATCGACAAAAATATATATCACTCTACCAACTGGTCGACAATCACATACAGTATAATATGTATACTATGGCAGAGCCCCCATTCCATGGGTCCTGTGATGCTCTCTAACGCCATACAAATCTTGGTCGCGGCACCACTAAGGTAACCTAATCCCTGCAAAACTCGGGTTATCTCTCTAACCCAATTACTTAGATTGGACTACTGTACAAGTTCGATATGGAATTTCAGAAAAGACTTCTCACCTCCAACTCATAATCTCATCTTAAACTAATTAAGGCGACTTTAAAATTATGTCAAAACTTTATTTATAACGTACATGAACAAAGCAATTGTATTACAACTATCAAGGTTTAATATGATTATCTAGTCTCATGATTATGTAGTCTCATCCTGCTCACCATCTAGGTGCCAAGGCGGCAAACCGTTGTGAAATTATCGCAATATATGCCTATTAGTATCAATTATGCAATCACATAACGGAAACATATATTTCCATTAAGAAACTATAAGATACAAAAGTATTAATAATGACCATACATCAAAATTTGTGAAAATCCAAACTCCTAATATAGGTTTGGAACACATTCCTAGCTATTGGTTTGGTCAACGGATCAACCACCATACTAGTGGAGATACGTCTATAGGTGACCTCGCGTAGCCTAATCATCTCTTGAATGTAGTAAAAACGAATATCTATATGCTTCGTCCTACTATGATATTTAGGATTCTTTAAGTACTCCAGGACAGTTATGCTGTTGGAGAATATCTCAATAGGCTCTGCTCAAGTCATAACATTGAGGTGCTGGAGAAATCTCCTTAGCCAAAGAGCCTCCTGATCAGCTGCCGAACAAATAATGTGCTCCACCTCAACCAGCTCTGCTTCTTACTACACTAGGAAACTGCCAACCTCCAAACAAAAACATATAGCTTGAATTGGACTTGCGCTCATCTCTATCACAGTCCTAATTAGCATCACCATATCCTTTTAATCTCGTCCCTAACTTGAAAGTGGAGAACAAGATCATTGGTTCCCTATAGGTATCGGAGGATCCTTTTGATTGCTTGCTAATAAGCATGTAGTGAGTTGCTCTACTAATGACTTACCAAGCCAACAACGAAGCACATGTCGGGGCGAATATACATCATAGCTTACACAACTTGAGTCGGCCCGAACCAACTCCGAGGACTTCCTTTGTCACGCCTCGGATCCAATTGCTCGGATCTGAACCACAACAACTGGCCACGAATCCGGAGGAAGAACCCTCGAAAATGGAAGGCCTTAAATAGATCCAAAGCCACCCTCTCAATTAAAGACTAAATAAAATAATTTATTAAGTAAAAATAAAACTGAGCAATAATTACTAGATGTCCAATTAATCAAATCTCAAATCAAAATAAACTATATGTCCAAAAGATAAAATCTATCTAATAAGTCCTTACTCCTCACCGACTAATTATCTCACAAGCCCCAACTCTCGGCACATGAAACAGTAGACAACAAAAGTAAAGCGCAATGTTAAACAAGAAATCTAATTCAAAGGATAGCGATAATTTTTAATTTGAAATCACAACAGTCATAATTTGGAGCATCTCCGCCAAGGTTTTAAATGCCCGTCAACACGGGCTGTATCCACCATGCCGTACCGTGCTAACAAGATATCGACACGATACAGACCCTGTGCCGATGGCACAGCTCAAAACCCTCTATTCTTTAAATTAGTAAGTAATTTTCTCAGTAAAGTTCAAAAGATGTGATAAAAGGACATAATAAATAGTTAGAATATTTTGTTGCTAAAGAAAATAAATATATGTGTCGGCACACAAGAAATTTTTTGACCGGCACCCATCGGCACGGCTCGGCATGCACCGAGCCGTACCGTGCCGACAAGTTTCTGGCATGACTCGTGCCACGACACTTAAATGCTTGATCTCCGCTCCATTGCTCTAACCATGAGAGCTACAATTACTCGTCGTTCCTACTCGGGAACCGTGTACAGAATAATTTCCTCTCCTCCGAGGTATCCGATCTAAACGGTCGTGGACAGTAGATTATTTTAACAACAATAATAATATGCAAATAAATAAGCCACAACCAACAATAATTATAAAACCCACCCGGGTGTATTGACAACTAGTAAATAAAATAGATAATTATGGTTCCCCGGACCCACTCGGATTTGCACAATTTTTACCGTTTACAAAAGAGTAGCTTAACCATTAAGTGCTTCGGATTCTTTGTGCTTTGCTGAAACTTCAAATTTAAAGCCCACAACCTCGTAGTTGAAGTTTGCCCAAGACTAATATTCAGGTTGTTCTACATGTCCTTCGTAGTTTGTAAGTCTCAAATTGTCCAATAAGGTCATCTTGCATGGCACACAACATAATGTACCTAACAATTCGATCCTCATTGAACCACTTATCATAGACCTCCCTATCACATCGGAGCCATGTAGTAGTGCCTATCAAAGGCACAATGAGGGTTTCCATTAATCCCTTGTTCGTTTAGCAGGTATTGTATTTTCCTGTGACGAAAATCATTGTTCTTTTTGTCTAGCTTATTATCTCTTGTGCGATCAGCTGTGATGTTTTTGGAAGCCATTTCACTACATTCAAAAGTAGGTTTGGACATTAGGCACATTTCAAAAATTAGTAAGATTGAAACATTATCCCAAAAACTTCGCCAGGCTCGAGATCATCACCCATTGTTGGTTTAAAAATTACAATTTTGTTAATTTTTCTATTAATTGTGAAACTTATCCAATATGTATATGTAATTTTTAAAAACAGGAACATATCCATTTTAAAAGAACACATCTTTAATCATGTTTAAGAATTTATCCTGATAAAACCATCACGCAGATAAAAAAAAGGTACTCGTGCCAAAATTTAATTCGAAAAACATTGACGATGCTGGAAAACATATTCTCTTATATAACTTTAATTATTATTATGTCACTTTTTGCAGAATAAAGTCTACTACATTACAAAAGATGCACAAATAAAAAAGAACAAGGAAATACCGTACACGTGGAATCCGTTTTTCCAAAATTAAAGTTTGTTAAAAAATGCCGAAAGAACACAAGTACTTAAGTGCCATACAACACATAAGAAAAGGAAACTTTTTTTAAAAAAGTAGGAAGCAGCTCACTGTCCGGTCTAGCGCATGAGCTAGGCCGCCGTACGGGCATGACCTTCCTACTTGCTTGCCTTACTATTTTTTTGGGATTGTAAGGGGCGAAAGACCACAACAGATGTAAAAAAAGAGTAAAAAATATATTTGCTGGCGATATTTGTATTTGGGAAGTTCCTAAGATGACCTCAGTTTCTCTTTCTTTCTCTCTCTTTCTCTCTCTCATTCTTCTTTTTTCTTTTCTTATCTTGTGCTGCAATACCATGGTGCTGGAATATTGTTGCAGGAATTGTGCTACATACCTGCACTACAATACTGCAACAATATTGCTATATCACTACCTGCATCAGTTTAGTATCATAGCAAGTTAGAAACCTAGGACTTCTGTCACCATGATTTTAATCCTGAATTAAATAGTCGATTTGGAAGTTTTCCCCAATATTAGAGAAACACTGGACATGCTGTCCAAAAATTGAATGAATGTGTGTAACTTCTGGAGAAGCCAACTCTATTCTATACAAGCTATGTGATTCGGGATGGCCGAAATTCCGGATAAGATGGTTTTAGTTCCAACTATTGCAGATAGGATGGAGGTGGTTCCAACTACGATTTTGGATGAGGATCAAGATGGTTCCAACTGATCGGAAGAAGGATCAAACTGTTTAATCAATTTGGATAAAGATAAAACCAAACTTGACCGAAATCAAAGGATAATGTTTGTACTGAACCGAACTCTCGAAACTTGACTGG
This sequence comes from Aechmea fasciata, assembly GCA_025177825.1. Classification (NCBI taxonomy): domain Eukaryota; kingdom Viridiplantae; phylum Streptophyta; class Magnoliopsida; order Poales; family Bromeliaceae; genus Aechmea; species Aechmea fasciata. The sequence continues at coordinate 12,384,294 of CM045932.1, forward strand.
GTCAAGCTGTTGACCGAGTCAAAAGTGCCCTCGAAGTTGCGTCTCGGCTCTCCGAACGACCCTCGAATCCGCCACAATCAAGCAATTTGGTTGAGGGGTCAGCTCAACTGGGTTCTTCCTCAACTATCAAACTTAGAAAACTTAAACAAACAGACGGCTAAATGCTCTAGCCGAATTGATTATGTTTGATTATGTTTCACTAATAAAATAGGATCTATAGGGATTAAAGAAAACTAAAGTTTGGATTACCAGAAATTAAAAACTGCACCACAAGCTGAGGGCTAACAACTACTAGAAAGCTATTAAATGCTGGAAATGCAAAGACAAAATAAAGGCATTGGTCTTTTATGTGGGAAAAGACTATTATTGTGGGAAAGCTTTCACTATTTATAGTGCTTTTCAGTTAGCCTGCGGTTTTCGAATGGCTAGCGTTGTGGAGAGTGCTCTAGCTACATTCCCGTTGGTTACAGCACTGTTCCCACATTCTCAACCATTCCCGCTCAAAGCTCATTTATCTTTGGGCGTTTCTTTATCGGCTCCTAGTGCACCATATGTTATCTTTTTATTCGCCCATGGGAGCAAGTCATGGGAGCCGAGCCCCTACCAGCTGGCACTATTTCTCCTGCGCCAATTATGACCCCGGTAGTTTTTCTAATAGACGTTCGGATGACTAGCGATGTCAAATCCACGGCTATGATCAACAGTGTCTTCTTACCTAACTTGTCATTTCACAATTAATACTGCCGTCGTTATTATTAAAACCCTTTCGACGCCAAAACCCTTCGTCTTCTCAAAACACTTCGTCTCCTCTGTTACTTTAAAATTTTCGAGTTCTCTTTTATTCCATCGGAATTCTTCGGCTATTGCTTTTTTTCTTCTAATGGTCCCTACTCGGATTCCCCATTTTTCTTAAACCTCTAAGATCGCCTTCCGTCTTCTTAAACGTTGGAGGCAGACTCCTCTCGTTTCATCTTAGGTCCTTCCATAGAAAATCCGGATAAAGACATTTTCCTTTTTTTAGTTGATGGCATTCCCCTGACAGTAGATATCTTCTTTTTACGGTCTTGGTCCTCTTCCAAGTCCTCAAGAAAGAGCCTTCACACCTGGCCCACAGTTTCAGATTTATACATCACTTGGCTCGATTGGTTCCAAGAGGTTTATGATGTTGTATGGAAGAAGATTGGGATTTTCGAGGTGATACAACTTTTCAGGACGCCTCTTCAAGCTGATAGCCTTTTTTTTGTCTCCGCCTTACGCTTCTGGTCTTCTTCAGCTTCAAACACCTTTCTCTTCAAATCATGGCCCTTTACTTCGATACTGTTTGATATTTGTTTCGATTATCGGACTTTGCTCTTATGGCACTATTATCTCTTAGCTCTCAGTTCGGCCGTGTAGTCGATTTTGACCCAATCCTAGACCCAAAAGTGATCTTGCATTGGTAATTCATGAAAAGCTTTGTGCACAAGGGTCGAATACTGTAGAATCTGGTGCGTAAACAAGAGCATATTGCCTTTCTGCTTTATTGGCTATACTGCAATTTTTTCTACACGGTCCCAAAAGATCAATTGAGACTTTGTGCCAATTGCCGTTGCTTTGGCTAACGACGAAAAACTCTCTCTCGATCCTTACTTCCCTTTTTATATCAGGAGAATTTTTAATCGATCAAGTTGTTACACAAGAAGGAAAGCGGCGTGGTCATTAGTTCTAGCTGTAGGATATTTTGGTTTCTCCATATCTGCCTCTAGCTATGCTACCCTACTTTACTGAGCGCTCCCGCATCCGAGTCCGCTTCAACGATTATTGACCTATGGGCTCGCCCTTTGTTGTCAAGACCATTCACCCTAGGTCAACTCTTAGACTTCCCCACATACTTCCAAGTTTTCTACTCTGAGGAGAGCCGACCTTTAGACTGCTGGGCGCTCCTCGAAAACCGATCAGTTGGTCCTGACTGGTTCAAAGAAAACTTTGAATATATCCCGGAATCAGATTAACTCGTCGGAGGTTTCCAAACACATTGAGATGTGGTGCTTCTTTCTTGCCACCTGGGATATTCACGTCGGCTTGAAGAGCCAATTGAAACTGGTGTTGAGCACAGAGGTTTATTTCCCGTATTTTGTAGCTAAGTTGTCACGCCCCGTGGCCGCCAATTTGGTTGGCACGGGCCCGTCAACAGACGCCGAATGGACAACACCTCCCCTGTCCGCCCAAGGCTCAACAACGAGTCATGTACAAGAAGATTCCCAGGCAATCAAACTCATAGCATACATGACTAAATTAAGCATAAGAGTGCTAACCAACAAGAGCAAGTGATACAAGTAAAATCATACAGGTACAAAGAGAGGAATACCTAACTATTACATTCGAGCTTTATACATCATTCACCATTTACAACAAGCTAAACTTTTGAACTTGCAAAATGGATACATACATACACAAACTCTCAACCTCACCCCTATACAGCATCTACACTCATATACATGTCGGTGTCTCTAATGCAAAAAGGTTGGCCGCTACCTCGGTCTAGGGCGCTATGCCCTTGCCACGATCCTCGCCTGGAGCACTCGCACTAGGCCCTGTAATAGTAGTGGGATGAGAACTAACTTCCTTAGTTCCCAGTGGGCTCGGCCGCCGACCTCACCGATCTCCCCACTAGGTCCATAGGGCATAAACATGTACAGATAGATAGATAGATAGATATGGAAAGCAGTAAATCATTCTAAGTCATCTATCCTACTATACCCAAACCACAAGTAAGCATGCTCAATATAGTAATAAATAAACTACCATGCTACTATGCTCAAAAGAAACTATGATCTTTACTTTGTCAAATCTCTCGGCTTACCCTCAAGGTTCGCCACGACTCACTCAATCCCCGGGTAAGAGGCACTGGTCACTCGTCTACCCGAAGACCGTATGCTGGACAGGTACGTTAGTCCATGGGCAGGTACGTTAGCCCCTCGTGTGACAAACTCCGGAGTGCACGCTTGTGCGGAGCGACCGCCTACAAGCTACGAGCAGGTACACGTGAGTATGATCCAATCCTCACTCGAGGATACCCCGTGAACTAAAGGTGCAATCTCTCGAGGCTATCAATGCTAGCCCAATATGCACGGTGTACATCTACACACTAGTTCGACAGATTCTTGTCAATGTTCTTGCTTACTAGATGCCACTCGATCTAGGTTCTCATTTGTCTAGATGTCATTCATTCTAGGTTATCATTTCTCCTAGATGCCACTCGATCTATATTGTCAATGTCCTTTGTTTGCTACTTATACAAGTTCTTTGCTTAAGGGTTTCTACATGATCATTCACCTTTATTCCTGTATTCTCTCCTAGTGCCCAGCTCGATTTGCTACACTAGCTAGAATACATGCAAATAAAGAGAATATCTCAACCCTATCATGCACTTGACAATTACACTAGATCGACATTACATACTTGTATACATATATGCACAAATAGACATAGGGAGCAGCCCAGCTGCTTCGGACAACACCCCCCACCTTCTATAGTCGCGTCGACTCCACCGGTGCGTTTCGCCAACTTTCCGAAAGCTTCGCCGCACTCTACGGCAATTTGAGCCCAATTAGGCTCCCGACCCGATTCCTTCGCGCTCGCTTGTCGGAATCGCTAACTGACTTCACCGGCGCGCTCGTGAGCCTAAAACCATCGCAAGGATAGGGTCAAATTAGATCAAACCCTAGCCGTGTGTGAAACTGCATTTCGGAGCCCTAGCTCACGACTACGGCAAAAACAGCCGTAAAGAACTCTCTATTCGTGCTTCTAGCAGCTAGCTAGAGCACTAGAGTTCACTTAAAACCCATTTCTAGAGCTAATCCCAAAACCCTAGAAAATCAAAGCCTTAGAGATCCAAGGCTTACCTCAGGAAACCCTTTTCTTGATGGAGAAGATAGCCCAAAGGGGAGAAATCCCACTCTCCAAAGCTCTTTCTCCACTTCTCCTTCTTTTCTCCTTCTTCTCTTTCTTCTTCTTTTAGCAGCTAAGAGAGAGAGAGAGGAGAGCCTTTACTTTGGCTGCAAGAAATGAGAAAAAGGGGAAGAAGCCAAATTCATTTAGCCTTCTTGTACCCATAATTACCAAATTGCCTTTCTACTTAACCCTCCTTTCAAGGCAGCCCAATTTCGGGCATTTTCGGGTGTCAGAATGGCATCAAAACTTTAAATCTAGCCTCTTAATAATAATCCTGACATACCCGCCAGTTTCATAATTTTCCAACACTGTGCATTTTTTGCTAATTTATCTGCCCCGTTTCTCACAGAAAATTTTAAATCTTTTGTTTCCGCTCCGATTTCAGCACAGGTAATTTCCAATGCACTTTTAGCGTACTTAATGCCTTTAATCAATCTAAGGTATTCCTAACTTGACTTTGATCAATTTGAATCATAGTCCAGTTTCTCGTTTCGCAGTTTCGAGTCCTTACATCAGTAATTCGTTTTGATAAAAGCGCTACCGGCCTTGCCAAAATTCTTCACCGCTAACACCTCTCGGTCTCGCCCAGCTACTAAAAGGGTGGCCAAGGTTTATTGGATAACGGCTATGGGGAACTTGTAGTGCGATTTCATCCCGTCATGTTTCAACCGACTAGACGGGGATTGTCTGATGACTTTTACAAACGGTCATGGAGGGACCTCTACAATATTCTATTGTGTTGATCCCGAGGAGGTGCCTTTGTAAGCTCGACTTCAATTCAAATCCCATTCTTAAGGAAGGCAAATCTGAAGGTACCACTTAGGCTTCTTTCTTTTGGCTTCTCATACTCACGTATAACTCGCATTTCATTTTATCTCAGCTGAACTGTGCAAAGGGAAAGAGGCTGATGCACTCAAGAGTGAGGCCTTGGGTGAATGCTTGGATGACAAGGCGACTCCTTCGCCCAAATCTTTACCAATAAGCTTCTCATATTTTTCCTTTTTTTAAGCATACAAAGCTTTTATTTTTATGTTTGTATACCAACTGACTCGTATCTATGACCAGCTGGTTTGGATTTTCCATGGCAGGTTGCCAAACGAGCTGAGGAAATTGCTCTATCCGCACCAACCTCTAAGAAGCAACAAATTACAATTGCCGATCCTTCTTGGCAAGCTTCAAAATAGAAAATTCACGCCCGAGAGCGGTGAGAAGCTCAAGCTTTAGTTGATCAGCTCCTAGCAGAGAGCCCAAAGCAAATGGAAAAAAACTCCCTCTCAAGTTTCGAGTAGGGATAGCCCAAGGTTAACTCTGAGAGAAATGGTGGCTCAACAACAAAGGCTAGAAGCTGAGCGGTACCAAGTCAAGAAGGAGGTTGAAACATCCAGCAAAACCTAGGAGGAGATTACTGAGGCTGAGCTTGGCATGAAAACTCGAGAAAAACTCCACATAAAGGAATAACAGGCTCGATGAGAAGCTAAAAAACTGGAAAAGAAAAAAAAAGAAACGTTAAAGAAAAGGAGGAACAAGCGGAGGCGAGAAAGAAGGAAGAAAAAAAAAGAAAAAATGAAGGAAGGGGAAGAGAAGATGAGAAAAGAAGAGGAAAAAAAGAAAAAAAGAAGAAGAGAAGAAGTAAAGGAAGAAGAATATAGAAGGATGACGGAATAAGAAGAGAGAATAAAAACAGAAGAGAAAGAGAGAAGGAAAGAAGTAGAAGAGGCTTTGGTTGCAGCACCTTCAGCAGAAGCAGTAGAGACCGCACCTACTGCTGAAGTACCTTCGCATTGTCGTTCGGCCCAAGCGGTCATTGGTTCGAGTTCTTCCTCAGAGGAGACTTCTACTTTCGAACCAGAAGAGTGTCCAATAGCGGCTCTACAAGAACTAGTCGCTCAAAGCCGTTTGATTGATGACAATCGATCTCCTATTGTTGAAGTATCAGCCTAGATGAAGGGGAAATTGGAGGCTCAAACTATATGCCATGGGCCTTCCTGTTTTAGCCCAAGACTAGAATATGCTTAAAAGGTTGGAAAACCTTTTATGATCCTACGGCTTCATCTAATCGGTTATCTTTCCCTCTAGAGTGATGCTTTGTGGCTGACTTTCAGTTCGCCTATTAGCATTCATTTCTTGGCAACAAACTCTTCTAGCTGAGAGCAACAATTTGGACATGCATTTTTTGTTGATTAGTTCTTACAAAGCCACCGAATTGATCGACCCTTTCACTGACCTCCAAAAACAAAGCAATGTCCTGAAGTAACAAGAGACAACCCTTCGGTAGAGAGTTAACTTGTCACGCCCCGCACTAACGGAAGCCCGGCCGACGCGTGCACAGACCCGCCGTGTACACAAAACAATCCCGATGCACACAAGGCGTCTACTAATACAAAAATGAACAAGATCAAATCCTAGCAAGGCTATCAGAGCGAGTAATATAAAATCACAAATGTTCTATCACAAAGAGATCCACACAAAATACAAGGTGTATACAACTAAATCCAAAAGTCTAACAACAACTCTAAAACATATACATAATACATCTTTCCACAAAACAAAAAGAAAGATGACATTGGGTTCATTTAAAATATCTCCGTAGAGGCTCTAGTTAGTCGCTAACCCCCTGCCACGATCCCTAGCCTCTCCCACCGCGGAAGGCTTTGAAATAAAAACCAACAACAAATAGGGGTGAGAACTATTAAACAATAGGTCCCAGTGGGTAAGCCGCCGAGAATGGCGAAATACACCACTAGGTCAACTGAGGCATGCTATAAAGGGATAAGTAAGCAATATATATAAATGACAAGTAATTAAACATGTTCATTTCATAGTCATATCTCTACTAAAGGATTTACTATCAAGTATGATATTCTAGTTTCATTTATTCAACTATATGCCAAAGTCAGTTTACATGCATGTTCAACTATATGCCAATGTCCGTTTGCATGCATGTTCATTATTCCATAATGCTACAATGAATGAATATGCTTTTCATTGCTATTCTATCCATGCATCTATACTAATCAACATAGATATAAATATACTATCACTAGAGTGTCAATGCTATGAATGGCTGCATAAAGTCCACAAAATACACTATCATGCATGTCCGCTAGTCCAACTAATATGCACTATCTAGTAGTAGTTTACACATTACACTTTAGGTGTCATTGTTCAATTTCTTCATGGATCTACACAGGTGTAGTTCGGCTTGTGCCGCCTAATTGCCCGTGGTAGTCCAACTTTCCCCCTCTAGGAATGAGCCTATCCCACGCCAGCCCAGTAGGCATGTGCCGCCTAATTGCCCGTGGTAGTTCAACATTCCTCCTCTAGAAATGAGCCTATCCCACGTCTGCCCAGTAGGCATCCAATCCTGCACGAGCGAGCATATGTCGCGTAGGCTAACTCCGGAGTGCCGGCTTGTGGGGAGCGACACTCACAAGCATGTGCGAATGAGTACAAATGACAAGCAAGCATGATCATCATCTCAAGTACATGGTCGTCATGTCTCAAACATAGTATAAGGGGCTTTTTTATAAAATGATCCTCCAAAAATTTATAATTGGCAAAATGACCCTGTAAAAATTTTATTTCTAAAACTAACCCTCCTTTCGCCACGTGGGCACCACGTTAGTATTCCTCACAAAGATGGTGAATTGTTCACCGTATTTGTATATTTCTAGTGACCGCCTTCTAAAGGCGATAAACTATTTACCGCCTTTAGTGCAAACCCCCCGCGCTTCCCCTTTCCTGTGCCCTCCGCCTTCTCAAGGACACAGGAAAGGCGGAATTGTAAGGATGAAGTTGGAAAGGAGGCCTTATAAGGGGAAGCAGGTGGGGTTTTGCACTAAAGGCGGTCATTCACTGCCTTCACCACAGAATGACAAAGATGGTGAACGACTCACCGTCTTTGTGAGGAAAATCAGACGTGGCACCCACGTGGCAAAATGAGGGTTAGTTTTACAAATTTTTTTTGGCAGGGTCATTTTGCCAATTACAAATTCTACAAGGTTATTTTATAAAAAAGCCCTGGTATAAGTGCTAGCAACCCAAAGGTATAGTTCTGTGTCATAGTGTAAAGGTTTAACCGTTTACTAAATCGAATGCCACTTTATGACGTTCATATTTACTATGTCAAGTATAAGTCACTAGTTCACAAGTATATAGCTCTTGTCATTATCCTAAGTAAGATAGTTCACTATTGCTCAAGTCTCCAATTGAGAGAGTTTACACTATACTATTTCACTATAACTAAGAGAATCACTTTCTTATGCCATATGCATAGGTATCACAAGATGTTTACGATGCATGTCATGCATATACTTTTCTACCAAGTCCCTACTAAATGGAATAGAATTAATATCATGCAAGTGAGTTCCACCAATTTATTTTACATGCACTATTCCTTCTTGTCATTCGCCCAAGGGCGTTCAAATCTCAACTCACATGTCCAACACTTGGAATGCAACTATCGATTTCTAGATCGAATGCAATCTCACAATGTTATATACTAGTCGTTCAACTAGATTGAATTTATCAAATTTCGTTTCATGTTGACCCGAACATGCACTTATGTCACAATGTCATATTTTCTTTGTCTACCACAAGCATACCTCAACATGCAACTAATTGCTAAGTCTCCTTCATTTCACAATTCAAACAAGGTTAACAAGATCAAACCCTTGTTCATCTCTAACATGCTCTCTATTATTACATAATAGGCAATACAACGACATGTTGTTTTAAATGCAAATCCACATGATATACCTCTACTACATAGAGTATAAATGTCCTACACATAACATGTAATCTCTAACATGCTTCCTAATGATGCATAAAAGAGAAACCATCATGAAGGGTCACTTTATGCCCAAATCCACATATATGCCTCTACTACATAGAGCGTAAATTTCACTACACATAACATGTATGTACTATGTTTTCATAAATTCTACCATGTCATATTGAGCATGAATAAGTGTCTAATCATGTCTTAAAACCATCAGGAAGACATAGGGGAAGTTACCCATTTCGGTGAGGTCAAACCCATCGGATGTACTTCGAACTCTTTCGTTCCTTCGAACGAAGTTGTCCACCAAGCTCCTAGCACCCTAAAAGAATTTCTAAGAGGGTTAGGAGCAATGAACGAACACCCCACAAGCTCAACATTAACCAACCCAAGAATAGGTAGAAAATTATCTTAGATCAAGCTACACTTATTCAAAGCTCAAATCAACCTAAAGGATCTTCAAATCCAACCTAAAGGAGAGTTCTACACTCATCAATTAGGTCCCAAAAGCCTCAAATCAAGAAACCTCAAAATAAACCCTAGTATTCCCAAAATTAGGTTTTCATCTCCAAATCTTGCAAAAATCCCAAATAGATGTTGCAAGAAGAGTACTAACCTTCAAGAAAGCTCCAAACTATGCTATCTTGAGCTAGGGTTGATGATAGATCCACAAAGAAGCTCCTCTCTTCTCCTCCAAGCTCTTCCCAAGGTCCACAAGCTTGCTACCATGAAGATGAAGGAGAAAAGAGATCAAAACCCCCAATCAACAAAGGTTTGGGAGAGAAATCTAGAGAGAGAAAGAGGTAAAACCTCACTTCTTTTGCTTCTCTCAAGCCTCAGCACAAATGGTGTTGTGGGGGAGAAAGGGGGTGTTAAATAACATGTTGTAACAATCCCCAAAAAGTCCCTCCGAACACCAAAAATTGCAAGCTGCACGAACTGCAGTTTTTACACTGCGTATCGGTACGCGGGAAAGAGTATCGGTACCAGGCCAACAAAACTGCCAAACCCGAGCCTCGACCAAGCAGAAACATTGCGGCGTACCGGTACTCGGCCGATGCCGTATCGGTACCCAGCCACCCATCAGCTCAAACCTGAGAGCTGCATCTCTCGATTAAACAAGGGAGTTCCGGTACTCTCTCTCTCTAGTACCGGTACTCAGCACCCCAAAACCTGCAGTTTGGAGGTTTTGGTGCTAAGTACTCCTCGCATTCCCGCAACACGAGAAATGGGTCGGTACTCAGTCAATGACCTACCAAAACATCCGGAATAGCCCAAAACGCTATTCTAACACTGGAACCTCGCAATTTGCTAAAGTTCAGTGTGTTATATAACTATCTTCGACAGGAACTGGCTGAAGCAGGCTAAGCCTTCACCAATACTTCTGATCAGCTTAAAGTTGTTCGAAGCTAATATAAGGCTGTGGCAAATGAAGAGGAGGAAATTTATATTGAACTTTCTACTCTCCTGAAAGCCCATTCCGCAAAATGAAGTAAGTTGTTTGCCAAGCAAGCCCAAGCTGCGTTGGAAACCGAATGGCGACAACTTAAAGATCTTCTATCTTAGTCATTCGGCTTAAGTATCTCTGGCTTTGTAACATAACTTTTGTATATAAATCTTTGTATTCATTTTATGCATTTTTCCATATAGTGGGATAGTACATTTTTAAATATGTTTCATTATTGACTTGTCATTTTTCAATTCTTCTAATGTCTTTGGATAATACACATTTCCTCTCATGACTCTAGTTACTTGGAATGGTCCTTCCCGATTCGGAGACCACTTTCCAAACATTGGGCTCTTTTTTTCAATTGGCAATATTAGTATTAGTCTTAGTAGTAAGTCCCCAACGCAAAGTCTTAGATTTCACTCTTTTGTTGTATGCTCTCACGACTCGGTTTTGATAAGCACTTAGATGATCAAGTGTCTCTAACCGAGTTTCATTTACTTAATGAAGCCCATCATATATTAAGAGTTTGTATTTTTCAGGTGATAGCTTTCCTTAATTTTCCACTCTCAAGGATGTGATTATGATTTCGGCCGGTAATACGCCCTTATGCCCATAAACCAATCAAAAGGAGTTGTTCAAGTCGCAGTCTTAATAGACGTACGACATACCCATAATACCTCCGACAGCTTGTCATCCCATTTTATTTGATGTTTCTCAATGTGCTGCTTTATCATGTTAATAATAATCTTGTTTATCGCCTCGGCCTGTTCATTGGCCTGAGCATAGTAGGTGTAATAGTTTTCAGAATTATGAAGCGATGTATAAGAGAATCCTCAACAAAGTTAATTATATCTTTTTTAGTGTCCTATCTTGTTGGTTTGGCTTCCACCCACTTACTAAAATAGTCAACGACCAAACCCTCTATTTAATATTTATGATCTGCCGATGAATTCAGTTGAATCTCTTCAATTAAATCTATGGCCCAAACCCTAAAAGGCCGAGTTTGAGTATTGCAGGCATTTTGGACGTTGGAGCCCTCTGAACCAGCCCGTGGAGTTGACATTCTTGACACCCTTCATATATTTTATATAATCCTCATGCATGGTCAGCCAATAATATTCTAGGTGCTGAACTGTCCATCTCAACTTTCTTTGGCCAAGTGTGCTCCACACAACCCCTCATGAATCTCTCGCATAACTAACAGAGATTCTTCAAGTCCTAGACACTTTAGAAGTACTTCTTCAGTAGTCTTTTTATATAATTGTTTCATCTAATGGACAGTAATCGACTGCCTTCTTTTGAATCTGATAGTTAACTCGGCTGTTTGGATGATTTAAATAATCAATTAAAGTTTGCCTCCAATCGCTTTCTGCTATTACTGGCACAACCATCATCGGTTCCTGCAAGTGAACTGATGGTAGTAATTTTCTCTGAATCTCAACTTGGCTTTTTCTCATCGGCTCCTTGTACCCCGAAGCCACTTGAGCCAACTCATTAGACATCTTCTCTCCACGGGTGCACTAGTTACGCATCTTTAAACCTACTAAGCAAATATATCGTTTTGTGTAGATAACTCTGAAGATTAGGACTTCCACATCGGTATTCTCCTGTGACTTGTTTTATCACCACTTGTGAATCACGGATTGCCTTTACAGTTTGTGCTTCTAATTCATTCAAGATTTCAAGGCCGATTATCAAAGCCTCAAACTCGGCCTAATTGTTTGAACACTCGAAATCCAATTCAAAAGAGAATTGTAAACTCCTAGCTTCGGGCAATTTTACCACAATCCTAGCTCCCGCCGAATCGGATGTTCTAGACCCATCAAAATATAATGTCCACCATGGTTGAAAACTGACAAAACTCAAAGTCGGTTCCTCGACCTCGATGCATGGGTAATCGGCTAGAAAGTCAAGTATAGCGTGACCCTTAACAGCTCTAGCTGGAACATAGTTGAGAGAGAGCATGGACAACGCCAAAACCCATTGCCCTATTCTTCCGCTTAAAATTGGTTTCGACAACATATGTTTGATAAGATCGGTCTTGCAAACAACTAATACTTCAACCGTTAACATGTAATATCTTACCTAATAGCTCTTGCTGGACCATAGTTGAGAGAGAGCATGGACAACGCCAAAACCCTTTGCCCTATTCTTCCGCTTTAAATTGGTTTTGACAACATATGTTTGATAAGATCGGTCTTGCAAACAACTAATACTTCAACCATTAACATGTAATATCTTAACTTAGTGCAGGCGTAGAACAATGCTAAACAATTTTTCTATTGCCGAGTAACGTTTCTAGGTGTCAAGCAAACGCCAATTTAACTAATAAATTGTTTGCTTTTTTCTTTATGCTCATTCTTCTGAGCCAGCAAACACCCCAAACTCTGTTTCGTAGGCGAAACGTATAATTTTAATGGCTGACCGTGTCGACGTGGGATTAAAACAGGAGGCTTCACCAAATATTCCTTGATGTTTGAGGATTCATTTTAAGATTATACTTCCTCATCCATTTGAAGGCTTCTAAATTAGTCCGATGATCGACTTTAGACTTAGATTTGACTATGATATCGTCTATGTATGCTTCTACGATTCTACCAATCAAATCATGAAAAATAAAATTCATTGCCCTCTGGTGGGTGGCCCTGACATTCTTTAAGCTGAAGGACATCACTACCCATTTGAAGGTTCCAATTGAAATTGGGCATCTAAAAGCTGTTTTGATATATCTTCTTCGGCTATGAAAATCTAGTTATAATCAGTATGCCCATTCGGGAAAGATAGGATTTCATGACGGACTGCGGCATCTATTAACATATTGGCTGTCGGTATAAGATATTTATCCTTCGACATAGCTGTATCTAAGTTTCTAAAATCGATGCAAATTCCTAGTTATTCATTTTTCTTATGTACAAGAACTACATTAGTAATCCAATCAACATAACCAGCCACTCTAACAAATCTGGTTCTTAAATGATTTTTAATTTTATTCTTAATTTGCATTACAATATCTGGCTCAAACATATGAGTCGGTTCTTTATAAGGTCTAATTCCTTTTGCCCATAAGGTTTTTGTGGGTTAGAAACTTTTAAACCTTTCCAATACACAAAAATCCTAATTTTATCTGGGATTCCCAAAAGCTATGGCAAAATCCAAATCCAATAGCCAATCTTTTATAATTTGTGGTCTAGATTAGCTTAGGACTTGATAAAAATTAATTTGTAAGTGTTAAATCTAAAACCCTAACTCAAAACCCTAAAAATTCACCTATGCCCTGGCTTCCTCTAACTTTTTCTTGCTCCAAGAAGCTTACGACCTCCAAAGCTCTCTCAAGCTTGATTTCCACAAATCTCTTCATGTTGGAGATGATCTAGAGTGAGAGAGGAGCAAAGAGAGAGGGAGAGAACGGTGTGTTTTCCTCTTGTGCACAAGTGAGGGGAAATGGTTGAGGTTTCCCCAGTATAAAGGGGTTGCAACAATTGCAAGAAACTCTCCTACATTCTTCTATTTGCGACCGGTCAAAACTGGACTTTCGCAGCATTGAGTACTGGTACTCGAACTTTAGTACCGGTATATGGGTTTTAGTTCCGGTATCACCAGCCTAGTTCTGCAAAACCTGAACGATGGTTTTTTGAGTTTTCTACTGCGTACCAGTATTCACCCAAATCAGTACTGGTACTCAATGAATCAGTGCCGGTACTCGAGAAGAGTTTTGCAAAACCCGAATGTTAGTTTTCTGTCATCTCAACAGAGTTCCAGAACTCAATTTTAGTGCTGATATTCAATATAAAATTTGTTGTTTCCAGCAGATTAACTTCCCGAAGTCCGTTTTTGCACTGATTTCGCATCGAAAACACTCGACTTGTCCCCAAATCTCGCTGAAACTATTCAAATAGCCTTCTAAGCTACTTTCCACTAGAACTCCGTAATTTGCAGAAGTTCAATGCACTACAAATTAGATTTAATATACAAGCATTGCATATTGTTAGATTTTTTGGCTTGCTTGTTTGAAAGGTAAAAGAGTCCATTACATTACTAATTGCTTGTGAGAAGTCTTATTTTGTGAATATACTCTTTCTTTTCATCAACAAATTGTGGGACCCTCATCTTTTTGTTGCTTTGTTCTTGTGGTAGTATCGAATAGATAATAACTTTGATACTCCTGCACATACACTTATATTTGGGTTTGCTTGGTCGACTTATGGTAGTTGTTGTTCTCACACTGCTAAAATTGTATACTTATAGAAATATCATTAGTAACATATCCTTATATCATGTATCTTGAACAACTCCAGCTATTTGGTCGTAATTTTTGGAAACTCCCGTGGACTTCCCATTTGTCATTGCTGCAGTTTTGAACATTAATTATGATGACTGAATTTTGGGCCTTCACAAGCTTCTATTACTGATTATCTTACGAAAATCACTGATCTAAGCAAGTTTTTCTATTTATTTTGAATTATAGGATGGCTTGTAATGTTGTCTATATTTTGGTAATCTTTTTAAGTTGCTTGGTTGATTTTACATATTTTTTTTCAGCGTATGAAGATGGATAAACTTTTCTAAATGAGAATCTGGCTTGATTAATAAACCTTCGTTTTCTATTATGAACAACATGACATTGAAATGAGCTCAAGTGCTTTTATAAAATGTTTGTTCTTAATGTCTTTTTCCAATGTTCATTTCCTTTCAATCCGAAACAATTGTGATAGGTAGGGAAGGAGTTACATATTGAGATAATATTTTGGTAAAATGAGTGTAGCAAGATTGAAGATCATCATTTGCACTTTGATAACATTTATATCTAGGTTTGAATTAAGTGGATAGCTAAGTTTCATCATTTATAGATGCCATCTTTATACTACTTTGCACTGTATTGATTACTTCATACATAAGTCAACCTTGTTATTAGCTTTTTTTTTTTATTCAAAATCATATAGCATTTTCTATAAGAAATAAATATATTAAGTAGTTTTTTGTGAAACTCGCTATGGGTTTATATCGCCCGCTATGGCGTCGCTGTCCACTTTCTGCTATGAGACACCTCAAATGCTTTGTACTCGTTATCCGCTATTTATAACTTTACTCGTTTGTATTCTGAATGACTGCCATTGCTTAGTTAGGTTTCTTTCATCCATATATTGTTTTCTTTGGGCAAATTGCACCACTATGAAGTTTCAGTCAATTTTGATTGGAGACCTTAAACTGTTAAATAACTTTCACTTTAGTGTTTGTACATAATTACTATTGCGGGGCAAATCATTGCCACGCTTAGTGAATTTGTGCACCAGTGCCTACACAGTGCATTTTTACACTACGTTATATGTATTTATTTACTTCCTATTCCATCTTGTAAGATCCTCTCATGTAGGATACACTCTTTTCTCTAGTTAGAAATTGGGCCATTGGGTTAAAAATATGACATGGTCGAAAGACTAGTGTACTTGTCATGTACTGATTTATAAATGAACAAGGTGAGCAACTTTTACTCAAATTTCAGGGAGTAGTAGTGCAATTTGCCCTATATTATCTAAAATGCCATTTGGGCATTGTGCATTACCTGTGTTTAAATCACCTTAAATGAAAATGTGGTATTGAAAAGAGTAGTGAAATCCTTGCACTTAAGAATCCGAAGAGAATGGTCGCTAACCACAGAAAACAGAAACTTCAATTACACAGAAAATGTACTAAATTGTATTTCTAACTATTGGAAATCGAAGGTGCCCTAGGAGTATATACTGTGAACTCTGAGGAAAGAGTTGAAGAACGTTTAGAACAATCCACTAAGACAAACATCCCTTGCTGGAGGAAGAATTTTTTTTTGTTAATTTTTATTTTTTATTATTACTCTGTAGTCATCTCAAAAGCCCTTGTGGTCTTACCAACTTGTTTTACTCTTTCTATGTCTGGACAAAGTTTGTCCTACTTTTTGGCTGCTTTCATAATGTTTTTGTTTTTTCTGTAAAATTGCTGCATTTAATATCCTGGAAAATTGTGTATGAAACTTGAATGACAGCTAGAAGGGGGCATTTGTTTTGGCATAACTAAATAGCAGAGGTAGTAATTGAATGTTAGTCAAACTGAAACTCTGTTTCAGTTGAAATTTAGTCGAGTCCTCTGTTTCGGCTGTTTTGTTTAACAGCAGTGCGTCAAGTTGGCATAATCCGGTGCTCTTAGCCCCTCAAGGTAGTCTAACTCTGTCTGTTCATAGATCTGAATTCATTTACACCAAATCTAGGTATGAATAACTAACATAATATTGAACAGATTAAATAAAGAGAGTATGATTTTCTTTTTTTTTTAATTTTTTTTTTCAGTATGTGAACTTTCTTTCAAATAAGCTAGCTGAAAGAGATACTGCTTTTTAACTTTAAGATAACCTCATCTTCTGGTGATTGGTGACTTCACCCACTTATATTGTGTTCTTCTCAGCGTAGTGTTGTGAACATGGTGCTTCACCATTTGTATTAGGATGATGTATTTACATGGTTCTGCTGCCTAGTTCTTCTCACCTTATCTCATCATCCACTGGTGGAGAGATTAGGAACATCTTTCACCTTTTATTCCTCACCCCAGCCCCCACATAATATCTCATTTGAGGAATGCCAATTGCGAAAAACTTTTGAAATCTCTTTCCTTTAATATTATCCCCACATTTTTAGCTATTTTAAATACAAAAAGTATGAGGTGGTACTGACATGTCAATCTTGTACAGAGATTCTTAAATTCTCAAAAATGTTAAATTGCTAGCCCATGCATAGAAGTAAATTAAATATATATTAGTAGTACGTCTTATGTGGAACGTGCATATATCAGTTGTAAATACAGTGTTACTGTATAACTAGACTAAGGAAATGTGATCAGTGCTATGATAATTTAATTTCTTATCTAGCCAGTGATAGAGCATAACGAGCGCTTGTGAACTTTGAATTAAGAGTATTGTCCACTTTACCCCTGTTTGAAGAGCGACCTTATGAAATAGACAAAACTTGTGGGTTTTTTAGTATTTAAAAAAATAGGGGTATGATAAGACTGGCATGGAAATATTGACCTTGGATGGGTAGTAAGGTGGACGATTACGCCCACTTTTAGATGTATAGATGGCACTGCTGTGTGAAATAAAGAGCATAATCATGCAAATCTTTCATATTAATTTTACTATTTAGCTAATCATGGTGCATCTTTTGTATCTTACGCTTCAATGTTCTCTACAGGTTTCTGCTTCACTTAATCTGGCAGAACAAAAGAAAAATCCAAAATTAATAGCTGAGAGTACATGGAATTTTGAAATATGAGACAGGTGAACAGGTGAGCAAATACCGCTTGCAATATGAGATGTTGCTTTAAACATCAATTGTTGTTTTAATTTGCTATATTGCGTTCTTGGCCATCAGAGGCTGCTCCGAACAAACTAAAGTCTATTTGTCCAAAATGTTTATCTTGTAACAGAATTACCGCGTATAATTTAATGAGGTTATAACAAGGCAACTGGCATTTGATCATTTAGGTTTCAATATTTGAATACTAAAACACTTTCGTTTTGTATCTCCTTTTCAAATACTTTGTTGCTCAGTATGGATTTCCAGGATAATTGCCGCCTGAGCGAGACATCTGTACTGGCAGGGAAATTGCCCCCTTCTTTTAATCTTTTCAGTTTTAGGCAAAGTGAGCTTTCACGAGAAGATTAGTAGAAGATTATGATTTTCTTATTTTTATATGAATAGAAAATTGGTTATGTAAGTTGACAAAACTGAAATTTGATTATGATTTTCTTCTTCTAGCTTTTGGCATGCGGAGTACTTTGTTCTTAAAGATTCATTTTGTGGCATTTTGATGCACTCTATGATAATTTTCGAAAATTATCATATTTAATTTTTAGATGTTTCAAATTTTACGGATTGTGTTTAACATTATTTTTCATGGTGTCGATTATCGATCCAAAATTTTCATTGTCAAAAAATATGTTTTAGAATGGAGGGCTTCCTCCTATTTATGGCTATATAATGTGCATTGTAGATTGTAGATTGTAGATTGTAGATTGTTTGTCTGATAGATAGAACAATGTCACGCTCTGGGCTACAGCGGAAGCTTCCGGTGCTAGGGATGTCATCAATAGATTGGATTTGGGGTGGTTTTTCAAAATTTGAACCCGAACATGACTACCAAATCCGATCCTAAATCCAAATCTGACAGATTTTAAAATTTCTTTTCCCAACATGAACTAACCAAAATTTTGAAACTTGATCCTGAAATGAACTCTTTACCATATTGTAAAATATATTACATTAAATTTAAATTTTCAAAATACAAATTTAAATAAAACATCGCACATTTATATATAGATTAGAGCTCCTATGCTTTTAAAAGTATCAATTTACATGTTTTAGGCCCTTAGATTAAGGGATGTGCGGTTATGATGATGTGCGGTTATGATGCTAGTGGTCCTTTAGGTATCGTTTGGTTTGAGGATAAGTAAAAAGTGGCTATTCAAGAGATAGTATAAATTGAGGTATAAGCGGGGATCCTTACAAATACATATTTTGACAGTTTTTTGAGGCATACGTGGTAATTTTTTGTGCTTTTACATCTTGCACCAACGGGAAGGATCCAAATGGCTCGTTGGCTCCTTCCCAAGATTTGATTAGGTCAAGACAGCTCCTTGGCTACTTTCCAAGGTTGAAACAGATTGGATCAAAAAATTTCTAACATATTCCCGAGATTTTCTTTCTGTCTCTCTCTTCTTCTACAGGTAGCCCCTCCCCCTTCCCTCTCCCTCTTCCTCTTCCTCTTCCTCTCCCTCTCCCTTTCTTTTTTCCCTCTCCTTTCTCTCCCTCCCCTAAGAGGGTCTCTCTCTCTCTCTCTCTCTCTCTCTCTCTCTCTCTCTCTCTCTCTCTCTTTCTTTCTCTAATCCTCTCTTTCTCTTTCTTTCTCTAATCCTCTCTCTTTTTTCCCTCGTCTAGCTAGCTCCCTCTTTCTCTCTTTTCTCCCCTACTCTCTCTCTCTCTTCCATTCTTTCTATCTTAGCCTCCCTCTCTCTCTCTCCCTATCATTCGCGCCCACCGCCGTTTCGGCAACAAGTGAGCCGCTATCGCCTGCCTCCTCTCCGGCCGCATCGACAACGCCATCGAGAACCACCGAAACTCCACCCTCAAGCGCAAGTACGTGCCCTGCCGCCGTCGGGATCGACTCCGCCGCCGCCACACCGGATTTCGGAGACGACGAGGCGCCGCCGCTGCGGCCGCCAAAGCGCCGACGGCGTCGGGTCCGCCGTGTCGGCGGGGCTCGCCTCGCCTCGCAGCCCCTTCGGCTAGGATCTCAGCGACTCCACCCACCACACTCACCCCTTCGCCGCTTTGTCGCCGAGAATGGCGGCGGTGGCGCACGTGTACGCCTGCCGAGAACGGGGGGGATTGTGCCCCCTCCCACCACCACCTGCTCCTTGATCGCCCTCTTGATCGACCGCATCGTCCGTTTCGCCATCCAGCTCCTCGGCTTCTTCATGATGACCGTCTTCATGCTCGCCTCGCCGTGCCCTACCACCACCGGACCATGGCCGGCCACCACGCCGCTTCATCGTCATGTACGGCTTCACCTTCTTCTTCGCCAACTTCGGTCCCAATAGCACCACCTTCATCGTGCCCGTCGAGATCTTCCCCGCCAAGCTGTGCTCCACCTGCCACGGCATCTTTGCCGCCGCCGACAAGGCCGACGCCATAGATCATTCCAAAGATCTCATTTACCCTCAAAAGAAAAAAAAAAGAAAAAGAAAAAGATAGAGAGAGAGTATGAAGTATAATTTCACAACTTTTTATCTATTTTTATTTTTTTTCATTTCGATATTATATTTCAAAGAAAAGCTCAAAATGTCTTTTTTTTATAATAAATAAGAATGATCACATGCTCTACAATTTTTTCTCGGGCATGTATTATTCTTCTTAAACCTCTTTTTGTTTACTTTCTTTTAACTATAAATTTTTTTATTTTATTTTTCTACTTAACTGTTTTATTATAATATAAAATTAATCGTTAACTTCAGCGAAGTGCGGGTTCTATACTAGTTAGATCAATTTTGTGTTTGGATAAAAATTAGGATATTTCTGAGAATAAAAAAAATAATGTTTGGTTAGGTAAGATGACATAATAAGAAAAGGGTTAAATGCATACAGGTCCCTACAAACATAGCCAATTGCGGATGTATCCCTCTAAACGCGAAACTAGGTGAGTTGTCCCTGCAAAAGTTCGAAGTTATGCAGATATGTCCCTGCAGTTAACATCCGTTAGTGAATAGTTTGTTTTTTAACGGAGACGTGAAATGACCATTTTACCCTCACAAAAATATCCCTCCAAAAGTTTTTCTTTCCTTCTCCTTCTCTTCCTCTTCGGACCTTCGAGCGGGCGGCGGCGGCGGCGGCGCGAGTTGGGCTCACGGCGACGAAGAAGAGAAGAAGAACGCCGGGCACCAAAGCTCTACCCAGATCGTCACCTCAACGCTGCCACGAGGATGGCTGGGAAAGAAGGATGGGCACAATAAATTAAAAAAAGGAAAGAGGAGAATGGAGAAGAGGGAAGAGGAAAAAGAGGAGGTTCGCCATCGTCGTCGCCGTCTGCCGGATCTCGTCGCGGCGACGAAGAAGAAGAAGAAGAGAGGGAAGAGGAGAAGGTAAATACGTCAATTTACACTATAATTAACCATGGTTAAGTATTTTAACCGTGGTTAACGGAAATTTTCTAATGTATCTGGACGGGAGGGATAAATCTGCATAACTTCGGACTTTTGCAGGGACAACTCACCTAGTTTCGCGTTTGGAGGGGTATATCCGCAATTGACTATGTTTGCAGGGACCTGTATGCAAATAACCCATAAGAAAAATAGTGGATTTTTATAAATAAAAAATAATTATATTACTCTCTTATTATATTTGAATTTGAATTTTTAAATTTTTAAATTTAAAATTTTAACTTTGAAATTTCAAAATTTGAAATTTAAAATTTAAAATTTTAAATTTTAAATTCAAAATTTAAAATTTAAAATTTAAAATTTGAAATTTAAAATATAAAATTTGAAATTCAAAATTTGAAATTTAAAATTTAAAATTCAAAATCTGAAATTTAAAATTTCAGATTTTAAATTCAAAATTTTAAAATTTAAATTTCAAACCCCTCATTTAGGCCTTGATATCCTCGTCATCTCGACCAATCATACATAGTCCTAGAGTCACTAGGCGATGTGAGATCCATCTCACACTTTTGGTTGGTTATCAGGCTCTGATACCAAATGGGAGAGAGATTGATAAGTAACGGACACTAGTAATAATAACTAGGTTTAATCATTTTGGGTTAGTGATTTGGGCCCAACGAGTTATTTTTGTTAGGGGATCGGGTCGTTATAGTAGGTATCCTAGCCTCATAACTAGCTGGAAGTGTGAGATGGATCTCACACTGCTTGATGAATCTGGGACTATGTGTATGATTGGGCCAGGCTGACAAGGATGTTAGGGTCTAAACGAGGGGGGTATGTGACATCCAATAGTCCCACATCGGATAATGCGAGAGAGAGTGTAACACACTGAACTTTAACAAATTGCAAGGTTCGAGTGTTTGAGCAGTGTTCCGAGCTTTTTCAGATTTTCTGGAGGGTTGTTGACAGTGTCCCGACTTATGACTCGTATCCCGAGGAGCGAGGACGAGAAATAAGCACCAAAACCTCTAAATTGAAGATTTTGGGCAGCTCTTGGGTTGAACTCTGTAGGGCAGAGTACCGGTACTGCATCAGCTGAGTACCGGTATTAGACCCGGTACTGATACTGCATCGCAAGAGTACCAGTACCCTGTGCGTTTGCTCGCTCACTCGATGTAATATATCGGACTTCCATAATTATGAAGTTATGGTGTATGTTGGTTTGGAAAGCCATTAGAATCGTTACAGTGAAATTCGGGAGTAATCAGATGTTTTCGATACCCGTCGGGCGCAAAAACGGGATCCGAAAAGCTATGAGTGGACCTTAGCCGAAGTCCGGCAAGGCGTGGATGAAAAAATTGTTTAAACGCGCTCGAAAACATATGTTGGGGGTCTCGGTCTGATTTGAGATGAATCGGAGGTCATACGAGCGAAAACGAACGAAAATAGACCAAAATTGGCCAAAAGGTTGAAATTTTGGCTAAGTCTGAAAGTGCAGAATTTTTGAACCTACGGGGTTCGGACCCTGAGTGCAAGGTCCGGTCCCCGAAGCCCGAAAATGCCTAGAATGAGCAGAGGCAAGTTGGTAAATTGAGAGGTGTTGACTTGTAAAAAGGGGCTTCATCCCCTTCCCTTTCCCTTAGCCCTTTTTGGGCACACAACACACACACACACACACACACACACACGTGTAGAGAGGGAGACTCTCTCCTCTCTCTAAATCTCAACCTCTCTAGATATGTCTCTCTCCCTCTCTTGAAGGAGGAAGGCAGGAAGAGGGATTGGAGGAAATCAAAGTTGGAGAAGAAGCTTCATCTTCTCCTTTTTCTTCATTTGCTTGGGGGAAAGCTTGAGAGGTAAGCTTTGGTGGCTTTAATGGTAGATCTCTAAGGTGTGAATCATATGCTCTAGAGTTGGTTTTAGTAGAATCCTAGGATGCTAATGAGATGATTATTGCTTAAATCTTGGGTGAATTTGGGGTATTTTGCAATAATGGCATCTTAGGGCTTCTAAATGGGGTTTTTGTAAATGTCGGGGTTTGATTTAAATTCGACCCCTGTAAACCTAATTACTAGGTTTTCTGACGCGTTGGCGAAGTCGGTTCGGTGATCCGACAAGGCTACGCGAAGATATTGGGGAAAAAGACTGTTTGAGCTTCGTTTTCGCCTGGAGGGCCGAGGTGGCGTCCAAAAATTACGAAAACGGATTCCTAGCATCGCGGCATCTAGACGAAGCCCCTTAAAATCTGAGGCCGTGGATTGACGCACGGTGGGTGATCAATTGCAAGATCGGGCCGAATTGGACAACTAGTGCCGCGGGAGGCTGATTGCAAGTGGCTACAAGCAATCAAAAAGCGATTTGAGGTGGGTTGTGCTCACCGAAATGTTTAGCTCGTTTCCATGTCGAAGTGGAGTGAGATTTGTTACTGATGCATATATGGTAGCTAGATATAAAATGTATGAATGCATGGGGTGAATGCTATGTTAGGCTACCAAAGAGTGCATGTTGACATAATGTAAGAATGCTAGTAAATGGATGTTAGCATGTTATAGAAATGCTAGACGAATGCATGTGATTGATGCTAGTTGAATGTTATAAGAATATGAATGTGAATGTTATAAGAATATGCTCGATGGAATGCATAATGTCATGTTGTAGAGAATGCTAAATGGAATATGCATATTTACGTGTATTGTGGATCATGCTAGATTATATATACATGTTGACAGGTTGTAGCCTATGATGGATTCATGTCGATGTGAACTTGGGTCGACAACTCTAAGGTGATTAGAGAACTCGACATTGGAAAACGAAAACATGAGATCTATATGAATACTCGATGAGGACATGCTAGATGAAATGTGCATGTGAATATCTATATACTAGATCGAGTGGTATGGAACCTAGTGTTATTAAACATAGATTGGATATGAACCTAGTGTCATGAACATAGGTTGGATATGAGTGGAGGTATTGAACCTAGTGTTAGTAAATATAGGTTAAACAAGTGAACCTAAAAGTTGAGATCTAGGTAGAGATGGCATAGAACCTAGCGGTTCAACCTAGGTTGTGGATTATAGTGGTAGCGGGGCCACTAGGATGTGCATGGGTTGAACCTTGGTAGGTCGACAACATAGGGTGTGCAACTACCCTTGATTCCGGAATCCTAGGACTGATGGAACACTGAGAGGAGGTGTCACGCCCCGAGACTGCTTCCAATTTGGTCCGGTTCGAGGACGCCGAACAAGCACCGAACGGACAGCATCTCCCCTGTCCGCCCAAGGCTTGCCAACCAAGTCATGTACAAGAATTGCCCAAGAAATAATTCTAATACATATATGACAAGAAACAAGGCACCTAAAGGTGCGACCAAGCAAGAGCAAGATACAAGTAATCATACAAGTAAATAAAGAGAGATAAGTCTATCTATTACATCATTCACCATTTGCTTGTTTACATCAAGTTTATATTTTTGTAACTTCAAAATAAATATATACATTGTTTCCTCCAAATATACAACTATATCCAAAAGGGTACCGAGGGAGGCTCTAATGCATATGAGGCTGCTACTCAATTAGGGCGCGACGCCCTTACCGCGGTCCTCACCGGCCGCCCTCGAGCTCGAACCTGTAATAGAGTGGGGTGAAAACTATCTTCTATAGTTCCCAGTGGGCTCTGCCGCCGTCTCCGCCGATCTCCCAACTAGGTCTAAGCAGGCATAAACAAATAGATAGATAGATATCTTAAAGCTGTAAATGATGCATAATAAGTAAATTGCAATGCTCTACTATGCCTGTAACAACAAGAGTAAAAACCGTAGCCATGAAGTCACTAACATTGTACTATATCTCTATCAAGTATGCTTGCAATTCTATTATGCTCAATATGCACTTTGTGCCCAATTACATAACTCTTTTGAGTTGTTATCCAATCATCTAGCTGGCCCATAGGCGCGCCCTCGACTCACATGTAGCACACTGGACCTCCGTAAATTGCGAGGTTCGAGTGTTTGGTTGGAATTCTGAACTTCCCACACTGGGTGGAGGGTCGTTGACGGTGTTCAGACCCACGGTTCGGAAATCCAGGATTTTGGCTAAGTCCTGAGGGTTTTCCCTTCGGGGACCGGTCCCTGATGGGAGAGATTGGCCTCCACTGACTGAGGCTTGCGGCTTGGTGTGGCGACCGGTCTCTGGCCCTGAGAGATCGGTTCCCGTATGTGGTTTTTGTGAGAGAGTCCTGAGGGTCCGGTCTTTGGCCTTGGAGACCGGTTCCCGTACGCAGTTTTTGCCGGAGGGTCCTGAGGGACCGGTCTCTAGCCTGGAGAGACCGGTTCCCGTACGCGTGTTTGCGAGGGAGGTCCTGAGGGACCGGTCTCGACTTGTAGAGACCGGTCTCTCTGCCCGAAAATTGCCCAGAACAGGCAGTGCACTGTTTGGATTGTTGAGGGGGCTAAGTGGATTTTGTTGCTTTAGATGGCCTATATGGCCTCTCCTATCCCTCTCTCCCTTATTTCTCTCCCTCACACTCTCTCCTACACTCTAGAAAAAGAAGAAGAAGGAGAAGGAAGGAGGAGAAGGAGAAGGAGAAGAAGAAGAGCAAGCATTAAAGGGTTTTGGATCATCTTCCTCTCCCTTATTTTTCACCATTGGAGGCTTGGAGCTTGTGGTTGGAGCATTGTGGAGATTGAACCTTCTACCATATAGTAGCATGTTAGTGGATACATGGCTATATTCATTCCTTTGTTGTTTCTCAAGGCATAGTAGCATGTTGCAATTCCTTTAAAATGCATTGATTCAATTCTATCTATCTATCTATCTATCTATCTATCTACATATGCCTGCTTAGACCTAGAGGAAAGATCGATGGAGTCGACGGCCGAACCCACTGGAACTATATTTATATAGTTCTCACCCCACTTTGTTGCAGGGCCGAGTATGAGCGTTCCGGGGGAGGATCGCGGTAAGGGCATAGCGCCCTAGTTAGCTAGCAGTGGCTTTCCTACTTGTACTAGAGTACCCTCGTGTGCATAGGTGATGTATTTTGGAGCGTACTTATGTATCTAGTTGATAAACATGTAATCAAATGTATTCATTTTGGTGAGATGAAAATGTAAATAAAAGGATGTAATGTTGAATGTGATGTAATGGATAGAATGTTCTCTCTTTTATTCACTTGTATGTACTTGTGATTCTTGCTCTTACTTGTATAGCACTTGTGGTGCTTCGTGTATGATCATGTATGTGTTTGAATTATCCCTGGGCAAATTCTTGTACACGATCTTATTGTTGAGCCTTGGGCGGACAGGGGAGGTGCTATCCGTTCGGCGTCTGTTCGACGTGCCCGAACAGGCCAAATAGGCGGTCGCGGGGCGTGACAACCTATGTACACGAGAGTACTCTAATGCAAAAAGGGAAAGCTACTAGCTACTAGGACGCTATGCCCTTACCGCAATCCTTCTCCGGAGCGCTCTAACTCGGCCCTGCAACAAAGTGGGGTGAGAACTATTGTCTAAAGTTTCTAGTGGGTTCGGCTGTCGACTCCGCCGATCTCCCACTAGGTCTAAGCAGGCACAATGTCACGCCCCGCGCCCCGCCTATTTGGTCGGGTTCGGGCACGTCGACAGGCCACCAAACGGACAGGGTTTTCCCTGTACCACGGACAGAGTCTCCCCTGTACGTTTTGTGAGTTTAGGGGTTGCCCCAAGGATCTATCTAGATTGTAGCAAACAACACCTAGAGGGGGGTGAATAGGTGTATCGGCCAAAAACCACAAACACTCGATGCGTTAAATGTAAATGTGGAAAATAAAAACACACCGAGATTTACGTGGGAAAACTCCAACTCGGAGTAAAAAACTCACGGGACCAACACGCGAATAACAATCCACTAAGAGAAAAGATTACAAGGTGATTACCGACTCCACGGACTTAACCTCTCTTAACCTCCTATGAATCTCCGCGCACGCCGCCGGGTTGTCCACGCCGTCACGTCCGAGTCCACTTCGAATCCACGAAGCTTCTATCACGCCGAATCCACGAGCCAAAGATCCGAATCCACGAATCGCCTTCAGTCGCGTTGAATCCACGACGCCTCACGCCGAATCCACGACGTTGTTCATGAGAAGCATCATGAGTATGGTGATCCTTCGCTTAGGAGTATGGTAGAAAAACAAAGAAGAAAACTCCAAGCGAATCATAGATCAAATCGACATATAGTAAGGAATTGCAATATTTCAATTTAACCTAAAAGAGGCTATGATGTAGAAAATAGGTTTTAGATGAATTCCTAGCCTCTAGGGTTTCTCAAACAATGATTTTCATGAAGTACACGAAGTTAGAGAACCCCTAAACCTTATTTATAGACTTTAGAATCAATTAGATTCAGATTAGAGAAAATTCAGATTTTTAACCATCTGTACCAGTACAAAATGTATAGCATTATCGGTAACACAAGGACGGAAGATAGAATTTTCGAAGCCTCGTTACCGGTAATGGGTTTGATGGCTGTACCGGTATAGCAACCATGCTTGTACCGGTACAGGTTCCGGTACACTTTGTAAATTTTCTAATTTCCGAAAATTACAAAGTTCCGATACAATTTCTAATCCGTTAAACAATGATTTGTGATTCTAATGCCTATAACTAAGTATGAATCACCATAACATGAATTAAAAACTTACCTGGACGTCGTGATTCACATTGTCTCTTTCTTCGAAGTCAAGGATTCTTCGACCATCTTCGATCCGCTCCGATCCTTCAAGACTTCGACTCAAATCACGAAACTTGCTAACACAAAATCCTTAACACGTTCAAGGCTTTGCAATCGATACAATACAAGAGATTCCAACCAAGAACTGCATTCAAGCAAAGATTGCATAAGTATCAAAAACATAAATACAAGGGATAATTGCCTATATACCCCTCATGTGTCTGAAAATATTCGATCTACCCCTATTTTTTTTTTCTTTCTAAAATGCCCCTCATACGTTCCACCGTTATTGCAAAATACCCCCGCAGTTATCTTCTGTTAAGTTAATCTGGGTTAAACGTGAGTTAAATATCTACCATAGTTAAAAAAAATTAAAATACCAATTTTGCCCTTAACTTAAGGGCAAATAAGAAAGGTTGGTGACGGTAGAGGGGTATATTGGAAAAGATCAAAAGTCGAAATACTTTTTGTGCCCCTGACTTTAAGGGCAAATAAGAAAGACAGTGATGGTAGAAGGGTATATTTGAAAAGGGCAAAATAGTAATTTTATAGAGATAACAGAGTTACTTAATAGATTTTAACTCTGAGGGTATATTAGAAATAGATTGGAACGTAGGAGGGGTATTTTCAATATTAGCCTTCTAAGAGAGATAAATCGGAAAATCGGGAACTTTTCAGGGGTATATAAGCAATTGCCCCTAAATACAACTATTGCTATTACAAGCATTCACATGCATGCATTTTACATCATAATTACAATATATTTTCTCCCAAATACAATCTTAGTTATTACAACTTTATTACAAGTTTGTTTCTTTCCACTTTCTATACCCCTAGGATATGCCGACTCGGGGTACTATTATCTCTGGTCTCTAGAGTAGGGCGCTACCTACGGAGCTACGCCATTGCCTCGCGCCGCCACGCCGCTCACGTGCGCAACTATAACACCTCGAAACAACGTGGGGTGAGAACTAACTCCATAGTTCCCAGTGGGTACGGCCACCAAAGGAAAAAGCTCGACCAACAGATCCAAAGGAGGCAAACAACATAATATCATAAAGGAGCAATTGCTTATATATCCCTGAAAAGTTCCTGACTTTCCGATTTACCCCTCTTAGAAGGCTAATATTGAAAATACCCTTACTAAGTTCCAACCTATTTCTAATATACCCCTAGAGTTAAAATCTATTAATTAACTTTGTTATCTATGTAAATTTACTATTTTTCCCTTTCAAATATACCCTTCCACCATCACTGTCTTTCTTATTTGCCTTTAAAGTCAGGGGCACAAAAAGTATTTTGACTTTTGGTCTTTTCCAATATACCCCTCTACCGTCACCAACATTTCTTATTTGCCCTTAAGTTAAGGGCAAAATTGGCATTTTTTTTTTAACTGTGGTAGATATTTAACTCACGTTTAACCTAAGTTAACTTAACAGGAGATAACTGGAGGGGTATTTTACAATAACGGTGGAACATATGAGGGGTATTTTAGAAAGAAAAAAAAAGTTGGGGTAAATCGGATATTTTCAAACGTATGAGGTGTATATAGGCAATTATCCCTATCATAAATATGCAACTAACCTTTACATGCTTTTGCCTCACAAATGCAATAATGTCATCCTATATGCAAATCATGCAAGAATGCAGCCCATAAGTAGATTTACGAATTCTACTTCTATCTCGCTATCTAGCTCATGTTTAACTAGCTTCTAAGGTTTCTAATACCGTTGATTCATGCCACTTATCATTGGCTCTTAAGGTTCCCTCTACCTGAACTAAGCTAGCCACTCAACTCGGCCTCGAGTCAATCAACTGCTGTCACAGCCCGCGACCACCTGCCAATTTGGCCGAAGTCGCGGTGCCGTCAACAGACCGCTGAACGGACAGAGTTTTCCCTGTACGTCCAAGGCGTCGCAATCAAAACAATCACAAGGGTTCCAAACAGAAACTGATATCACAATCAGATTGCATAAGGAAGTATCGAAAACATAAATGCAGCTACTAGCTATTACAAACATTCGTCTCAGATTTTAATTTTACGTTCACATTAAAACTTCCTAATACAATATAGTTATTACAAATTGATTACAACATTGTTCTTTCATTTCTCCCGCTACCCCTAGGCTATGTCGACTCGGGGTACTGCTATCTCTGGTCTCCTAGTGGGGCACTATCTACTGGCTACGCCCTTACCTCGCGCTGCTGCTGCGCCGCTCACGTGTGTACCTGGGAAATACCCCAAAACAACGTGGGGTGAGAACTATTGTCCATAGTTCCCAGTGGTACGGCCACCCAAGAGAAAAGCTCGACCAATAGGTCCAAGGAGGCACTGCAAATATGTTAGTCCAAAAATATCTACAGATAGATAATATGCAACTAACATAAAAACATGCATCACAATATGCAATATGCAAATTATTCAATAATTCTTAGCTTTTCTTTTCATTCTTACTATTCTTTACATAAGCCATTTCTTTTTTGAGAAAAGGTAGCTAGCTACCCGCTTCATTCATTAAGAGATAGTGAACTAGGCGAAACATGGTGGAAGCAGCTAGGGCTTCCGGGGAGCAAAATGCCCGAGTTTACATAAGCCATTTCATTCTTACACTTAGCTATTCATTAAGTTAGCTATTCATATTCTTTAATCTTGGGCACTTATGCTATTTAGCAATTCGCTTCTAAGGTCATCTCTACCTCAGCTCACTATGCCACCCGACTCGGTCTTGAGTCAATCACTTGCGGATAATCCGCCCGTTGTCTAGCCCGAGGCGTTGGACGTCTCACAACCACCTCAGCTGTCAACAGCCTGCCGCCTGTGACTCAGCCTCACAGCGGCGAAATCGTCGCACACGCTGAACACGGCTCGAGTCATTTGACATAGCTATTCTAGGGGCAAACACGTCGCACTTACCCAGCGAGGACTAAAGCCATGACCTATACATCTGGCGGTGAACTAATCGTACCTCACCCAACAATGGTCTGAGTCAAGTCTTAGCCACCTGGCGGCGCACGTATCCCACTCCCCCAGCAATGGTTTCAGCTAATCCTAGCGGTCTGATCCTCAACCCGGCTCAACCTGTATAAAACTCATCTCGGCTCACCCACCCGGCGGTGAAATTGTCGCACACACGCCACGACGGTGGTATAGCTCTGGACGGCAAAATCGTCGCACACGCCCAACACCCACTCATGTGTCCATATCTCAGGATTTCGGAATCCGTTCCACATAGCTTGCAGGGTTGGCTTTAACCCCCAAGAGTCGACCCACTTAGGTCTTTATTCTTTTCATCCTAGGTTCTCTTGACTCTAGGGCCACATTCTTTATCACATAACCTGGTTATTTAACTCTAGGTTCAATGTCATTCCGCTCCGACCTATGTTTACTAACATTAGGTCCGTTATCATCTTTTCTTAACCTATGTCCTTGACACTAGGTTCAATGCTATTCGCCTAGGTCCATCGACTCTAGGTTTACTACAACCTATGTTCTTGACACTAGGTTAGATGCCATTCGATCTATGTGTTTATTTATGTCCATAACTCACATTCTCTACTTGGCTCTCTTATGTCTACCAGTCCATTTACATGTATGTTTTCATTATACTAAGCATATATTCTTGCAACATTTTATTTTCTAGCATTGTATGTGACATGCTATCATCATGCATCTATTTAGCACTTAACACTAGATTCTCTAACATGCATTACTACACATGCATCATATGTCTTTCATATGCATCAATATGAACTATGTCGTTCTTAGACATATAGGCGACCTAGTCGCTTCGGTAAACACAACCCACCTTATTTAATTGCTTTTCGATTGCTCGTCGACACTTGAAATCGGCCGCCCGCGGCACTCTTGACCCGGTTCGTCTCAAACTCTCGCGCGATCACTCGAACGGTCACCAATCCTCGATCTGAGACTTTGTGGCGTTACCCCACGCCTTCATGATGCCCCGGTCCCGATTTCATAATTTTAGGGCTTCTATCTCGCGTGCTCCGGCCATCTGGTAAGAATATATTATTTTATTAATATCTTTGCACTCGCTCTTCAGATCACCGAACCGAGCGCGCCAACGCGTTCGTTAGACCCTCAATTAGGTTTACATGGGGTCAAATGAGATCAACCTCATCCATTTCCAAAAACTCCTTTTTAACCTTAGGTTTTGCATCTACGCAAAACCTACCATAAATCCCTAAATTTATGCCTTGATCTTCTTTCTAGCATCAAGGGATTCTACCCCGTCCATTTCTAGGGTTTAGAAACCAAAACTCTAAAGTCTACCATGAGAGAGCGAGCTTAAAGCTTACCTCTCAAAGGTTCTCTTTGCACAAGAAGGGAGAAGAAGAGGATGGTGATGAGCTCCTCTTGATCTTCCTCTACTTTTCCTTCTTCTTCTTCTTCTTCTTTCTTTTTCTTTCTTTCTTTCTTTCTCTCTTTTCCTTCTTTCCCTTCTTCTTTCTTTCAGTCGACAGAGAGGGAGAAAAAGAGAGGGTTCTGAGTGAGGGAGAGAGAGGGAAGAGGGTTTACTGCCTCTCTTTACACATAAACCCTTGCACAATTGCTATAAAGCCCCTCAACTTTACACCCTTCACACTGCCTAGACTGGGCAGTTTTCGGGTGCTGAGACCGGTCTCCATATGTGAAGACCGGTCCCCGAGAACAGTGTCTCGCAGGACAGCCTTGAACTGGTCTCCACCCTCGAGACCGGTCCCTCGGAGACCGGTCTCTCCTATCAAAATCGGTCCCCGAGAGCCTGATCTCGTGGGACAGCTACGGGAACCGGTCTCCCTCTGTGGAGACCGGTCCCCACAAAGGACCTCCCAGCACTCCAGGACTTTGCCTTTTTTCAGCTTCGGTCCGTTTCTTTTCCGTTCCAACTCACTTTCGGCTCCGTGGGTCTCCGATTCACTTGAAATCGCACCGAGACTCCCCACACATGATTTAGATCATGATCACGTCATCACTTTTAGGGGTGGCAATCTAGCTCGCTGTTCGCGAGCTAGCTCGTGTTCGGCTCGAAATGAGCTCGAGATCGACTTGCTCGTTTAGTAAACGAGCCGAACACGAGCTGAATTTTTCAACTCGTTTAATGAATGAGCCGAACATGAGCTGGGGTCAGCACGCTCGTGTTCGGCTCGAAAACAGCTCGAATACATATATTTTATATATATATAATTTATTTAATTTATATTTTTATATATAAATAAATAATTATATATAATTTATATTTTTATTATTTAATTTTTAGCAAAATAAAAATATAAATGTGAGCTTAATTATAAAAAGACTCACTTGTATATAAAGTTTTAACTATTAGATCAAAGTCTAATGGATAACATTAATCGATGTCACGTCCCGGGACCGGCAGAGCCTTCCTAGAAGCGTGTCCAGACCCGCCATATGTCAACACATACAAGGCGTCTAGTAAAAACAGCGGAATTAAAACAACAATAGGCTACAACTAAGAATATCAGAGCCACATACAACTAGATCTATCAACAAGAAGAGTAGAGGAAAACTAGATAATAAAAGAGATACACTAGTAAACATAACCACAAGGTAAAATGTAGATACAACAGTAGTCACAAAAATCCCAAAATAGGGTGGTCTCTATACAGGGTACATCTCTCACAAGACCTCTCCAAAAAGAAAGCAACGAGAGGTAGACCACCTATCACAATTGAACGCTCGCAGTACGCAGCTATCCCGAAGCAACACCCTTGCCGCGGTCCCTAGCCTCCCCCGATGCAGAAGGCACTGAAAAGTAAACAGAAACAGAGGGCGTGAGAACTATAATTTATAGTTCCCAGTGGGCAATTACTGACCTGAACCATTGCACCACTAGGCCCAAAAGAAAAGAGGGTAAGTATGCGATAATTAAACACTGTACTAAAAGCATAAAGGAAACGCTATCAATTATAACACAATAAGTATGATTGTATAGATATCATAATCCCCTGTTCCAACATATAAGAAAATATGCTCTACTATAACAAACAAGTATACTATGATGTGAATAAAGAACTATCAAGTATACTATATAACCCAAGTAATGCCCTAAGCATGTCCACATAATCCAACTACTAAGTCCTATCTAGTAGTGATTGTCATTTACTATTGAATGTCAAGTTCAATCTCTTTTTGGGATCTACACAAGATAATCCAGCTTGTGCCACCTAAGTGTCGTGGTAGCCCTAACATCCCCCGTAAGGAATGAGTCTAACCAATTCGGCCCCATAGGTTTCTCAATACCGCACGCGCGACGAATCGCAAAGGCCAACTCCGGAGTACCGGCTTGTAGGGAGCGACCCTCACAAGCATGTGCGAATGAGTACAAATGACAAGCAAGCACAGTCCAACCTCAAGTATCCAACCCTCATGTCTCTCACATGGCATATGTCACTAGCAACCCTAAGGTCTAGTACAATAGTTCTCATGACACTAGAATTTACTATGTCAAAGTTTATTTACGAGCCTAATGCCCCTTGATGACATTAGCTTACTATTCTACAAGTAAATGCCAAGCCTAATGCCGCTTTATGACATTAGCTTTTCTCCTATGTCATGCATAGTTGTAAGTCCAATATTACCATATTACATGTCATTTTCATTAAGTCCAACATGTTCTCAAACCACTAAGTGAATGCTACACTATGCCTAAGTCCACAAGGCTACACTTTACTATATAGAGGCTAAAAACACATTACACATAAGACATATGTTTTAAGCATTCTAAAATTCACAAATATGTTTATAACATGAAAATGAATGATTTTCCAAATATCCATAAGTAAATAAGCACCAATGAGAATTTCTCATTGTGCTAGGTGAGGCCAAACCCACCAATGCACCGTGCGATGATCCGAACCGCTAACTAATCTTATATTCCTTCTCCTGGCACCCTACAAGGCATGCCATAGAAGTTACAACCTCAAAAGATGAGCCTTGAGCTCAAACTTTGAACATCTAGGTTAAGGTAAGGAAATACTCACCTAAATGTGCAAAAATCCTCTTAGAAAATTCGAAAGGAAGCTAGATCCCTTCCAATGCAACCTAAACAAAGGCTCTAAACCAATCAAAAGGGATCTAAAAGTTTCTAATCAAAAAGCCCCAAATAAAATCCTAATTTTCAAAATCTAGGGTTTCATCTAGTAGAAAGCTCCAAAACTCAAATCTAAAGAAAAAGAAATATTTTCCTACCTCTTTGAAGCTTCAAACCAAGTCCAAGGCCCCAAACCTTGAAGCTCTTTCCTCAAACAAGCACCAACTTCAAGCTCCAAGCTTCATCCATGGTGGAGTAGGCACCACAAGGCAAAAAGAGAGCAAGGAAGGGATTAATCTCTTAGAAATCCACCCCAAAACCAAAGAGAAGCAAAGGAGGGAAGTAGAGAGCTCCTTACCTATCCCTCTCTGGTTCACAGCACAAAAGAGAACCCTAAGGGACGTGGGTGCTGTTATAGGATAGGCCAAAACGCAGAAAAGTCCCTGCAGTTTCGCCTAGTCAGAATCTGCCAAAGTGTATCGGTACAAATCCCATTTGTACCGGTACAAGTCCCACGAAACAGCCAAACCCGAGCCTCGGGTTTGCCAAATCCTGCCCATCCATACCGGTACAAATCCCGGTTTGTACCGGTGTAGCCACCATGTCTGTACTGGTACAACCACCAATCTGTACTAGTACAGATGCCCTAATTGGCAACCCGAGAACTACCCAAAATCCAACTTTTTGGACTTTAGTGCTAAGATTTCAACCACACTTCTCGGGACTCGTGCCATAGGTCGGAACACAGTCAACAACCCTCCAGAAAATCTGAAAAAGCTCAGATCTCGCAACCAACACTCGAACCTTGCTATTTGCTAAAGTTCAGTGTGTCACAATCGACCTCCTCTCTTTGATGGCACCAACTATGCTTATTGGAAAGTCCGCATGAGGGCGTTTCTTATTGCCATCGACGAGAGAGTTTGGCAAGCGGTGAAATTTGGTTGG
Source organism: Aechmea fasciata (assembly GCA_025177825.1). Classification (NCBI taxonomy): domain Eukaryota; kingdom Viridiplantae; phylum Streptophyta; class Magnoliopsida; order Poales; family Bromeliaceae; genus Aechmea; species Aechmea fasciata. The sequence continues at coordinate 12,419,839 of CM045932.1, forward strand.
AAACACCCCACCGAGGTAGTCGATAATGTCACCGTCCCCAAACCTAGAACTGAGTGGACTAAGGACGAAAACGAACTTTCTTCTTACAATGGGAAGGGTATTAATGCCTTATTCAATGCCTTAAATCAAACCGAATTCTCTCGGATTTCGGCGTGTGAGACCGCCAAGGAAATTTGGGATACTCTTAAAATCACCTACGAGGGAACAAGCCTTGTTAAAGTTCAAAAGCTACAAATGTTGACTAGTCGTTTCGATTCAATTCATATGGAAGAAAACAAAAATTTTACCGAGTATTACACTCGACTACAAGACATAGTTGTGAGTTTATGGGGAAGCCCCAAGGATCTATCTAGATTGTATCAAACAACACCTAGAGGGGGGTGAATAGGTGTAAAGGCCAAAAACCACAAATCTCGATGCTTTAAAAAGTAAATGCGGAAAATAAAAAGCACACCGAGATTTACGTGGGAAAACTCCAAACTCGGAGTAAAAAACCCACGGGACCAACACGCGAATAAACAATCAATAAGAGAAAAGATTACAAGGTGATACCGAACTCCACGGACTCGACCTCTCTAACTCTCCTATGGATCTCCGCGCAATCCTCCTTCGGGTTGTCCACGCCCTCACGTTCGAGTCCACGAACGCCACCACTTCGAATCCACGAAGCTTCTATCACGCCGAATCCACGACGCCACTCGAATCCACGAGCCAACGATCCGAATCCACGAACCGCCTTCAATGTGCCGAATCCACGACGCTTCACGATTGTATCATGAATATGGTGATCCTTCGCTTAGGAGTATCGTAGAAAACCGAAGAAGAAGACTCCAAGCGAAGCGTAGATCAAATCGACATATAATTGAGAAATTATGATATCTCGATTTGATCTAGAATAGGCTATTTTGTAGAAAATAGGTTTTAGATGAATTCCTAGCCTCTAGGGTTTCTCAAACATGTATCTTCATGTTGTGCCTAGAATTAGAGAACCCCAAGACCTTATTTATAGGTTTAGAAAACATAGAGATAGACTAGGATTCGAAAACATGTTTTTAAAACCTATTAGAAGACTTAGAGATAAATTAGGATTTGAAAATATATTCTTAAACCAATTAGAAGACTTAGAAATTGACTAGGATTGTAAAAATCTGATTTTTAAAAGATTTCACGCAACCAATGTCCGTCTTCATAGTGATGTCCGTCTTCAATGTCCAGGTCTGAGATGCTCGACCAGGTCCACGGTGTCGTCAATTTTTCGGGCCGACCAGAATAGGACAATACCAAGAATGTCCGGTCTTGACTTGCGTAACTCAAATTCTCATGGTACTGAGACCGGACATATCCACAATGTCCGGACATTCATTAATAGTACGCACTGTCAAGCCTGTGGCATCCGGACATGCCTCCAATGTCCGGACATTGATACTTGAAAACCTTAGTTTTGAAAATTCATTAGTTTAAAAGTATTCCAAGTCTTCCAAACACTATTTTCTTTGTTTAGATCACCATATTATGATTTAAAACCTTACCTAGGCATCGTGATTCAACTTCGTCGCTTTCTTCGAAGTCTAGGATTCTTCAACCATCTTCGATCCGCTCCAATCCTTCAAGACTCCGACCCAAAACATAAGTCACGAAACTTGCCAACACAAAATCCGTAACAATAGTCAACACTTGTGCAATTTTGGGTGAGAAAATTTTCGAACCCAAGATAGTTCGTAAGATTTTAAGGACACTTCCCGAACGCTTTCGTCCTAAAGTCGCGGCTATTGAAACGGTGAAACATCCGGATGAAATGAAAGTAGACGAATTAGTAGGTGCTCTACAAACATATGAGATGACTTTCCCTTCTAACTCGTCTTCTTCCAAGTCGTCTTCTAAATCCACAGGGATGGCACTCAAATCTACCAAAGGAGGCAATGCGGACACTTCTTTCTTCGAGACGGACTCGGACACAACTTTGGAGGATTTCGAAAAACAACTTGCTCCTTTAGCGAAGAAGTTCCGTTGGAACTTTAAGAAGAGATTTCCTCCAAAGTCATCTTCTTCCAAATCGAGCAAGTTTAAAGGGAGTACTTCTTTTTCCTCCTCGAAGTCAAAACGATCCGAAAACTTTTCTAAAGAATCTTCTAAAGATAAGAAAAACGGAGAGGGACAAATCCAATGCTATAAATGTCGGGAATTTGGACATATAGCATCGGATTGTCCGAATAAAAAGTTCTTGAAAAAGAAGGCAATGTAAGCCATCATTTGGGATGACTCTTCTTCGGATGAGTCCACCTCAAGTGATGAGGACGTTAATGCTACGGCTTTACTTGCATGTGAATTTCCTATATATGTGCTTAGCTTTATCCGACTCACTTTCTATTTCCTCTTTGCATGAACAATCCGCTTCGGAGCACTCAACTGATGAAGAGTTGGACGTAGACGAGATGGCCGCCGCGTACCATCAATTGGTCGTTGAGTCGAAGAAAATGGCGAAGCACAATAAGAAATTGAGAAGAAGAATTCTCGACTTGGAAGGAGAAAACTCACAATTGAACATATCAACCAAAACATTGGAGCAAGAAAAGGATGGATTGTCGAGGGCATACAATGCTTTAGTAGAGAAGGTCGCCTTGCTTGAGAAGGAAAGAGAAACGTGTGAAGAAAATACGAAGTATCTCAACAATCAACTCACGGAGGCAAAGGAAGCAAATTTGGAGTTCACGAAGATGATTATTCAACTCAAATCCGTTATGAACAAGTTCTCCTCCTACTCTACTAAACTCGACAAGATGCTAGGACTTGGTCAAACAAATGAGTTTGGACTTGGATTTGAAAGGACATACCTTGACCAAGTCGCTAAGCATGTGGGCATGACTTCGACTAAATCCACTCCTAAGGTTTAAGGTCATGTGAAGAAGTCTTGCACTCTAAAGAAGAAGAACTCCACATCACCCTTGAACCGAAGGACATTATCAAAGCCAACAAAAGAAGATCTGAAAGTGAAGGCTAATCAATTGTGGAAGAAAAAGAAGGATGTTCCCAAAATGAAGACCAAACAAACATGGATGCCTAAAGTGGATGATCCAAAGAACAAGAGAACTAAAATTGTCGACAAGCTTCACAAGACGCAATCAAGTCGGCCAACGCAACCCAAAACTCGTAAGGTTTGGGTGCGCAAAGGTGAAATCTTTCCTTTTTGAGCCACCACCGGATTCCTTTTTCCACCTTCACTATTCTTTGCGATAACACTAGTGCCATAAATATTTCTAAAACCCTGTTCTACACTCTCGAACTAAACATATTGAACTAAGATATTATTTCTTAAGAGAATTGGTTGAATCAAATATTCTTCAACTCGAATACATTCCTACCGATAATCAACTAGCTGATATTTTAACTAAGCCTTTAGATCAAAAACATTTTCTACACTTAAGAAAGGCTATCGGTATGAATCCATCTATCTAGACATATTCTATGGGCCATCATTTACATACTGTCAATTATGCATCATTCATCTTATTTACATGAAGCTCTTACATGTTCTCACGTTGCCATGAATTATTCTTTTGAATCTTATGACTTGACCTCAATTTATGCATGATTTGTTTTAATATTGTCTTATTCAATTTAATTCTCCTATGTCATTCTACTTGAACAATAACATTTTCTGGAAACTAAGTGTCTATACTTGTTAAATTAGTACCTCTCTCTTGAACTATCAAAAGTGTATTGAGTTTATTTGATTATTTGTATGATGAGAAAAAATAATTTTCCTATTTTTTGAAATCTCAATAATATTCTCTCATTGAGGGTTGCAGTATTTGAGGGGGAGTAAATTTGAAGTCAAAAGATGTGGAAAGAGTTACATCCCTTTTGGGAGTGTGAAAACTACCACCAAATCAAAAGATGTGGAAAGAGTTACATCCCTTCAAGGGAGTGTGAAAACTACCACCACATGTAGAAAAGAGCTACCACCCCGGTCGTCCAGTAAGTGTGTGCAGCTACCACATGAATATATTTGTACATCTTTGAAAATAAGATCAAAATCAATTTTACATTGTGAGATGTTCGGTGGAAGATATATTTAATTCTTTTCGCGAATGATATAAGGTGGATGTTTGAAAGATGCTGAAAGAGCCACTCCTTGCTTTCGATGTGTTTATAACTCAATTGGATAATATTCTCGTACTTATTTTAGTCTATGGGATCTACTTTAGTCTTTATTTGTGTAAATTTGACGATTAAAGTCGATGCAACTTATGTGTAAATCTTGGTAGATGTGCACAACTTCACGGTATATTCTTTTAATTTTTAGTTGATGTATGGTTCAACATTTATGACATTTTTGAATTATATTGGATAGGATTTTGTTAATATATTTCATGAAAATTCTGTCAGAAAGTCATATGGAGTTGAAATTTTTAAAAAATTTGATTTTCTGCTGAATTATTTGCGGAGACCAGTCTCGGTTCTCAAGACCGGTCCTCACGCGCGTGTAGTGGCTGAAACGTGTGACATCCGGTCTTGGCTGGGCGAACTGGTTATATACACGCGCGACAACAGCTTTCTTTTCTCACTTCGTTTCATATTTTTTCTCTTATGTTTCTCTCTCTAAACTTCTCAGAGATCCTCTAGTGGCATTTGCACTCTTTTGATCCGAGTTTTAGGTAAGATCTTGGTCTTCTTCTCCATTTTGCTCATTATACCCGAAAATGAGGGTTTTTCTGATTTCATGGAATTTGATCTCGTTTTCTCTGTTTTGAACTTGATTTGTTGCTTCATTCCTGCTTAATCATGCCTAGATTATATTTCTATACCCGAAAATGAGTATTTTAGATCAAACCCTAGGTTTTCACAGTTTTTGCACTGTTCACAAAGGTTTGTCGAAATTTGCTGCATATTTGCTCATTTTTATGCATGATTGACAATATTAAACTTGATGTACATGGCCCTAGGATGTTCTAGATTAATTTTTGAATTTTTGACCAATTATTCTTAATTATTGATGTTTTTATGCTCAATCTGGACATGTCTCTTTGTGTGAACAGCGGCTTTCCAATTTTCATCATGTATTCGTGGTTACTAGTGATAGTTTTCCTCATGACCGGGGGTGGCCAAGGTGGGAAAAGGCGTCGCTCCTCGGCGCAACAACCGGTTGAGCAACCGGAGGAGGACGTTGGAAGCGAATACAATCCCGGTGAGGACTCGGCACCGCAATCCCAAGAAGAGGACTGGGAAGCAATAGCTGCAGAAGTACGGTCTAAGAAAAAGGAAAGTGATAAAGGCAAAAGAAAGTCGAAGGGAAAAGAAAAGGGAAATGTAAAGAAAAGGTGCAAGAAACGGGACAAGCCGGAGAGCGTGTCACTTACACTCGGGGAAGAAAGAGGACAGAAGGTATAGAGATTCGTGAGCCTGCAGCTGACTCTCCTCCCCGTGAACCAGAAGTTCTTGTTGATTCTCGCCGACGCTCCATGTACTCTTCAAAGCACTGCATCGGAGAGCGGGCAGTTGGCGTCGCAAACCTGTTTGACAAAGTTCCCGGTTTCCAAGCACTATTTGAGAATGGAAACCTGCACGAAATTTGCGACTTTTCCGAGCGCACTGGGTATGGACTTGAACTTGTCAGAGAATTCTATATGAGAGCTGGACATCTTGTTGAGACGGATGGCGGTCCGTATGTCTTCACTACTTCGGTTAGGGGAGTTAAGATGACAGTTACCCCCGAAACCATAGGTTCTGTGCTCGAGATGCCGGCCGAACTGATGGAGTTGACTATCTAAATGCGGGCTTTGATTGTATTAGGGATTGGAAAAGAGTACTAACTTCTTTGTGTGTTCAAGGAGCCGAGAACAACGGTGTGGCAATGCTTTCAAAGGATTTGAAGTTGAAGTATCGCTTCTTGAACTTTGTAGTCTGCTACAACATTATGCCTCTGGCTAACACGAAAGTGATTCGTTGGGATCGGGTGTTATACATGTATTTGCTAGGACATCTCGAGTTGGTTCAGCAAAGAAACATCAACTTAAATGTTCCATTTCTAATCTGGAAAAGGATGGCAAGAGAGATTAAGACTGCAAGTAAAAAGGATCGCTTATGTTTTCCGTTATTGATCATGAGGATTCTGCGACTTCATGAGGTAAATGTCACTTGTTCTTCATATGAGCGCTCTTTGGGGCCTATAAGTCATACTACGATGGCAAAGTCGCATGTTAAACTTCATCCACATTCTCCACCTCATGCTCCTGCTCCTGCTCCTCCTTCTCCCCCTGTTGCGGGTTCAGATGATGAGGCATTTATATCTTCCATCTACCATGAGCAGTAGTGACTATCGGGCGAGCTCGAGCAATTTGCAGCGGTTCAATCAGAGATTCAGACGGATGTCGCTAAACTGAACAAGAAGTATGGACGCATCTCTCGCTTTCTACGGCTTCTCTGCGAGAAGATGGGATGTGGAAGCTCTGAAATGCCTCCACCTGATAGCGACTCGGAGTAGCTGTGGAGATGACCCTCCTTTTGTCATTTTGGCTATTTCGGACAAAAATCTTGGTGTGTTGATTTTAATTTCCGCATTTACGTTAAAAACGCATTGAGATTTTATTTGGCCGTTGTACATCTATTCACCCCCCTCTAGGTGTTGATTACCTTTTAGATCCTAGGGATCCACAACCTACATTAATGCCACTCGTATCCAACCTATGTTCACGACACTAGGTTAAATGCCACACATATCCATCCTAGGTTCACAACACTAGGTTCATGCCCAACCTATGTTTATCAACACTAGGTTCAATGTCATTCTTATCCACTCTAGATTCACAACACTAGGTTCATATGCAACCTATGTTAAATAACACTAAGTTCATGCCACTCGATCTATTTGATATTCTAATTGTTTAAATCGAGTACTCTTGCTAGATATCCTTGTTTTCCAATGTCGAGTTCTCTAAACTACATAGAGTTATCGACCAACGTCCGCATGCATATCTATGATCTAGCAATATGCTTGTTAAGGATTTTGTATTGGCAAGTTTTGTGAATTGAGTCGGAGTCTTGAAGAATCGGAGCAGATCAAAGATGATCGAAGAATCCAAGACTTCGAAGAAAGTGGAAATAGCTCACGATGTGAATCACAATATCCAGGTAAGTTTTTAAATCATGTTATGGTGATTCATACTTAGTTGTAGGCATTAGAATCATAAAATTAAAGTTTAATGGATTAGAAATTGTATCGGAACTTTGTAAATTTCGAAAATTGAAAAAATTGAAAAAATTGAAAAGTGTACCGGTACAAACAGAAAAGTGTAGCGGTACAACCATTACGACTATACTGGTACAACCATCAAGCCTGTCACCGGTTACAGCGCTTCGCAGAATTATCTTCCGTCATTGTGTAACCGGTGACAACTCAAAAAGTGTACCGGTACACTGTGTAAACTCTTGAAAAGTTTCTAGTACGACTCTAATTGATTCTAAAGTTTATAAATAAGGTATTGGGGTTCTCTAACTTCGTGTGCTTCATAAAAATACATGTTTGAAAAACCCTAGAGGCTCGGATTTCATCAAAAACCTATTTTCTACTTATTAGCCTCTTTTAGGTCAAATCGAGATATTGCTAATGGATAGATATATGTCGATTTCATCTTCGTCTTCGCTTGGAGTTCTCTTTCCTGTTTTTCATCGATACTCCCAGCGAAGGATCACCATACTCATGATGCTTCTCATGAACGGCATCGTGGATTCAGCGTGAGGCGTCGTGGACTCCGCGCAATTGAAGGCTTCGTGAATTCGAAGTGTTGAAGGCTTCGTGGATTCGAAGTGGTGGCGTTTCGTGGATTTGGAACGTGGCGTTCGTGGATTCGAACGTGAGGGCGTGGACAACCCGGAGGATTGCGCGGAGATTCATAAGAGGTTAAGAGAGGTTAAGTCCATTGAGTCGGTAATCACCTTGTAATCTTTTTTCTTAGTGAATTATTTTTCGCGTGTTGGTCCCGTGATTTTTTTTTTACTCCAAGTTGGAGTTTTCCCACGTAAATCTCAATGTGATTTTTATTTTTCGCATTTATTTTTATCTCATTGAGATTTGTGGTTTTAGCCGTTACACCTATTCACCCCCCTCTAGGTGTTGGATACAATCTGGATACATCCTTGGGCACCCTAAACTTTCAATTGGTATCAGAGTGGGATCTAGATATATTTCTATCTAATGGCCGAAGAAGGTAACATCAATCGACCACCGCTCTTCGATGGCACGAATTATGCCTATTGGAAGGTTTGCATGAGAGCTTTTCTAATCGCAATTGATGAGCGGGTGTGGCAAACTATAGAATTCGGATGAAAACATCCTACTGAAGTGGTCGATAATGCTACCATTCCTAAACCACAGAACAAGTGGACAAAAAATGAGAACGAGTCATCTTCGTTTAATGGTAAGGTCATAAACGTTAGCAAGTCATGCACGTTAACTAGAATATATATATATATATATATATATATATATATATATATATATATATATATATATATATATATATATATATATATATATATGAAACAGTTGTACTGTAAAATAAAATTCTAAAATCTTGTTTCCAATTCTTCGAACAAATGGATAGCGCTGAAATTCCCATGCACTGTCATTTTAATAAGTTGTTTAGGGAGGAAGGAGGCATTGTCAAGTATGTTGGAGGATCCCACCGCCTCTCTTTCATCGGGCAAGGGGATTCTTTTCATTCCCTTCGAGCATTGTTATGCAAATACATGAATACTTCATTGGCAACATGCAAAATCGACCTAAAACTTTGTTATAGTGGGGATCTCAACAAACTCATCGATATTGTTGACGACGATGATGTCCGAAACATGATGCGAATCTATAATTCCCACGCATATTTGATGGAGCTGTATGCAGTGTCTAAATTTCAAGGGAAGACGGTTCCTACATGTGAGCCCGATGATATGGACGAAGTCCTTACAGACGAACAACTGGAGCTGTTGATTAGCAATCGTAGCCAGGATGCATCTACATCTAAACCTCCCCTGGCAAACATAGAAACAATTGGCTCGTATGTTACACTATTCTTACTCTGTTGAATTATTATCTATATACAGTTTGCACTACTCCGTCTGTTGTTGCACTATTATATTTTACCTATTGCACCTCCTAGATTTTGAGTTAAATCGGTTGCACTATTACATTTTCCACTAACCTACTATGATGCACTGTTTCTTACTCTTTTGTAACAATACCTATTATCTCTTTCAGGCGTAGCACTGTATATATAAGGGTTGCACTACTACATATATTTTGCACTACTTAATAGTTACAATACACCGATTGCTCTATACACTTGGTGCAGATCGTCCTATCCTATTATCATCGACGAAGAGGATGCGGTAGTCAATGACGGAGGTTTTATTAACATTGATCTGAAACAGGAGATCGATTTCGACGCTAGCATCCCTATCGTCGCCTCGTCTCCCGACGTGCTTTAGATGACATACAGCGCCATGGATGTCGTCCCGTTGCAAGGTAGTGATGCATTGGAACTTACTGCTGAGCAATTTGACGACGATGAGTTGGAAGACGAGCTGATCGTGAACAGCGCTACAATGGAAGCAGATGGAAACGTGGCAGATATGGACGATGTCCAGGAGGGCCAGCTCTACAATACTCAGGCCGACTTCAAAAGAGCTCTGCGAGCGTACACAATGAAAAGAGGGTTTGAGTACGCACCAACCAAATGCAACGACCGTAAGATAACCGCGCGATGTCGCGTCGCAGATTGTTCGTGGAGAATAAAGGCGCGTATCGTTCCAGGACTTACACAATGGTGGGTGAAGAAATTAGAGCCCAACCACACTTGTAGCAGGGCATTAGGGGGGTTAGGCCACAGGAATTGTGATGCGGCATTTATCTCATCATTTGTTAGGGAGCAGATCATTGCAAACGAGAAATACACGCCGAAGATGATTCAGACTGAGATTCTGCGGCAACACGGCGTAAAAATTTCCTACTAGAAAGCCTACCGAGCCAGAGAAAGGATTTTTCAGGAGGTGCGCGGCGATTTCGAGGGCTCGTTCGTTGCACTTCCTTCGTACATGCGAGAGCTGAAGAGTAGAGACGCGGATGCATGTCTTCAGCTACTTTACCAGGATGAAGGTCTCTTCCACCGTTTTTTCTGGGCTTTCGGAGCGGCGATTCGTGCATTCCGCACCCACTGCAGGCCACTACTTGGTCTGGACGGTAGGTTCTTGCATTAAAATCTGACATTCACACGATTATAAGACTACCTTACACTATTATGTCTTATAATGATGCAAAATTCAATATCTTGCACGATTAAGCATTAATAATTTGCACGATTACGCAGTAATATAAACGCTTTGTAATTGTTGTAGGTACTTTCCTGACTGATAAATATAGGGGTGCTCTTCTCACGGCGTCATGTATTGATGCAAATAACTGCATACTGTTATTAGCCTGGGCAGTTGTGGAGGGTGAAAATCGGTATTCTTGGCACCGGTTCCTGGAACAGTTGCGGGAAGGTGTCGTAGCTGCTCGCGAGGTTACCAGAGAAAACAGTATCTTAACTATTGTGTCGGACCGACAAAAAGGGTTGATTGAAGTTGTATCAGATATTTTTTCGGATGCAGCTCATGGTTATTGCATGTACTATTTGTCTACCAATCTCCCTCACGCGCCAAAAAATACACCTGCTTGGAGAAGATTTTGGGCGGCGGCGCGTGCATATACTGTCGCCGAGTTCAACGAACACATGCAGAAGATGAAGGATTTGAACCCGGAACAGTACAAGTATGTCGTGAAGCTTCCTCGGCATAGGTGGGCTACCCATTGCTTCCTCGGAAGGCGTTATTCCATGCTCACATCCAACTGTGCCGAAATTATTAACAGTGTTATTCCACACTTAAAAGGCCTTCCAAATACATACCTAGTCGAGGAAACAAGGAAGAAAACAGCAAGTTATTTTTACTTGAGGAAGATGGCTGGGGAGAAGATTACGAGTGTTATAACGCCCTATGCTGAAAAGATTTTAGCGAGCTCAAGGGAAGACTCTCGCTTTTTCACGCTTAACCCTTCAACCGATGTCCTCTTTCAGGTATTTCTTCACGAAGTTAAACGATTTTAAGTATATTTTGCACTACTTATCAATTCATTGCACGACATTTTAATATCTTACACTATTGTTTAACAGCCTTGTTCAATTATACCTATCATTACACAGTGAAGATTGCACTATTTGTCTAGATGATTATATGTAGTATAATAGTGCAGATTGCACTATTGTATGACCGATTATATGATGTATATATACGAGCAGATTGCACTATTGTTAAACGATTATATGGAGTATAATAGTCCAGATTGCACCATTTGTCTAACAATTTTCTATGCGTCGTAATCTCCAGGTAATTGCACCCGATAGTATAGAAGTGGTGGATCTCTCAAAGAAGTCATGTTCGTGCAACCGCTGGGACATTGACAGCATCTCATGTAATCACGCCATGGGAGCAATTTCATTCAGGATGCGGAATCCGTTTGATTTTGTCGAGGAGTATTTCAAGACTTCGACTTATCAAGCAATATACAACGACTACGTCCCCCCAACCAGAGGCAAAGAACATTGGCCTGAAATACCAACTAATGTTGTTCGACCCCGGCCGCCAACCGTGCACATACAACCAGGGAGAAGGAAGGTTGTTAGGAGAGAGTCCATTTCTAATGGCGCGATAAAGAAGTGGTGCGGGAATTGCCAAAGGTGGGGCCACAACAAAAGATCATGCAAGAACCCTCCACTCGCCAGAGAAAATGAGCCGCGAGAGACGACATCTGCACGCCCACCGCGGGAAACAGCGGTAAGAGTTCCTCAATGAATTTTGATGTAATAGTGTAACCAGTAGGATAAGAGGTCAACAACTCCTCCTTAATAGTGTAACAATGGCCAGAACATATCACTTTATTCACTTTAGTATTTTACTTTGTATATTTGCAACTTTGTGACAGATCTAGATACTGGCTCATCATTACGTTTGCAACAGTTAAAGATACTAGCTCATCGCCACCTTTGCATCTTTGCTTAAATATTTTACAAGCTTATACTAATCAAGATAAAATGCACCGATACTGGATTTGTTACACTATTACACGTATTTATCGAAAATATTCGTATTTACAAGTAAAATCAGATGTTAACACTTACATACAGTATAACAAATCATTCAAAAATAAAATACAAATTCTACAATAAAAGCAGTTTGTCTCGATTCTGCCTTGAATTATTGCGAGTAAAAAAGACACAATAATTCTGCTGCTATCTCGCCACGTTTCCTCATCATGTCCTTCTGGGAGAAGTCCAATTTCCATCCCTTCTGCAAGTATTCTTCGTATGCTAAAAGAAAAATTGAACAGTCATTTGATCGATCTTGCGTCGGGATGTCTTCAAGGTTCTGCCTCTCCCAGTCGAGGGGACAGGTACCGCGTCGGCGGAAAAAATCGGAAAATTTTGTTTCCAAATATTGTCCTACAAAATTACACTGCAAAAGAAGGCGTTGCACTAATTAGAAACATAATAGGGCAAACATGTTACGGGCCCTTTTAAGTATAAAGTAAATACATACCGAATCATCAAAACCAGCGTTGTATTTTGGATTTTTGATGGAGAACAAGTGGAGGTACTTCCCGCCTTGTAGATCAACAGCTAGCAAATGCCAGTGATCGTAGTTGAAGAGCGGAATGAACCAGTACTTGGCCTCACTAATCAACCCCTCGGTGATATCTTGCAAGAACATATCGGGCCTCAAAACTGTCCCGATGGTTTGACAAAGGAAACAAGTAGTGTAGATGCACCTCTGGCCTTCCGCCTCCTCCAGTATATGCTGGTAGGCGTCAATAACATCAGAGCTTACGAAAGCCATGTGACTGGTTAGGTCAACAAAGTCTTTCCGCCCGATGTCAATCATTTTCGAAGGCACTCTTAGCGACTCGTTACTGGTGCTTGTTAGGAACTTTTCAATTCGCTGCTGATCCTCCATTGGTAACTCTCCTTTGCCGTAGTACTTTAACTCCACGGGCGCTGAGGTATTGCCGACCTTCAATTTGAGCTTCTTGCCCCTTTGTTTTAACAATGTTAATTCGAGGGGGGATGTTAATTATGCTTGGGGGCTATTAATCAATCAAAGAAGGAGTGAGTCTCTCAAGATATTACACCATTGCTGCACCTTCTTACACTATTATAATCTCTATCACGTTAATGAAACGAAATGCTGCTTCATTCACAAACCTACCGAGCCGCTGGCTTTCGATATAGAGGAGTCCGTAGTATCCGACGGCGCCATTGTCGCCTTCGAGAGTGGCACCAACCGCCTCTTCGGGCGAGGCTTATCCGTTTTCGTAAGGATCTGCAAAATGTAATTATAATTGTGCAACCATGTGTATAATAGCTCAACCATGTATATAATATTGCACCATTTCAAAGTAATTGTTGTAATTGAAGCTTACACGTGAGGAAGCGCGTGTCGGTTTCGTGACTGTCGGCGCCGCAACCTCTATGCCAACCTCTACCGGCACCGCAATCCCCGACTCCAACTTATCCGCCGCCTCCACCTTATCCGCCGCGGGGGGCGCCGCCACCTTTTCCTCGTCGGCTGCCGTGGGCGGTTCCTGCTTTTCCACAACGGACAGCAGCAGTTGCGGCTCTTCAATGACGGCAGGCGGCGGTTCCTGCTTCTCAACGACGGCCGCCGCCTGCACCGCCGCGGCCGTCTCCTCAGCGGCCTCGTCAGCTCCAGCCGCCGCCTCATCTTTTCCCTCGGCGGCTGGCTCCTGCCGCAACGCAGTAACCGCCGAGTCTAGGTTTTCCGCCGCCGGCGTCTCCTCAGCGACCTTGTCCGTCGCCGAAGCTGGGTACTTTTTCGGACACTCCACCGTCGCTTCTGCCTCCTCCACCACTTGCTCAACCTCCCCTTCCGCCGCCACCGCTGCCTCCATCGTTTGCTCAGCCTCCCCTGCTGCCGCCACCGCCGCATCCAACGTTTGCTTAGCCGCGCCTGCCACCGCAATCGCCAACCCCACCGGCACCTCCGGTACTGAAGATAAGGGTTCGACGTCTTCACATATATGGATGATGATGTTATGCAGCTGCGATTTTGTATTATCACATGCGGTCAATTACACTACTTGTTCATGAAATACACTACTTAATAATAGCAATTGCACGACTTAATCACAGCTTACACTATTACATACTTCGTCAGAAGTAAAAATAGACTCTCCGGCGAATAGACCTGCTGGTGGACGAGCGAATTCGTCGGCTTGTACTTCCTTTGTAACCGGTCCCGACGGCGCCTTAGGATGGCTGCTCTTCTCCGTTGCCGTTACCTGCAGACAATGGTGGTGGTAGAATGTTACATTACTGGCGTATATATTGCACTATTAGATGATATTTAACACAATTATACATTAAGCACAAAGTTGTCAAATAAGATTTTATTAAGGAATGCCACGTACAGTCACACTATTATTGCAATGCAATATACGAATCATTCGTTATGTTGAGAATGTAAAATGATGAGGGCGTCACATACGTCGGCGATTGTGTCGTTGGCGTGTTTCTTTCCCGCTTTGAGCCGCCGGAGTAGGTACGGGCTTCGAATTGTCCTCCGGGGCCTCGGCGTGCGAGTCTTACGACACTCCTGGGGAGGCTTAGGCGGGCTCCTTCGTTTCTCGCGTGCCCCATCCTTTATAGATTTCGAAGCATTTCTGCTCCGTTTTTTTTCCCCATATCGGGTTTCAGCTTAATGGCCGACATAGGTGCCGGCGTCGCCAATACGGCGGATGCTATCTTATGTTTTTTGACTCCACTAGCCGAGCGCGCAGATGATTTAGACGGTGGGGGGGTTGGAGCTTGCACTCCTTCGTGCTTCCTCTTTTTACTTCCACGTAGGGCTGGCGAGGATTGTGGTGTAGGTAGAAGTGCCGGGTTACTCAGTATGCCGGCAACGGACGTGGCAAGACTGAACACCACGGGCTCCAGTCGGGTAATTGCCTCCATTACCTTTTTATACCCCCCCCCCCCTCCCGGGCCCCCGGAGGATCGTCATGCCTGCGACGGTGGCGACGTGGAACTTCATCAACGACACCAACCAACCGTTGTTCTTCTGGGGACAGGTCGAGCCTGCGGCGACAGCTAGCGAAGTTAAAATCTTCCTTCACTCTCGACGATCCCTGTGAACGCCGAGACCATCTAATCGTATCCCACCTCTGGATACGAGGATATATCGCACGGCGGGAGGGCAGGGGAGATCTGTAACCAGTGTGTTCATATATCCACACCTGAATACAAAGACAATGTTACACTATTACAGTCAGACTATTGTAATAAAGTAAACACAGTTACACTATTTAGTCATTCATTAACTTATTTTGCTCGATAACAATACATATTCTGCACGATTACTTTAACACTTGACACTTACTGGAAGAAGCGGTGTGCATCCAAGAACGTATCCCACCCGCTTTGATTTTGTTTGCAATTTATTGGCGGCGGTGCATAGGCTGTCGCTGATAAGCCGGTGGACTGCGTTAGGCCAATTGTACCTAGCCAGTCCGGGCAGATCATCGACAATACCCACTAGACCCATGGGGCAGAGATTATTTCTATTGGTGAAAAGAATGCAACAAAAAAAGTAGAGAATAAGTAATTTGACGAAGTCTGTGATATCCTCTTCGTTCTGCTTCGGTGACAAATCCTTCAAAACCACTTTGAGGTTCTTGTGGTCGACCTTCTTCCCTCAAGGTAACGTCTCTGAATATGAGACTCTACTTTCCGGCTGAGGTCAATCGCTGAACCCGACAGTGGTAACCCTAGAAGAACCGCCACCTCCTGGGCCGTGAAGCGTATCACTTGCGGGCCAATTTTGAATTCAACACCCCTCTTCCAATGTCGGAGGATGTACTCCAGCATTGGCCTATCTGAGGTGATGTCGGAAAAGTGTAAGATATTACCGAAAACCGTCCGCTGGATGACGGGATGATGATGAGGCTTCACGACCGACGTGTAACTCTTCCTGTAGGCTTCGACGAAACACCGCGAATTTACGATGAACCTACCGGCGGGAACGGCGGCAACCGGCACGGACGACGCCTTCCGCCCGGTGGCTTTTAACGATTCACTAGATTGCGACGACTTCGACGCCATTGCTAGCAGCGGAGATTGAGAGTGTATTGGACCTAGAGATTCAAAGCAGACGATGGCGGTTACAATGAGCAATGGGTTTGAAAGGGTAAACGAAAGCGCTATAAGGCGGTTTAGAGAGTGTATAGGATTTAGAATGGGGTAATGGGAGCGACAAGAGTTAGAAAGTTAGCGGGATGCTAGTATGGGCCAACCTTAAAATCAGAACACCGTAAGAATCCAATAGAATCCAGCCACGTATGCAATCGAAACAGCCAACAGCGAAATTATTCGTTGAGAATAAAAATAATATTTCGTAAACAGTACTTTCTACCACAATTGTTGCACTAATATAAGGCTAACATGCACTATTTTACAAATGATGCACTATTGCACTTCCCTGTGCACCAATAATCATATCACCGGCAGCGTATTCTCCAAAATATCTGATAACGTACAGCAAACTCCGCCAATGGCAAATAGCGTTTCAAGCGCATATCGTAATAAATGTAGCGTCAGATTTGTACACTAACGTTACGTTATACTCAATTAGGTGGGGCAAAGAGGCACCGTCCGGTAGACGAGCCCAAGGGACACCGGCGGACACAGCGAAGATTCGTACACATTACTGTACATACGCCTCCGCAAGCATTAAATGCGTCACAGCGCGGGAAATATAGTATTGCAAGATATTTTATTCGCCACAACCAGTGTTTGATGTTCGGACCCGTCCAGCCACGTGTGAGGGTTCTTAACCGATTGCACTATTATATCGACAGTATTGCACCCTTAGAAACTACGTTGTATTATTTTATCCTACTTTACACTATTAATTTCATCACGAGTTGCACCATTAATCCCACTTCGCATTTAATGCAAGAGGCGAGACTACCTTTGGTGAAGGAGGTGGAGTCGACAAACGGCGTTCTCCGCAAAAGAAAGCGCAGCAATGAGATGGAGCCTCCTCCAACGGGGAACGCCGGTCGTCGCCTTCTCCTCCTTGACTAACGGTAGCGTCGCATTATCCTCGTCGCCTTTATAAATAGATGAGTCGCCACAGCAGCCACAAGCAGAGGTCGAGGAGGCAGCGGAACTCTAAAGGGCTCGAGGCAAATTAAACACTTCAGATAGTCCGAATCAATCTTAACGACTCTGTGCTGGATCGTACCCTTCCGAACGAGCAGCCTCCTCTTAGCATGCCCCTTCTGCGCTCTCCCGTGGCAGCCTGTGCCTGTTAGCGTCGGCTATGTGCGCGTGGAATTGCAGACAAGCTTCGATGATTATCCTTGCGTATTTTTAATATGAAGAGATTGTTATAGTTTATGTATAGAAAGTTGTTTATTGTAATTCTTGTTCACGGATTAATGGACTGCTTCCGACCATTTTGCACATAAAAAAATCATGTTATCAGTTAATGTTATCACATACTCTGAGAGAAATTTGCGCTTCCAATCATTCTGTTGCACGCTTTTTGTAATTCCAATCATTCTGTTGCACGCTTTTTGTAATTCCAATCATTCTGTTGCACGCTTTTTGTAATATTACACTCTTTTGCTTAAATCATCTAAACTATAAATTTCTGTTTCAAATTCTTTGCGTTACAATGTTTATGAACTTATTGCACTGGTATGTCTACCGTATTGCACGGTTACACTTATCGTTGCACTAATTTGAAAATCCATTGCACTATCCGGACATCCATTGCAATTTAGTAGTGCAACCAGCGTTGGGTTAAAGAGTGAACAAAAACGTAATGTGCAACTAGTCGTAATAGTACGTAATGGATTCGAGAATCTATTGCATTTTTAGATGGTATTTTTCACTCCTTCTTCCTTCTTTCACTTTTATTCGGAAATATCATTGCACTATTATTATTCTCTTATAGATGGTACAGAGTTTTTTTATTGTGATTGACAATAATAGGGGGCTGGAGGTGACCTGACCTACCTACCTTTCCGTTGCAGTGGCCTTATTGGTTACGCAACCTCATAGTCGTTCTGTACAGTCTCATCAAGCTATAATTTCCGAGTAAATTGAACTGAACTTCATATGTATTGTTAGTGGCATTAGTGCATAGACAAAGGAGGGATTCGCCGCCCATGAAGAAACGGCGAGGATGGAGGTTGACGAGGCAATGGGAGAGATTCTCCGGAGACGTCGACGACGACGACGAGTCAGCTTGGTCGTAAGTGTACCATCCAGCAACGAGGCGTTAAGATTGATTTGCACTATCTGGATACCGTGCGCTGTTTAGGGAGAGGCATCAACGATACTGCAGGTTCGTAATTGCACCTGGATCTTTATTCAACTTCGAATGACTCAAATATTGTATCTCATTATACTGTCTCTTTACGAACAATGTAGTGCCCAAGGTCCAGTGGAAACGTTGCACTAAATCGACCCTAAGGATGCACTACTGTAGGTTCGTAAATCCGGAGGATCTTTAATCAACTTCGATTGATTTTATAAAAGTTTCTCACTAAACTGTTTCTTTACCAACGATGTAGTGCCGATATGTGGAGGGCTAAACTCCCTAATGCAAATAAACACGAACATACCAATCCGAGGGAGACTTGTCCTCCGCTATTTCAGCATCCAAGTGGAGGATCAGTAGAGTGGGATCGGTGCTGTTGGATTTAATGGCTAGCTTTGATGATGATTCTGTAATTTTGCTCAATGAAAGACTAGTATTGTTAATATTAATTTGTATGCGAATGTTACAGTGATAGTACTGAACTTCGTATTGTATGCTAAAAACGAGAATTATATGTTGCATTTTCCTTAATGACAATATATAAATTACTATTATTTATAAAAATATCTCTTTCTTTACTTTGTTACTCCTTGAAAATTATTCTTTTATTCTTTTCTTGCACCGCTTTGGGCGGTATTACACGAAATATAGCAGACGTTGCACTATTAGTTGCAGTCCAAAAAGCCTTACAATCAATTCGAATATATCTTGCAAATTTATATTTCTATAAAAAAACGAATACAGATCAATAAATTGCACTATTTTATTGACGACTTATACTAATTAGGCAAAAGAAAGCAAATATTTATAAACACTTCTTGCTTTACGTGTTTTCTTGCACTGGTTATAAACTTATTGCACTATTTAATCAAATCATTACACTACTTAGATAAATTCCACACCTCATGTTAAAACGTTAAACCATATTATTAGTGCAACGTCCGGTGAATGTGCTTTACTAAGCTCGTTTGCGTGTAGTCTAATATATTGCACCATTACAAGCTTACAAGCTTACAAGCTTAATAACACTTTTTTTCAATCGATTACAAGCTTAATAACACTCTTACAATGCATTGCACTGGTATAACTAATATATTGCACCCTTACAGGCTTAATAAACTTTTTTTTTTCAATCCATTACATTGGTATTACTGCCGTATTTGTCACATACATGACTTGTTGCAGTCTTTCGTAAACTATTATTTGTCACTTACTAGTCTCCTTGCACTCTTGTTCCCTTTGAACAATGGACTACTTGGAGCGAGGCTAGCGTTGCACTGTTAGATGGGCGGATGCACCATTTCTCCCGACCTTGCTTTTCGGCGTTGCACTATTATCCCTGTTGAGGGGCGTGGCGTGTATATTTCCTGCAGATAGTTTCGGCTAATTTAATAAAGTATTCAAACCGAACAGCAAACAGCGGGGCCGGTGAATAGCGTGGTTGATTTGGTCCGGGTTCCGAGAGATAGCAAGGTAGTGTAAAGCGGAGGGGGCGCATTAAATGCCGGCCAGGCGGGTACGGCGTAGCATACGTACGTCGAGAAAAACGCGATGACCTTTTGTATACGAGGGACATTTTGATCAGGCGGCTGAAAAAGCGGCCTGAATCTGCAAAAATAAAAAAGATGACCCGATTTTACAAAATCCGAAAATAAGTAAATTTTTTATGCAAAAAAAGCCATTAAACAACCTGCCATGACCTGCCATGATTGACTGGGTCACACTTATTCTCTCGTCCATATTCAGGGGGGGAAATAAACTACCTCTTTAATTATCTCGCTTTACTAAAAACGGAGTAACCCCTGCTACAGGAGGGGTATTTCCGTAAATAGAAAAGAAGATACTCTGTAATTTTCCACGAGAAATTAAAGGTGCCTCGCTTTCTTTATTGGCGTTGGCCGGAGCGAACTTATGGCTTCCGTACGCACAGCACAACGGGGAAGATGAGTTAGGAGGACGCATTAAAGATGGTTCACTCACAATTATATATATATATAATATATAATAATAATAATAATATAAACTTTTACTTATTTCATTTTTAAATCAAATATTATATTACTTTGTTTTTTTTTTTTCTTTTGATTTTTCTCTTCCTATTTTTGCTGTAAGAAATAGGGCGAGAGAGAGAGGGAGGCAGGGGGGAGGAAAGAGGTTGAGGGAGGAAGGCTCCTGTAGGAAGAGAAAAGATCTAGTTGGAGTCTTCGACCCTTTTTCTTTCCTCAACCCTCGGCTTCGACAATGGCGTGTTCACACAATTCCACATGCCCCTTCCCACCGGGACCCCTCCCTCTCCACCGTTGAACTCCCCTCCCCTCCCCTGCCCCCCGATCTCTAGCTCTCTCTCTTTCTCTCTCTCTTTGTAGTCAGCGGTACAACTCCTCCTCCTCCTCCTGCTTCGATCGAAAGGGATTTTGTTTCATCTTTGTCCCTCCGCGATCCGATCTTTGCAAAATTAATTAATTATAATATAAAAAAATATATACGCTACGCACACGCATACGCATACGCATACGCATACGCATACGCCTACGCCTACGTCGATTTAGGGAAATCGACCTAGAAGAAGAAGAAGGAGGAGAAGAAGAAGAAGAAGATGGGGAACTGCTGTGCGACGCCGGGGGACGAGGCGACGAGGAAGAAGGCGGGGGCAGGGGCGGGGGAGAAGAAGGGGAGGAAGGGGAAGAAGCCGAACCCTTTCTCGATCGAGTACAACAAGGGGCCGGCGGCGTCTGGGGCGGGGGGGCCGAGGCTGACGGTGCTGAGGGAGCCGACGGGCCGCGACATCGGCATCCGGTACGAGCTGGGGCAGGAGCTGGGCCGCGGCGAGTTCGGCATCACCTACCTCTGCACGGAGCGCGCCACCGGCGACGCCTTCGCCTGCAAGTCCATCTCGAAGAAGAAGCTCCGCACCGCCGTCGACATCGATGACGTCCGCCGCGAGGTCGACATCATGCGCCACCTCCCCGGCCACCCCAACATCGTCACCCTCCGCGACACCTACGAGGACGACAGCGCCGTCCACCTCGTCATGGAGCTCTGCGAGGGCGGCGAGCTCTTCGACCGCATCGTCGCCCGCGGCCACTACACCGAGCGGGCCGCCGCCTTCGTCACGCGCACCATCGTCGAGGTCGTGCAGGTCCGATCTTATCTCACACCTCACCTCATCACCCCCTTCTCGGATTTGGATTTGTTTTCTCCTGGATATTATTCCATAATTCCTTTTTTTTTTTTTTTTTTTTTTTCCTTATTACCTACCTGTTAGAGATCTATCTATTTGAGATTCATTCCGCATCTCTGCTGCTGCGATTAATTCTGGCAAGTGTTGAATGCAGCTTTTAGCTTTCCTGAAAAGCATCTAGGCATTTGCTCTATTTTATTAGTATCTATAGCAATTGGACTTTTTGAGGTTTCAATCTGCTTTAAAAATCGTATCCTTGTAGAGGAGATTAAACGCTCTCCTTTAGATCTCTGTTGGCAATTGGGACTCTCTATATTCTTTCTTTGCCCATTACGAAAGGCTGTCCTGACGATCCCGATATCTTGGATCTCGAAATCTGATGCTGTGTGCTGCCATTTTACAGTTTATATAAGTGCACTAATATTTTCTTCAACTGCTGGTAATTTGTGTTCTATTATTCTATGCCGTAGCCACGTGTTTCGTATCTCAACTTTATCCTAACAACTGATTGGATTGTTATACTTGATACTACTACTTGGTCTCCTCATTGTATTCTCACACTACTTCCCTTGCTTGCCCTCATTCATCTGCATATCGTGTTTCAAGTAGTTTCTTTATTTGATGAGGTTTAGTGGTGATTAATAATCAGCTGTTTTTTCTTTCCCTAATTTCATGCTTAAACAGATGTGTCACAAGCACGGGGTGATGCATAGGGACTTGAAACCGGAGAATTTCTTGTTTGCCAACAAGAAGGAAACTGCCCCCCTGAAGGCGATTGACTTCGGATTGTCTGTATTTTTCAGGCCTGGTATGCCCCCCAAGACTTCGTGCTGATCAATGTAGCTGCATTATACACAAAAAAGCAGGGTGAAATTGATGACTTGACATTAAGCTACATTTATGCTTACGGATCCTCCTTTTGTCATCATTTGCACGAATACTATACCTCTGACAGCTTGCTGATTTGTTTTACATATTTAGGGGAAAGGTTTACTGAAATTGTGGGAAGTCCTTATTACATGGCTCCGGAAGTTCTAAAGCGAAATTATGGCCCAGAAGTTGATGTTTGGAGTGCAGGAGTAATCCTCTACATTCTTCTTTGTGGAGTTCCTCCATTTTGGGCAGGTATGTATATCTCTGTGTGTGTGTGTGTGTTTATTTGTTTAAATATGAAATAGAAAAAAATAACTGCAAATGACAATATATATATTTCACTAGAGTTTCTTTTTAAATTAGAATAATCTTCTTCAGAACTCATAATCTGATGCATGAGTAGTTGAACTTTTTGACCAGAAAGCATCTTATGATGTAATCTGAAGGTTTCTTTTCATAACACAGAAACCGAACAGGGAGTGGCGCAAGCAATCATCCGTTCTGCCATAGACTTTAGAAGAGACCCATGGCCTAGAGTTTCAGACAATGCTAAAGACCTTGTCAAGAGGATGCTTGATCCGGATCCAAAGAAGAGATTAACAGCTCAAGAAGTTCTAGGTACTAATCTTCACTTTCTTCTTAATCATGTCTTCTTTTCTGGCGTATCATTTTGTTTACGTACTGAAATTGATGAAGTAACTGCAAAGGCAAAAAATCAATTATTTGCAAAAACTTAACTTCTGCCTACAGTGATAGAAAGTGATGGGAATTTAAATAAGACTCGCTGCTACTGACCACAACTATAGAGTATCTAACAATTAATCATTTGCGTGCATTGTTGAGAATATAATTTGCATTCCATTACAGTGCACTGATTGGTAAAATGTCTTCATGTTTACTGTAATACTTGATATATCAACCTTCTCTCTTAAAAAAGAAATCGTTATATCAACTTTCCATTCGTATCCCTAATTCTTTGAAGTCGGAATACCCTGTTCTAAGACTTTTATATTTTGATTGGTGTATATTACTTCTTCTGTTGAAAATTGACTCTCTTCAAGACTTGTATCTGACAGTCGTAGTTGTTCTTCCAGATCATCCTTGGTTGCAGAATGCCAAAAAGGCTCCAAATGTCTCTCTTGGTGAAACTGTTAAAGCAAGACTCCAACAATTCTCTGTGATGAACAAATTCAAAAAGAGAGCACTTAGGGTAAGTAAACTCATTCAAGAAGTATCTAGTATATGTGTGCTGAAATTTGTTCATTTTTACCTCTGAAACATTTGTTTTCGCTTATGCTTATATATATATATATTTTTAAATGTGAAATTGAGCTTTTAGATTTGCTGAAAGTAATAACAGCTTTGTTAATGCTCGCGGTTTTGTTGCAGGTTGTCGCTGAGCATTTATCAGTGGAAGAAGTAGCTGATATAAAGGATATGTTTCAGAAGATGGATGTAAACAGCTGTGGTCAAATAACATTTGAAGAGTTGAAGTTTGGTTTGCATAAGCTTGGGCACCAGATTGCTGATGCAGATTGTAGAATATTAATGGATGCTGTGAGTACTCAACCTGACGATAGCTTCCTTTCATTGAATAATAATGTGTTTCTTTTTTTTTTCTTTTTCTTTTTTTCGTAGGACATGTTTGGATGCTTTCTTATTTATGCTTTGCAGTCTAAGCTAGAATTTTTGTCTTCTAGTAAGATATTTTTTTGATGAAGTCTAGTGAGTTATTGTCAGCCTTGCAATCAGTTTTTCGTATATTATTATAGTGCATAAGTTCATTAATATGCATAAGAATATGTGCGAATACAATCAACCAAATGCAATTATATACAGAATACACAAATAAAGGAAGTATGAATGCGTTTATCTTTCCCTATTATAGCTTGTTATTAGATTTGTTTTTGACCATCGTTCTATCCGATTTTGTGGCTGTCTTTAGGCCTGTTGAATCATGCTCTTTCTGTGGTCCTAGTGTAGGGCGTAATCTTGTTTGATAAAGTGCTTTTTGGGTTACTGATATTAAGAGTAGACCGTCTAATATCTCTTTCTGTATTAGGATCAGAAACTCCAAATTGAAGCTTCTTCTAGCTGTGCAGTTTCTTCTTTCTAGGCTAGGAACGTCATTTAGGTTTCCTGCTGCTGTAGATACCCGAGATTTCCATTTGCCAATGCTTTATTACTAGTGATTGCAATTGAAAGCAAAAGCATAAATGTGGTCAAACAGGATATACAGGCGGAAGCTGATTTGACTATTTTGTTTTGATATTCTTTGCAATAGGCTATTTTGTCAGAGTTATATCCACATTCGCCAACTTTATGGGGTGTATTCTACTTTATTTAAATACCTGCATCTTGATATATTCTAAACAACATGCAAATTTTGTAATTTGCTGCATCTGAATTGCAGGATCCAGCCTGATGATTGTTTAATATATTGCATTAGCACCTTGGTAGCTGGAAATAATTAGGTTACTGAATTTGAAATTCTGATGCTTGTTTGACATTATATTATAGGCGGACGTTGATGGAGATGGAACTCTAGACTATGGAGAGTTTGTTGCTGTGTCAATCCACCTCAAGAAGCTTGGGAATGACGAGCATCTTCACAAAGCCTTTGCATACTTTGATAAGAATAAGAGTGGATACATTGAAATTGAGGAGCTTAGAGACAACTTGGCTGACGACTTGGGTCCAAACCATGAAGAAGTTATCAACGCAATCATTCGCGATGTCGACACAGACAAGGTAAGTTACCCATTCACCCTTCTATTGCTTCATAAGTTTTGTTACTTTTCATTTGAGGTGAGATCTCTTACAAAGAGCTTCTAAATAATAGTTGCTAGCCTCTCTCTCTCTCTCTCTCTCTCTCTCTCTCTCTCTCTTTGGCTTTAAACTCTCATGGGGAGATCTATAAAGAATTTTGTTTTGGAGTTCAAATAAAAAACAACACGGAGTCCAATAAGTGGGACTATTATCCTCGCATAGCTTAATAAACCTGTGTTGTTCAGGATGGGAAAATTAGCTACGAGGAGTTTGCCACGATGATGAAGGCAGGAACTGATTGGAGGAAGGCTTCAAGGCAGTATTCACGGGAGCGGTTCAATAGCCTCAGCTTAAAGCTGCAGAAAGATGGATCTCTGCAGCTAGCAAATGAAGGTAGATGAAAAGGAGGGCCACGCTACTATCCAAATTTGTGTATTCTGACCAGAAACTTTCCCTTTTGTTTCCCTCCCTTTACCATTTTTCTTGGTTTGTCTTCTGTTCATTTGGGGCTTCAATTCTTTTCTGCTTCCCCTGTGCTCTAAGTTGTAGAATGTCATGGTTGAAAGCTCATCTCTCATGTTTCTCTATCATTTGTGGCTACTGTTGTATGTATAATATTTCAGCAGAAGATGTACGGGAACGAGAGTGGTAGAAATGGGAACAAGAGATCAGATTAGCGGATCTAATGTTCGTAGTTATAACAAAGTATCAAGCTCTTGTGGATTCTTCGTTCTTGCGATTGTAGCCACTCTGAAGAACGTTGTTTGGCCTACGAAAGATTATTATCCCTCATCCTGTGCAATTCTTAGATTATCATTCCTCATCCAGTGCAATTCCCTTTTATGTTTCCTCTCGTTCCAATGACCAATTGTTAATTTACATTCATTATGTTAATGATGCATGCGATTAGATTGTAACATTGTGTGATGCAGTGTCAATGTCAGCTATCATTATGTCAACGGCTGTCATTGTTTTTTTTTTTTCGGCTTAGTTTGGGTGTTGAAATTACTTGAGGAATTTGATTGTAATATTGTGTGATGCAGTGTCAATTTCATGGCTATTAAGCAATGTGGAAGAATGCGTTGTATTAGAGAGCCAGCATTTCCAGACTGCGCTCAGCTTATTACTTGTGCGTTCATTTTCTTTTCCTAACTATCCAGCCACTACGGTAATTTTTTTAGTCTAAAAGATGTACCCACTTTATCTCGTTTGTTTAGTGTGTTATCTGGAATTTAATAATGACCTACCTATTATATGATGAGGTGCAGACATTTTCGTTTTGTTTCGAATGAGAAGGGTGCGTGCATCATAATAGAAGATACGGTAGAATTAAACGAGAGAAAATGAAATAAAATTAGGACTCTTTATGAGATTCAAATAAATACAGAAGCTTAGTTTATCCGGAAGCTGAGTTCTGGATGATCGTATCTTTAATATTCTGTATTTAATTGATGGAGAATGTGTTTGGGACCTCCGGTGATGGACTCTTTAATATTCTTCTATACCTCTTTAATAGAACTAGTTCTTCGATACCTCTTTAATAGAACAAGTTTAAGGGGCCCGCATTTCGCGGTGGAAAAATAATACAATAATAAATTAATATCCAAAGTTTAAAAATTAGGGATCAAAATAAAAAAAGAGTGGAAAGATTAAGACCCAATGTGCAATTAATTCTTTAGAAAATTAATGTTAGTCCCACAATCAACAAAATAAAGGGAAGTCTTTTCTAGATTCCAAATTAATATATTTATATTAATTAATATTATAAATTATAAATAAATAAATATAAATAAAGGGAGACATTTTTTTTCAAAAAAGTGTGAAGTGTGTGATAGAGAGAGTGAGAGAAATAAAGTAAGAATTTTTTTTTTAAAAAATAAAATATGTGAGAGAGAGAGAAGGGACTTTTTTCGAAAATAACCTTGTGAAATTTCATAATTAGGAAAATAACTCTCCTATACTTTTATTTATAAAACTAACTCTCCTTTTGCCATCTTAGCACCACATCAGCATTTCTCACAAAGACGGTAACTCGTTCACCGTCTTTGGACAGCTCTCTTGAAGGCGGTGAATGGTTCACCGCCTTCTTAAGGAGTGGATCATTCACCGCCTTCTCAGCAAATTCCCGCGTACCCCAAGGTGCCCTAGATAAGACGGTAAATCGTTTACCGCCTTCTCTAGACACCCTTAAAAAGACGGTGAATCGTTTACCGCCTTCTCATGAGAACTAGAAATTTGATATATAACAGCATTATTTGTAGCAATATTTATTTAAATATTGGTAAATGCAAAATATAATGGCATTTACAAAAGATTGTTGCTAAATATATCATTTAGTGACATTTATAATTTATTATTGATAAATAATAATATTTAGCAATATTTATTTTTAAATGCCGATAAAAGATATTTAAATATCGGCAGTTATTTTTAGTGTTGCTAAGAGTATTTAATTACCGGCATTTAAAATTAAATATTGGTAAAAGGTCTTAAATTCAAAATATCAAAATAACGCGGATTCCTAATATTTTCCCCTCCCGCCTCCTACTTCCGCCTCACCCTTTTGTTTTAGTCCGATCATTTTCTCCCTCATCCTTTTAGGGTTTAATCCCAAATATTTTCCTCCTCATCCTTATTTTAGAGTTTAATCCCAAATATTTTCTTCTCATCCTTTTAGGATTTAGTCCTGATCATCTTTCTCCTCATCCTTTCAGGGTTTAGTCACCATCATATTTATCCCTACTCGTGATGTAATCCGGTATGCTATTTTTAATTATTTTTACAGATTTCTCTAATCCAAGAAATACTTAATAGTATTAATTTTCTATTTTATGATTTGTTTTAAAAAAAATTAGATTTTAATGAAGTTTTATAGTATATAGCATTAGAATATTGCCATATCTAAAAAGAAAAGTTTTTTGTTTATTTTTATTTATTTTTTGTTTAGTCGTTACCATACGTGTGTTTATTTTTCTATGCCATATAGAGAGATTTCGACATTTATTTAGAGGGATTTCGATATTTTTTGTTCTTTGTTATGTTGAAAAGTATTCTTTTATTGACTATAAAATTTTTATAATCCATCAGGATCTATAAATACTAAATATTTTCATGTGTATTACGATCGGCTCACCCCAAAACCAAAATAAATATATTCGCTGCCCTTTCCGGCATACAACACTTTGCATGTTCTTCAATACGTTCCGACTCGGATCGGCGCATCTTAAAAAAAAAAAAAAAATCTGTACAACCCTCTCACATGGTTGATTAATTAATTAGATTTATTTATTTTATATTTTAATTTAATTTTATCATCTAATATAAATTATTGACTCGTTAAAATTAACTCTTAACATGTTTCTTTTCCACAGTTTCAGCACAAATAAGAATGCATTTGGAATTCAAGAAAATATAAATCTTGTTATTGTCACACCCCGGGACCGGCAGAGCCTTCCCAGTAGCGTGTCCAGACCCGCCATATGTCAACACATACAAGGCGTCTACCAAAAACAGCGGAATTAAAACAACAATAGATTACAACTAAAAATATCAGAGCCACAACCAACTAGTTCTATCAACAAGTAGAGGAAAGGAAAACTAGATAATACAAGAGAAACTAGTCAACATAACCATGAAACATAAAGTAGGTACAACACTAATTCAGTAACTGGGTACAAAATAGTAGCCTCTATAAAGGGTACAAAAACTCTCATCCTCTCCAACAAAAACAAAAAGGAGATGATGAACCACCTAGCGAGACTCCTCGGTCGCTAGCCTGAAGCGATACCCTTGCCGCGGTCCCTAGCCTCCCTAGATGCAGAAGGCATTGAAATGAATCAGAAAACAGAGGGCGTGGGAACTATAATTTATAGTTCCCAGTGGGCAATTACTGACCTCAGCTGCATGCACCATTAGGCCCAAAAGAAAAGCTGTAAGTGTGCAATATAAAGTAATATGAAACTGCTGAAATAAAAGCATAATAAAATGCTATACTACCAAGCCGCATGTATATAAGGTACATGTATAAACTATCCAAACCCGATATGGCAACATATAAAGAATATGTTCTACTGTAATAGTCAAGTATACTATGATGCAATAATGAACTATCATGTATACTACATAACCAAAGTATGCTCTAATCATGTCTAAGTAATCCAACTACTATGTCCTATCTAGTAATGATTATCAGTTAACATTGAATGTCATTATTCAATTCTGTTTCCAGGATCTACACAAGTGTAATCCAGCCTGTGCCACCTAAGTGCCGTGGTAGCCCCAACATCTCCCGTAAGGAATGAGTATGCCCCAATCGGCCCCGTAGGTTTCTCAATACCGCACGCGCGAACATATCGCAAAGACGAACATATCGCAAAGGCCAACTCCGGAGTGCCAGCTTGTAGGGAGCGACCCTCACAAGCATGTGCGAATGAGCACAAATGGCAAGCAAGCACAGTCAAGTCTCAAGTACTTAAATCCTCATGTCTCTCACATGGCAAATGTCACTGGCAACCCTAAGATTTAGTACAATAGTTCTCATGACACTACATTCCACTAGGTCAAAGTTCAATCACGAGCCTAATGCCGCTTGATGATATTAGCTTACTAAGTCACATATTGATGCCAAGCCAATGCCTCTTTATGACAAGGGTTTTTCTCCTATGTCATGCATAGTTCTATGTCCACAAACATGCGTCAAATTCACTATATCCATATAGTTTCATGTCCAACTAGAATGCCAACACCTACTCAGTCTCACATGCACATATCTCTACTATATAGAGGTAAAATTGCATTATACATAACATGTAGGTTTTATGCATTCTAAAATTCTAAGATAATACATCTATCATGAAAATGTATGAATTTTCAAATAACCATAAGCAAATAAACACCAATGAGAATTTCTCACTGTGCTTGGTGAGGCCAAACCCACCGGTGCTCCAAGCGACGCTCCGAAACGCTAACTAAGCTTATATTCCTTCTCCTAGCACCCTACAAGCTATGCCATAGAAGTTACAACCTCAAAAGATGAGCCATGAGCTCAAACTTTAAACATCTAGGTAAAAGTAAGAAATAACTCACCTAATGTGTAGAAATTTTCTTAGAAAATCCAAATGGAAGCTAGATCCCTTCCAAAGCAACCTAGAGGAAGGTTCTAAACCATTCAATAGAGTTCTAAAAGCCTCTAATCAAAAAGCCCCAAATAAAACCCTAAATTCCCAAAACTAGGGTTTCTACCAAAAGAGAGCTCCAAAATCCAAATCTATAGCAAAGGAGATGTTTCCTACCTCTTTGAAGGTTCAATTTAGGCCCAAAGTCCTCAAAGCTTGAAGTTCTCTCCTCCTTTAAGCACCAAAGCCAAGCCTTCAAACTTCATCCATGGTGGAGTATGCACCAAGAAGCAAAAGAGGAGAAAAAAAGAGATCAATCCCTAAAAAAAACCATCCAAACTCCAAAGGAAATCAAGAGGGGGAAGTAGAGAGCTCCTTACCTCTTTTTCCTGTGGTCCTCAGCACAAAAGAACCCCTAAGGGGCGTGGGTGCTGATATAAGATGGGCACAATCGTGTATAAGCCCCTGCAGTTTCTAGTTTTCGAAATCTGTCAAAGTGTACCGGTACACAGAAAAACTGTACCGGTACAAATCCTGTGAAACTGCCAAACCCGAGCATCGGGTTTGAGAGAAAACACCCTCTGTACCGGTACAAAATCCAATGTGTACCGATACAACCATCAAGCCTGTACCGGTACAACCACCCAGTCTGTACCGGTACAGATGCCCGAAAATGCAATCCGAGAGCTATCCAAATGGACTTTGATGCATAGGTTTAAACCTCTATTCTCGGGACTCGTTCCATAGGTCGGAACACAGTCAACGACCCTCTAGAAAGTCTGGAAAAGCTCAGATCTCACATCCAACACTCGAACCTCGCTATTTGCGAAAGTTCAGTGCGTCACAGTTATGCTATTTTGTTATATTTGCAAACTATTTTATGTCATGTGACCATTTTATTTTTGGATGCGTTATTTGTATTCGCAGACTATTTTATTTTGTTATGTTCGTAAACTACTTTATGTCATATGATCAAGGCGTGGACCATTCACCGCCTTCTCAGCAAATCCCCAAGGAACCCCCCCGGTTGCCCTAGGTCCTAGAGAAGGCGGTTAATGGTTTACCGCCTTCTTAAGGCGTGAGCTATTCACCGCCTTCTCCGCAAATCCCCCGCACAACCCCCCGCTTTTGTGGCCTAGATAAGACGGTGAATTGTTCACCGTCTTCATGAAGGCGGTGAATTGTTCATCGTCTTCATGAATGGCGGTGAACTATTCACCGTCTTATCTATATTTCCCCCACACCGTCTTTAGTGCAACAGCAGCACCTCGTCCTTCACGGACCGTGTTCTAGAGTAAACGGTAAATCGTTCATCGTCTTATGAAGACAGTGAACGATTCACCGTCTTATGAAGACGGTGAACTATTCACCGTCTTCATTAGGTATACCCCGCTCCCAGCCCGACCCCGACATCTCCCTCCCAGTCTTGCTTCGCCCTTTCTCTCTCTCTCTCTCTCTCTCTCTCTCTATCTCTTAGCCTCCCTTTCCAGGAGCCCTCGCCGTCGCCGCTCGCTGACGTCCTCCCTTCTGGCCGCCATTGACCTCGTATTCGCCGTCCGTGCTAAGCTCCTCAAAGAACCTACATTGCAAGTATCTCTCTTGTAACAGTTTAGAGTTGGTGTAAAACCTACTTTATACTAGGTTTAAATAAGGTTTAATTTATTCTTAATATTTTAGTTGTATGTCTTTAATTTGTGAGGCTTTTAACCTTGGTCTCATAGATAAATTATTTCTCTCTCTATCTCATAGATAAAGCTTTTAACCTTGTTCAAAACTGATACTTATGGGATTGTAGAAGTAAGAAATGTTGGATGCGACCATTTGAGACATAATGTCATGGGGTCGTTTACGAAAATAAACACATGCATGCGCACACATGGTTGTATGGACAAGTAAGCAAGGAATTAACAGACTGATAATCTGAAAAAGCTTTTTTTTTCCAGGTATTAATAAAGGCGTACTTAGCATCACAAAACGTAGCATACATAATATTGAATAGCCAGTATGTTCAACAATGACATGTATATCTATAGTAGTAGCATACATAAGATTGGATTATGCCGGCGGATCTGTTAGTGATGAAACAGATGTGGGGTTTCAATGTAATCTTGGGGGTCGATTGGCTCTCCAAGTACTATGCGGTGATCGACTGCGAGAGCAAGAGAATCACTTTTCATGAACCTAATCACGAGGATCTAGTGTACCAGGCATGTAAGAGCTCGCTCTTCGCGGCGACTGTGTCGGCGGCGAGGGCGAAGAAGATAATTAAGGGTGGATGTAAGGCCTATTTGGCAACCGTTGTGGACACCCAGAAGTACCCGAAACTTAGTGAAATACGGGTAGCGTGTGAGTATCCGGACGTCTTTCCGGCAGAGTTACCGGGATTGCCACCGGACCGGGAGATCGAGTTCGTCGTAGACTTGGTTCCCGAGACGGCGCCAGTTTCGAAGGCTCCTTACAGAATGGCACCGGCGGAGTTAGTAGAGCTGAAAGCACAACTACAGGACATGCTTGATAAGGGCTTTGTGAGGCCGAGCGTGTCACCGTGGGGTGCTCCGGTGCTATTTGTAAAGAAAAAGGATGGTATGCTTCGACTCTGCGTGGATTATCGCGAGTTGAACAAGGTGACCATAAAAAATAAGTACCCGTTGCCAAGGATTGATGATCTGTTTGATCAGTTGCAAGGGTCGCGGGTGTATTCGAAGATTGATCTTCAGCCGGATTATCACCAATTGAAGATTTGGCCGGAGGATGTGCACAAGACGGTGTACCATACGCGGTATGGCCACTATGAGTTTACGGTAATGCCGTTTGGGCTTACCAATGCCCCGACAGTATTTATGGATTTAATGAATAGAGTCTTCAGGCCATTGTTGGACCGATGCGTCGTGGTGTTCATCGACGACGTGTTAGTTTATTCGAAGAGTGAAGAAGAGCACGAGGAACATTTGAGGACCGTGCTGCAGATACTTCGCAAAGAGAAGCTTTATGCTAAACTCAAGAGGTGCGATTTTTGGCTATCGGAGGTTACCTTCCTAGGCCATGTGATATCCGGGAGCGGAGTCTCGGTAGATCCGAAGAAGGTTGAGGCGATGAAGGATTGGCCTCGCCCGACAAATGTTGCGGAGGTCCGCAGTTTCCTTGGACTTGCGGGCTATTATCGATGGTTTGTGGAGGGGTTCGCGAAAATCACCACTCCGCTAACGCGCCTCACACACAAAGGAGTGAAGTACGTGTGGAGCGACGATTGTGATCGGAGCTTCGAGGAGTTGAAGAACAGGTTGATGTCGACCTCGGTTTTAGCTTTGTCGACTCCGGGGGAGAGCTTTGTGGTATATAGTGATGCCTCGTATGGTAGTCTCAGGTGTGTGCTAATGCAAAGTGGTCGAGTGATCGGAAGTGTTTTCCAACTAAGTCTACACTCACTCCTCTTCCCCGGTTGGCAGCATGGACGGCGGCTCTATCGGGGGAGGGGCTCACCCTTTGGACCTTCAGACAGTCGCAACCTGCGCGCCGCCGGGCTTGTTGCTCGAGGACGTGGTATGGTCTATAGTGATTAACTGTGATATTCTGATTTCTTCTGTCAGCTCCGCTATGTTGTTTGTGCAATATTGTCTCCCAGTATACATGTCTTCTCCTAGAGACTCTTACTTCCTTTTTTACCGTTGTAAGATGTGTTCTCTGCTGTGCTTTATTTGATTGCCCTTCAAAATTGTGTAGTACTTGCCCCCTCCCCTTGATCCAGCTCAAATTCGGGCCCTTCATAATTTTGTCAGTAGTAATTGATGCATTGGTTAGAAAGTAGTAGGTATATTTACCTTGTAAGATCCTCTCTCCTGTTGAGATGTGGAATCTGGCGTTGGACCACCATTCTTCAAGCTTCAGCTTCTTGTCGCAATGTTTGGGCCTATTCTCTTCCTCAGCTCTTAAGCCTTCACAATCTTCCACTAACTGGTGCATATCTCTTACTATTCCTGACCATCGAGTGAGCTGTTCAATTCCCTTATCAACTTGCCACTCCTTGAAAGTATGAAATTCAGTTAATAGGTGGTCTTCTTCACTTCAACTTTGCACAGCTTGCATCCATTTGCATATAACCATGGTAAGCGCTTTGCATTCACCTTTTATGTGCAAGGTAACACCCAAATTTCTATTAGATTCCTGTAACTTGTCTTATTCATAGGCCAGAAATCGTGAGCAGGGGTGAGGCCTCTTAAGCACAGTTCCTAGCTTCCTGTACTCATTCACATAACCCCTCATATGGCAAGCCTCCGCCAGACTAAGAACTGGTCTTAGCAATTGATTCTGCAGGTCTTGTGATATCTCTTACTGCCTCCACGTTGTTGCAAAGTCCACATCTTGTTGATTACTGATTTGGTGCAGCTCAAAGTATTCCTCATAACCTCTATGTGGTGTTTGCATACAAGAATGCCTCTCCTTCACTGTTACTCCAGATTTAATCATATAGGGCTGAGCTGCTAGTAATTGTGCTCTATGCTTGATTACTATTGGCAGCTCCTTTGCGATGCTAGGCATGTGAGAAGCTTCTTCACTACTATGAAACGTCACCCCATTAGGTCAAGGATCAAAAGGCACTTGCTTATAGGTCTTCAAGTAATCAGGTCTAAGCATTAGATCAACTCCTTCAATGCCAGGAGTTGTCACTGTGCTTGGTCCATTTTTATCGACGAAATTCTCTTTTACATTCTGATGCTGCACCTTCCCATTTTCTTCTTTTACTATTTCTACTTCATCATCATTCTTAGCCTTTAGAGGGGATTGCAAGGCATATAGGGAACTATTCTTGCACTGCTGCCCTTTAACATACTCATCTCTATATTCTTTGCATATTCCTTGCCTTCCCACTTGCTCACTTGTCGTAGCCACTACCATACAATTATAATTAATTCTTTCTTTAGCATTGTGGGCTGTGTTCTTAGCAGTTTCTGCAGTACTCCCGATTTCTGTTGAAGTAGTGTAGGCATTTAGGGCATTGTGAGCAGGCTGGAGTAGAGGTGGCTGTGCTGTGAGCGGCTTCAGCAGCTCCTCCGGCTCGCTAACACTGTCGCTCAACTTCACTTTACACATCCTGTTGGCCTCAATCTGTAGACCCGTTTCGTGCTTTTGCTCTAGGCCCTTCACTACTGCTGATTGGTGGGTTTCAAAGCGAATTAATGAGCCAACCTTTTTCTCTGCGGATGTGGTTATGGATATTAGCTCTTTCCCTTCTATTGGAGTTTGCGTTGTTACCATTTGCTCTCTAGCAGGCACATGTCGGCCGGCCTTTAAGAAATTCTAGGGGTCCCTCGTATTTTTGGGCATCCTCCTGTGTCATGAATTCGTGCCTTTTAACAGTTTCACCATTCTCTCGGTACCTCTCTACCATCAATGGGCCGTTCACCGACTGTGAGTTTGGCACTAAAGCCGTTAATATCTCCACAAGCTATTGATGCATTCTAGCATTCTCTTGCCGCAATTTCTCATAGCTGTTGTCTTCCTCAACTCGTAGAGCTTCATATTTCTGCTACCATCTATTTCGTAAGTTATCCATCTGTTGCAGTTACTATATCAAGGTTGCAAATGATGCTAATTTGAGGCTTAGATGCTGCTCCTAACAATGGAACAGTAGCTAATTCTGCTCCTGCCTTGGTACAAGCTATTAGTGACTTTAAATTCGTTGCCTCGTGCTGACCCAATTTTCTAAGCTATACAATGTGGGATCTACCTTCTTGAGAATTGCTCGCAGGAACCAGGTGGGAGCTTCACACTTGAGCAGAAATTAGCTCTGCTGGAACTGTGCAAAACTCAGAATCAGTGTGACTCCGCTGCGGCACCTTTTGTCAAGATTCAGCCGAAGCCGATTCTCGCAGCGCAGGTAGCTATGTCGCAATTGACTCTACAATTCTAAGAATCGGAATCACGCGAGTATTGCATTAAATAAAACATTAATACTCTTGCCATTGAACGATAATAATTCGTTTACATCTTTTGTCCACTTGTTCCGCGTTTTAGGAACGGTAGCATTATCGACAACTTCGGTAGGATGTTTCCATCCGAATTCGATAGCTTGCCACACCCACTCATCGATTGCAATTAGAAAAGCTCTCATGCGAACTTTTCAATAAGCATAATTTGTGCCATCGAAGAGCGGTGGTCGATTAATGTTACTTCCTTCGGCCATTAGATAACAATTTATCTAGATCTCTCTCTGCTACCAATTGTTAGTTTAGAATGCCGAAGGATCTATCTAGATTGTATTCAACACCTAGAGGGAGGGTGAATAGGTGTTGTAATATGCCGGATTTTAATTTAAAAGTGAATATAAATAAAAATAGTGTGAGATACTATTTTTATTGGATTTACAGAAGTAAAGCATAAGTCGGAAATGATCTGTGCCGAAATCGGAATGAAAACAGAAGGTTTTGAATTTTCTGCGAGAAACCGGGCAGATAAATTAGCAGAAAATGCACAGTGTCAGAAAATTATGAAAATTGGAGGATATGTCAGGATTATTATTACGATGCTAGATTTAAAGTTTCGTGCCGTTCTGACACCCGGAAGATGAGAAATAAAATCCGAATGCTATCTGATAGTGATTATAGTTCAGAGCTTTCTGACCAAACGGAGTCGAAACGAAAGATTTAAATTTCTTCCGTTAAGTTATGTAAAAACGAACATAATCACAAATTTGAGCTCAATCGGACAAAGTGCGAAAGTATCAAAGCTTTGAAAGCTGAGGTGAATAGTATGAATAGTGTTTTTGGGAGTTGCTTAATAAAGAAGCTATTTCTTCTTCTCCCTCAACGTGCAGCCACACACCCACACACTCACGCACACTTGAGAGAGGGAAAAACCTTCTCTTTCTCTCTCTAAATATCTCTCTCATCTCTCTATATTTCTCGCTCAAATTCGCGGTGTTGGCGGAGAACAATCTTGCGAACACGTTGGGAGCGACGGATCGAGTTTTCGTGCGCCCGTTGGAGCGGCGTATTTTCGACTCGGCGTTCACAATGATGGTAAGTGTTTAGGGTTTGGTTTATATGCTCTAAAAATGGATTTAGAGGAATCCTAGCATGCTAATTAGAGCTTTATTGCCTAAATTATAGGTTAATTTAATGATTTTTGCAATAGTAAACCTATAGGGTTTAGAAATGCAATTTTCGCTAATAGTAGGGTTTGATCTAATTTGACCCACCGTAAACCTAATTGATAGGTAACGAAACGCGTTGGTGAAGTCGGTTCGGCGATCCGTCGAGCCGTTGTGAAGTTATTAAAGAAACGGACGTTAGGCTTCGTTTGTGCCTAGAGGGCCGAAACGATGTCGTAAAATTATGGAAACAGATTCGCGGCATCGCAGCATCAAACTGTAGACCTATAATTTTCGGGATCACGATTCGGTGCACGGTTGGGGTGCGATTGCAAGATCGGGCCGAACCGGCACGGTGTCAGAAGGCCGATTGCAAGTGACTACGAGCAATCGGAGAGTAAGTTAAGGCGGGTTGTGTTTACCGAAGCGACTAGGTCGCCTGCATGTCAAAGTAGACTGTAACTTCTAGATGATGCATGTAGTTAACACTAAAGAAATGCATGTTGACATGTTAATGTATATGCTAGTGGATAGATGCATGTTAATATTTATATGCATTGTGGAATATATGCTAGTTGCACTTAGTATTATGAGATCATGCTAGATGGTAAAGACATAATGGCATCATGAAAATACTTGCTAGTAAGTAGATGCATGTTGAATATATATGCATAATAGTAGCATGTGAATCATACTAGATGATAGTTGATTATGCTAGTTGATAATATGTATGATAGTACTCGATGTGGACAATTAGGATGCCAAGTAGATCGAGTGGCACTTAACCTAGTGTATGAAACATAGGTTGGACATGAATGACAACGAACCTAGTGTTATTAAACATAGGTCAGATATGAACCTAGTGTCGTGAAACATAGGTTGGACATGAATGACAACGAACCTAGTGTTACTGAACATAGGTCGGATATGAACCTAGTGTTATTGAACCTAGGATAAACAAATCGAGTGGCATCTAACCTAGTGTTAAAGAACATATGTTGAGTATAAACCTAGAGTCGAGATCTAGGTGTGTAGCATCTAACCTAGTGTTAAAGAACATAGGTTGAGAACTGAGCCTAGAGTTAAAGTGAACCTAGGTTATGAGATTGAAGCATTAGACCTAGAGTCAGTTGGACCTAGGGTGGAAAATGCATTGGACCTACATAGGTCAATAACATAGGGTTATTGACCCTTGACTTGGGAAGTGGATTCCGGAATCCCAGTAATTGTGAGCTCGATAGTTCTGGTTCCGCGGGTGTATGCGGCATGTTCCTCTCCCACCTAAGAACTTCGAGAATTGTGATTAAGCAAGAACAAGTGAGCGCTAGGGTGTATGCGGCATGTTCCTCTCCCTATCGGGGAATCTTGGCTATGGGTGTATGCGGCATGTTCCTCTCCCAGGCGGATCCACGACCACGGTGCACGGACCTACGGGCGGACCGTTGGGCGATGTGGTTCTTGGCTTGCAGGCTGAGGTGCAAGTGACAGGGTCCTTC
Source organism: Aechmea fasciata (assembly GCA_025177825.1). Classification (NCBI taxonomy): domain Eukaryota; kingdom Viridiplantae; phylum Streptophyta; class Magnoliopsida; order Poales; family Bromeliaceae; genus Aechmea; species Aechmea fasciata. The sequence goes on from CM045932.1 coordinate 12,458,791, forward strand.
ACCTCGAGCCAGGCAAAGTGCGGATTATCCGCTATTGATTGACTCGCGGCCGAGTCGGGTGGCTAGCTGGAATCAGATAGAAAGAACCTTGAGGGCTAGTGATATGTAAGGTGAACCTAAGGTAATAGACACCTTAGAAGCAAGTTGGACTTGAGATGGAAACCTAGGGTTATAGAAACCTTAGAAGTTAATGACATGAGCTAAAGTAGCAAAGTTTAAAGTAGAATAAATAGTCTACTTATGATTGTGCCATTATAGCATGGTTGCATATAGTATTGCATCGTTACAGTTGTGAGGCAAAGCATGATAATGTTAGTTGCATATTTTTAGATTTACATATCTATCTGTTTATTGGACTAACATGTATTTGCCTCCTTTGAACCTGTTGATCGAGCTTTTCCCTTGGGTGGCCGTACCCACTGGGAACTGTATTTATATAGTTCTCACCCCACGTGGTTCGGGGTATTTTCCAGGTGCATACGAGAGCGGCGCAGCAGCAGCGCCAGACAAGGGCGTAGCTCCATAGATAGCGCCCTACCCCAGAGACCAGAGGTAGCAGTACCCCGAGGTGGTCTAGCTTAGAATGTTAAAGAGCAAATGTATCAAACTTGTAATAAATTTGTGAGAACGTAATTGTATTTGGAAGTAAATGCGATGTAATATGCATGTTAAGTGAATGTTGTAATAACATAGGATTTGATTATGTTTTTGGTACTTCCTTATGCAATCTGAGTATTTAATACTGTTCCTGTTTGGAACCTTGTAATTGTTTTGATTGCGACGCCTTAGACGTACGAGGAAACTCGTCTGTTCGGCGGTTCACGGCGCGCCGAATCCGACCAAATTGGCGGGCTCGGGGCGTGACAGATAAAGTGGTATCAGAGCATAAAGTAGTGAATGGGACAATGGTTTAGGTGAACCTAGGAGACCCTAGGATAGTAAACCATAGGAGAATAAGGCTCGTGAGAGACGAGGACTTGTGACTATTGGCGAAAGGTTAATCGATTGGGTCAAGAGTTAGAAACCTCTAAGACGGATATTAGAGGTAGACTCGAGGTGTGTTTTATTCTCAACCGAGGATGTTCATGTTGGGTATACACAACATGAAACCGAGTGATGAGAATAGATGCCCCTGCATGACTTTCGCCCGATTTGAGTCAATGTTAAGTTGTTTCATGCTTGTAAGTGGAGAATTAATCGAGTTATCCCTGTTACGGGATAAGATGGCACCGCGTAGGCGATCTTCCTCCGGATCGGCGCGGGAGGGGCAAGTGATGTCCCCGAGCAACCCGAGGCGAGTGGAGACCGGTGCTCCACGAGCGTACGAGTACGCTTATGGGCGTAGTGTCGCGAGGAGGAGCATCAAGGAGCTCCATGAGTTGTTGGCACGACGGTCGGCAGCCGCACCTGCGCCGCGCCGTGTGCCGATAGGAATGGCGACGTTTATCGTGGGGCATCGGGGCGCACTCCCGGTTCGTGGAAACGGAGGCAAAGAAGGAACGGGCTTTGGCGGCCCTTATGGCCTTCAAAGAGTTCGATCCGCCCGTCTTCGATGTAGAGAACGTCGATCCATGGATCGTAGAGATGTGGATTGACTCTATGGAAACACTCTTTGAGGAGCTACACACCTTGGAGCGGGACAAGGTACCTTTAGCTGTGCATTGCTTGAAGCAGTCAGCGAAGGCGTGGTGGAACGGCATTCGACGAGATCGATCGCCTAGTCTCCCTCCTATGGCGTGGGATGAGTTTCGGAGATTAATATTCTCTACGTACTTCCCTGACACTGAGAAGAGAAAGCTTCAGGACAAGTTCAGAAAGCTATACCAAGGGGACCGCTCTGTGAGAGAGTACGAGCGAGAATTTTCCCGTATCGTGAATTGTGTCCCGGATGTAGTACGGGATGACAAGGAAAGTGGCCGATTGGTTCTGCGTGGACTTCGACCGAGAGATTTACAAGAAGGTGCAAATCCTTAGGCTCACAACCTTCGCGGAGGTGTTGGACCGAGCATTGTGGGCCGAGCATGGTGAGGCTTTCGTGCGTGAGGAGCGCAAATCTCGCAAGCGTGAGCGAGAGGACGAGACCATCATCGGCGATTCGGGTGGTCGATCAGTTCCGTACACCGCTCAAAGTCCTCCTCTACCCGATCCTCCTTGGGATGTGTGATTTGTGGTGGTTCCCACCAGGCACGGCGGTGTGCGCTGCGTGAAGGACGGTGCATCCGTTGTGGGCAGCGAGGCCATATGCGGGATGAGTGCCCGCAGGGCGAGAGCCAGGCCCTGATGTTGGCGACGGCCTTCTCCTCTCCAGGACAACCTGTTGATGTGCAACCTTTGGCACAGTCTGGAGAGCGAGGTGTGGTGATCCAGCAACCGGAGGGGGTGCGGCGAGCGCCAAGCGGCCACGGATATGCAACCCAGGTTGTGGAGTCTGCTGCTGATGACTTCGGGGCAGGTATGAGTTAATTAAATCAAGCAAGAATTTCTGCATGATTTTAAGTTAACACATTCCATGCATTCATTCGATGGTCGGTTGCTACTATTGATACATCATTATAGTAGGGACCTAGTGTTGGATGAGAGGAGACACCCAGGCATGCTTGCAGTGTGAAAGTGTGGCGCCTGCTAGAGCAAGTAGAAAGCCAAGTGGCACTAGCAAATGGCTAGTTGTGATTCGTGGACGAGAGATGAGACTCGTGGTAGTGACGAGGTGGTGCGGCGACTCTCAAGGCAACGAGTAGTGGGTTGCGAGAGTTAGGCCGTGATAATTGAGGATACCCGAGTAATCCGAATGTTTCGGATGTAGTACCGATAGACCGGCGGTGGAAGTAGAACCGCTGTTGAGAGCATGATCGATTAGTTGCCGAGTACGCCCATGTGGGGCCAAGTGATACCTCGAATTGAGGTGGGCGAGTGGCGCTCGTGTAGTTGGAGTGCATAGGCCGAGCGGCCAGATGCCTGGCATAGTTAGAACTACTATTGAGAAAATAGTTGGTTAGCGCTGAATTTGGCCTGTGGGCCTAGTGATACCTCCATATGGGGTTAGAAAAGTTGCTTAGTAGGTGGTGCGTGGGGCGCAGTCCTGCCCCAAAGCTGAGACTTAGCGTAGAACGCTACAGAGGCGTAGAGCGCCCGAGTACAGGTACTCGTAGAGTGCGGTTTCGATTCAGCCGAGAGAGTGGATCGCGTAGCACTTCAAAGATTGCTAAGTGTGAAACGGGCCATGGATCACTCGTAGGGCTGGTGGCTCGCACTAGGTGCTTAGATGCCGAGAGTGGTACGTGTGACTCGATAGAGTGTCGTGTAGACGACGACGACGGTAGTGCTTGGGGACGACCCGTGCCCGGACCATTTGTGGATCGTGGAGCTCGGGGCCCTTTGGGCAGCGCACACCGTGAGTGACAAGCCCGATACCTACGAGTACGGCAGAGTTTTGGTCAGGACGGTAGTCCGAGCTTAGACCCGAGAACGTGGAAATGCCATATGTTGGATCTTAAGATCAATAATGCACCGAGAGTGCGGTTGTGACCCAATCCGAGAGTTGAATGTGGTTTGGGGTCTTGATAGCTCCTGATTGAGTGTGTGCGAATTCCCAAGTGAGAATTTTGCCCGAACATGTTGATTGAGTCTACGCTAATAACGAGGAAACGCTAAGCGTAGTTGAGACACGTCTAAGCGATAGGCTGACGTAGGGTTGGCGACCATTGGTCCACCTGTAGAGACCGAGGTGAGCGGTGAGTTGATAACTCTACTGAAGAGTTGGCCAGGATTCGCGAGCGAAGGGTTCGTGTAAGTGATCGCAGCGACGGAGCCGAGTTAGTTTTGGCGATTGGAAATTGAAGCAAGTGGTCTCTAGGAGACACTTTGATAGAGGAAGCCACGTGAGAGTTGAGGATAATGCTCTTTTACGGAGTGGTGTTGGGATGTGCCAAAGTGTGCCATCTCACGATAGAGCAAGATTCGGTTGATATTGAGGCACTCACCACTAAGCGATGCTCCTAAGATGTTGCTTTAGGCAATGTGGGTGATTGGATCTGAGTGCGCTCAGAGATGAGAAATGCAAAGAGGAATCTTTGCAAGCTGATTGGCACGTGGTGTTGGAGCGCGTGGTGTCGTCCAGTTTCGACTCGCGCTGCCACCGAGACTAGTAGAACCGTAATGCACTTTCGGTATTGCAATTGGCAAAAGCGCATGAGTTTGGTCTGGTATCCTCCGTAGTGGGCCTTTGAATGGTTCTGATAAGTAAAAGGCCACTCCGGAGTGGGAAAGTATGTTGATGCCCTCAATTGCTCAAGGAGCTAAATTGAGGTGTGCTTTGAATTTCGCGGACGAAATTCTTTTAAGGGGTGGAGAATGTAATATGCCGGATTTTAATTTAAAAGTGAATATAAATAAAAATAGTGTGAGATACTATTTTTATTGGATTTACAGAAGTAAAGCATAAGTCGGAAATGATCTGTGCCGAAATCGGAATGAAAACAGAAGGTTTTGAATTTTCTGCGAGAAACCGGGCAGATAAATTAGCAGAAAATGCACAGTGTCAGAAAATTATGAAAATTGGAGGATATGTCAGGATTATTATTACGATGCTAGATTTAAAGTTTCGTGCCGTTCGACACCGGAAGATGAGAAATAAAATCCGAATGCTATCTCGATAGTGATTATAGTTCAAGAGAGCTTTCATGACCAAACGGAGTCGAAATCGAAAGATTTAAATTTCTTCCGTTAAGTTATGTAAAAACGAACATAATCACAAATTTGAGCTCAATCGGACATCGGAAGGGCGAAAGTATCAAAGCTTCGGCTGAAAGCTGAGGTGAATAGTATGAATAGTGTTTTTGGGAGTTGCTTAATAAAGAAGCTATTTCTTCTTCTCCCTCAACGTGCAGCCACACACCCACACACTCACGCACACTTGAGAGAGGGAAAAACCTTCTCTTTCTCTCTCTAAATATCTCTCTCATCTCTCTATATTTCTCGCTCAAATTCGCGGTGTTGGCGGAGAACAATCTTGCGAACACGTTGGGAGCGACGGATCGAGTTTTCGTGCGCCCGTTGGAGCGGCGTATTTTCGACTCGGCGTTCACAATGATGGTAAGTGTTTAGGGTTTGGTTTATATGCTCTAAAAATGGATTTAGAGGAATCCTAGCATGCTAATTAGAGCTTTATTGCCTAAATTATAGGTTAATTTAATGATTTTTGCAATAGTAAACCTATAGGGTTTAGAAATGCAATTTTCGCTAATAGTAGGGTTTGATCTAATTTGACCCACCGTAAACCTAATTGATAGGTAACGAAACGCGTTGGTGAAGTCGGTTCGGCGATCCGTCGAGCCGTTGTGAAGTTATTAAAGAAACGGACGTTAGGCTTCGTTTTTGCCTAGAGGGCCGAAACGATGTCGTAAAATTATGGAAACAGATTCGCGGCATCGCAGCATCAAACTGTAGACCTATAATTTTCGGGATCACGATTGCACGGTTGGGGTGCGATTGCAAGATCGGGCCGAACTGCACGGTGTCAGGCGGCCGATTGCAAGTGACTACGAGCAATCGGAGAGTAAGTTAAGCGGGTTGTGTTTACCAAGCGACTAGGTCGCCCGCATGTCAAAGTAGAATGTAACTTCTAGATGATGCATGTAGTTAACACTAAAGAAATGCATGTTGACATGTTAATGTATATGCTAGTGGATAGATGCATGTTAATATTTATATGCATTGTGGAATATATGCTAGTTGCACTTAGTATTATGAGATCATGCTAGATGGTAAAGACATAATGGCATCATGAAAATACTTGCTAGTAAGTAGATGCATGTTGAATATATATGCATAATAGTAGCATGTGAATCATACTAGATGATAGTTGATTATGCTAGTTGATAATATGTATGATAGTACTCGATGTGGACAATTAGGATGCCAAGTAGATCGAGTGGCACTTAACCTAGTGTATGAAACATAGGTTGGACATGAATGACAACGAACCTAGTGTTATTAAACATAGGTCAGATATGAACCTAGTGTCGTGAAACATAGGTTGGACATGAATGACAACGAACCTAGTGTTACTGAACATAGGTCGGATATGAACCTAGTGTTATTGAACCTAGGATAAACAAATCGAGTGGCATCTAACCTAGTGTTAAAGAACATATGTTGAGTATAAACCTAGAGTCGAGATCTAGGTGTGTAGCATCTAACCTAGTGTTAAAGAACATAGGTTGAGAACTGAGCCTAGAGTTAAAGTGAACCTAGGTTATGAGATTGAAGCATTAGACCTAGAGTCAGTTGGACCTAGGGTGGAAAATGCATTGGACCTACATAGGTCAATAACATAGGGTTATTGACCCTTGACTTGGGAAGTGGATTCCGGAATCCCAGTAATTGTGAGCTCGATAGTTCTGGTTCCGCGGGCGTATGCGGCATGTTCCTGTGCCACCAAGAACTTCGAGAATTGTGATTAAGCAAGTGAGCGCTAGGGTGTATGCGGCATGTTCCTCTCCCTATCGTGAATCTTGGCTATGGGTGTATGCGGCATGTTCCTCTCCCACTGGCGGATCCCTGACCACGGTGCACGGACCTACGGGTGGACCGTTGGGCGATGTGGTTCTTGGCTTGCAGGCTGAGGTGCAAGTGACACGGTCCTTCACCTCGAGCCAGGCAAAGTGCGGATTATCCGCTATTGATTGACTCGCGGCCGAGTCGGGTGGCTAGCTGGAATCAGATAGAAAGAACCTTGAGGGCTAGTGATATGTAAGGTGAACCTAAGGTAATAGACACCTTAGAAGCAAGTTGGACTTGAGATGGAAACCTAGGGTTATAGAAACCTTAGAAGTTAATGACATGAGCTAAAGTAGCAAAGTTTAAAGTAGAATAAATAGTCTACTTATGATTGTGCCATTATAGCATGGTTGCATATAGTATTGCATCGTTACAGTTGTGAGGCAAAGCATGATAATGTTAGTTGCATATTTTTAGATTTACATATCTATCTGTTTATTGGACTAACATGTATTTGCCTCCTTTGAACCTGTTGATCGAGCTTTTCCCTTGGGTGGCCGTACCCACTGGGAACTGTATTTATATAGTTCTCACCCCACGTGGTTCGGGGTATTTTCCAGGTGCATACGAGAGCGGCGCAGCAGCAGCGCCAGACAAGGGCGTAGCTCCATAGATAGCGCCCTACCCCAGAGACCAGACGTAGCAGTACCCCGAGGTGGTCTAGCTTAGAATGTTAAAGAGCAAATGTATCAAACTTGTAATAAATTTGTGAGAACGTAATTGTATTTGGAAGTAAATGCGATGTAATATGCATGTTAAGTGAATGTTGTAATAACATAGGATTTGATTATGTTTTTGGTACTTCCTTATGCAATCTGAGTATTTAATACTGTTCCTGTTTGGAACCTTGTAATTGTTTTGATTGCGACGCCTTAGACGTACAGAGGAAACTCTGTCCGTTCGGCGGTCTGCCGGCGCGCCGAATCCGACCAAATTGGCGGGCTCGGGGCGTGACAGGTGTAGCGGCCAAAAACCACAAAGTTTAGATGAAGCACACGAAGGCTATTATGTAGAAAATAAATTTTAGATGAAATCTTTCTAGGGTTTCTCAAACTTGTATTTTTATGAAGCACATGAAGTTAGAGAACCCCAATATCTTATTTATAGACTTTAGAATCAATTAGAATCTGTTTAGAAAAATTTCAGAAATTTACATTATGTACCGGTACATTTTTCAAGCTGTAACCAATTACACAATGACGGAAGATAATTTCTACGAAGCACTGTAACCGGTGACAGGTCGCTGGTTGTACCGGTATAGTTGCATGTGATGGTTGTACCGGTACACTTTTATGTCTGTACCGATACACTTTGCATTTTTCCTAAATATCATATTTCGTGTTTCGCAAAGTTCCGATACAATTTCTAATCCATTAAACTTTGATTTTATAATTCTAATACCTATAACTAAGTATGAATCACCATAACATGAATTAAAAACTTACCTGGGCATCGTGATTCACGTCGTGAGCTATTTCCATTTTTTTCGAAGTCTTGGATTCTTCGTTCTTCTTCAATCCGCTCCGATCCTTCAAGACTCCGACTCAATTCACGAAACTTGTCAATACAAAATCCTTAACACTCGGGAGGGAGAGGGCAGCGCTGGCATTGCCTGCGACGGCGGCGGCGGCGACGGCGGGGTGTCCCACAGAGAGAGAGAGCGAGAGATGGGGGGGCGAAGGCTTCTAGGGCTAGATGAGTAAGAGAGAGATAGAGAGAGAGAGAAGGTGGGGAAACACCTCGGGCGAGAGAGGGTGGCGTCGGCGTCGACCACAGAGAGGGATCGAGAGGAAGAGAGCGAGAGAGAGAAAGAGAGATCTTTGAGCGAGAGAGTTTGGTGGAAGAGGAAGAAGACAACGTGGGCATAAGTCGTATTGATGTCACGCCCCGGGACTGAGCGGAAGCCCGTCCGGCACGTGCCCGACCCGCCATATGTGTAAAACATATAAGGCGTCTACTACAAAATGATAATAAATCAACAATAAATGAAAATTTAGAGATATCAGAGCATAGTACAACATCGATTCTATGATAAGAGAGTAAAAGAACTAGTATTCACTATAAGAAAACCAAAAGGGTGATACATCAAGTAACCCAAAAATAAGTGCTAAATGTAGTACAAAGGTGGTCTCTATACATAGTATCAAAATCTCTCTCTCTCACAAAAACATCAAGAGAGGAAAACCACCTAGGCAAAAAGTAAATAGTAGCTATCTAGCTACGCGACCCCTTTGCCGCGATCCCGTGCCTCCACCGGTGCTGAAGGCTCTGAAAGAAATCATAAAACAGAGGGCGTGAGAACTATTAAATAATAGTTCCCAGTGGGCAATTACTGACTTCAGTTAAGTGCTCCACTAGGCCCAAAACTAAACAGGTAAGTAAATAAGCAAAAACAATATGAACGACATATAAATAAACATGTATGCTTACTACCACAAGATGCCTCTACTTAATATGAAATTGCATAAGTAAAAAAACTATTTTATACATGAATAGCCATGAATATACAACCAACACGATGTCTACAATGAAATAGTAAAAATATCATTATTTACTATTCTAGTCAATGTCCGTATGATATATTAACTACTTAAAGTTCCAATTTGTAAGACCCGCCCGTAGGCTGTCTGGCCTGAAGACCCACCCGAAGGTTGTCTGGCCTGTGCCGTGCCTATTGGCCCGGCGGTAGTCAAAATCCCCACTCTAGAAATAAGCCTTGCCCACGACAATCCACTTCGACGCCAAATCCCGCACGGCGAGTATGTATCGCGATGGCAATCTCCGGAGTGCCGACTTGTAGGGAGCGACCCTTACAAGCATGTGCGAATGAGCACAATGGCAAGCAAGTATACGAATCCGTCTCAAGTCACAAGTCATCATATCTAAAATATGAAATATATAGCAACTATGTCAATGGTCTATCATTATGTCATCATGTCTAAAATATAAAATATATTCGATGTCCGAATGGCCTATCACTATGTCTCTATATTGCAGTTTCACAATTTACCAAGCTGAGTGTCCCTTTATGACACTTTAGTTCTCTATGTTCAAGCATGAGTTTAATGTTCATACAAACACATATTTCAACCATTTCCTCACATGCAACATGTTTTCCAACTTGAAATAGAGAATACTTTTCCATGCATGCACATTACACAAAATGCTCTACATATAGAGATAAATTTTCATGATACATAACACATGCATTTTAAGTATTCTAAAATTCATATAAATTTTATTTAGCATGAATATGCACGCGATGCGATGAAACGAAAACATTTAACCCCGTAGGAGAAGATTTCTCCTAATCCATGAAATCAAACCCACCGTGACTTCCCGCACTCTTAGTAAGCGCCGACGAAGGTGCCTACAACTCTCCTAGCACCCTAAAGGTCAAGAAAAGAGAGTTATAAGATCGAAACGAACAACACATTGTTCGATCAATAAACAACTCAAGAAAATGGTGAAAACTCACAAAATGCAAAGGAAACTCTCTCGATTTCCAAATGAGAGTTAGAGTCCTTCAAATCTAACCTAAACAAAGGTTCTAAACCCATCAATTAGGTTCTAGAAACTACAAATCCAAAATCCCCAAAAATAAACCCTAAATCCAAAATCTAGGGTTCAATCTAGTTTAAAGCATTAAAACTAGAATCTAGAGGAAAGAAACTTGCTACTAACCTCTTAGAAGTTTCAATCAAGGCTCCACACCATCAAGGTTAGAAGATCTCTGTTCTACCAAGCTGTACTCTCCAAGTCCAGCTTCTCCCAAGGTGGAAAATGCACCAAGAAGTCAAACGAAGTGACTAATCACCAAAAATCCAAGCAAAATAGAGATAAAATCCAAAGAGGGCTAAAGAGAAATTCCTCTACCTCATTCCCTGCTGTTCCAAGCTCAGGGAGAAGCCCTAGGGACGTTGGTAGCTTTATAAAGAAGGTACAATGCAAAAACACCCCTACAGTTTGAACAGTTCAGAAACTGCCGAAGTGTACCGGTATAAATCTTACGAATATGCAAACTTGAGCCTCGGGTTTGAAAAATTATCCAAGTGTACCGATACAAATCCAAAGTGTACCGGTATAACCATCAGTCCTGTACTGGTAAAGCTATCAGTCCTGTATCGGTACACAGCCCTAAAATTGCAATCCGAGAGCTGAGCTGCCTAAGTCCTCCTTTTTGGCGACTTTAGCGCTACTTTAAATACCTCAACTCTCGAGGTTCGAACCATAGGTCGGAACACTGTTTACGACCCTCCAAAAAATATAGAAAAGCTCATAACACAATTCAAACAGTCGAACCTCACAATTTGCAAAGATCCAGTGCGTTACAATTGAACACGGTGAATGGATCACCGTGTTGCATCATATGCACAAGCTAATCTTCGCCATTCACCGGAGACTTAGCGATTTTTTGGCTAAGTTTGGGGTATTTGTATTTGACACGGTGAGTGATTCATCGTGTCTAAACACGATGAACCACTCACCGTGTCCAATACAACTAACTAAGTTCCAGAGACTTAGCCATTTTTGTTAAGGGTGAGGGATTTGTATTGGACACAGTGAAGTATTCACCGTGTTTAGACACGGTGAACTATTCACCGTGTCCAATACAACTCCAGGGTCAGCCATTTTTTGCTGCGTTACGTACTTCACCGTGTCTAACGGTGAATGGTTCACCCTATTCAACTTAAACGCCTGGCCCCAACCCTGCCCGCGTGGCGCTGACGTGGCGCTTGCGTGGCACGAGTAGGACTATTTTTGCAAATAAATTTTTGATATGGCCAATTTTAAAATAAAATTTTATTAAGAGACTATTTGCAAAAAAAAGAAGCCCCCGGACCGCGGTTTTTCATGGTGAGTTTTCATTTTCCACTGAGATTCGGTGGAAACGGAAAAGCTTGCTTTTCCTTATAATCGGTAAAATAATTTTTTCCAAAAAATATTTTTTATATATCAAACCAAACACTAGGAAAATGATTTTCTCAATCCGATATATTTTTTTGGGATAATTGCCTATATACCCCTCATGCGTCTGAAAATATCCGATCTATCCCTACTTTTTTTTTCTTTCTAAAATACCCCTCATACGTTCCACCGTTATTGCAAAATACCCCCGCAGTTATCTCCTGTTAAGTTAATCTGGGTTAAACGTGAGTTAAATATCTACCACAGTTAAAAAAAATTAAAATACCAATTTTGTCCTTAACTTAAGGGCAAATAAGAAAGGTTGGTGACGGTAGAGGGGTATATTGGAAAAACCAAAAGTCGAAATATTTTTGTGCCCTTGACTTTAAGGGCAAATAAGAAAAACAGTGATAGTAGAAGGGTATATTTGAAAACGGCAAAATAGTAATTTTACAGAGATAACAGAGTTACTTAACAGATTTTAACTCTAAGGGTATATTAAAAATAGGTTGGAACGTAGGAGGGGTATTTTCAATATTAGCCTTCTAAGAGGGGTAAATCGAAAAATCGGAAACTTTTCAGGAGTATATAAGCAATTGCCCCTTTTTTTTTCGGTAGCTTTTATAGGTAACCGAACACACCCTATGGTTTCTAGACTCTCAATTTTGTGACAATTGTGATTTAGTCCCTCTACTTTTGATATTCTTACTCAAAAATTCCTCGACGTGTAGTTTGCACGATAGCACCTTCACGCGGCCCCATTTGAAAAATCTCTCAATTTGATACGTAAATATCACACTTTTAGCATAAAAACCCTTTTTTATCTGTTGCTTTCTCACCAGTTCTCTCTTCAAACACTGCTTTTATCATATAAAGGCTTAGTTTGATATTGAGGTCTATCTAACGTTATTAGATAAAATGGAGTTGTAGAAAAAACATATAGGGATATGCTTCTGCGTTCTCCGGTGGGAACGCAGAAAATATATCGTAACCGACTCATCGCAATATGCGGAACGCAATATTACGTACGGAAACAAACGAGGTATTTTCCCAACGTACTTTTTCACCGCACGTAACGCAGTCTCCCCGCAATACCAAACGAAGCCGAAATCGCAGAAAAGACCCTCTCACAACTTCCATCATTGCCAGACCTCGAAGGTGCAATTTTGTTTTATTAAAAATGGTCTAATAACACATAAATGCCCCGAGTTTTCTAAAAATTCTTTTAACAACTTTAGTTTCTATTGTTTTCCTGAGTGCAACTCGAATATTTTTGAAAATACGGCGGCCTCTGTACTTTCAAATTATTTTCAATAATAAAACATCCGAATCGGCGATTGACTCAACCAGACATGATCTAGCTTCTTTAAAGTATATAGAAACCAAGTTAAAACTTATGACTTCATTTACCTAGTAAATAAAGTCTCAAAACTGTAAATTTTAATGACCGACATGTTTATAAATTTAACAGTATAAAACAATCCAAACTAAATAAAAATTTGATAGAAAATTCTTTGCACTATCTAGAACATGGTAATTACTTCTCATCTAAAATTTAAATTTCTATCATTATTCTTTTGAAAGTTTCAATTTTAGCCGTTTACATTTAGATTATTTGTTGACTAAGCAAATAATGTAAAAGAATTATACAATTTGATTTCTAAATGTTTACAATAGTATGTATCATGTCTAACGGAGATAATAGTCGATTAGGAGGTAGGTCCAACTATCGAAAACATCTTGAAAGAACGAAGGCTTCCGTACTTTCAGAAGTATTCTAGCGGGACTCTATTCTTTGTAAGATTGGGGAATACATTACACCAAACAGAGGATAGGTGTGAAAACCTATCAGACCAAAAGTACTTTCTTTTCACCCTTCAATTGAGAAAGTCTTTCTTTTCACCCTGCAGTTGAAAACCTAATTGAGATTTATGAGGGTGTTTGGTTCTTTGCATTTCAGCATGCATTCTAAGTGCAACTACAAACATATCCAGTTTTGTTTGTTTTAGGTGTATTAATGTAGCGTTATCAGACTTGCAGATGAAGGTTCAAATGTATTTCAACCTATGTTCCAATTGGATGCAATTGAAAATACAACAAATGAGGAGAATAATTTTACAAAGAGATAATCTTATCTATTCACTCGCCTGTTACATGGAAAAACTTAAGGGCGAATTTCCTTCCTTCAGGAGTCACCCATATGACATAATAAACAAAAATCTGTAAATGCAACTTCCAACTACAAGCAATCTAACAAAAAATATGTGGTTGCATCATTGTCAATATTTAATTGCACTATATTACACTATATTAAATCATATGGCCCCTATATCTCTACATAAATTTGTCCTACTTTGATTGTACTCTCATGAGTCATGGAGTTTGTGCTTCCATCGTCAACTTGGACCACTCACCTAACAGCACAATATTCGTAGAGATCTCGACAAACAAAGTCAAGCTTATATATTCACAGCCCTAGCATAAATGATTCAATGAAAAGCTAGCAACAGACGAACAGTGTATCCAGCACATAAACTGCCACAGCTGCATAGGCCTGAATTGTATGATATATATATATATTTAAGAGAGAAGGTTGCAGCATACTACCGACTTTGTTTATTTCTTTTAGAAATAAACTTAGCTGGAAAATATGAAACAATTAGGCTTCGAACTTGGGTTTCGGGGACCAACCACTAAACCCTTTGCCACTTGCGCCAGGAACGGTTGGTAATATGAAATAGTGTTAGAAACTTGGTAAACAAAACTTTAAACATCACAGTGCAAAATGCTTATACCCAAACTACCATTTTTAATATGCCAGCCCCTGTACACCCAAGAATCATCCTAACACTACTAGATCCGGGAAGCTTAAAATGCAACATCTACTTCACATACAATATCTATAAGAACAGCTATTGTATAAACCAGCAATCACTGGCTACTGCAACACACGAGTCAAAGAAACGAACATATTTATTATGGTATAAGATGTAGCAGAGTCTGAAAGTACTTTCTGTCAAGATTCAGAGTACATACCGATCTAGTTCGCTCTCCAAGTTACAACAATTGCTCCAAACATATTTATTATGGTATAAGATGTAGCAGAGTCTGAAAGTACTTTCTGTCAAGATTCAGAGTACGTACCGATCTAGTTCTTTCTCCAAGTTACAACGATTGCTCCTATTTTGGTTCACGTAGAGGTACTCTTTCAATTTTTGTCACTTGTTCGTTGCCATCGACAGTTGGCTTTATGAACAAATTGAACATTATATTGTTGAAAATGGTAAGTATCACTAGTGCCACTGCTGTATACGCAATATATGATCCAGACATTTCTGGCATTTCTTCAATCACTCGCCCAGTTATCATATCTCTGTCCAGATTAAGTTCTGTGTTCCACCCGCCAAAAAGATAGGAAATCAGATGAAGGCCGATAAATCAATTGGGCAGATGCTATCAAAACATAGTAAAAGAGGACTAAGATTTATAGTTATAGTAGCCAAAATTGCACAACTAAATTTCTGCCCATAAAAGATCGCAGCAATTCACTTGAGTTTTTTGGGCGACTGACTCTATAGAGTTTTTTAATTGTAAGAATTGGCATTCAAAACTTTTATTTGTAAAACTAGGTTGATGCGGTAAATGGTTTACCACTTTTAGAAAGTAGTAAATGATTCACCGCTTTCTAAAAGCGGTAAATGATTTGTTGCTTTCTATGCCACCACGAACGGCCCAACCCGCCGCAGGCTTTTCTCCGACGAGCGGTCATTCATGGTATAGATCAAATCTGGCTAAATTTTCCAGCAGACTCAAAAATCTGTTGTTAATTACCCCACACGCAGTGTTAAAAAACCCTCGATTAAAAAACCAATGTAAATCCTGATAATAAAGGAAACCAAAATGTAAAGATAAAATTTTATTAATATAATTTGCTATGTACATCACTTAAGTAGGGGCATACCCCCACTGTACATAAATTTTGTAAAATTAAAATACTTAGTTTATGGACTTGGCAGCCGATTGGAATTGGACTGCTCAGTTTAATGACATGATGGTCGGTTGAGATTAATTTGCTCAATTTAACGACTGACGGTCAAGTTAAAAGGACTCTGATTTGACTCGTTTAGTTTAACTACTTGATTGTCAAGTTAGGTTTCGTCTGATTGCTCCGTTTAAAGACTTAGAGGTCAAGTTGAGTTTGGCTTGACTTGACTTGCTCAGTTTAAGTGTTCGCGGCCAAGTTGGGTTGCGTTTTATTTGATTTGCTCAATTTTACGACTTAGCGGTCAAGT
This sequence comes from Aechmea fasciata, assembly GCA_025177825.1. Lineage (NCBI taxonomy): Eukaryota > Viridiplantae > Streptophyta > Magnoliopsida > Poales > Bromeliaceae > Aechmea > Aechmea fasciata. Next base: position 12,474,549 of record CM045932.1, read on the forward strand.
TGAGACAAGTTTGGCTTGATTTGCTCAGTTTAATGACTTGACGGTCATTTGAAATAGGTTTGGTTTGATTTGTTCAGTTTAACAACTTGGAGGTCATTTGAAAAAGTTTAACAAATTGGCAGTTATCTTATTCTGGCTTATGAGTTTGGCCGATTAATTTGAATTTAGCTCGATTTAAACCCTTGATCTATTTCAATTCGGGTGGAGCTAGTTTGCTTGATTTGGATCATCCCTAAAGTTTGATCTGAACCTTTGTTTTAGGTTGGGTTTAGGTTGAATTGGCTTGAACCTTTTGTATTTGATTTGGGTTGAGCCGCCTTAGGCTTTCGCTTGGTTTGTCCCTTTTGAATTTGGTTTAGATTGAACCACTATGTTTTGGTCCAGAACCCGTTAAGACTTGGTTTAGGTCGAACCCATATGACTTAGTTCGAGACCATTTGATTTGGGTCGAACCCTTATTGTTTGGCTCAACCTAGACCCCTTTATAGTTCAATTTGCTTCACATCAAATCCTCATGGTTTGGTTCGAGATACGTTTGAGTTTGATTTCGGTTGAGCTCTTATGGCTCGGCTCAACTTGGAATCCCTTTGGATTAGGTTTGGGTTGAACCCCTATAGTTTGGCTTAAGACTCCTTTGAGTTTGGGTTAAGTCGAACCGGCTTGTGGTTCAATTTGGTTTGGTCCCGACCTCCTGTGGTTTGATTTGGTTTGGTTCGAATTTCTTCTAATTCAATTCGGGTTGAACTGGCTTGTAATTTGATTCAATTTGGTTAGAACCTTTGATGCTTCAATTCAGGTTGAATATGTTTATAATACAGTTCAAATTGGATCCTTTAAGGTCAAATTTAAGTTGAATCAACATGTAATCTGGTTCCGTTCGGCTAGAACTTTTAGTGGTTCAGTTTATGTTGAACCACTATATACTTTGGTTCAAATTGGATACTGTATGCTTCGGTTTAAGGTGAACCAGCTGTAATCCAGTTCAGTTTACGATTAATCCCAATTATATTCATCCCGGATTATGTTCATGTTGGGTTTGATTTGAATACAAGTGTTAGCATGATTGATTTGGTTCAATTTGGTTGAAAACGCGCATCAACGATATGAACCATTTATTGAATAATCAGATGTATCACATGAGAATTGAAGTATATTTCCAATGGTTTGATCAAGCTTATCACGAGGACAGCAACCAGGTTTTAACGAACCCAATCTATCATGAAGACGACAATCCCTGAACCAAAATCAAGCCTATCACGTAGACGGCGATTTGGATTAATAAACCCGGTCAAGCCTATCACGAAGACGGCGATATGATTTAAGTCGAACCCAAGTCAAGCCTATCATGAGGACAGCGATTTGGTTTAATGAATCGGATCAAGCCTATCACGATGAGGCGATCCAGTTAAGCGAACCCAAATCAAGCCTATCACGAACACAGTGATTTGTTTTAACAAATCGGGTCAAGCCTATCATGATGTCACATACCGAACTTCTAAAGTCTTGAAGTTACGGGGTATGCTGACTTAAGAGGCTTTTGGGAATGGTTCCGGTGAAGTCCGGAAGCTTTCGGGTGTTTTCGAATGTTTGTAATAGCAAGTAGCTGCATTTATGTTTTTGATACTTCCTTATGCAATCTGATTGTCATATGTTCCTGTTTGGAACACTTGTAATTGTATTGATTGCGACGCCTTGGACGTATAGGGGAAACTCTATCCGTTTGGCGGTCTGTCGGCGGCGCCGCGACCTCGACCAAATAGACGGGTGGTCGCGGGCTGTGACACATGAAGACCGCGATTTGGTTTAAGTCGATCCGAAATCAAGCCTATCACCATAGATCGCGATTTGGTTTAACGAACCAGGTTAAGCCTATCACGAAGATGGCGATCCAATTTAAGCTGAACCCACACCAAGTCTATCACGAAGATAGCGATTTGGTTTAACGAGCCGGGTCAACCCTACCACGAAGACGGCGATCCAATTTAAGCGAACCCAAAATCCTATCACGAAGACGGCGAATTGGCTTAAGCTGAACCCAAATCAAGCCTATCACGAAGACGGCGATTCGGTTTAACGAATTGGGTCAAGCCTATCACGAAGACGGCGATCCGGTTTAAGTTGAACTCAAATCAAGCCTATAACGAAGATGCCAATCCGGTTTAAGCGGAATCCAAATCAAACCCATCACGAAGAGGTTTAAGCTGAACCTAAATCAAGCCTATTACGAAGACAATGATTTCATTTAACAAACCGGATTAAGCCTATCACGAAAACGGCAATCTGATTTAAGCCGACCCCGAACCAAGCCTATCACGAAGATGACGATTTGGTTTGAGTCAAATCGAATCAAGCCTATCACGAAGAGGGCGATCCAAGGAAAATATTTCTTATTTTTATTTTATTTATTTATTTATTTTACTTCAGATTTTATTTTATTTTTTTACTTTTATTATTATTATTATTGTGGTCCAAATAGGAGTTCGACTATATCGACCCTAAATGGCCACTCAATGTAGTAAACATGAACACGGGTCCAACAAGGGTAACGATCTGATATCGGGTTTGATCGTGTCAAGCCTATCACGAAGACCACCGCTCGATCACCATGACACAAAGATCGTCATCATATCGTTTGGGCACATGTTGGGTCCAACAAGGGTAACGATCTGATATCGGGTTTGATCGTGTCAAGCCTATCACGAAGACCACCGCTCGATCACCATGACACAAAGATCGTCATCATATCGTTTGGGCACATGTTGATGATAGCGGAACCTCAACTAATTCATGATAGTGAATGCATGCTTACGATAATAGTAACAACCTATTGTCAATTTTGATCCTGTCGAGCCTATTACGAAGATGACCTCTAGATCAAACTCACAATACGTTAGGTCCTATGTCATTCACGCACATTCACCACCTCATTGTTGTTGTAGTGGCCGACATTGCCTTGGAGTAACCATTGCTACTGTCGAAAAAATCGAGGAAAAGGCCACAAGGCCTTCTCTCACAATCCCATTATCGGAGAAGAGAAAGGGCCATGGGTTCTCCCGCTTGTCGTCGCCGTCGCCATCGCTGCCACCACCACCACCATCATCGTTTCCAGTCAAAAACAATAGGCCACAGAGCCCCTTTGCTTCCTTTTTATTTTTGAAGCAAACGGAGAGGGGGTACTTAGGACCAGCCCAGCAAAGAGTGGGGTGCACCAACCCCCTTTTACAGGTGTGATAGAGAGTAGATTGAAAAGAGAAAAAGTGTCTCACCTTTTTTTCTTCTTTGTTGTTTAAGACCTCTCTTTTTTTCTCTTCCCTCTTCTTCTTCTTTCCCCTTTCTAATTTTTTTTCCTCTAACCCCTTTCTTCTTGAGCCCGTGATTTAATTTATAAACGTTCGAAAAGATAATTCTTTTAGGAAATAATTCAAAAAAAAAATCTAATAAATAAAGAAACTTCATCATCCTTATCATTTATAAGGTATTTGATACTAATCAAATCATTTACAAAAAGATTTTAGGCATCTTTTCTATATGTTTCTTTATAAAAAAAATTTCCCGTTTTTTCCTTCTTGCCTTCTCTGTTTTCTTTTTTTGGGAGGAAAAAAGGGCCCACTTCCCTCTTGTACGGATCAGAGGGAGGTGTGGCCTACTTTTTTTCTCTTTCTTTCCATCCTTTGGTTTCCATTTTTTTTGGGAAAAAATAAGGAGCCACCTTCTTTTTGGTCTTTCTTTCCCTTTTCTTTTGTTCCCTTGTTTTTTAACTTGCTCACTTTTGTATTTTTGTTTTTGACTATTCTAATTTGCCTACCTCTTTTACTCTTTCTCTCCCTTTTTTTTAACCCAAACACTTTCACGAACTCCGAAAGATTTAGTGTTAAACGCTAAAAATAATTGACCGCTTTTAGAAAGTGGTGAATCATTTACTGCTTTCTAAAAATAGTAAATCATTCACCGCATATGCCTAGTTTTATAAATAGAATTTTTTGGAGGACTATTTTATAATTATAATATTTTTTAAGTCCATTAAAAAGATTCTATTCTCTTACATAGTCCTGATAAAAAGGGTTTTTTAATAATGAAAGGAACAATAAAAAATTTTGAACTAGGAATTGCCAGTTATTTCTCCAATGTTGTAGGATATTTCACAACTTAATTACTAAAAAGAAGTGAAGCAGATTAATATAATTATGAACAAATGAGAGCTTTTACTAACGTCCGTCTGAATCAAGTTCTCTTGCTATAGAGGACATAATTTTGTTTCCCTAGATAGAATTTTAAAATGATTTGGGGGTAAAACTATGGCAAAGTTTCAGCAGTATTACAGAAATGTCAAGACGTGTTGATGGCAAGAATTAAATTAGAGATAAACTACTCGAGGTATCAAGAAACATAATACCTTCTGTTTGAAGATGTGAACTAAGGTAGAATTAGATATAGAAAGCAAAACAGAATAAACCAAAGACATGAAATAAACCAAAAACATAGTACCTTCTGTTTGATGGCAAGAACTACATCGACGTGTTGGCGAAGTCGGTTTGACGATTCGTCGAGCCGGTACGAAGTTATTGGCAAAAAGGACCATTTGAGCTTCGTTTCCGCCTGGAAGGCCGAGGAGGCGACTAAAAATCACGAAATCGGATTGGTAGCTTCGTGACATCACTAAAAGGTGGGGGGTGTCATCCCGAAGCAACCGGGCTTCTTCCTATGTCTTACTACATTGTCGATCTTGCATCTCTTTCATATATGCAATGTAGGATTGTATTGCATTCCATTCCTTATGCTTTCCTAGTTGACATCATAGTATGAGTGGAATACATGATATAGTGGATCGGTAGGGATTGGATCTTGATGTTGAAATCCTATAGTGCCGAAATGAGAGATGAACTTGTGGTTATGTTGAGACATGACGAGTGGCATGTAAATAACTTGAATAACATGACGAGTGGCATGAAAAACTTAGTGTAGAGAAACACTTGTGACACGGTGAATGTAGAAATAGGTGGATTCCCTAGTTATGAGTAATTGTATATGAACCTAGTGTAGTTGAAACACTATGACATTGAACATAGGGATAGATGGATTCCCGAGTGTTTGTTGACCCTAGTTGACAGGATATCCTCAGTTGACGAGAATTGGATCATACTCATATAGTCTGTTTCTTTAGCGGTGGTCGCTCCACCCATTAGTGCACTCCAGAGGCGGCCACACTAGGGGCAGAAACTACTTGTCCCGCAAACGGTCTTGGGTGAGTCGAGCGAGGTGCGTCTCCTCACCAACGAGATTTGAGATGTGAGTCGAGGGCAAACCTTCAGGTTAGCCAAGTGATTGGGTGAATAATGAATGTCAGTATTTTTTGGACATAGTAGCATGATAGTTTACTCCTGTACTATATAGTGCATGCATTCATTACAGTTGATTGAGGCATAGTAGTATACTCGTAGATTTCCTTACTATGTGGTCGTTTCTTTCATATCTATCTATATGCTTATACCTGCTTAGACCTAGTGGGAAGATCGGCGGAGTCGGCGGCCGAACCCACTGGGAACTATATTTATAATTTCTCACCCCACTTTGCTGCAGGGCCGAGTTCAAGCGCTCCGGGCGAGGATTGCGAGAAGGGCATAGCGCCCTAGTAGTTAGTAGCTTTTCCTTATTTTCATTAGAGTATCCCCGTGTACATAGGTGATGTTTATATATTTGTGAGGATCATGAAGAGCTGCTTATGTATATAGATGATGAACTTGTATTCACATTTTGGAAGATGTTAATGTAATCAATTTGTATGATGGTTGAATGTGATGTAATAGATAGAATTCTCTCTTTATTCACTTGTACATATATACTCGTGTCTTGCTCTTGCTTGTTAGCGCTTGTGGCGCCTCTCGTTGATCATGTATGTGTTTGAGTTTATTTTCCTGACAACTTTTGTACATGATCTGGTTATTGAGCCTTGGGCGGACAGGGGAGGTGCTGTCCATTCGACGTCTGTTCGACGCGCCCGAACCGGACCAAATCGGTAGCGGTCTCGGCGCGTGACACTAGGAATCCGGTTTCACGATTTTTGGACGCCACCTCGGCCTTCCAGGCGGAAACAAAGCCGTAATGGTCCTTTTCTCCAATATCTCCGCGTAGCCTCGTTGGATTGCCGAACCGAGGCCACCAACGCGTCAGAATACCTAGCAATTAGGTTCAGAAGAGATCAATTTCTACTTTAGATCTCATTTGAACAACACCTCTTTGGAACCCTAGGTTGCTACAATTGCAAGAATACTCCGATTAAACCTTAGATTCAAACAATTAGCAACCTACTAGCATCCTAGGATTCACCTAAAATCATTTCTAGAGCATATAGGTCTAACCCTAGAAATCTACCATTAAAGCTCCAAGAGCTTACCCTCAAGCTTTCTTCCCTTGAGCCTAGGAAAAAGAAGAAGATGATGATCCACTTCCTAGCTTGCTTCTCCACCAATCCTCTCTCCTACTTCCGACCTTGAAGTGAGAGAAAAAGAGCTTAGAGAGAGAGAGAAAGCTATTTTTAGGTTTAGAGTGAGAGGGAGAGGAAGAAAAGATAGTGAAACAACTCTCATATAACCCCCACATAGGCTCAATTGCTAAAAACTCCTCAAACTTCACTTTTCTCGCTGCCACTGCCTGGGCATTACGCAGTTACGGGGTCCGGACCTTCCGGACCCCGAGACCTCGTAAATTCTGCAATTTTGCAGATTTGTACAATCATGCTCTCCAAGGTCCTCTACAACCCTTAGAACCCATTTTCAACGCATTCGGCCATTCCGAAGCGTCCCGAACCAACTTCCGAACAATTTTGACCGAAGTTCGGATTCACGTATCGAGGATTCATTTCCTCACATTGGGAGATGCCAATGTCACGTAAAATATGCGAGATCCATGTGAGTTCAACAGCTGCCGAGGCGATGGCCCGATATTCGGCCTTAGCCGTGGATCGAGACACAATGGGCTACTTCTTTATGCACTAAGAAATACAATTGGAACCAAGAAAAAAGCAATACATGGTGGTAGATTGTCAGGTGAATTTCCATCCCGCCCAATCGCATCAGCAAAGGCAAAAATAAGTCCAACGAGCTTCAAGCTAGGATGCGAAGCCCTGGGTCTAGAGTTCCCAGTACATAGAGGAGAGTCTGCTTTACCGTTTGGTAATTGGCATTAGTGGGGGCATGCATGTGTTGACAGACGACGTTGACCGCAAATGAGAGATCCAGGCTAGTAAGGGTGAGATATTGGAGAGCACCAACACTTTCATAGTGCGAGGGGTCACTATATGGTTGATCTCCACCCGTAAGTAAAGGCGGCTTGGAGGCCATAGGGTTGGCAATAGGCTTGCATTGCTCCTCAGCTATTACCCCAAAAGCTATCCTAGTATTAGAACTAACAAATCTTACAGCAACTAATAAGCACAAGTGGCAGTGTTATGAAATGGCGGTAGGCTATAAATCTCTACTACATAATACCATTTTGAGGCTAGTACCTCCACCACAACATTCAACCAATATTGTGGTGCAGCATTACAGCAGCATAAGAAAAAGAGTGTCCTAATAAATTGCTAATAAAGTATACAGTTAGCTGCTTTGGAATCAATAGTGAATGTGATAGATTATCTAAGAAGTTCTTATTTGCTCAGCACGTAATAAGCCATTATAATCAGAAAACCAAAACATACAAGCCTTGTGCTAAAGTGATTCTTCAACTTACTATCAAGAATACCGGCTTTCATGGCAAGCTAAATATACAATATTATAGAACAGACTATATATATATATATATATATATATATATATATATATATATATATATATATAGAGTCCTACTATACTATCTATCGGCGACACGGAGGGCTCAGGTGCTACCAAGTTGTTTTCGATGATGCGGATTCCAATTCGACGATCGGCTCGTTAGACTTGATCTACACTATTGAAAGTATTTGGAAACTAAATTTTAGATTTTTTACATCATTTGACTAGTGATCAAAAGATCTCAAAATTGACAATTTTAATGGCCGATGTGGTGTGTTTGAGAGTTTAACGGTGTAAAGCAATCCAAATCTGATGAAAATTTAATAGAAAATTCTTTTCACTATTTAGAGTAAGATCGGTATATCGATCTTGAATTTAAATCTTTTATCATTATTTTTATGAAATTTTTAGTTTTAGCTGTTCAATTTCAGACTACTTGTTTGATAGTTAAATAATATCGAAAAATTATGAAATTTAGTTTCTAAATACTTTTAATAGTGTAGATCAAGTCTAAGGGGGCCGATCATCGATTTGGAAGGCTCGTCATCGAAAACAACTTGGTAGCACGGAGCCCTCCGTGCGGCTCGTCAAGTAGCCTAGCTCTATATATATATATAATAAGAATAGGAATATTATTTTATTTATAAATTATATTTCCGAAAAAAACAAAAAAGAGAGTTTTAAAAAGGAAACAAAAAAAGGAAAGAAAAACAAAAAAGAAGTCGGCTCCTTGTTTTTCCAAAAAAAATGGAAACAAAGAAAAAAAACAGAAAAAGTAAAAAAAAAGGAGGACACACCTCCCTCTGATCCATACAAGAGGAAGGTGGGCTCTTTTTTCCTCAAAAAAGAAAACAGAGAAGGCAAGAAGAAAAACAAAATGAAAAAATATAAATAATAAAGAAACATATAGAAAAGATGCCTATAAATTTATTGTAGATTATTTGATTGCCTCAAATGCCTTATAAATGATAAGGATGAAGTTTCTTTATTTATTAGATTTTCTTTGAATTATTTTCAAAAAGAAATATTTTTTGGAACCCTTATAAATTAAATCATGGGTTTAAGTAGAAAGGGTTAGAGAAAAAAAAATTAAAAAAAAATAAGAGAAGAAGAAGAATAGGGAAGAGGGAAAAAAAGAGAGGTATCCAACAGCAAAGGAGAAAAAAAAAAAAGGGGAGCAAAAAAAATGGGAGAAGAAAAAAAATCTTTTCTTTTTTTTTTTTCTTTTTCTCTACTCTCTGTCACACATGTAAAGAGGAGGCCATATCTTTGCTTCGCTGGTCCCAACCAAAGGGAGGGGGTGAGCACAACCACCCTCCGTCCACTTCAAAAAAAAAAAGAAAAAAAAATAACATGCAAAGGGACTTTGTGGCCCATTGTTTTTTTCGACGACAATGACAACGATGGCAACGGCGACAATGACAGCGACGACAAGCGGGAGATCCCATCGCCCTTCCTCTTCTTCGATAATTGTAGTGAGAGAGAAGGCCTCGTGGCCTTTTCCTCAACTTTTGCGACGGTAGCAATGGTGACTCCAAGGCAATGTCAACCACTACAACAACAACGGGGCGGTGAATGTGCGCAAACGACATAGGAACTATCCTATTGTCGATTGGAGCTACCATCTTCGTGATAAGCTCGACATGGTCAAAATCGACATTAGGCCGTTACTATCGTCGTAAGCATGCATTCACTATCATCAAGTAGCTATGGTTCTGATATCGCCTCCGCTATCATCAACATGTGCGCAAACAATATGACGACAATCCTTGTGTCAGACTAATTGAGCGGTTGTCTTAGTGATAGGCTCGTCACAATCAAACCTGATATCGGATCGTTAGCTCACTGAACCCGTGTCCATGTTTACTACACAGAGCGGTCGTTTTCTTGATAGGCTTAACACGGTCGAACCCCTATTTGGACCGCAATAATAATAAAAGTAAGAAAATTAATAAAATATGAAATAAAATAAATAATAAAATAAAAATAATAAATAGTTGCCTTGGACCGCTGTCTTTGTAATACGCTTGATCCAATTTGACTCGAACTAAATCACAGTCTTCGTGATAGGCTTGATTTAGGATCGACTTAAATCGAATCGTCGTCTCTGCGACAGGCTTGACCCGGTTCGTTACGCCAAATAGTCGTCTTCGTGATAGGCTTTACTTGGGTTCGGCTCAAGCCAAATCGCCATCTTCATGAGAGGCTTGACTCAGTTCGTTAAGCCAAATCATTGTCTTCTTGATAGACTTGATTTGGGTTCGGCTAAAACCGGATCACCATCTTCGTGATAGACTTGATTTTGGTTTGGCTTAAACCAAAACCGTTTTCGTGAAAGACTTGATTTTGGTTCGCTTAAACCAGATCGTTGTCTTCGTGATAGGCTTGACCGAGTTCGTTAGACCAAAAAGTCGTCTTCGCAATAGGCTTGATTTGGGTTCGGCTTATCGAATCGTCGTCTTCGTGATAGGATTAACTCGGTTCGTTAATCCAAATCGGATAGGCTTGATTTGGGTTTGGCTTAAACCGAATTGTCGTTTCGTGATAGGTTTGACCCAGTTCGTTAAACCAAATCGTCGTCCTCGCAAAAGGCGTAATTTGGGTTCGCTTAAACCAGATTGTCGTCCTTGTGATAGTCTTGATCCTAACCAAATCGCGATCATCGTGATAGGCTTGATATTGGTTCAACTTAAATCGGATCGCCATCTTCGTGATAGACTTGACCTAATCGTTAAACCAAATCGTCATCTTCGTGACAGGCTTGATTTGGATTTGGCTTAAACCGGATTACCGTCTTTGTGATAGGCTTGATTCGGTTCGTTAAAACCAGATCGCCATCCTTATGATAGGCTTGATCAAACCATCAAAAATGTACTTCAATTCTCGTGTGATAAAATGATAAATTAATTATACATCTGATTATTCAACAAATGTTTCATAACCTTGATGCGGATTTTCAACCCAAGCTGAACTAAATCAATCATGCTAACACTTGTATTCAAACTAAACCCAACATGAACATAATTTGGGATGAATATAATCGAGCCTACATCTTTTCTAGAGTCTCTTATAACATGGGTATACAATATAATCCCCAAATGCTAAACCTACTTAATCATCCAAGATAACTGGTCCAACTCTGCACACACGTTTCCTTATATATACCATTGCTATTGAAGATTTAGGAACCGTGACTTTGTAACACAATGCTTATTCTAGACCATATTTCACATTCCACTACTACCTCAAGCTCATGTCACACTTGAAAGAATGAATTAATGTCTCCAGGTGCAAACACAAATGATTACCCTTACAACTTCCTAATACATCACAGGTTCTGAATATATACAAAAAATAATAATAATAAAAGGAGAATTTTTGTTTTGCAGTAGGAGTATCACAAAAGAGTTACATACTTGACCATAACATGATCCAATACCAATGTTCGGAACTTCAAGAAAGATTCGGGTTTCAAATAAGTTAGCTTTCATAAACATGAAAGTGTCAATTATGGAACCTTTAGATTGAACCATGAACTACAGAAATCTCAAGCAAGTCGTATGCACTAACACTAATTGGACGACACATTTGTTGGGCAAACATAAATGCCAACCCATCTTAACTTGAGAGATTCAATTCCCTATTGTGAATTTGAGCGAAAAAAAGGTAGTAACAGGTCCAGTTGGCTACGATTTTGTGACATTCAAATCCAATTACTACCTCTATTGTTCAGTGTTGAGGGAGTTGAAATTTATCTTTAAATGGAGTTACAGCAAATTTCATAACTTCACATCAAATGGATAGGTACTTTTGCTTCGTTTGCAACTTTGCCATGATTCATAGCCAAAAAAAAAGCCCTCGGGGGATGAACTGCAAATGTTACGCAAGTAGCACAGAAAGAAACTGATATTGGTTAGCTCCAATTGAACACTGTATGACTATGTTCCTGATCAATCGATTGGTAACATGCTATCAGAGCAGGTCCTACGCCTTCTTGATTTTAAGAGGTATCAAGTTCAATTGTCACATCCCTCATTATCTTTCCTGTGAGTGCGAGCGCTACGGTTCATGTTAATTCCATCATAGATGTGACTGGGTTGTTAAGACCGGATAGTTTCCCAGCCAATCGATCTTTCACATATAAGTCATCACAATAGATTCAGATAAAGAACATAAACTGCATGTGTTTCGAGGAAGGAGAAAGAGTAGTACCGGGAAGAGCAGGGGGAGGCCTCTTCTTTGGGAGGGATTCCGGCTGGGAGAGGCTCTGCAGCTGCCAGTCGAGCTTCCGCAGCGCTTCGCGGGCCTTCTGCCGGTCGATCTCAAACCCAGTTTCCTCCTCTTCCTCTTCCTCTTCCTCTTCCTCTTTCTCCCTCTCTACGGAGGCATTCAGGGGAGAGAGCCTTCCTCCTCCGCTCCTCGACAAGCGAAAGAGAGGGACTAGACATGTGCAGCCCCTGCTGCTGCGGATATTATTATTGTCACTATTATTAGTAGCATCTGAAGACGAGGATGATGATGGAAAGTGGGAAAAGACTGCAACAGTCGGCTGGATTGGGGAAGAGGCGACGACGGGAGGGCAGCGTCCGTAGGGGATTGAACCCGGCAGCATCGTGTGTAAGTAGCATTGATTTTCTTATTTGCCGGCTGAAATCATTCGAGGATCAGGTTTTCAGGTTGGGGAGCAATAGGGAAAGCCCAAGGATTGAGGAATGAGTGGGGTAAATTGCACCTCGCTATTTCTGAATTTTTGCAATATTTTAGCCCTTTGGTAGTTAAAGTGAATTTAATGTTTCCGCAACTTTTATAAACATATATATTTAGTTTGTTATGTCGTTTCAGGTAAAATTTTGCCGACAAAACTTCAAGAAATGGTGAATGTCAAAACAGCAGCTTTTTAATAATAATTTCGTATTATATTTGATGAAAGAATTATTATAATTTTATCAAAATAAATTAACAGACATTAGGTCACCTATTTTCAATTAACTAGAGTATTGATCGGTCAAATGTAGGGTATCAAATTAATCAACAAAACCTAACGTTAGAACGAAACATCACTACAAGTACAATACACGAAAATAATCAAAACTTACTAGGTTTTGATGAGTTTCTAAAAAAGATGTCCTACTCATCTAACATGGGACCTAATTAGTTCATAAGAAATATGGTATTTAATAGTAATAACTCCCAACAACATAATTTGGATAGACTCACTATCCTAGGGTCTCCTAGCTAGGTTCAACTAAACTATTCTCATTCTCTACTTTATGCTCTGATACTATTTTATCTGTCATGCTCCGAGACCCGTCTATTTGGTCAGATTCGGACACGCCAACAGACCGTCGAACGGACAGAGTCTCCCCTGTACGTTCAAAGTGTCGCAATCAATACATTACAAGAGGTTCCAATTAGTAACAGTATTCAACCATAGATTGCATAAGAAAGTATCAAAAATATAAGACAACTAAGCTATTACAAGCATTCGTCCAAGGTTTACATATTACATTTTTCTTTTACATTCAACTTCCGAATACAATTAATTATTACAACATTGTTCTTGTCATATAAACTCCTAAGCTAGACTGACTTGGGGTACCGCTATATCTGGTCCAATGGTAGGGCGCTATCTACGGAGCTACGCCCTTTCCTCGCGCCGCTTCACCGCTCGCGTGTGAACCTGAAAGCCCCAAAACCACACGAGAGTGAGAACTATATAAATATAGTTTCCACTGGATACGGCCACCCAAGGAAAGAGCTTGACCCACCAGGTCCGAATGAGGCACTGCAACATGTTAGTCCAACAAATATCCACAAATATACATAATTTATGCAACTAACCTCATCATGTTCATGCCTCACAATATGCAACATGAATATAATGCAAATATGCAACTGTGTAAACAACTAGTAGATCAATTGATCCTACTTTCAATCCTGCTGTTTATGGCTCATATCATCTAGCTCGAAGGTTTCTACTACCTTAGTTCCATAACTCAAATCCAACTAGCATCTAAGGTCTCTATCGCCTTAAATCTTGTCATTTATCACTAGCCTTTAAGGTTTTCACTACCTTAATTAAGCTATCCACCCGACTCGGCCTCGAGTCAATCACCCGTGGACTACTGCGCACTGATTGCATCTCTACCACAGCTTGGCTACCATCACAACCCACCGCACCTCTTGACTTAGCCATTTGGCGGCGAACTCATCGCACCTCACCCAACAATGGCTAAAGTCAATCCTAGCGACATCATCCAATAAGCTAAATGGGCGAGGATAACCACACATACCCATTCAAGCTTATACCGGGCGAGGAGAACCACACATACATATTGAATCACTCTCGGGCGAGGAGAACCACACATACCCGTAGCTCTGATTCGCTTGCATTCTGCCGCAAGTTTCCACCGCCTCTTCTGCGGCCACAGCACTAGGGATTCCAGAATCCATTTCCATTTCTCGAGGGTTATCTACAATCCTACAATGTCGACCTATTTAGGTTTGACCCATAAACATCCTAGTGGTTGCTACCACTATAGTCCACAACGTAGGTTCAACCACACTAGATTCTATGTCATCTCTATCTAGATCTCTGTCACGCCCCGGGACCGCCAATTTGGTCGGTTCGGGCACGTCAACAGACGCCGAACGGACAGCACCTCCCTTGTCTGCCCAAGGCTCAACAACAGCGAGTACATGTATAAAGAAATAAACAATTCCCAGGATAACATTTCAATATACATGGCTTGCTCGAGGGTAAGCAACATGAGCACAAGTGAAAGTAAACTAACTAAACCATTCATACATTGTATCTTGATTACTTTAAACCAAATACAAAGCTTATATAATTATTACATTCATTCTTCCAATATAAACATTACCATCTCTCAAATGAACTTAATACATTTGCATCTCTCACATGATTTTATTGCATTTTCATTCATCAACACATTAGTTGAAATATATACAAAAGGTGTCTCTATACACAAGGGTAGAGCACTACCTAGAGCACGATAACCATGCCTCGGGCCACGATCGCCCGCTCGCGCTAGAACCTGCATGGTTAGTGGGATGAGAACTACAACAAAGTTTCCAGTGGGCTCGGCCCCCAATTACACCGACTTTTCCACTAGGTCTATCTCAGGCATAATTTGAAAGGATAAGCATATAGTAACCAAACTAAAATGCACACAACTAATATGCCTGAACAATAATAAGAAGGCTTATGCTCAACATAATAATAATGATGAATGCAAGATCTCAATCTCGATACCCAATCTCATGGCTAGCCCGTAGGCTTCGCCGCTCAAGAACTCACCAACTCAAATCCCAGTATCGGGGAGACTACTACGACCCGACGGGACCGTCCTCTGGGACACTCATCCCAGTGGTGACCAACTCCGAAGCGCACTGCTCGAGGGGGAGCTACCGCCCTCGAGCAAGGACTTATAGGCGAGTATGATCAAATCCTTGCTCCAAGGATGTAATCCAAATCCATTTCTTAACTTTAAGGAAATCTTACACAATGACCCTTAACTATAAGGTTACTGTCATTTGTTCACATTCTTTGTTCTTATTCTTTGCATTCATGTTCTTATTCTTTGCATTCTTGTTCTTATTCTTTACATTCTTGTTCTTATTCTTATTCTTATTCTTGTTCTTATTCTTATTCTTTGTAATCATGACTATGTCATTACACTAACTCTAGTGTTCTTGTTCTTATTCTTTGCAACTCTCTAATGCCACTCGATCTATATGTCACAATATTCTTGTTCTTATTCTTTAACCACTAGGTTATTTGTCTCATCTCATGCATACGTAGGGTTTAATTCTTTTTCTTTGGTCATAACAAGTCTCATTTGCATCTTAACTCTAAGCATGCAACACATACCGAATTACCCTACTATGCATGAAAAATAGCTATAACATATATGCTCAATAGTGACACATAGATATAAAGAGAAATTCGATATTAGTGAAAGCACCCCCCACCTTGTAGGAATGCCGAGAAACCCCGATTCAATTTCCATGATTTTTAGACACCTACGCCGCGAGCTACGGCAATCTGTACCAATTCGGCTTCTTTCTTCAATTTCTTCGCATACACTCGTCGGATTGCCGAACCGAGCGCACTAACACGTTCATATACCTATCAATTAGGTTTACATTGGGTTAATTTAGATCAAACCCCTATACTTTGCAAAAACCCCATTTTTAAACCCTAGCATAAGCATATTCCCCAAACAATCTTAAAACTCATGGAGAAACATGCATTTAATAGCCTAGGGATCATTAGAACACTAAGCATCAAGGATTAAACAAAATCTCAAAAGCTTACCGAAATCCGAACACCGAGACGGAAGCACACCGCTCAACGGGCGCACGAGAGTTCGAACCGTCGCCTCCTACGCGTTCGCAACGTCGCTCTCCACTAACCCTCCAATTTCTAGAGATGGATTTAGAGAGAGGAGAGAGTATTCTAGAGAGAGGAAAGGGCTTCTCTCTCTACCTCTCTAATGGTGTGTGTGGCTGTGGGAAAAAGGAGGAAGAAGAAGAAAGGGGATGACCCCTTTATTAGTCAACCCTCCACCACTTAATTACAAGTTTGCCACTAAAACGGTGCATTTTCGGGTCTCTGAGACCGGTCTCTGGACCTGGAGACCGGTCTCCATAGGTCCAGAAAAAACAGCACTTCCAGACTTAGCCAAATTTTCAGCCTTTTACCGTTTTAACTCTGTTTTCGCTCGTTTTGCTCGTTTGACCTCCGATTCATTTCAAATCGGACCGAGACACTCAAAACATGTTTTCGAGCGTATTTAAACAATCTTTTCATCCACACCTTGCCGGACTTCGGCAAAGGTCCACTCCTAGCTTTTCGGGTTTCGTTTCCGCGCCCTGCGCGCACCGAAGCACCCAAACGCTCCCGAACTTCGCCGGAACCATTCTCACGGCCTTCTAAACTAACATACACCGTAACTTCATAATTCTAGAAGTTCGGTATGTTACAATCTCACTTCTAGGTTCACTTGTTCAACCTATGTTCATGATATTAGGTTCAATGCCACTCGATCTACTTGACATTCTACTTGTTCACATCAAGCATTATACTTGTCTTCCAATGTAGAGTTTTCTAACCATCTAAGAGTTATCGGCATGCATATGTTATTTAACATAATCCACAATATACCAACATACATATACATCAACTAGCATCTCATGATATATCAACATGTATATATGTCAACTAGCATCTCATCTAGTATAATATGAATCATGCATTCATCACTATCATCCAATGGTAGTCTAACATAGCATTCATCTCATGCATTCATATGTTCTACAACTAACTACCATTATATGCATCAATAATAAGTAACGCTTCACTTTGGCATGGAAGCGAGCTAGTATCTTCGGTGAGCACAACCTACCTCAAATCGCTTTCCGATTGCTTGTAGTCACTTGCAATCGGCCTCTCGCGGCACTCGTTGTCCGGTTCGGCCCGATCTTGCAAATGATCATCAACCGTGCGTCAATCCACGGCCTCGGGTTTTAAAGGGCTTCATATAGATGCCGCGATGCTAGGAATCCGTTTTTGTAATTTTTGGACGGTGCCTCAGCCCTCCAGGAGGAAACGAAGCCAAAAATGTCCTTTTTCCCAATATCTTTGCATAGCCACGACGGATTGTCGAACCGACTTCACCAACGCGTCAGAATACCTAGCAATTAGGTTCACATGGGTCCAATTTAGATCAAACCCCTACATTTACAAAAATCCCCCTTCTAGCCCTAGATCTAGAATCATCTCCAAATAACCTAAATCTCATTGTAGAAATATGCTAGAAACACTCTAGGGACTACTAGAATACTAAACATTAAGGATTAAACCAAATCCCAAGAGCTTACCAAATTGTGAACGCCGAGACGGAAGCACGCCGCTCAAACGGGCGCACGAGGGCCCGAACCGTCACCTCCCACACGTTCGCAAGGTCCTTCTCCTCCAAAATCCAAGGTTTGGGTCAGAGATCTTGTCACGCCCCGGGACCGGCAGAGCCTTCCCAGTAGCGTGTCCAGACCCGCCATATGTCAACACATACAAGGCGTCTACCAAAAACAACAGAATTAAAACAACAATAGGCTACAACTAAGAATATCAGAGCCACAACCAACTAGTTCAATCAACAAGTAGAGAAAAGGAAAACTAGATAATAAAAGAGAAAACTAGTCAACATAACCATGAAACATAAAGTAGGTACAACAACTAATCCAGTAACTGGGTACAAAATGGTAGCCTCTATAAAAGGGTACAAAAACTCTCATCCTCTCCAACTAAAACAAAAAGGAGACGATGAACCACCTAGAGAGACTCCTCGGTCGCTAGCCTAAAGCGACACCCTTGCTGCGGTCCCTAGCCTCCCCAGATGCAGAAGGCACTGAAACGAGTCAGAAAACAGAGGACGTAAGAACTGCAATTTATAGTTCCCAGTGGGCAATTACTGACCTCAGCTGCATGCACCACTAGGCCCAAAAGAAAAGCTGTACGTGTGCAATATAAAGTAATATGAAACTGCTGAAATAAAAGTATAATAAAATGCCATACTACCAAGCCGCATGTATATATGGTACATGTATAAACTATCCAATTAAATCCGATATGGCAACATATAAAGAATATGTTCTACTGTAATAATTAAGTATACTATGATGCAAATAATGAATTATCAAGTATACTACAAGTCCCAAGTATGCTCTAAACATGTCCAAGTAATCCAACTACCATGTCCTATCTAGTAGTGATTATCATTTAACGTTGAATGTCATTATTCAATTCTCTTTCCAGGATTTAATTACACAAGTGTAATCCAGCTTGTGCCACCTTAGTGCCGTGGTAGCCCCAACATCCCCCGCAAGGAATAAGTCTATCCCAATCGGCCCCGTAGGTTTCTCAATATCGCATGCGCGAACGTATCGCAAAGGCCAACTCCGGAGTGCCGGCTTGTAGGGAACGACCCTCACAAGCATGTGCGAATGAGCACAAATGGCAAGCAAGCACAGTCAAGTCTCAAGTACCCAAATCTTCATGTATCTCACATGGCAAATGTCACTAGCAACCCTAAGGTCTAGTACAATATCTCTCATGACACTATATTTTTCTATGTCAATGTTCAATCACGAGCCTAATACCGCTTGATGATATTAGCTCACTAAGTCACATACTGATGCCAAGTCAATGCCTCTTTATGATAAGGGCTTTTCTCCTATGTCAAACATAGTTTCTATGTCCACAAACATGCGTCAAATTCACTATAACCATGTAGTTTCATGTCCAACTAGAATGACAACACCTACTCAGTCTCACATGCACACATCTCTACTGTATAGATGTAAAATTACATTACACATAACATATAGGTTTTATGCATACTAAAATTCACAAATAATATATATGACATGAAAATGCATGCTTTTCCAATTAACCAAAAGCAAATATACACCAATAAAAATTTCTCATTGTGCTAGGTGAGGCCAAACCCACCGGTGCTCCAAGCAACGTTCCGAATTGCTAACTGAGCTTATATTCCTTCTCCTACCACCCTACAAGGTATGCCACAGAAGTTACAACCCCAAAAGATGAGCCATGAGCTCAAACTTTAAACATCTAGGTAAAGGTAAGGAAAAACTCACCTAAAGTGTAGAAATCCCTCACAAGTCCTCAAATGGAAGTTAAATTCCTTCCAATGCAACCTAAATTAAGGTTCTAAACCAATCAATTGAGCTCAAAAGGCCCCAAATCACAAAGCCCCAAAATAAATCCTAAATCTCCAAAACTAGGGTTTCATCTAGTAGAAAGCTACAAAACTCAAATCTAGAGGAAATGATTTGTTGCTTACCTTCTAAGAGCTCTAAACCAAGGATTAAAACCCTTTTGAAGTGAAGATCTTCCTCCCAACAAGCTCCAAGTTCAAGCTCCAAGCTCCTCTAATGGTGAAAATGGCTCCAACAAACAAAAGAGAGCAAAAGGGAGAAGATTAAGCCTCAAAATCCCAATAAAATTCAAAGAAATGGGAGAGAAGGGTTTGGAGGGCTCCCCTACCTGTATTCTCTATGATAGCAGCACAAAAGAAGCCCTAAGGGGCGTGGGTGCTGTTATAGGAAAGGCCAAATCGCACAAAAGCCCCTGCAGTTTCCAGTTTTTAAAATCTGTCAAAATGTACCGGTACACGGCAAAAGTGTATCGGTACAGGTCCTGCGAAACTCTCAAACCCGAGCCTCGGGTTTGAGAGAAAACACCCTCTGTACCGGTACAAAATCCAAAGTGTACCGGTACAACCATCAAGCCTGTACCGGTACAACCACCAAGTCTGTACCGGTACAGAGGCCCGAAAAATGCAATCCGAGAGCTATCCAAAATCCAACATTTTGGACTTTGATGCATAGGTTTCAACCACTATTCTCGGGACTCGTGCCATAGGTCGAAACACAGTCAACGACCCTCCAGAAAGTCTGGAAAAACTCAGATCTCACACCCAACACTCGAACCTTGCTATTTGCGAAAGTTCAGTGCGTCACAGATCTACAGAGAGAGAGAGGAGGAATCTAGAGAGATGAGGGAGTGTCACGCCCCGCTACCCGCCTCTTTGGTCGGGTTCGGGCCACGTCAACAGACGCCGAACGGACAGGGCCTCCCCTGCCCGCTCAAGGCTCTAGCAACAAGTATAATGAAACAATTATACAAGGCTTGTATGAGGGCAAGCAACAACAGAAGCGAAAGCTCTAAACTAAAACATGCAACCATACATGATATTTGATTAGATTTAAACCAAATACAAGTAATCTAATTCTATTACAATCTTATTCCATTCAACCATCATATCTTTTTACAAATTTGCCATTCCACCAAAAATACATGATTGCTCTTGTCTGCCACCACGAATGACGTACCTCGCACGGTGAAATTTATCTTGAATTTCCCGTGGGATAGTATTCATGATTCAGATTAAGTATATGTATATATGATTATCAGGTATTGTGGATCCATGGCTTCCAATAAACGCAAGCGTCTATTGTTAATTACCCCTATAAAATGTTAGGGTACCTTCGATTAAGAGACCTTTGAAATGCTGAAGATGAACTGGAATTGGACAAAAAGGAAATTTATAATTTATTGCTCAATTACATGGCTTTAACCAAGGGCATACCCTCGGTGTACATGAACAGAACATAAAAGAAAATGTTTAATTTCATCTTAGTTATATGTTCTAAGATGGTCAAATTAATTTTGTTGGACTCTATATATTTTGGAGCTCAACGTTGTTCACCCTAAGATGAAAGATTGATTAAATTTCCTGTATATGTATTGGGATTTAATCGAATCTGATTCAAATTAAACTCTAATTATATGTATTAGAGTTTGATTTGGTTTATTGAACTTTAACTGTATATGATAAAGTTCAATAGAGTTTGATTTGAGTTTTAATCCCAAATGTATGTATTAGGACTAGCTCAAATATTTGAATTAGACTCTAATTTTATATTTTTAGAGTCTAATATAATTAGGCTCTAAGTTTATGTATTAGAGCTTAATCACATTTGATTTTGATTCATCTTAAGATGAAATATTAACTAAATCCTAATTATATGTATTAGGATTAGTCAAATTTAAATTAAACTCCAAGTATATGTATTGGAATCTAATTTAACTTCGTTTGTTTGAACTCCGAGCAAATGTATTAAAGTCCAACAAGTTTAATTTGATTAAATGGTTTGATCAATTCTAAACATATAATTAGAATTTGATCGAATATGATTGTGATCTGACTCTAGTTTTATATGCAAGAGGATCAGATGATTTGTGAAAAATGGGTTGGGTTTAGTTTAACGACGTTTCGGTCAGTTGAGATTTGGGTTTAGTTTAACGACATTTCGGTCGGCAATGAAATTTGGGTTTAGTTTAAAGACATTACGGTCATTGGATTTGGGTTTAGTTTAAAGACGTTTCGGTCATTTGAATTTGGGTTTAGTTTAACGACGTTTCGGTCATTTGAATTTGGGTTTAGTTTAAAGACCTTACGGTCATTTGAATTTGGATTTAGTTTAACGACGTTTCGGTCGGTGGTTCTGGACTTGGGTTTAGTTTAACGACGTTTCGGTCGAGCTTGGGTTTAGGTTTAGTTTAACGACATTACGGTCGGCAGTGGATTTAAGTTTAGTTTAAATTACGGTAAATTGGGTTTAGTTTAACGACATTTCAGTCGGGGTTTTAGACTTAGGATTAGTTTAACGACGTTTCGGTCGAAGTGGGTTTGGATTAGTTTAACGATATTTCGGTCAAAATTGGGTTTAGTTTAACGACGTTTCGGTCGAAGTTGGGATTTGGATTAGTTTAACGACATTTCGGTCGAGGTTGTATTTGGGTTTAGTTTAGCGACGTTTCGGTCGAGGTTAGGATTTAGGTTTAGTTTAACGACGTTTCGGTCAAAATTGGGATTGGGTTTAGTTTAAGGTATTGGATATGTGTGATTTGGTACATGAATTTAGGCTCATAGGTTTATGGTTTATGAACTTGGGTTCATAGGTTTATGGTTCATGAACATAGGCTCATTGGATTATGGTTCATGAACATAGGTTCATAAGTTTATGGTTCATGAACATAGGCTCATTGGATTATGGTTCATGAACTTAGGTTCATAGGTTTATGGTTTGGTTTATGGTGTATGAAGTTTGGTGTATGGTTTAGTCCATGATTTTGGTTCATAGTTCATGGACTTGGTGTATGAATTTGTGGTTCATGATTCATAGACTTGGTGTATGGGTTTATGGTTCATGATTCATGGACCGGGTGTACAGGTTTATGGTTCATGGTTCATGGACCGGGTGTACAGGTTTATGGTTCATGGTTCATGGACCGGGTGTACGGGTTTATGGTTCATAGGTTTATGGACCGGGTGTACAGGTTTATGGTTCATGGTTCATGGACCGGGTGTACAGGTTGTGGGCTTTGGTATTGGGCCTCTATTTTGGATTGGGCTTAATGGATGGGCCATTTGAAATGGGCTTTTGGATGTGGACTTCTTTAGGTAAATGGATTTTGGGTATGTGGGTTTTGGATATATGTTAATGGGTTAATGGGTTTATTATAGGTTTATAGATATAATGGTTTTGGTTAAATGGGTTAACGGGTTTATTGGGTTAATGGGTATAAGTTATATGAGTTAAATGGATTTATGGGTTAGATGGGTTTATGGGTTAAATGGGTTTGAATATATGGGTTAATGGGTTAAATGGGTATTGGATATATGGGTTATTAGATATATGGGTTATAGGTTAAATGGGTATTGGATATATGGGTTATTAGATATATGGGTTATAGGTTAAATGGGTTATTGGGTTTCAATTGGATTCGAATCGAGTTTGATTTCCAAAAATGAATGAGATTGAGGATTTAAAATTCAAAAACCATGTAGGTTTAAATTTAATTTTAGTCCCTTGATTCAAATTTAAAATATAGAACATTTAATTTAATTAAGTTTAAAGAATTCAATGTTCTATTTTTACAAAGTTCCTTCTCTCTCTTTATCAGGTGAATCTCTCTCTTTAAGGAGCACCCCTGTCAACGACGGAACATTCCGTCGAGCAGTTTGACTAGCATTCCGTCGAGCAGATTTATAAAAATTCCGTCAAGCGGTTTGAGACATTCCGTCGAGCACATAGCAAGCGTTCCGTCGAATGGTTTTGACTAGCATTCCGTCGAGCGGTTTGCTGGGTATTCCGTCGAGCGGTTTGAGACATTCCGTCGAGCACATAGCAAGCGTTCCGTCGAATGGTTTTGACTAGCATTCCGTCGAGCAGATTTATAAAAATTCCGTCAAGCGGTTTCGTCATTAGCTCCGTCGATGGCTAAGCATCAGACGGAGTTTGCCTTCATCGTCTTCGTCGTCGTCGGCTCGCCGTCAAGGCTCCGTCGATGGCTAAGCATCAGACGGAGTTCGCCTACGTCGTCTTCGTCCGTCGGCTCGCCGTCAAGACTCCGTCGATGGCTGAGCATCAGACGGAGTTCGCCTACGTCGTCTTCGTCGTCGTCGGCTCGCCGTCAAGACTCCGTCGTCAAGGTCGTCGCCGTCAAGGCTCGTCGTCAAGGCGTCGCCGTCAAGGTCGTTGCCGTCAAGGCTCCGTCGATGGCAAAGCATCAGACGGAGATCGCCTTCGTCTTCGCTGGTTCACCGTTAAGGCATCGCCGTCAAGGCTCCGTCGTCGAGGTCGTCGCCGTCAAGGCTCCGTCGATGGCTAGGCATCGGACGGGCCTTCGTCGTCCTGGTCGTTGCCGTCAAGGTCGTTGCCGTCAAGGCTAAGCATCAAACGGAATCTTCGCTTCATTGCCTTTGTCGTCGCCATCGGCTTTTCATCGAACAGTGGCGGGCACATATTCTCCTCTCGTCGTAGTTTGGAGCGAACGTTGGTGAAGCGGGTGGCGGAGCACCACACTTCCGTCGAGTCGGATCACTCAACAACGAAGCGGGTGGCGGAGCACCACGCTTCGTTGGAGTTGGATCGAACAACGGCGAAGCGAGCCGCAACATGATTCGTCGAAGAGAACCGGGCGGGTGGCGAAGCACCACGCTCTGTCGACGACGCCGCCGGTCCCGGCACGCCGGTTCGTCTGAGAGGGCGGGGCGGGTGGCGAAGCACCACGCCCGTCGACGACGACGGCGCGGTCCCGGTACGGCCGAGGGCGCCGATCCCGTGCGGGCCGGTTCGTCGGGATCCGCACGGCACGGCGTCGGGATCTGCGCGGCGCGGTCTCGGCACACCCAATCCGAGGGCGTGCGAGGTCCTCAGCCGAGCCGATCCAAGGGCGCGCGAGCGACGGCCGATCCGAGGGCGGAGGCCGTGGCGTGCGGGTAGCGAAGTCCTCGGGTTGAGCCGATCCGAGGGCGCGCGAGGTCCCTCGGCCGATCCGAGGGCGCGTGAGGGCGCCGAGGTCCTCACGGCGCGGCTCCGAGTCCGACCGGGGGACGCGTCGAGCTCCAAGGCGGCCGGTCATCAAGGCGGAGGCTCCGAGGTGCGGTGGGCGTGGTCCTCAAGGCGGCGGGTTCGACACGGCGGCGGCGGACGGCGCGGGCGGCGCGCCCACGCGGCGCGGACGGCGGGGTCCGGCGCGAACGGGGTCCGCGCGGCGGTGGTGTCGGAGCGGAGTGGGTGGCCGAGGGCGGCGGAGTGCGTCGGAGCTCCATCTCGAAGTCGAGCTTGACGGCGGCGGTGGGTGGCGGCGGGAACGGGGCCGAGGCGCGGCGCAGGCCGAGGATCGATGAACTCGTCGCGGAGAGGGGTCGGAGGAGGCGCGCGGTGGAAGGTCAAGGGGGTCCGCGCGGTGCGTCAAGATGGTGGCGCGGCTCCACCAAACCAAGAGCAAGAGAGAGAGAGAGAGAGAGAGAGAGAGAGAGAGAGAGGGAGGGAGAAAAACCTATTATTTTACCTTTTTTTCTTTCTTCCTTCGTGAACAGGGGAATGGGTTTCTATCTTTTTTTCCTTCTTCTCTTTTTTTTTTCTTCAATTCAAATTGATTTCTCTCTCCTTTTCTTGTTGAAACAGCAATAGGTTTTATGGCCTTTGCTTCTCCCTTCCTTCTTTAGATCGTGTGGAGATGGGGATCGTGAGAAGTTGGAGGGGTATTGTGCGTGTAATGGGGGAAGTGGGAAGTTGGAGGAGATCGTGCGGAGGGATGGGGCGGAGTATTGGGGTGATATTTACAAGTTGATCCTTTCTATTTGCTTATATTGTATTTTAGTACAAAAACATGCTTATATACCTGACGTGGATCACTTTGCAAATATACAAAAGAGAAAGGACTAATTGCCAAATTGCATGTGTGTAACAATCATACACCTAGTGCGTGAAATCGACCCGTGCACCATTTTCATAATTTGAATCCAATTTTCCTATGCACCAAGTGCATGGATCATCACATTCAAACTTCCTCTCTTTTTACTTTCTTCTCTCTTCTTTTTTTTTTTTTTAATGCTTCAACAAATGCCCCCCACGTTTTCGAACTTGTGGATTTGAACAAGTTGGAAAAGGTGCCCATCGCCAATTCTTTTTGATCAACATCTTCTGATGCTATATATATGCTCAGTTTAACGACATGGCGGTCATTTTACATCAAATCGCTCAGTTTAACGACATGGCGGTCAAATTACATCAAATCGCTCAGTTTAACGACATGGCGGTCATTTTACATCAAATCGCTCAGTTTAACGACATGGCGGTCAAATTACATCAAATCGCTCAGTTTAACGACATGGCGGTCATTTTACATCAAATCGCTCAGTTTAACGACATGGCGGTCAAATTACTCAGTTTAACGACATGGCGGTCGCATTACTCAGTTTAACGACATGACAGTCGCATTACATCAAATACTCAGTTTAACGACATGGCGGTCAATTTAATCAAATATTCAGTTTAACGACATGACGGTCAGGTTAGGAAATATGGATTATTTTTATTTATTTTGCCTCGGGAAGCAATCGAAATTGCTGCGCGTAACCGACCCTAAGGTGAGTTAGCATTCCGTCATAGACAAAATATATCTCGGGCAGTATGGCGCCCATAAGGAACATGGATTAATTTTTATTTATTTTGCCTCGAGAAGCAATCGAAATTGTCACAGAATCGACCCTAAGATGAGTTAGCATTCCGTCATAGACAAAATATATCTCGGGCAGTATGGCGCCCATAAGGAACATGGATTAATTTTTATTTATTTTGCCTCGAGAAGCAATCGAAATTGCCGCGCGTAACCGACCCTAAGGTGAGTTAGCATTCCGTCATAGACAAAATATCTTGGGCAATCTGGCGCCCATATGGGTTTTCACCAGATACCTTCCCCTAACTTTTGCCTGTGGATCTCGAAAGGTTTTCTCACAGCGGGGATCCCAATTTTGACTGTGGGGTTATACCACAAATGGAATTTATACAATTTTACCCTCGAAGTCCGATGTGGGCAATCGAGTCCATTGGTGGCTTATATTTTACCCACATTATCTAGAAAATTAGACAATATGTCATCCACTCTTTTTTTATTTTTTATTTATTTATTTTTTATACATAATATTTCTTTAAGAAGCGGCCGTTGATAGGTGGCATTGGTCTTTCACCTTTGGCATCAATTAATTGATAAGCGCCGCCTTCATAGACTTTTTCCACCACATATGGGCCTTCCCAATTTGGATCAAATTTCTTTCCAGCATGCTTGTTGATTATAATCGGTCTACGAAGAACGAGCACCAACTCTCCAATATTAAAGGTGCGGTACCGAGTGAGCTTGTTATATGCTCTTGCCATCTGGGCTTGATATAGTTCCAGATTTTGTTGGGCAATTAGCCGAGTTTCATCTAATGCATCCAGCTCGTCAAGCCTTAGTAGAGCATTTTCTTCATTTGTTAACTCGTGTTGAACTGCTATCCGCAATGAGGGCAATTCAACTTCCGGGTAATATCGCCTCAACACCGAACACCAAAGAGTAGGGTGTTGCTTGAGTTGGCGTTCTGTATGTGGTCCGATAGGCCCAAAGAGCTTCTATGATTCGCATGTGCCATTCTTTTGGATTTTTGCCGATAATTTTCTTTAACAGCTTTATCAAAGTCTTATTAAAAGCTTCAGCCAATCCATTAGCCCTTGCATTATATATCGAAGAGTACCTCCAATCAATTTTATGTTGAATAGCAAATCTACTGACTTTGAAACTCTTGAAGGCAGTTCCATTATCAGATATGATTCGTCTTGGAACTCCAAATCGATATAGAATATTTTCTCTAAAGAATTTGACGACATCATCTGCTTTGACTTCTCTTAGTGGGATTGCCTCAACCCATCTAGAAAAATAGTCTGTAGCAGCGAGAATAAACTTGTGCCCACTGGAAGATGGTGGATTAATCGGTCCTATCACATCTGTTCCCCACATATCAAACGGCCATGAAGCGATTGTAGGGTGCAAGGGATTTGGATGTCGATGAATAAAGTCACCGTGGATTTGACATTGATGGCATTTTCTAGCATACATCATACAATCTTGTATCATGGTTGTCCAATAATACCCCAAATGTTTAATTTTAATACGCATTTTTAGCCCTGATTGGTGCGCACCACAAATGACAGTATGAACTTCGTGTATGACTTGTTTAATCTCATCCGGTGATAAACATTTAAGCCATAATTGATCATAAGATCTGCGATAAAGTTGATCATTAACGAATACATATCGCATTGCTCTTTTCTTAATTTGTGCCTGTCTTGACTTTTCTTCTGGTAGTTTATTATATTTGAGAAAATCGATGAAAGATTCTCTCCAATCATCTTCTGTATCGATGGTTGCAACTTCAGCTTCCTTTGTATCTTCTTCTCGTTTTAAGTCAGCTGGGGACAATATTTTTCGATTTCGTATAATTATTTGGACTTCATCCATGGTAGGATCAGCAAGCTCTTTAGCCAATTTAGCCAAGGCATCAGCTTTTCCATTCATAGCCCTGGACACTTTTTCTATTTTTATCCATGGGATTTTCTTTATAAGACATTTCACCTTCATTTGATATTTGATCAACTCAGGTCTATGTACTTTAAACTCCCCTTCAACTTGGTTGATGATTAATTGGGAGTCTCCATAGATATGCAATTTTTGTATATTCAACTGGATTGCAATTTCTAAACCAGCAATAAGAGCTTCGTATTCAGCCTCGTTATTCGTGCGAGGTTCAGAAAGGGCTAATGAGTATCTCAAAATGCCTCCTTCAGGTGTTACAAAGATTAACCCTATCCCGGCCTTAATCTGAGGAATATTTGGACTGAAAGCTGGTTGAATTGAGGAAGCGCCATCGAAATACATTTTCCAATAGGGTTGGTCTTCCATAGTAAACATGATGTGCTCATCGGGCAAATCGCAGATCAAAGGTGAATCATCTGGAATTGGATGCGCAGCTAGAAAATCAGCAAGTGCTTGACCTTTAATGGCTTTCTGTGGCACATAAGTGATGTCAAATTCGAGGAGTATAACAGCCCATTTCGCCAATCTTCCGATCAAATCGGTCTTGTCATTAAGAATTTAAGCGGATCCACCTTCGAAATTAAGTGGATTTTATGTTCCAAAGATATAATGTCTTAATTTCTTAACGGCAAATATAAGGGCTAGACAGTGCTTTTCGATTGGCGAGTAGGAATTTTCTGCCCCCACTAACATCCTGCTGAGATAGTATAAAGCACTTTCCTTTCCTTCTTCATTGTTTTGAGCAAGAAGTGCACCAAGCGATCCTTCAAGTGCTGCCGTATATAAAATTAATGGCCTGCCGTGAATAGGGGCAGCAAGCACTGGGGGACTTAATAAATATCTCTTAATGTCCTCAAATGCTGTTTGACAATCATCATCCCATATGAAAGGCGCATCCTTTTTCACCAATTTAGAAAATGGTTTAATTCTGCCAGATAGATTTGATATAAATCTTCGAATATATGCCAATCTTCCTTGAAAGGATCGCAGTTGCTTCAAATTCTTTGGAGGCGGCAATTCCATGATGGCCTTAATTTTTGCAGGGTCTATTTCGATTCCTCTATGTCTAACAATAAACCCCAAGAATTTACCCGAGTAAACTCCAAATGCACATTTAAGAGGATTCATTTTCAGATTATATTTTCTTAATCTGATGAAAACTGTTCTTAAGTCTTCAAAATGATTTACTTTGTTTACAGTCTTGACAACCAAATCATCAACGTAGCACTCAACAGTTTTGTGGAGCAAGTCATCAAAAATTACTGTCATAGCCCTTTGATAAGTGGCTCCTGCATTTTTTAAACCAAAGGGCATAACCTTGTAACAATATATGCCAATTGGAGTTCTAAAAGCAGTATGTTTTTCGTCCTCAGGTGCCATCTTTATCTCGGTTATATCCAGAGGAACCATCCATGAAAGAAAACATCTCGTAACTTGAAGTGTTATCGATCATTAGTTCAGTGACTGGCAATGGAAAATCGTCCTTTGGGCATGCTTTATTTACATCTCGAAAGTCGACGCACACGCGAATTTGACCATTTTTCTTCTTTACTGGTACTATGCTTGCGCTCCAATCCGCGTATTTTTCTTCTCTGAGGAACCCTGCTTCAATAAGCTTTTTAGTTTCTGCTATGATCTGTTCTTCTAAGTCAACTCTTGTCCTCCTTGGAGCTTGCTTAACTGGAGCCACATCTGGGCTAAGAGCAAGTTTATGAACAGCCACACTCGGATCTAGACCGGGCATTTCTTTATATGTCCAAGCAAAGAGCTTTATATTCTATCAACAATGCTTTCAACATATCTTGATCTTTTTAAACGATTACCGATATAAGTGGGTCTTCGATCTTCTTCGGTGCCCAAATTTATTTCTAAAAGCTCATCAATGGTGGCTTGCCCCCCCGTCCTCAAGCTCTTGTGGAGCATTTTTTAAATCCAGAAGCTCTGTTTTTATTGGCTCGATGTCTTCGTCTTGCTCCATATCCTTTACTGTAATCATAGTGCAGGTATATCGTATGACAGATGAATCATTATGGGTTATCTCTGTCGTCGGAGGCATGAGATTGAGTTGACTTGTTTCAGAAGCTGTCATTCCAACGCTCTCTTTGTAAGACACCTGAGCAGGTTGATGATATCCTAACCCTCTTGTGTGTACTGTTCGCCCATTTGGAAGCACAACTCTTTTTTGCGGTGGATTCCACATTCTCTGAAAAAATTTTCGATTAGCCCGTGATCTTCTTGTAGGAAATCCTGAGCTATTCATCATGTTTTTGAGATTTTTCGAAAAGTATGCTGGTATGTTGACGTCCTCATATATTTCCTCATCAGAGTTGTCGAGCTTGATAAGATCAGAGGGTTTATAATCATCTGACTTATAAAAGAGGATCCCTTTCTTTATTTTTTCTTTTCCCCTGACTTTCTCAACTCGAGGAGGTACAAAGAAAGTTTTTAGATCATCCACTTTTATTAGCTCACACATATGAAGAGATTTTATATGTCCATCTGGAACTCTAGTGATAGCTAGGGAATCCTCAATCAATTCAGGAGTTCTTATGAACATATTTGATTCGGATGTCAAGAAAATCTCTTCATCTTCTGATGAGTCTTCTCCCCAGGGCATGTTTAATTTAGAAGAAAATGTTTCCAACATTTTTCTCAATTGTTCTTCATCATCGGAATCTTCTGAATCACTTCCGAAGTGTGGAATCGCGTTTTCTTTATTATCCTCAATTTTTATCTTTCCCTTTGAGGATTTTTTATCACTCTGAACTTTATCCTCTTCAAGTTCGTGAGATAACTTTATATCTTTTTCAGATTCTGCAAAATATCTTGCATCTTCATATCGTATCTCATGCACTCCAAATGGACGTATATCACCATCAACTCTGAATTCTTCTCCATCCTTGATATATTTCAAACATTGATGAAGAGTAGAGGGGACAATATTATACTCGTGCAACCAAGGCCGTCCCAATAATGCTTTGTACGAAGTATCTGCATTTATCACATAGAACTTTACATCGGTCCGTAATGCTCCAAATTTGATAGGAAGAATGATCGACCCGAGAGCTTTTTGGCTATGTTGATTAAAGCCTTGAATCAAAATTCTTTCTGAGGATAAATGATCGACATTCAGAGTTAGGCTTTTCAAAGTTCTTAGAGTCAAAATATTGATTGAGGATCCGGGATCGATTAAAATACGATTAATCTTCCCTCCATCACTTGTCCCAGTCACATATAATGGCCTATTGTGATGGGCATTTCCCAACAGCATGTCCTCATCAGTGAAAATGACATTGGCGATATGTCTGGAGTATAATGCCTCTTTCATATTCACCTCGGCAAAATGAGCATAAAATGACTCGGGATTTTGTAAAGCGTAAATGAGTACGTCCCGTAGTTCTTTAGACATCATTAGGGCATCATATACACTCAACAAGGCAGGCACTTTTCTTAGATGAGAAAGTATGTTATACTCAATCTTCGATAATTTTCGTTGATTTGCTGAAGTCGGTGCCTCTTGATTTAACAGAAATTCTTTAACATAACTATTTTGTGGCTGCCCTTGCCTTTCAGGTAATACTTTTCCAGACTTCAGTGTAATCTGGAGAGAATCCTCAGCTTCTTTATTTTCCTCGGTATTAGAGTCAACACCACAGGTTAGTTTGGCATGTTTCAACTCTGGTCTTTTCAAGAGTATTTAATTTATTGGGTATCTCTTTTAACTGCTCTTTCATGCTTTTTATTGCCATGGCAACACAGTCTATGTTTGTTGCTAGAGTGCGTACATCAATTTGCACTCTTCTCAAATCATTGTCTATCTCAAGAAGGCGATACTCCATTCTCCTTGCGCCGCAATCCCTGCTTAGAGTATTGTATGCTACCCAAGCACTATCACCATCTTCAAGTGTATCAGCAGATTGTCTAACCCTATTTCTTTGATTTACAGAGTCTTCAGATTGCTCTTCGGAGATTGTTATTACCCGACATGACTCTTTGAGTTGTAACCGAAATTTCACGCATACATCATAAGCATGATCTCTCGCTCCACACCAAAAACAGCGTAATTTCATATCATCGAAAGCATCATAACATACTTTTCTGAATTCTTCTCGAGTCATGGGTTGTTGTTTTTCGAATCGCGGCAGATGTTTCTTCCATCGTTGATTTTTGGATTTGGGATCTGTCGGTTGATTGATCTTTGGCTTCACCTTGTCTATAGGTTGATTCTGCACCTTTTTCCACTCGCGGCAATTTTCTAGGGTGTGCCCCCATGTATTATGATAGGAACAGAACTCTGTCGAGATAATTTTCTTTTTTCCTTTCTTAATTAGAGCTTCATTATTCTGGTGAACCTCTGACTGCTGGTTTAAGGTTGGATTCTTCTTCTTTTTCAGTGAAGATGGCCCTGCATTTCCTCTCGCCGACATTCTTTTAAGCTCTTGAGCAATTATGTGTGCTTCATAGAAACTTGCATTGTACTCGGTTTTTGTCAACTTTGATGGCTCCGGATCAGCTTGCGTAGTTATGACTCGGCATGTCTCGACCCGATATCTTTTTGATGCTTCAGTAGCATCCGTTTTGAGCATATCTATTATAGTTCTCATTTGAATATCTATGCCTTTTATATCGCCAGCCATGCTGTTCACATTCATCTTTATAAGGCTAACTTCATTGTGGAGCCTCCTCATTTCTCCCTCCATTCTGATTAAGCGACACTCCATTCTATACAACTTCTTCATTGGATCATGATGAGTTGAAGTGTCGTATAATTCCAAAGGATCAACATAAGTATCATCGTTTGGTGTGGATGTCTGTTGATTTGCCCCCAAGGTCGGCTCAGAGCTTTCTGACACATCATCAGATATTGTAATGACACGGCATGATTCCCGTGTGTAAGGAATAGTCTTGTGCTTATTTTTCTCCTGGATTGTCAAAGTTGTGGTTCTGACGTTTTGCTCGACACTTGCCCTTTGAGAAAACTGATTTCTTAGCCTTCTTGTATATTGAAAAGTGCGTTTTCTAAGTTATGTCCTTTCATTTGATGAAAAGGGCAATACATGGGTGTATTTTTGCTGTTAGAAGACTGAGAATTAACTCCTTCTGTCGGCGCCATTCTCGGGCATTTCCCTCCACCCATGTCTCTGGTTTCTATAAGAGGGGCTTTTCCTTTATTTTTTTGAGAAGTTTCGGGTGAATGCTGATTTGAAGATCGACTTGCAAGCTTTGGTAACAGCTCGACCTTCCGTTCTCTGTCATTTTGCGACTGAGACTGTTGAGGAGGGGGAGTAATCTTCATTAACTGCTCTACTCTAGCCTCAATCCCAATCATCATAGAGAACATCACATTTAGTTGCGTTGTCATGTCCAATATTTTATCATTCACCTTGTGAAAGTTGCAGCGTGTCATTTCTTTTATCTCTGCCAATTGGTCATGAACTTCTCTGAGGTTCTTTTCTTGTTCCCTAAGGTGGCTAGCAGAGAAGATAATTTCTTCATCATCTCGTCGTGCGGTGATGACTCTGCAAGTCTCTCCCCAAAAAGGCTCACCTTCTTCTTTACACTCCTCGACGGAAAGTTCTTTTTTATCAGAGTCCTTCTTTTTCTTAGCCTCTTCTATTGCTTTGGAAATAAAATCATGAATCAGAAGAGGCACTCTTTCAACTTAATTATATTCTTCCATCGAGTCAATGTGTTCCTCGACAGGCCGCTTTTTATGTTGAGGTTCAGCCGGCTCAACAAATTTTTTATTCTTCTTCGCCCGAGTTATTCTGCGCATCGACTTGGCTGAAGTATTAATTTTTTTGGTTGAAGGCATGGGCTTATCCTGAGACTGCACTTCTGGGTTTAAAGGGCCTCGCCACTTTATTCCTGGAACTTCTTTTAAGTATTTCATCATCTTCCGAGTTTTCTTAGATAAGAATATATTCCAAAACTCGGGAGGAAGTTCATTCTCGCTTTCTTCTATATTTTCAGTACCCACACCAATCAAATTGGTCTTTTCGACTGGTGTCTCTAACAATACTGACTGTGAAAGAGTGATTTCGCCAGTTTTGTATTATTTTTCAACCCAGTCTTTGAAAACCCAACAGTCTTCGATTGGATGGCTAATTAGCCTATGATATAGGCAATATTTTGGATTATCAGTTTTCCCTACCTCATCTGGCTTCTTTGGCTCGGGCAGTTGAAGACCATTTTTAACCGCATCGTAAAAAATTTTCTTCACTTTCTCCCGCTTAAAAGGGTATACTTTGTTTCTTCGCTCCTCTAAAGAAAACCCTTTTGGATTATTGCCCCCAAACATAGGTTTTACAGGGGTCTGTTCAACTGCAGAGGTAATTGCTTTCTTACCTTTCTCTATCATGTTCGTGCGGGCCGGTCTAACCTGTGCCGGTCTGGCCTGTGCCATCTTCGCCTCAACTCTTTTGTTATCATCCCTTTTTGTCTTTTGTGTATTTACTAAGACTTGGGGATCAGTTCTCTCCAATCTAGAGACATTTAATATCAATTCATGGAAGGTAGAACAACTGGATGTGCATAGAAAAGGAGCCATCCAGTTATCAATATTGCCCATGACAAGACCAACGGCTTGAGGCTGGTCTAAAGGTTGTTCACACCTTATACTTAAGTTCCGCCACCTTGTAATGTAATCTAGCATTGTTTCATCTCTTCTTCGTTTGGCAGCTACTAGATCAGCGATAGTAATCTTATCACTAACGGTGGCAAATTTTGCTGAAAGCTTCTTCCATGTCGGCCCAAGTTTTAATGGACTCATCCTCCGGGAGTAGTACCATTCAAAAGCTATACCAGATAAGCTTTGTGGAAATTGTTGCAAGAGTAGAGGTCCATTACTCCCGGTATTTCCACACATGGCTTTAAAATGTGCTAGATGCTGATCAGGATTACCAACACCATAGAACATTTTAAATTTAGGGACTTGATACCCGTCTGGAAAAGGTATACTGTCATATTCCGATAGATAAGGGTGTCCTTTCCCTTTCGGCTTCGGATTTGCCCCCGCTACCGTCTCTTTAACTTGAGAAGTGATCAGATCATGAATCTCTTCTTTAGTCAAAGAGGTAGTAGTCTCTTTAAGAACAGTTGTTTTAACCTTTTTATCGATGACTTGGGGTACATGTGCTTCCGTGTGAGCTACAGTCTTGTTTTGATGCCGTTGATCTTTCATTTGCTTCTGCACTGTCAACATCATATCCATGACCTCTTCCATCTTCTTATAGAGATTTATGATATCTCTATCTTTTTCATCAACTTTCTTCCTCAAGGATGCAATCACAGCATCCTTTGGATCCCTCGGGAAGAACACAACCTCTTCTTCCTCTCGTGGATCAGATAGATCATCAGGTAGATCATCTTTATTCACAATATTTTGCGAAGAGCTTACTTCTTTAGCTCTTGCTTTCTCTTCTGCTGCTTTTCTTGCAGCAGCTCTTGTAAGAATCT
Source organism: Aechmea fasciata (assembly GCA_025177825.1). NCBI lineage: Eukaryota > Viridiplantae > Streptophyta > Magnoliopsida > Poales > Bromeliaceae > Aechmea > Aechmea fasciata. Next base: position 12,510,309 of record CM045932.1, read on the forward strand.
GTTGGATAGTTTCATCTTCTTCAACAGCCTCACCTGAGGGCGTATGCCCTATTACTCTCACAGTGTGAATCTCCAAATTTTTAGATTTTTCTTCTTTGATTTGAGCGAGAGTTTTGAGCCTCCACTCTATCTTTCTTCCTTCCTGTGACAGTGTCGACCTTCTTTGCCACTTCGGCTTCTCTATCTTCTTCTCTATATTCATCCTTCCTTTTGCAGCTTTAAAGGCTTTGTATATTTGCTTGCAGACAGAGTTCTCGCTGTTGTTTCTCGAACGAGAACATGCAGAAGAAGGCTTCAGATGGGCCATTTCTGACTCTGGGCGCAGAACGGCCGTGGGTGAGTTCTTTCTCACAAATCTCAGAGGTGCGTAACGGTTGTGGACCAAAACGTCAGGCCCAGTGACAAACCTAGCACGTGGAGTTTGTCGAGAATTCTTTTCTTGCCGTTTCAAAGTACGGCGAAGATTTCTCTTAAATGCCTTTGTCACAGGCGATAGAGTATCTTTGGGAAACGTCAACCTACTGAAGACTGACGCTTTAGATGCCATATCAGGTGGCGATGTTTCCTCATTTCTCTTTAGGAACACCAACCTACCCTGAAACTCCATTTTCTTTGAAGTGCTAAGGGAAGTTATCCTTTCCTTCACGGGGACACGAGGAAAGTTGGGGATCATCCTCTCCTTCACGGGGACGCGAGGAAAGTTGGGGATCATCCTCTCCTTCACGGGGACTCGAGAAAAGTTGGAGGTCATCCTCTCCTTCACTGGAACGCGAGGAGGGTTGGGGATGATGACGTTCGGGCGCCTCCCACGAGAAGGAAGGCGGGGAATCACAGCATTGCTCTTGCAGAGAGCCATAGCGTTGTCGTTGTTGGTGCCGGTGATAGCATTGAAGGGGGCCATAGCCGCAGCCCTAGCCTCCTCAGGGATGGTGCCGAACTGGATTGCAGCTCCAGCGGCTCCAATGGTGAGGACGGATGCTGGTAGGTAAACCTGACCAGCATTGATCAGCATCGAACCCTTAGCAGTAGCAGTGTTCTTCGGTGCCATTACTTCTGCAAGGAAATAACGAATATAGGTTAAATATCTATCGTCCAATTCTATTAGCATATCATCGGTCTCAAAGATGGAAGGAGAAACCATGTCCCACCGGGCGTGCCATTTTGTCTGCCACCACGAATGACGTACCTCGCACGGTGAAATTTATCTTGAATTTCCCGTGGGATAGTATTCATGATTCAGATTAAGTATATGTATATATGATTATCAGGTATTGTGGATCCATGGCTTCCAATAAACGCAAGCGTCTATTGTTAATTACCCCTATAAAATGTTAGGGTACCTTCGATTAAGAGACCTCTGAAATGCTGAAGATGAACTGGAATTGGACAAAAAGGAAATTTATAATTTATTGCTCAATTACATGGCTTTAACCAAGGGCATACCCTCAGTGCACATGAACGAGAACATAAAAGAAAATGTTTAATTTCATCTTAGTTATATGTTCTAAGATGGTCAAATTAATTTTGTTGGACTCTATATATTTTGGAGCTCAACGTTGTTCACCCTAAGATGAAAGATTGATTAAATTCTGTATATGTATTGGGATTTAATCGAATCTGATTCAAATTAAACTCTAATTATATGTATTAGAGTTTGATTTGGTTTATTGAACTTTAACTGTATATGATAAAGTTCAATAGAGTTTGATTTGAGTTTTAATCCCAAATGTATGTATTAGGACTAGCTCAAATATTTGAATTAGACTCTAATTTTATATTTTTAGAGTCTAATATAATTAGGCTCTAAGTTTATGTATTAGAGCTTAATCACATTTGATTTTGATTCATCTTAAGATGAAATATTAACTAAATCCTAATTATATGTATTAGGATTAGTCAAATTTAAATTAAACTCCAAGTATATGTATTGGAATCTAATTTAACTTCGTTTGTTTGAACTCCGAGCAAATGTATTAAAGTCCAACAAGTTTAATTTGATTAAATGGTTTGATCAATTCTAAACATATAATTAGAATTTGATCGAATATGATTGTGATCTGGCTCTAGTTTTATATGCAAGAGGATCAGATGATTTGTGAAAAATGGGTTGGGTTTAGTTTAACGACGTTTCGGTCAGTTGAGATTTGGGTTTAGTTTAACGACATTTCGGTCGGCAATGAAATTTGGGTTTAGTTTAAAGACATTACGGTCATTGGATTTGGGTTTAGTTTAAAGACGTTTCGGTCATTTGAATTTGGGTTTAGTTTAACGACGTTTCGGTCATTTGAATTTGGGTTTAGTTTAAAGACCTTACGGTCATTTGAATTTGGGTTTAGTTTAACGACGTTTCGGTCGGTGGTTCTGGACTTGGGTTTAGTTTAACGACGTTTCGGTCGAGCTTGGGTTTAGGTTTAGTTTAACGACATTACTAATGGATTTAAGTTTAGTTTAACGACGTTACATTATCGATTGAGTTTAGGTTTAGTTTAACTTAAATTGGGTTTAGTTTAACGACATTTCAGTCGGGGTTTTAGACTTAGGATTAGTTTAACGACGTTTCGGTCGAAGTGGGTTTGGATTAGTTTAACGATATTTCGGTCAAAATTGGATTTAGTTTAACGACGTTTCAGTCGAAGTTGGGATTTGGATTAGTTTAACGACATTTCGGTCGAGGTTGTATTTGGGTTTAGTTTAGCGACGTTTCGGTCGAGGTTAGGATTTAGGTTTAGTTTAACGACGTCAAAATTGGGATTGGGTTTAGTTTAAGGTATTGGATATGTGAGATTTGGTTCATGAATTTAGGCTCATAGGTTTATGGTTTATGAACTTGGGTTCATAGGTTTATGGTTCATGAACATATGCTCATTGGATTATGGTTCATGAACATAGGTTCATAAGTTTATGGTTCATGAACATAGGCTCATTGGATTATGGTTCATGAACTTAGGTTCATAGGTTTATGGTTTGGTTTATGGTGTATGAAGTTTGGTGTATGGTTTAGTCCATGATTTTGGTTCATAGTTCATGGACTTGGTGTATGAATTTGTGGTTCATGATTCATAGACTTGGTGTATGGGTTTATGGTTCATGATTCATGGACCGGGTGTACAGGTTTATGGTTCATGGTTCATGGACTGGTGTCTGTGTTTATGGTTCATGGTTCATGGACCGGTGTACGGGTTTATGGTTCATAGGTTTATGGACCGGTGTACAGGTTTATGGTTCATGGTTCATGGACCGGGTGTACAGGTTGTGGGCTTTGGTATTGGGCCTCTATTTTGGATTGGGCTTAATGGATGGGCCATTTGAAATGGGCTTTTGGATGTGGACTTCTTTAGGTAAATGGATTTTGGGTATGTGGGTTTTGGATATATGTTAATGGGTTAATGGGTTTATTATAGGTTTATAGATATAATGGTTTTGGTTAAATGGGTTAACGGGTTTATTGGGTTAATGGGTATAAGTTATATGAGTTAAATGGATTTATGGGTTAGATGGGTTTATGGGTTAAATGGGTTTGAATATATGGGTTATTGGATATATGGGTTAATGGGTTAAATGGGTATTGGATATATGGGTTATTAGATATATGGGTTATAGGTTAAATGGGTATTGGATATATGGGTTATTAGATATATGGGTTATAGGTTAAATGGGTTATTGGGTTTCAATTGGATTCGAATCGAGTTTGATTTCCAAAAGTGAATGAGATTGAGGATTTAAAATTCAAAAACCATGTAGGTTTAAATTTAATTTTAGTCCCTTGATTCAAATTTAAAATATAGAACATTTAATTTAATTAAGTTTAAAGAATTCAATGTTCTATTTTTACAAAGTTCCTTCTCTCTCTTTATCGTGTGAATCTCTCTCTTTAAAGAGCAGAGACTTCCAACGAAACATTCCGTCGAGCGCTTTGACTAGCATTCCGTCGAGCGTATTTATAAAAATTCCGTCAAGCGGTTTGAGACATTCCGTCGAGCACATAGCAAGCGTTCCGTCGAATGGTTTTGACTAGCATTCCGTCGAGCGGTTTGCTGGGTATTCCGTCGAGCGGTTTGAGACATTCCGTCGAGCACATAGCAAGCGTTCCGTCGAATGGTTTTGACTAGCATTCCGTCGAGCAGATTTATAAAAATTCCGTCAAGCGGTTTCGTCATTAGCTCCGTCGATGGCTAAGCATCAGACGGAGTTCGCCTTCATCGTCTTCGTCGTCGTCGGCTCGCCGTCAAGGCTCCGTCGATGGCTAAGCATCAGACGGAGTTCGCCTACGTCGTCTTCGTCCGTCGGCTCGCCGTCAAGACTCCATCGATGGCTGAGCATCAGACGGAGTTCGCCTACGTCGTCTTCGTCATCGTCGGCTCGCCGTCAAGACTCCGTCGTCAAGGTCGTCGCCGTCAAGGCTCGTCGTCAAGGCGTCGCCGTCAAGGTCGTTGCCGTCAAGGCTCCGTCGATGGCAAAGCATCGACGGAGATCGCCTTCGTCTTCGCTGGTTCACCGTTAAGGCGTCGCCGTCAAGGCTCCGTCGTCGAGGTCGTCGCCGTCAAGGCTCCGTCGATGGCTAGGCATCGGACGGGCCTTCGTCGTCTTGGTCGTTGCCGTCAAGGTCGTTGCCGTCAAGGCTAAGCATCAAACGGAATCTTCGCTTCATTGCCTTTGTCGTCGCCATTAGCAGCGACTCGGGCTTTTCATCGAACAGGTGGCGGGCACATATTCTCCTCTCGTCGTAGTTTGGAGCAACGTTGGTGAAGCGGGTGGCGGAGCACCACACTTCCCGTCTGAGTCGGATCACTCAACAACGAAGCGGGTGGCGGCGAGCACCACGCTCGTTGGAGTTGGATCAACAACGACGGAGCCGCAACATGATTCGTCGAAGAGAACCGGGCGGGTGGCGAAGCACCACGCCCGTCGACGACGGCGGCGCGGTCCTGCACCCGCCGGTTCGTCGAGAGGGCCGGGCGGGTGGCGAAGCACCACGCCCTGTCGACGACGGCGGCGCGGTCCCGGTACGCCGAGGCGCCGATCCCGTGCGGCCGGTTCGTCGGGATCCCGCACGGCACGGGCGTCGGGATCTGCGCGGCGCGGTCCTCGGCACGCCCAATCCGAGGCGTGCGAGGTCCTCGCCGAGCCAATCCAAGGGCGCGCGAGCGACGCCGATCCGAGGGCGGAGGCCGTGGCGTGCGGGTAGCGAAGTCCTCGGGTTGAGCCGATCCGAGGGCGCGCGAGGTCCCTGGCCGATCCGAGGGCGCGTGAGGGCGCCGAGGTCCTCACGCGCGCGGCTCCGAGTCCGACCGGGGGACGCGCCGAGCTCCAAGGGCGGCCTGGCCATCAAGGCGGAGGCTCCGAGGTGCGGTGGCGTGGTCCTCAAGGCGGCGGGTTCGACACGGGCGGCGGCGGGATCCGGCGCGGGCGGCGGCGCCCAGCGCGGCGCGGACGGCGGGGTCCAGCGCGGGCAACGGGGTCCGCGCGGGCGGTGGTGTCGGAGCGGAGTGGGTGGCCGAGGGCGGCGGAGTGCGTCGGAGCTCCATCTCGAAGTCGAGCTTGACGGCGGCGGTGGGCGTCGGAGCGGAGTGGGTGGCCGAAGCGGGAACAGGGCCGAGGGCGCGGCGCAGGGCTGAGGGATCGATGAACTCGTCGCGGAGAGGGGTCGGAGGAGGCGCGCGGTGGAAGGTCAAGGGGGTCCGCGCGGTGCGTCAAGATGGTGGCGCGGCTCCACCAAACCAAGAGCAAGAGAGAGAGAGAGAGAGAGAGAGAGGGAGGGAGAAAAACCTATTATTTTACCTTTTTTTCTTTCTTCCTTCGTGAACAGGGGAATGGGTTTCTCTCTTTTTTTCCTTCTTCTCTTTTTTTTTTCTTCAATTCAAATTGATTTCTCTCTCCTTTTCTTGTTGAAACAGCAATAGGTTTTATGGCCTTTGCTTCTCCCTTCCTTCTTTAGATCGTGTGGAGATGGGGATCGTGAGAAGTTGGAGGGGTATTGTGCGTGTAATGGGGGAAGTGGGAAGTTGGAGGAGATCGTGCGGAGGGATGGGGCGGAGTATTGGGGTGATATTTACAAGTTGATCCTTTCTATTTGCTTATATTGTATTTTAGTACAAAAACATGCTTATATACCTGACGTGGCTCACTTTGCAAATATACAAAAGAGAAAGGACTAATTGCCAAATTGCATGTGTGTAACAATCATACACCTAGTGCGTGAAATCGACCCGTGCACCATTTTCATAATTTGAATCCAATTTTCCTATGCACCAAGTGCATGAATCATCACATTCAAACTTCCTCTCTCTTTACTTTCTTCTCTCTTCTTTTTTTTTTTTTAATGCTTCAACAGCTCTCAACTTAAACATCTATAGATCAACAAAATAAAAGTTGATACATGTATACCAAAAAGGAATGACTAATGATAACTCCGGTGGCTACTAGCTATGGCGTTAAACTCTTGCCCCGGTCCTCCGCTGCCCCGCTCGTGCTAGGACCTGTAGGGTTAGTGGTGTGAGAACTACAACGAAGTTCCCAGTGGGCTCGGCAACCGACCCCGCCGACTTACCCACTAGGTCTATTTAGGCATAAGTATTTCAAAGGAAATGAAATAGAAACCATACTAAATGCTAATACTATGCCTGCAAGAAAACTGTCAACAGATAGATTGTCATGTCCCGCGACTGCCAATTTGGTCGTCACGGGCACGTCAAATAGACGCCGGACGGACAGCACCTTCCCTGCCGGCCCAAGGCTCAACAACAAGTCATGTACAAGAATATTCCCAGGAAATAAAATATTTAATACATGACTAACGAAGCACGAAAAGTGCCAACCATCCAAGAGCAAGAGATACGAGTATAGATACAAGTATACAAAAGAGAGAAACACTTAACTATTAAACATTTACAATATTTGTCATTTACAACAAGTTTATATTTTTAACTTGCAAAATGAATATATACAACCTCTCAACAGCCTCACACCTATGCATCATCTACACTCGACGACTTGGGTGTCTCTAATGCAAAGGTGGCTGCTACCTCAGTCTAGGGCACTATGCCCTTGCCCCGATCCTCGCCCGTGGCGCTCGCACTAGGCCCTGTAACAGTGGTGGGATGAGAACTACGAATAGTTCCCAGTGGGTTCGACTGCCGACTCCACCGATCTCCCTACTAGGTCCATATGGGCATAAGCATATAACAGATAGATACATATATGGAAAGCAGTAAATCATGCTGTTCAACATTTTCTACTATGCCCAAACAATATAAATATGCATGCTCAGTATAGTGTAAAGAAACTATCATGGTGCCATGTCCAATAAGAAAACATGTTCTTTTTTTTTATCCAATCTCTTGGCTTACCCTCAAGGTTCGCCCACGACTCACACTGGCCTCAAGGGTAAGGAGGCACAACTCACTCACGAACCCGAGACGGTCTGCAGGGCATCCACTCGCCCCAGGACAACAACTCTGTCCTGTGTGCTAATCTCCGGAGTGCACGCTTGTGAGGAGCGACCTCCACAAGCTCAAACAGACGGTTTGTATGATCCAATCCTCTTACCTCGAGGATACCCTTTCAACTAGGGATACAACTCTCAGAACTATCACCTCTAGTTCAACATGCATAGAGTTCACCTACACTCTAGTTCAACAGGTCATTGTTCAATATATCATTTGCTCAATGTTCTCAATTTACTAAATGCCACTCGATCTAGGTTGTCATTTATCTAGATGCCACTCGATCTATACTATCATTTGTTTATGTCATTCTTTACTCTAGGATTTCTATGTCATCATTCACCTTTATTCATGTATTCTACCCTAATGCCAAGGTCACCTCGCTACACTAGCTAGAATCACATGCAATAAAGGAATAACTCTACCCTATCATGCATCCAACAATATGTAATAGACTGACAATATATACATACACACATACAGACATAGGGAGCAGCCCAGCTGCTTCGGGATGGTCACCACCCACCTTCTAAAGTCGTGTCGGCTCTACCGATGCGTTTCACCAACTTTCCGAAATCCTCGCCGCGCCCTACGGTAATCAGAGTCAAAATAGGCTCTCGGCTCGATTCCTGCGCACTCGCTTGACGGATCCGCTAACTGACTTCGCCGATGACCTCAAGAACCTAAAACCATCACATACGTAGGGTTAAACAAGATCAAACCCTAACCGTTTGTAAAAACTCACTCGGAGCCCTAGCTCGCAACCACGACGAAAATAGCCGCAACTACTCTAGATCTGTGCCTCTAGCAACTAGCTAGTACTCTAGAGTCCACCCAAAATCCATTTCTAGAGCTAACTCTCAAAACCCAAGAACCTAGCTTTAGGAAATCCAAAGCTTACCTCAAGAGACTCCTCCAACTTGAGGAAGAAGATGACCAAGAGGAGAGACTTCATTCCTCCAAACTTCTCCTCCAACTTCTCATCCTTTTTCTCCTTCTCCTTCTATCACCTTAGAGAGAGAGAGAGAGAGCTTTTCCTTTACTTGGGGTAAAAGAAATAAGGGAAAGGGAACAATTTTGGGCTGATGCGGTTTCTACCGCAATTTATCTGATTAATATTATGCCCTCCAGTCTTTTCTCCGGCGTTTCTCCTAGTGAGCGATTGTATGCTAGATCACCATCTTTTACTCATTTGCGTGTTTTTGGATGTACTTGTCCTGTTCTCTTGCCTCCGCATGAACGAACCAAACTAACTCCAAAATCGTCAATTTGTGTTTTCTTAGGATATAGTCTTGAGCATAAAGGGTATAGATGTTATGATCCTACTGTTCGTCGCATGCGAATTTCTCAAGATGTCATTTTTCTTGAACATGTATCATATTATGCTCAATCTAAGTTAAGCGTTGATACTTCTGCCGTTTCTTCACCTTCTGTTATTGATCTTTTATTTCTTGTTAATTCTTCATCGACCACCACATCTTCTCCCGAAGAGCCCCAACGAATTGTCTCTCAGCCCACTGAATCCTTGTCTTCTGCAGAAGTTTCTATAGTACCGGCACCACATGACAACCCACCGATTACTGTTCCTTCCGACGATCAAACGACTGCCGAGCGACGCTATCCACTGCGTACTCGCTGCCCCACACAATTTTTTGGTTGTCACTTTTCTTGCAGCCATTTCTAATATCCAGGAACCCCGTACATACCGCCATGCCGTTTTCATTCCTGAATGGCGAGATGCAATGGCCACAGAACTTACTGCCCTTCATTGTACTGGTACCTGGGAACTAGTTCCTCTCCCACCTGGCACGACTCCAATAAGTTGTAAGTGGATTTATAAAATTAAGACAAATTCTGATGGCTCAATTGATCGTTATAAAGCTCGTTTAGTTGCTCGAGGGTTTTCTCAAGAATATGGTATTGATTATGAGGAGACATTCGCCCATGTTGCTAAGATGACCTCTGTTCGTATCCTTATTGCTCTTGCTGCCTCTCGTAGCTGGCATCTTTATCAACTTGATGTAAAAAATGCCATCTTACATCGGGATCTTCATGAAGATATGCAACCACATCCTGGTCTTTCCCATTCATCCGGTCATGTTTATCGGCTACGGAAGGCTTTATATGGCCTTAAACAAGCTCCCCGAGCTTGGTTTGAAAATTTTCAGTCTGCTATTCTTTCTTTTGGATTTCATCAAAGCGAAAATGATCATGCCTTATTTATTCATACATCTTCTCGCGGGCTCACTGCCTTACTTTTTTATGTTGATGATATGATAATTACTGGTGATGATCCTGGTTGTATTCGTTCAGTCAAATCCCATCTTCGGCAATAATTTGACATGAAGGATTTTGGTCCTCTTCGATATTTTTTGGGGATTGAAGTGGCATATAGTCCTCGAGGATATATATTGTCTCAACAAAAATACACTGCTGACTTGCTATTTCGTGCTGAGCTCACTCATACTGACACTGTGAGTACTCCTATGCAGCTCCACCAAAAACTAACTCCAAATATGGGCGAACCTCTCACTAATCCAACATGTTATCGTGAGCTAGTTGATGCATTAGTCTATCTCTCACTATATCTCGCTTCGACATTGCTTATGCGGTTCATATTGTTAGTCAATTTATCCAGGCACCTACTTCTGTTTACTATGCTGCTCTTTTATGCATCTTGCGCTATTTACCAGGAAGTATTCATCAAAGTCTATTCTTTTCTTCCTCTTCCAAGCCTCAACTTCGCGCCTATTGTGATGTTGATTGGGCTGGAGATCCTACTGATCGTCGATCTACATCGGTCTATGACTGACTATTGCGTTTTTTTTTTGGGAATTCTCTGATTTCTTGGCGTTCAAAGAAACAAGATATTGTCGCCAAAACTAGTACGGAAGCTGAATATCGTGCTATGTCTTTTGCCGCCTCAGAAATTGTATGGCTTTGCCGACTCCTTGGTGACCTCGGTGTCCAGTGTTCTAGTTCAACATGTTTATATTGTGACAATCAAAGTGCTATCAAAATTGCGAATAATCATGTCTTTCATGAACGTACTAAACATATCGAAATTGATTGTCATTTTGTGCGCCATTATTACATTAATGGAACGATATCTCTGCCGTTCGTTCCCTCTGCTCAACAACTTGCTGATTTCTTCACCAAATCTCAGACTACTCAACGACACCAGTACCTTCTATCCAAACTCTCAGTGTTTACTCCACCTTGAGTTTGCGGGGGGGTGTTACTTTATATATATATTTATTTCTTTTTACAGGAGATTATGCATTCCTTATATTAGTGTATACTATTTTAGTTTCTTACTAATTCATAACTCACCATATATTAGCTTGGCCTCTCTTTATATAAAGAGGTCTTTTGTAATTTATCAAATCAGAAAGAAAGAAATATATTTTCTTCTCCAATTATTCTTTGTTTTCAGCAGTGCCTCCTTTGGGCCCGGTGGGTCGAGCTTTTTCCTTCGGTGGTCGTACCCACTGAAAACTATGGACAATAGTTCTCACCCCCGTGTTATTTTTGGGAGTACAGGTTCACACGCGAGCGACGCGGCGGTGCAAGGAAAGGGCATAGCTTCGTAGATAGCGTCCTACCATCGAGACCAGAGATAGCAGTACCCTGAGTCGGCTTAACTTAGGGTTGTGAAAGAAAACGAACCAAGTTGGAACTAAGTTGTAATAAAATTGTAAGAATTGGATTGTATTTGGAAGCGAGAATTAAAGATGTAATATGCGATGTAAAATGTATGTGAGTTGAATGCTTGTAATAGCATAGTGGTATTTATGTTTTCGATACCTTCCTTATGCAATCTATGGCTATATGTTATTCCTGGTCGGAATCCCGCACATTGTTTGGATTGTGACGCCTTGGACGTACAAGAGAGACTCTGTCCGCTGTACAGGGGAAACCCTATCTGTTCGGCGGTCTATCGTCGTACCTGAATCCGACCAAAGAGGCGGGCTCGGGGCGTGACATTATAAGTAATATATAATAATTGTTATATAAAACTTCTCCTATTTAAGTGTGACGCACTGAACTTTCGCAAATAGCAAGGTTCGAGTGTTCGATGTGAGTTCTAAGCTTTTCCAGACTTTCTGGAGGGTCGTTGACGGTGTTTCGACCTCTGGCACGAGCTCCGAGAATAGAGGTTTAGATCTGAGCACCAAAGTCCAAAAAGTTAGATTTTGGGTAGCTCTCGGGTTGCCATTTCGGGCATCTGTACCGGTACAGACTGGGTGGTTGTACCGGTACAGACATTATGGCTACACCGGTACAAACCGGGATTTGTACTGGTATACATGGGAGGACTTGGCAAACCCGAGGCTCGGGTTTGGTTGTTTTGTGGGACTTGTACCGATACAAATGGAATTTGTACCGGTACACTTTGGCAGACCGTGAATTGCGCGAACTGTAGGGGCTTTTCTGCGTTTGTGCTCTTCTATTAGAGTACCCTCACGCCCCTTGGGCTCATTTGAGCCCCTCCACTGCAGAGAAGAGGTAGGAGAGCCTCTCCCCTTCCCTCCCATGCCTTTCTTTGATCCTTGGGTGGATTTCTTGGGATTAAACTCCTTACTTTTGCTCTCTTTTGCTTGTTGGAGCTAATTCCACCATTATAGGAGCTTGGAGCTTAGACTTGGAGCTTGTTGGGAGGAAGATCTTCATCCCTAGAAGGTTTTGATCTTTGATTTGGAGCTCTTAGAAGGTAAGGAACAAATCTCTTCCTCTAGATTTGAGTTTTGGAGCTTTCTACTAGATGAAACCCTAGATTTTGAAAATTAGGATTTTATTTGGGGCTTTATGATTAGAGGCTTTTAGATCCCTATTGATTGGTTTAGAACCTTTGTTTAGGTTGCTTTGGAAGGGATCTAGCTTTCCTTTGATTTTTCTAAGAGAATTTTTGCACATTAGGTGAGTATTTCCTTACCTATTACCTGGATGTCTAAAGTTTGAGCTCAAGGCTCATCTTTTGAGGTTGTAACTTCTATGGCATACCTTGTAGGGTGCTAGGAGAAGGAATATAAGCTTAGTTAGCGATTTGGATCGTCGCTTGGAGCATCGGTGGGTTTGGCCTCACCAACACAATGAGAAAAATCTCATTGGTGTAAATTTATGTTCGGTTAATTGGAAATTCATGCATTCATGATAGATGCATTATTTTAGAATTTTAGAATGCTTAAAATACATAGGTTATGTATAATGCAATTTTACCTCTATATAGTATAGATGTGTGCATGTGAGACTTATGTAGTGTTAGCATTCTACTTGGGACATGAAAATATATGGTTATAGTGGAAGTGATATACACTTTGGGACTTAGAACCATGCATGACATAAGGGAAAAGCCATTGTCATAAAGAGGCATTGGGCTTGGCATTAATATGTGTTATAGTAAGCTAAAGTCATTAAGCGGCTTTAGGCTTGAACTAGATGTGGATTGACAAACCTAATGTCATAAAGTGGCATTAGAGTTGGAATCGGACTTGGGCTTAGAATCCATGTGAGACTTAAGGGAAAAGTCAATGTCATAAAGAGGCATTGGACTTGGCATTCATTTGTGACTAGTGAGCTAATGTTATTAAGCGGCATTAGGCTCGTAAATGAACCTAGACATACTGGAATGTTGTGACATGAGAGACATTATACTAGATCTGAGGGTTGCTAGTGACTATTACCATGTTAGAGACATGAGGATTGGGTACTTGAGATCATTTTCATGGTAGAGCCATGATGACTGGATCGTGAGACGATGACTTTTCTTGCTTGCCATTTGTACCCATTCGCACATACTTGTGAGGGTCGCTCCCTGCAAGCCGGCACTCCGGAGTGGGCCTTTGTTATACGGTTCGCGCGTGCGGGATTGAGATGCCTGTAGGACCGCGTGGGACAGCCTCATTTTCAGCGCGGGATGATGTGCTACCACGGGCAGCTAGGCAGTAGGACGCTTGTAGGGTCGTGTGGGACAGACTCATTCCTAGCGTGGAATGATGTGCTACCAACGGCAGCTAGGCGGGACAAGCTGGACTACACCTGTGTAGGTCCTAAAACAAGATTGAACTATGGCATACTATAGTAAGGGATACTCACTACTAGATAGGTTAGTAGTTGGATTACTTGGACATGCTTATAGCATAGCTTGGGGACTTGTAGTATACATGATAGACTATTTATTGCATCTCAGTATACTTTGTTGCTTTACTGGAGCATACTCTTTAGATGTTGGCATTTTTGTATCATCATAGGTGTATGTACATCATGGATACTAGTGGCATAGTAGAATAGCATGTTATTTATGCTTTCATACTCGCAGTTATTTATCGCATCTTATTATGCTTTATTTCAGCATTTCTTTATCGCGCCTTTATGTTATTTCTTTTGGGCCTAGGGGTGCAATGGTTTAGGTCAGTAATTGCCCACTAGGAACTATAAATTATAGTTCTCACGCCCTCCGTTTTCTGATTCCTTTCAGCGCCTTCTGCACCGGAGGAGGCCAAGGACCGCGGCAAGGGTATTGCCTCGGGATAGCGACGTTCGGCGAGAGACCCGTCGATAGATGGTCCACCTCTCTTTGTACTTGTTTGGAGAGGTCTTTGGAGTGTTGTACCTGTGTATAGAGAGACCGCCCATTTTATTATTTAGAGATTGAGATTGAGATAGATGTTGTATAACTCTATGTTTTATCCTTACTGTGTAGCTTTCTTTCACCTATTTCTGTTGATAGAACTAGTTATATATTACTCTGATATCTCTAGTTGTAGCCTATTGTTGTTTTATTTCCGCTGTTTTTGGTAGATGCTTTGTATGTGTTGACATATGGCGGGTCTGGACACGCTACTGGGAAGGCCCTGCCGGTCCCGGGGCGTGACATTAAGTTCACATGTTTAATTTATTGTAATTTATTTATAAATTTGGGCATGGGACCATCTTCATGTCGGGCGACCTAATAGCGTTGGAGCTATTGCCGACACGTATTAATGCAACCATTTTTTTTAATATACAACCGTATTAATGCATTCAGCTGATTATTATTGGTTTTTTCACAGATTACATGGCGGTCGTACACAGTTGCTGTTATAGCTGCGCTACCGGCATTCTGTGTACAGGGCAGTGAGGTATGGCGATCGAGGACGACACTGATTTCTTTTCATATCGTTGAGCTTCACCTGCCAGATCTAGTCCTATGGCAGTTTGGTCTCCTCCAGCATATACCTATTCAGGTGGAGACCATCTGTCACGTCACTTCTCAGGGGCTGCCAGATGAGGATTCGGCCGACTTTCATCTTGCACATATCGAGAGATGGGGACAGAGATTGCAGGCCATTATTGACCAGCATCCGCTTGTCGGTGATGACCCGGTGCAGGCGACCTCTATTTATATGGAGTCGTATTGGCAGATCACGAGAAGATGGATTTCTCGTCCAGTACAACGTCCACCATTGACTTACCAACTCGCAACCAGACCAAGAGAGCTTTGGTACGATCACTCATATGTCTGCGACCACAAATGACGTACCTCGCACGGTGAAATTTATCTTGATTTTCCGTGGGGTAGTATTCATGATTCAGATTAATATTTTAATATATATGGTTATCAAGTGTTGTGGATCCATGGCTTCCAATAAATGCAAGCATCTATTGTTAATTACCCCTATAAAATATTAGAGCGCCTTCAATTAAGAGATCTCTGAAATGCTGGAATTGAACAAAATTTTTTTTTTATAATATATCGTTCAATTACATGGCTTTAACCAAGAGCATACCCTCAGTGTACATCAATAGAGCATAGAAAAAAAAAAAGAAAAGTTTAATTTTACAATATGATGTTCAATTAAACTTAATTTTGATTGCATCTTAGTTATATGTTCCAAGATGCCCAAAGTATATGATCAAATTAATTTTGTTGGGCCCTACATGGTTTGGAGCTCAACATTGTTCACCCTAAGATGAAAGATTGATTAAATTCCATGTATATACATTGGGATTTAATCGAACTATAATTATATGTATTAGAGTTTGATTTGGCTAATTGAACTCTAAATGTATGTGATAAAGTCCAATAGAATTTAATTTGATATTCAATTTGAGCTTTCATCCTAAATGTATGTGTTAGGATTAGCCCAAATATTTTGAATCAGACTTTAATTTTATATCTTAGAGTCTGGTGTAATTAGGCTCTAAGCTTATGTGTTAGGGCTTAATCATATTGCTTTGGGTTCATCATAGGGTGAAATGTTAACTAAATTCTAATTATATATATTAGGATTAGTCAAATTTGATTTAAATTAAACTCCAAATATATGTATTGGAATCTAACTTAACTTCATTTGTTTGAACTCCAAGTAGATATATTAGAGTCCAATAAATTTAATTTGATTAAGTGAAACCTAATCTATTATTTTTATCTTAGTCATATATACTAAGATAAAAAAAAGACGGTTTGATCAATTCTAAGCATATATTTAGAATTTGATGGAGTATTGAATATGATTGTGATTTGACTCTAGTTTTATATGCTAGAGAATTGGATGATTTGGATTGGGGTTTAACGGGAATTTTGATTTGATTTGGGTTAGGTTTGGGCTTTGATTTGGTTGTGGATTGGAATTGGAAATTGGGTTCACTTGGTTTTTTATTTGGTTGTGGATTGGAATTGAGAATTGAGTTCATTTGGGCTTAATTTTGAAATGTGCTTAGGCAAATGGGCTCAATGTGGGTTAAGATTTCGTTGGGCTTAGGTAAATGGGTTTAATGTGGATGTGTTTGATGTGGATAGGCTTAATGTAAATGGGTTTAATATGGATGGGTTTGGGTAAATAGGTTTAATGTAAATGGGTTTAATATGGATGGGCTTGATGTGGATTGTGGGTTGGGTTTAATTTTGATGTGGACTTAGGCAAATGGATGGATTCGGGTATGGGCTCAATTCAAGCCCATACAGCTTAGGTCCACTATTTCTGTGGACAAGCTATACAATTGGGTCCAGATTCAAGTTTGGGCTGGTCCAAATGAGAGGTTAATTTGGTTCTATTTGGGATTTGATCGAAATCAAAACATTAACATTGAAAATTTAAACATCTAAGTCATAATCAAATGCTTAAAATTTCACATCACTTTTTATTTTAAAAATTCTTTGTCATGGATAATAAGAATTCAACTTAATTCAATTTGGTGCATAAAAGTCCAACGCGATCAAATCTCAATTTGGTCTAATTTGACCAAATTGAGAGGCTCGATTTGGATAGAATTAAGGGGTTTGATTATCTTTCGAACATCTCTTTGTTCTTCTAATGTAAAGACGATCAAGAGAATAACAAAGCTCCCTCTCTCTTTGATTAGAGAAGTAATCTCTCTCTTCTGGTGACATTTTTTGCAAAGAAAAGAGCACCGCTCTCTCTCGATGTAAATTAGATTCGCCATCGAAAATTGTGTCTTGGGCATTTCGTCGAATAGTTGGTGGGCGCGTTGTGCGGCGCGACACCAACTTTATCAAAGAGGAGAGCATCGCTCTCTTTCTATTAAGTTCGCCGTCGACAACCGCGTCTTGGGCATTTCGTCAAGCAGTTGGTGGGCGCGTTGTGCGGCGCGACACCAACTTTATCAAAGAGGAGAGCATCGTTCTCTTTCTATTAAGTTCGCCGTCGACAACCGCGTCTTGGGCATTTCGTCAAGCAGTTGGTGGGCGCGTTGTGCGGCGCGACACCAACTTTATCAAAGAGGAGAGCATCGTTCTCTTTCTATTAAGTTCGCCGTCGACAACCGCGTCTTGGGCATTTCGTCAAGCAGTTGGTGGGCACGTTGTGCGGCGCGACACTGACTTTATCAAAGAGGAGAGCATCGCTCTCTCTCGACAACCGCGTCTTGGGCATTTCGTCGAACGGTTGGTGGACGCGTTGTGCAGAAGGTGACAGCGGGGGTCGCGACGGAGGAGGCGCGGGCCGGGGGGCTTCGCAACACCGACTTTATTAAAGAGGAGAGCATCGCTCTCTCTCTTTTACGCTCGTCGTCGACAACCGCATCTTGGGCATTTCGTCGAACGTTTGGTGGGCGCAACACCGACTTTATTAAAGAGGAGAGCATCGCTCTTTCTCTTTTACGCTCGTCGTCGACAACCGCGTCTGGGCATTTCGTCGAACGGTTGGTGGGCGCAACACCGACTTTATTAAAAGAGAGAGCATCACTCTCTCTCTTTTAAGTTCGCCGTCGACAACCGCGTCTTGGGCATTTCGTCGAACATTTAGCGGGCGTGTTGCCGCACGTTGTCGTTTTCGTCGTGGGGAATTCGCCGCGGCCATCATCGTGGCGAGCCACTGTTCCACATCACCGCACGGGCTCGTTGCATGCCGCTCAGGATGATGAAACGACCGAGGGACTCGTCGCGGTCAGGGTGACGCTGTCCTCGACGGTAATGACGAGCGACTCGTCGGCGAGGCAGCCGAGGGACTCATCGTCAGTGAAGGGGATGTGGCCTCAAGGCCATCCGTAAGGTTGCGGCAGACGGGCTCGGTGGCGGAGGGCATTGACGGTGAGGGAGGTGGCGGCGCGGGCTTCTCTCTGCCCGAGCCATGCCTAGGTGGGTGGCGGAGCGCGCCGACAGCGAGGGAGGTGGCGGCGCGGGCTCCCCTCTGCCCGAGCCATCCCGAGGTGGGTGGCAGAGGGCGCCGGCGGTGAGGGAGGTGGCGGCGCGGGGCTACTTCGCGACAGCAGGGTTTCGCGACGGAGGAGCTCCGCGACGGAGGAGGTCGGTGACGGTGGGGCAGCGGGCGGTGGGACTGCTTCGCGACGGCGGGGCTACGACAGAGGGGGCACGAGCGTCGGAGCTCCGCGACGGCAGGGCCGTGACAGAAGGGGCACGAGCGTCGGAGCTCGGGTTCACCAAGAGAGAGAGAGAGAGAGAGAGAGAGAAAGAGCTTTGTTTTTTCCCCCTCTTTTTTTTTTTACCAGAGAGAGAGAGAGAGAGAGAGAAAGAGCTTTAATGCGGTATCTATGGAGAAGAAGAAGAGAAAATTATTCTCATTACCTTTTTTTTATGAACAGGGAATGGGATTTTTTGTTTGGTAGAAGGTTTTAGAGTTCAAAAGATCGTCTTCTCTAAGTTGGTCTAAAATAGGTATTTATGGTCTTATCCTCTCTCCTTTTTTTTTTTTTAGATCGTGTGATGATGGGATAGTGGGAGGTGAGTTTAGATCGTGCGAATCATGGGGTAATGGAACGAGCGGGTGCAGATCGTGCGAATAATGGGATTACATTTGCAATTTAACCCCTCTAATTTGTTTATATGCTTGCAGTGGAGCATTTTACAAATATGTGAAAGGGGAAGGACTGATTGCTAAATGGTACATATGTAATACCCATGCACCTAGTGCATGGATCGACCTGTGCACCATGTTCAAAATTTGGATTCGAATTTTCTCTATGCACCTAGTGCGTAGATAATTTCATACACCATACTTCTATTTTCTCTTTTTTTTTCTTTTTTTTTTTATGCTTCAACAATATGTTAATTATTTTTTTAATTTTATATATAATATATTTTGCAAAAAGTGAGTTTTTATCTATAATGCAGGTGAACGCATTACGATAGACTCAGTATAGCATCGGAGAGCTAGTTCATGATCGACCTTCTTACGATGCGATACTGGAGACATTGATGGGCATGTATGCCCATATTGAGTCAGTGCTGGAGTACATTCCTTCCATACCTGTTGCTGCTGATATCGGAGGTCGAGATTTTGGTCATGCCTCGATATCGGGTCATCACAGGAGACAATCACCGACATCTACTGGATCATTCGAGCCTGCGAGTGTCACGATCTCCATCTCCTAGTGATGTTGCAGATATTCCCGCCGCCCTTTCAAGATTCCCTTAATTGCCATTGGATTTGGACTCGCTTCTGCCGCCAGTCTCTCGAGAGCACTTTAGATCAGTCTATTCTCGACGTCATGTCGCGTCATCATCACAGGCCCGCCCAACATCTACACTGGCCACTATCGAGGCTGATCGACCTGAGCCAGTGGAGACTCAGGCGATTCCGGAGCATCCCGAGGGCATTATCATTGCGAATCTCGATCAGATGGCCAGTATCGAGGCACTTGATGACGTGCCTATTGCTGACCTCGATGTGGAGGGTGGCCGTCGACATGGACGTGGCCGTGGCCGTGGCCGAGGACGTTGAGGGAGAGAAAGATCAAGAGACTGATTGTATATTTTTGATTTAGAGAGCATACTTTGTATAATATTATATAATACTTTATTTAGTTTATATTTGTATATTTGTCAATGTTTTTTTTTATGTTTTTATCCGGTTAATTGTATCTTGTTATTCCACTTGTGATATTGTGTTTTTTGTTGAAATATTTGTTATCGTAAAAATACTTGTCTCAAACTTGTTCAAATTGTATTTAAAATTGAGCTGAAATATCACCTGCTGCTGTTTGCACTAAAGGCGGTGAATGGTTCACCTCCTTTAGTGCAAATCTGGGAAAGCCGCAAAAAAAAAGGCTAAGTCTTGGGCTGCAGGCCATTTGCACTAAAGGCGGTGAACCATTCACCGCCTTTAGTGCAGCACTGATAAGACGATGAACGATTCACCGTCTTATCTGTGTTTTAGACCGCACTCCAGGACTTGGCCAAATTAGGCCGGGTGGGAGTTTTACTCTAAAGACGGTGAATCGTTCACTGTCTTATAAAAACGATGAACGATTCACCGTCTAATCTAGACCACAAAATCGCTGGCTTGCGCGGGAATTTGCTCAGAAGGCCATGAATGGTTTACACTTTCAAAAAGCGGTAAACCATTCACCGTCTTCTCAAGAGTATCTTAGGGAAGCAGGGGGAGGGGATTTGCACTAAAGGCGATGAATGGTTCACCGCCTTTAGAAGACGGTGAACCATTCACCATTCACCGTCTTCACGAGTGATATCCGTTTTTGTGAGAAATGGCTGATCCACGCCCACGTGGCGATAGAAAGGTCAGTTTTACAAATAAAATTTTCACATGATCATTTTGCCAATTTCAAAATTCTACAAAATTATTTTATAAAAAAGCCCTGGCCCAAATCCTAATTGTCCCATCCCTCCAAAACTTTAAAAAATAAATAAATTTCAAAGTTTAGACCAAAATATTTAATTTCTTTTTATAAATTTAGATAAAATTTGAAAATAAAAAATAAAAAGGACCTGCACGGGGATAGCCTGGCATCATCTGGCCCCATGCGTGCCGTCCGGACCAAAGAGCCGTGCTGGACCGTAGGTCTAGAAAATCCAAGTCGGCATGATATGGCCCGAAAGACGGAACAATCCGTACCAGGCCAGCCGACGTCAGTTAATGTGGGCCGTGCTGGCAGAAAATCCAGGCCAGCCCGGCACGCCCCAAATTCCGAGCTTGGGTTGGACCAAGTTAGCCCTCGGGCAGAACATGGTATGGGCCACATTACAATCTTAGATATCTGCCAATTCAGAATACTTGAACGCAAAAAAAAAAAAAAAACCGTCACTTAAAATCTCACCTGCAAAGCTTCAAATAGTCTAAGACGCTCATCAACTTACTGGCAGATTAATTTGCTTGTATGAGCTTGTCAATTAGAGACAGAGAAAACCTGTACTTAGATTTAAAAGAGCAATCACCTCAGAATTCTACTGGTATCATTACGTCAACGTCTAAAAGCAAACAAAGTTTCACGTATGCATCTAAAGCAATTTAAAATAGGTAAAAAAAAAAAAAAAAAAAAAAAAAAAAACCCTGTAATAACAAAAGAAATATACAAGAAAAAGAATAGTATACAACTATCAGGGAATCAACAATATTGTGATTTCTCTTCTTTCTTCTTTCTTTGAGGAACTAACATCATGGCGATAAAGCTGCAATAGGTCACAATTCATAGATGAGCTATATTTACTATCATGACACTAAAGAAATTGTTAGTCCCATATCAAAGTTCCAAGGTTCTGCAGCAGATTGTGTAAGCATCATTGAGCACCATATTTTACTGGAGCGAAACAATGCTACAAAAGCTTCTCAAATTAAGTGTACCATTGGTTGTCGAGCTGTAACACACTTTTCTCCGCAATATTTTACTTCCTCCTTGCAAATTTCGGGTTTTTGCACATACGGATGCTTTTAGGGGTAACTTCTACTAGTTCATCTTCTTGAATGTACTCAATACAGTCATCCAAGCTGTAACTCAATGGTGTGTCAAGAACCACTGCACGTCAATAAAAGAAAACAGCTTCATGAGAGTGATAGCATGCAATATTAAGCAAAGTCAATTTGATTGGTTGAAGTTTCTGAACAACAATATTATTAGTTTGCTAGAAAAATTTACTAGGGATACGCAATGCACATTAGAGGAATAAAAGCTGAAGGTAAACTGATAGATCAGTGTTTTTAAATTCACTGACCACTCAGAAGCAGTCTTAAAGTCAATTCTTTGCATCGTTTTTGTTAGACTGTTAAGATGATTAATTGATTCATAATAATAAATTTTGCAATCTTAAAATCTGTCTGTAATGCGGGCATCTAGCCTTGTTACATCTCTCCCTTTGTTCCTCACAGAAGAACATCTTAAATCTCTCCCTTTGTTTCATACAGCAGAACGTTTATCACAGCAGTACATATTAAACAATGAAGAGAGTTTAAGACTACGTCTCCTATATTGTCTCCTATATTTTCAAAAGAATGAAGGCCTCCGTGTAATGATAGAACATTCGATTCGACGATCGGGCACCGCTAAGCATGATCTATGCTATTAGAATTATTTAGAAACCAAATTTCATAATTTTTCAACATCATTTATCAAGTGATCAAAGGGTCTCAAAAATGATTATTTTAATGGTCGCTATGGTACATTTAAAGTTCAACGATGTGGAACAATCCAAATTATATGAAACTTTAATAGAAAATTCTATTTAATATCAAGAGCAAGATCGATACTTGAAATTTGAGTCTTTTATCACTTTTTTTTAGATTTTTATTTTCAGCTTTTATTTTTGAAGCTACTCGTTCACTAGGCGTCAAAAAATTATGAAATTTAGTTTCTAAATAATTCAAACACTATAATTATGTCTAACGAAACTGATCGCCGAATCGGATGTCCCATCATCGAAAACAACTTACAAGCACAAATGCTTCCATGCTTTGGAAAGCACAGTCGTCTAGCTCTCCCTATATATATATAAGCAGATAGGACTTGACAGACAAAATCCTAGATGGAATAAAAAAAAATTCCATACATATTATAAAAAATAAATAATTATAATTAGCAAACTAAAGCCATATCGAAACAAATCAAATTTGGAAAATAAAATAATTGAAAAATAGACCATGCCACCAATAACTATTTAAATTTAAAATACAGATTTAAATTTCATTTTATATAAAATTTATATTTAAATTTAAATTAATTAGTAAATGTGACGTACATTGCACGTACACTACAAGTAGTGTATGTGTGTATGTATATATATATATATAGAATTAGGCTACTATACTATTAATAGCACAAGTCGTTGGTGCTAGTAGGTTTTCGGCTCTTGGATGAAGGGACATGCGATCGGGATAATAGTGATCCTCTAGGGTTGAATAGGTGGTTGGTTGAGTAGTATAACTAACGAGTGGAAATTCAAGGGGTAGATCTAACGGTGGAAAACTTGGTAGCACCAAGTGTTTGGTGCTATTGATAGCATAGTTTCCAAACTCCCCTCTCTCTCTCTCTCTCTCTCTCTCTCTATATATATATATATATATATATATATATATATACACACACACACACACACACACTATATATATATATATATATATATATATATATATATATATATATATATATATATATATATATATAAGAGTCCAGCAACTATACTATCGGTAGCACGGGACTACCAAATTGTTTTCGATGGTGCGGCTTCCAAATCAACAATCGGCTCAATTAGACTTCATCTACAGTATTAAAAGTATTTGGAAACTAAATTTCATAACTTTTTAATATCATTTACCTATCAAACAAATAGCCTAAAATTGAACGGCTGAAAATAAAAATCTCATAAAAAATGACGTTAAAAGATTTAAATTCAAGATCAGATATAAATCAGATATACTGATCTTACTCTAAATAGTGAAAAGAATTTTTTATCAAATTTTCATCGAATTTAGATTGTTTTACACCGTTAAACTCACAAACACACCACATCGGCCATTAAAATGGTCAATTTTGAGATCTTTTGATCACTAGTCAAATGATGTCGAAAAATTATGAAATTTAGTTTCCAAATACTTTTAATAGTGTAGATCAAGTCTAACAGAGTCGATCGTCGATTTGGAAGGCACATCATCGAAAACAACTTGGTAGCACGGGAGGCACCGTGCTACCGATAGTATAGCAGCTGGACTCTATATATAATTATGAACGTACTCCCCAGGCGGAAAGGGTATAAGAATAGGACCTATAATGGGACACAATGCATTACAGCTATGATCATTATGCTTCGACCGGGTTATTCTACCATAACATTCCTTTAATTGACATTTCAAGGCGGTATGAAATAGTCTTGGACCATTTTTCATTCTTAAACATGACATGATACCCCAATAGTCCTTGCCGTAGACGATGGATACTAAGCGCTGTGCATGTCGACCCACGTAGTGCTGTAACTAACGTGTTAAGCATCCGTTTGGGGAGTACGTTCGCAAGTCTGTGTATATAGATAGAGAGAGAAAGAGAGAACTAGGCTCTTGTGCTTAGCAAAGCACGGATGTCTCTGTACTTGTAAGTTGTTTTCAATAATGAGACATCCGATTCGGCAATCAGTTTCGTTACAATGTTTGAACTATCTAAAAACCAAAATTTATAATTCTTTTGCTTTGTTTGCCTGGTGAACAAGTAGCCTCAAAAATAATGGCAGAAAATAAAAATCTCACAAAAAAGTGATAAAAGACTCAAATTTCACATCAAAAGTATTGATCTTTCTCTCGATGTTAAGTAGAATTCTTTTATTAAAGTTCCTATCATCGAAAACAAATTACAAAAACGGAGGCTTCCATACTTTTAGAAATTAAATTTTATAATTTTTCGACATCATTTACCTTACTATCACAAGATCACAAAATTAATAACTTTTAATGGCCGGTATAGGATACTTGCTAGTTTAATTGGTTGAATTTTTGATAAAAAATTCTATTCACTATTTAGATAAAGATCGATAACTCTAATTTTAAATTAAAAGATCCGATCATCCATTTTTAAGATGTCGTTCAATTTTGACCGTTGATTTTATACTCGCTTGATGGACTTTGTTATAATTTCAAAAAATTACAAAATTTACTTTCTAGAAGTTTGAAATGCTCTAAATCATATTTAACGGTGTTGTTCGTCGATTCGGAAACTCCATTATTGTAAATAACTTGTAGGTACAAAGAGCTCTACTATATATATATATATATATATATATATATATATATATATATATATATATATGAGTACACTAGAATACTTTTAGAAGCACCAAGCTCCTGGTGCTTCTAAGTTTCTAGCCTTTGGATCTACATCTCAGTTACTAATACTCCTTAGATCAAACACTATTCCACCAACGACCACCTACCAACCACCTACCATCATCATCTCAACCCCACATCTATCCATCCAATGGTTAAAAACTCAAAAGCACCACCTCATTGGTGCTTTTGAGAGTATTCTAGCTCAACTCATATATATATATATATATATATATATATATATAGAGTAGACTATACTATTATGAGTAGTAGAGCCCTACTACTCATAAGTTGTTTTCGATGATAGAGCTTAGAATCGACGATCCACTCGTTAAATATGATCTAGAGTATTTAAAACTTCTAGAAAATAAATTTCGTAATTTTTCAAATCATTTACCTTACGATCAAAAGCTCACAAAATTGACAATTTTTAACGATATGGGATACTTGGTAGTTTAACGGTGTAAAAGAATTGAAATAGGTTGAATTTTTGATAGAAAATTCTATTCACTACCTAGATAAAGATCAATAACTCCGATCTTAAATTGAAGGATCCGATCATCTATTTTTAGGACATCGTTCGATTTCGCCGTTCATTTTATGCCCATTTGATGGACTTTATTATGATTTTGAAAAATTACAAAATTTATTTTCTAGAAGTTTTAAATACTCTAGATCATATTTAACGGAGTAGATCGTCGATTCGGAAGCTCTATCATCGAAAACAACTTATGAGTAGTAAGGCTCTACTACTCATAATAGTATAGTAGCCCTACTATCTATCTATATATATATATATATATATATATATATATATATATATATATATATAGTCCAGCTACTATACTCTTATGAGTACGATCACCCTCGTACTTGTAAATCGTTTTCGATGATAGAGCTTCCGAATCGACGATCCATACCATTAAACATTATCTAGAGCATTTAAAACTTTTAGAAATCAAATTTCATAATTTTCGACATCATTTACCTTACGATCAAAAGGTCACAAAATTGACAATTTTTAACGGCCGGTATGGGATATTTGCTATTTTAACGGTGTAAAAGAATTGGAATAAGTTGAATTTTTGATAGAAAATTCTATTCACTACCTAGATAAAGATCAATAACTCCGATCTTAAATTGAAGGATCCAATCATCCATTTTTAGGACGTCGTTCGATTTTGACCATTCATTTTATGCGCGTTTGATGGACTTTATTATGATTTTGAAAAATTACAAAATTTATTTTTTAAAAGTTTCAAATACTCTAGATCAAATTTAACGGAGTGGATCGTCGATTCGGAAGTTCCATCATCGAAAACTTATGAGTACGAAGGGTTCAATACTCATAAGAGTATAGTACTCCTACTATATATATATATATATATATATATATGAGTCCTATGGTGCTTGTAAAAGCACCAAGCCCTTGGTGCTTGTGATTTTTTTACCATTAGATCTACACCTTCAATCATTTTCACCCGTTAGATTATACTAATCAACCAACCACCCACTCAACCCAACGGGGCCCACATCATCCTAACCGCACATCTATTAATCCAAGGGCTAAATACTTACAAGCACCAATGACTTGGTACTTTTAAAAGCATAGGAGCTCAATTCTATATATATATATATATTATAAAGAGAGAAAGACTGAGAGAGAGAGAGAGTTGAACTAGAATACTATCAATAGCAAACGGGCTCCGTTGCCACCCATTTGTTTTTTATGATGGAGCCTCCAAATCAACAATCAGTACCGTTGAACATGATCTATACCACTTGAAGTATTTAGAAATCAAATTTTAAATATTTTCGACATCATTTGCCTAATGATCAAAGGGTTTCAAAATTTGTAATTTTAATGGTCGATATGAGGTATTTTCTCGTTTAACGGCGTAAAGATATCCAAGTTAATTGAATTTTTGTTAGAAAATTTTTTAAACTATTTAAAACAAGATCTATACTCTTGATTTTGATTACAAGACTCCTATCATCATTTTTTAAAGAATATTCATTTTTAGCCGTTCATTTTTGTGTCCACTCGATGGATAAGAGAACAATATAAAAAATGTATGAAATTTGATTTCTAAACACTTCAAGTGGTATAGATCATGTTCAAATGTGCCGATCGTCGATTTGGAGGTTCCATCATCGAAAACAAATGGGTGGCAATGAAGCTCGTTTGCTATCGATAGTATTCTAGCTCAACTCTATATATATAATGAGGACTATCTATAATACCGGAGCTCTAGTACTAAAATCTCGTTTTCGATTTTCGGGTATTCAAATCAACGATCCACAACGTTAAATATGATCTAAGATATATGAAGTTCTTAGGAATAAAATTTTAGTTTTTTTCGACACCGTTTACATAGTAAATCATGTCAAAATAAACAGTGGAAATTGAACAACATTTAAAATTTGAGCATAGGACTTTTGAATTCAAGATCAAGAATGTTGACCCTGATCTAAATAGTTTAAAGTAGTTTCTATCAAAATTTGAATAAATTTAGATTCTTCTACACCGTTAAACTACAAATTCGCCATAGTAGCCACTGAAATTTGACAAATTTCAAACGGTTTGATCAAAAAGTAAACTATGCTGAAAAAATATAAAATTTTCTTCCTAAAAACTTCAAATACCCTAGATGAATTTTAACGGTGTGAATCGTTGATTTGAACATTCTAAAGTTGAAAACAAGATTATAGATAGTACATGAGTCTCTCTCTCTCTCTCTAAAGTTGAAAACAAGACTATAGATAGTATAGGACTCTCTCTCTCTCTCTCTCTCTCTCTCTCTCTATATATATATATATATATATATATATATATATATATATATATATATATGAGTAATCATTCTTATCACTAATAGGATAGGAGCACTTGTCCTATCAGCTTTTAGCCTTGGATCAACTCCTTTCATCATTTCTAATCATTGGATTAAATATTATAACCAGTGGGGACCACTCAACCCTAGGGGGACCATTCAACTCTAACCGACTAATATCATCCTAACCCTACAATGTCTCACCCAAGGGTTAAAAACTTGATAGGACAAGTGCTCCTATCCTATTAGTAGGATAGTAGCCCTAGCCTATATATATATATATATAGTCCTATTATATACTATTATGAGTACGATCGTCATCGTACTCATAAGTTGTTTTCAATGATAGAGCTTCCGTATCGACGATCCACACCGTTAAACGTTATTTACAGCATTTAAAACTTCTAGAAATCAAAATTTACAATTTTTCGACATCATTTACCTTACGATCAAGAGGTTACAAATTAGACAATTTTTAACGGCCGGTATGAGATACATGCTAATTTAGCAGTGTAAAAGAATCAGAATTTGTTAAATTTTTGATAGAAAATTCTATTCACTATATAGATAAAGATCAATTACTCCGATCTTGAATTGAAGGATCCGATCATCCATTTTTAGGACATCGTTCGATTTTGACCGTTCATTTTATGCCAACTTGATGGACTTTATTGTCATTTTGAAAATTTACGAAATTTATTTTCTACAAATTTCAAATACTCTAGATCATATTTAACAGTGGATCGTCGATTCAAGCTCCATCATCGAAAACAACTTATGAGTAGTAGGGGTCCACTACTCATAATAGTATAGCAGCCATGGCCTATATATATATATATATATATAGTCCGGCTGCTATACTATCGATAGCACCAAACACTTGGTGCTATCAAATTTTCTGCCGTTAGATTAACCCCTTTGATTATTTTTACCCGTTAGATTATACGATTCAACCAACTACCCACTCAACCCTAGGAGGCCCACATCATCCTAACCGCATATTTTTTAATCCAAGGGGTAAAAAACTAATAGCACTAATAACTTGGTGCTATTAATAGTGTTCCAGCCTAGTTCTATATATATATATATATATATATATATATATATATATATATATATATATATATATATATAAGCTAGAATACTCTCAAAAGCACCAAACCCTTAGTGCTTGAGTTTCTAGCCCTTGGATCTACTTCTTGTTTACTAATACCCTTGTATCAAACACTATTCCACCTACCACCACCTACCTCCACTTACCACCATCATCTCAACCCTACATTTTTCAATCCAAAGGCTAAAAACTCAAAAGCACCACCCTCTTGGTGCTTTTGAGAGTATTCTAGCTCAACTATATATATATATAGAATGAGAGTGAGAGAGAGAGTAGGGATACTCTCCCTTATATATATATATATATATATATATATATAGTCAGGCTACTATACTCTTATGAGTATAGAGCCCATTATACTCATAAATTGCTTTCGATGATGGAACTTCCGAATCGACGATCCATGTCGTTAAATATGATCTAGAGTATTTGAAACTTTTAGAAAATAAATTTTGTAACTTTTCGAAATCATAATAAAGTCCATCAATCTAGCATAAAATGAACAGTCAAAATCGAACGATGTCCTAAAAATGAACGATCAGATCCTTCAATTTAAGATCGGACTTTATTGATCTTTATCTAGATAGTGAATAGAATTTTCTAACGTTTAACGGTATGGATCATCGATTCGGAAGCTTTATCATCGAAAACGACTTATGAGTACGAAGACGGTCGTACTTATAAGAGAATAGTAGAGACTATATATATATATATATATATATATAGAGAGAGAGAGTTGTCTTTGGTATGCTTTTATAAGCACGGAGGCTTCCGTGCTTCCACTTTGTTTTCGATGTTCGGACTTTCGAAACGACGATCGCTAGATTAGAGTTGATCTAGAGTATTTGAAGTACCTAGAAAATAAATTTTGCGATTTTTCGATATCATTTGCCTAGTGATCGAAGAGGCTCAAAATCACTAATTTTAACGGCAAGTGGTGAGCTTGCAAGTTTAACGGTGTAGAAATATCCAAATCACATGAAATTTTGATAGAAAATTCTTTATACCATATAAAACAAGATCAATAACTTTGATCTAAAATTTTAATGTCATATCATCATATTTTGTAAGATTTTTATTTTCACTGTTGATTTTGAGCCACTTCGATCACTAGGCAAATGATATCGAAAAATCGCGAAATTTATTTTCTAGATACTTCAAATACTCTAGATCAAGTCTAACGGAGCGATCGTCGATTCGAAAGTCCGAACATCGAAAACAAAGTGGAAGCACGGAGGCCTCCGTCTTCCATAAGCACCCCAGTACTCTATATATATATATATATATATATATATATATATATATATATATATATATATATATATATATATATATATATATATAAGTAGGGCTACTATACTCTTATGAGTAGTAGACCCTTACTACTCATAAGTTGTTTTTGATAATGGGGCTTAGAATCGACGATCCACTCTGTTAAATATGATCTAGAATATTTAAAACATCTAGAGAATAAATTTCGTAACTTTTCGAAATCATAATAAAGTCCATCAAGCGGGCATAAAATGAACGCCGAAATCGAACGACGTCCTAAAAATAGATGATCGGATCCTTCAATTTAAGATCGGAGTTATTAATCTTTATCTAGGTAGTGAATAGAATTTTCTATCAAAAATTCAACCTATTTCAATTCTTTTACACCGTTAAACTAGCAAGTATCCCATACCTACTGTTAAAAATTGTCAATTTTGTGAGCTTTTGATCGTAAGGTAAATTATTTCGAAAAATTACGAAATTTATTTTCTAGAAGTTTTAAATACTCTAGATCATATTTAACGGAGTGGATCGTCGATTCGGAAGCCCCATCATCAAAAACAACTTATGAGTAGTAAGGGTCTACTACTCATAAGAGTATAGTAGCCCTACTATATATATATATATATATATATATATATATATATATATATATATATATATATATATATATATCGATAATATATATCGATAGCAAACCGACTTTTGCCACCCATTTGTTTTCAATTATAGAGCCTCCAAATCGACGATCGGTACCGTTGAACATGATCTATACCATTTGAAGTATTTAGAAATCAAATTTCATACATTTTCGATATTGTTCTCTTATTCATCGAGTGGACTTAAAAATGAACGGCTAAAAATGAATATTCTTAAAAAAATGATGATAGGAGTCTTGTAATCAAGATCAAGAGTATAGATCTTGTTTTAAATAGTTTAAAGAATTTTCTAACAAAAATTCAATTGATTTGGATATCTTTACGCCGTTAAACGAGAAAACACCTCATATTGACCATTAAAATTACAAATTTTGAAACCCTTTGATCATTAGGCAAATGATATCGAAAAGATTTGAAATTTAATTTCTAAATACTTCAAGTGGTATAGATCATGTTCAACGGTGCCGATCGTCGATTTGGAGGCTCCATCATCGAAAACAAATGGGTGGCAAAAGTGCTGGTTTGCTATCGATAGCATTCTAGCTCAACTCTCTCTCTCTCTCTCTCTCTCTCTCTCTCTCTCTCTCTATATATATATATATATATATATATATATATATATATAGAGCTAGGCTCCTATGCTTTCGAAAGTACGGGGGCCTTCGTGCTTGTAAGTTGTATTCGATAATAGGACATCCGATTCGGCGATCGGTTCCGTTAAACTTGATCTACGCTATTGGAACTATTTAGAAACCAAATTTTATAATTTTTTAACTTCGTTTGTCTAGTGAACGAGTAGCCTCAAAATGAACAGCTGAAAATAAAAATCTAATAAAAAAGTGATAAAGGACTCAAATTTCAAATCGGAAGTATTGATCTTGCTATTGATGTTAAGTAGAATTTTCTATTAAACTTTCATGTAATTTGGATACTTCTACACCGTTGAACTTAAAAACGTGCCACATCGGCCGTTAAAATAGTTATTTTTGAGACCCTGTGATCGCTTGGTAAATGATATCAAAAAATCATGAAATTTCGTTGCAAGATAGTTCCAATAGCGTAGATTCTTCCTAACGGAGCCGATCGTTGAATCGGATATCCTATCATCAAAAACAACTTACAAGCACGGAAGACTCCGTACTTTCGAAAGTACGGGAGACTTACTCTGTAGATATATATATATATGTAGTCCGCTATGGTGCTTGTAAAAGCACCAAGCACTTGGTGCTTGTGAATTTTTTAGTTAGATCTAGGACTTTGATCATTTTCATCCGTTAGATTATACTATTCAACCAACCACCCACTTAACCCAAGGGGGCCCACATCATCCTAACCGCACATCTATTAATCCAAGGGCTAAAAACTTACAAGCACCGATGACTTGGTACTTTTAAAAGTATAGGAGCTCAATTATATATATATATATATATATATATATATATATATATATATATATATATATATATATATATATATATATATATATATATATATAGAGTTAAACTCTTGTCTTTTATGATGTTGGCATATTTTATCTTTAATAAGTTTTTAGCCTTCGATTTATTCCATTGATCATTTTCACCCGTTAGATCTTACTATTCAACCAACTACCTATTCAACCCTAGGGGACCACTATTATTTTAAGTGGGGACCACCATCATTCTAACCACACATCCCATCAATTAACGGTTAAAAACTTATGAGTATAAGAGGACTAATACTCATAAAAGTATAGTAGCCCTAGCTATATATATATATATATATATATATATATATATATATAGAGAGAGAGAGAGAGAGAGAGAGAGAACTAGTTTGGAATACTATCAATAGCACCAAGCTATTAGCTATTAGGTTTTCGGCCCTTGGATGAAAAACTATATGGTTAGGATGATGTGGCCTAGGGTTAAGTGGGTTATTGGTTCAATATATAACCTAACGGGTGAAAATAGTCAAGGGTTAAATCTAACGGTGAAAAACTTAGCACCAAACACTTGGTGCTATCGATAGTATTCTAATGGGACTCTCTCTCTCTCTCTCTCTCTCTATATATATATATATATATATATATATATATTCGACTATGGTGCCTTTAAAAGTACCAAGCAATTGGTGCTTATAAGTTTTCTGCCATTAGATCTACCCCATTGACCATTTTCACCCGTTATATCATATTATTCAACTAACCACTCACTCACTTAACCCTAGGGAACCACTATCATCCTAACCATACATCCCTTAATCCAAGAGTGAAAACCTACAAAGCACCAATAACTTAGTACTTTTAAAAGTATAGGAGCTCAATTATATATATATATATATATATATATATATATATATATATATATATATATATATATATATATATATATATATATATATATATATATATATATATATATATGTACATGCTATTAATAACCTGTGCTCTCCCAAGCTAATCTATCCATCAATTTTGATGGGTGGTTAGGGTGAGAGAGAGAAGAGAAATTGATGAGATATTAAGGTTCTCAATTTCTCATCTTTTTGAATATCTCATCAATTTCTCTTCTCTCTTCACCCTAACCACCCATCAAATTTGATGGATGGTTAAAAACTTAGAGAGTACAAGGCCGCCGTGCTCCTAATAGCACAAAGAGCCCTACTCTATATATATATATATATATATATATATATATAGAGTTGAGCCGGAATGCTATCGGTAGCAAACTAGCTCCGTTGCCACCCACTTGTTTTCGATGATGGAGCTTTCAAATCGACGATCAGCATTGTTGAACATGATCTATACCACTTGAAATATTTAGAAATCAAATTTCATTCATTTTCGATATTGTTCTCTTATCCATCGAGCGGACACAAAAATGAACGGTTGAAAATGAATATTCTTTAAAAAAGGATAATAGGAGTCTTGTAATCAAGATCAAGAGTATAGATCTTGTTTTAAATTGTTTAAAGAATTTTCTAACAAAAATTCAATTGATTTGGATATCTTTACACCGTTAAACGAGAAAATGCCTCGTATCGACCATAAAAATTCCAAATTTTGAAACCCTTTGATCTTTAGGCAAATTAATGATGTCAAAAAAAATTTGAAATTTGATTTCTAAACACTTCAAGTGGTATAGATTATGTTTAACGGTGCCGATCGTCGATTTGAAGGCTCTATCATCGAAACAAATGGATGGCAACAGAGTCCGTTTGCTATCGATAGTATTCTAGCTCAACTCTCTCTCTCTCTCTATATATATATATATATATATATATATATATATATATATACACAAAAGGCGCACGAGGTACACAACAATGTTCCAAAAAGCAGACCATAAACTGCACTACATATGGTAATATGTGGTGCGATATTGATAAATATATGCGGCTCGTATGCGGCAAACGACCATATGCGGTAAAGTTTTGTTTTGTTTCGTTTCGTTTTGTTTTTTAGGTAGAATCGAAAGTCAATGTTGAATGGGATTGTTTGATTAATGATTATATATACATATACATGTGACTATTTTCATATAAGTTTAATTAATATTAATCATATAAATGCAATTATCTTTATATAACTCTTACCAAACAATCTCTTTTCTTATTTTAATAGGTATTATTCCTAATCTATCTATTTATAAATATTGATGAATAATTTTGTAGTTGTTAGATATTATTATAGTACATTTTTTTTCTTTTTAAGTGTTGGCCTCTCAAATAATGTGAATGATAATTTATTGAAAAAATTATTATTCTTTATAAAAGTTTAGCATATTGCTTTTTAGAACATTATTTTGTTTGATATTTTTTACAATTTTGCATCAAAAATCTATTTATTTTTCTATTTAATAATTAAAAGTAAATTACTAAATGTTAGTTTAGTGATATATGTGTGCACATGAGGTCCTTTACTTGAAACAAACTATTTTAATTTGTGAATTCTGATTTGTTACTTTAGTTATTTACTTTTATTAGAAACCAATTATATATATTTTTAATACCTATAATTATTTTATTAATATTTTAATAAATGGACCACATATATGCCTCCATACTGCATATGCACTATACAGTAGGTAACCGCATGAATACATACTTTTTGAAAGAGTGGTCCACTACAATCTCCTCACACAGTCCTCAAAATCCCACTTCAGCTCGCGCACTGATGGTCCCATGAGCCGTGATTCCTTCCCCACAAAGTTTCCGTTTTCCGGTGGAAAAAAGCGGAAAACAAAAAGTTGAGTTTTTCCCAAAATCTATAAAACCATTTTTATGAGAAAAATGTTTTATGTGGAAATAAATAAGCAAAAAAACTATTTTCCGAACTGAAAATAGTTTTCGACCTCGTTTTATGGCAAACCAAACATACCCTTAACGATGATTCTAGAGTCCACAAGGTTAGAACATAATAGAATTTTGTGATAGTGATCTGTTACTAGCAATCATTAGTTTCAATATCAAGAGATGTCAATCAGTGTAGTTGAAGGAGTTGAATGTGTTTGTTACAGACAGTCAGCTGAAACATAATATTGCATGTATATCTGTTATTTCAGCTGCTACCTAACCTCTAATTCTATAATTAGACTATAAAGGTGCCTATGATTCTATAATTAGACAACTATAATTAGACAACGTACATAAAGTCGCTTCATGAATTACTAAAGCAGAATCAAGACAAACTAATATAAAGGCAGGCTTGGCATGAATTAAACCACACAAGGTCTCATAAACAGCTAGTTGCCCCGGTTTAGGAAACGCAAATATTCAGAACCTACTTGCATTAAAAGCAGCCAAGCCTAGACCATTGATTGACCCAACCCACCTCCACCCTTACATACAGTGCTTGATATAGAGCACAAAAATGAAAAGAAGATTTGACATACTAAATTGCCAAACTATAACATAAACCGAACATGTACATTTCTAAGATTAGTTTTCACAATTTGACTCCTCCACGCATTTTACTGTCCATGCATTTTAGTGTGTCTGTATTTGCTTCCTAACATATGAATACATCACCTTATAAGTGACAGCAAGGAGAACATTATTGCAAGTCCTCTGATAATTTCTGTTTACACAACATTATCTCAATGTATACGACATCTTGAGAAGCTAATAGCATCCATAGATATATGTACATATATCTTATGGAAAGTCAAGTGTTATGGAAACTCAAAATTGTATATATTATATTCCTATTTAGCTAGCATAGTTTTAGGCATCTTTCCATCTTTTCTTAGGAATCTTTCCTTATTAATTATCTCATTATAAAAACTTTTATGTATATATATATATATCTTTGTAATTCATCATTGAACGAATGAGAAGAATAAAATATTTTTTTTCTTCTTCATGGTATTCTTCTTCATGGTATCAGAGCTAAACCTTAATTCTAGGGTATAGCGTTCCAATGTTGTTTTTCTCTTTCACCGGATCTCATCAGCATTGCTCGTTCTTTTTGTCTCTACCGCTACAGTACAGCTACAGTGCTTCTGCTACAGTATTTGTGTGTCTAAGTGAGTTGTAGAGTGCGGCCCTGAGAGTTGCTTTGTGATTTGGTCTCGACGCCTTGTCTGAAACTAAGTCAGCTAACACTGAACCAAAATCTGTGATTGCCGATGTCATTCCGGTAATGACCAAAATCAAAGAACACAAACTCAATGGCCCCAATTATTTGGAATGGAGCAAGACGGTTCGTGTTTATCTACGAAGCATTGATAAGGATGATCATCTAACTAGCGATCCACCGAACGATGATACAAAGCAAGCTTGGTTGAGGGAAGATGCTCGGTTGTTCTTACAACTCAGGAACTCCATTCAAAGTGAGGTAATTAGTCTAATTAATCATTGTGAGTTCGTGAAAGAATTGATGGATTATTTAGACTTTTTATACTCTGGCAAAGGAAACCTCTCCCGCGTATATGATGTTTGTAAGGCATTTTACCGATCTGAGAAACAGGATAGGTCTCTCACAGCCTATTTTATGGACTTTAAACGTATTTATGAAAAGCTTAATGCTTTGCTACTCTTTAGTCTTGATGTAAAAGTGCAGCAGGTTCAACGTGAACAAATGGCAGTTATGAGTTTTCTTGCTGGTTTACCCCTAGAATTTGAGACAGCTAAATCTCAGATTCTTTCTAGCTTTGAGCTCTCCTCTTTGCATGATACTTTCACCCGAGTGCTTCGTACAGAGAATCCTCAATTTTCTCAACCTATTAATAGCGCGCTCATGAGTCGCAATGATAATGGACGGCATTATAGTAGAGGGGGCAATAGAGGGATTACTGCCAATAAAGGTAATCAAAGAGACTGCCTCTAATCGAGATCTTGGAGTTGTTTGTTATTACTGCCATGAACCTGGTCATACAAAACGCACATGTTTGAAACTTCAAAATAAGAACCAACGATCTCAGATGGCCAATATGGCATCCGGGGAGTGTACAACCCCATCCTCAGAGAAAACTGTTTTGCTGTCTGCTGAAGAATTTGCACAGTTCTCCCAATATCAGGCATCCTTAAAGTCCACCCAGTTCCTCTGTCACTGCACTAGCCGAGTCAGGTAAATCCACATCATGCCTTGTGTCTTTCCATAATTCCATTCCAAATGGGTCATTGATTCTGGTGTTACAGACCATATGACAGATAACTCTAGTCTTTTATCTGTCTTTCAGTCTCATATAACATCTTCTATAGTTACTTTAGCAGATGGATCTACCTCTTGTGTCATGGGTTCTGGCATTGCAAACCCAACATCATCAATTTCATTGTCATCTGTTTTATGTTTACCCTAGTTTTCTTTCAATTTACTATCTGTCAGTAAACTCACCCGAGATTTAAATTGTTGTCTCTTTTTTTCCGACCATTGTTTGTTTCAGGATCTTACAACGAAGCAGATTATTGATAGAGGACATGAGTCTGGAGGTCTCTATATCCTTGACAACCAGGTGCCGAGGTCTCTTGCTTGCTACAATAATTTAACTCCTTTTAAAGTCCATTGGCGGTTGGGACATCCTTCGTTATCCACCTTGAAGAAATTGTTTACGCAATTTCAGTTATTGTCCAGTCTAGAGTGTGAGTCATGTCAGTTTGTTAAGCATCATCGTTTACCTTCTGTGTCTAGAGTCAATAAACGGGCATCGTCCCCTTTTGAGTTAATTCATTCTGATGTTTGCGGTCGGTGTCCTACTATTTCCAAATCAGGATTTAAATATTTTGTTACCTTTGTTGATGATTATTCTCGTGTTACTCGGTTATATTTAATGAAAAATCTTTCAGAACTATTCACAATTT
The DNA here is from genome assembly GCA_025177825.1 of Aechmea fasciata. Classification (NCBI taxonomy): domain Eukaryota; kingdom Viridiplantae; phylum Streptophyta; class Magnoliopsida; order Poales; family Bromeliaceae; genus Aechmea; species Aechmea fasciata. The sequence continues at coordinate 12,548,409 of CM045932.1, forward strand.
TTTGTGCTTTTTGTACTGAAATCAAAACACAATTTAATGTTTATGTGCGTATATTGCGAAGTGACAATGCCAAAGAATACTTTTCAGAAAATTTTCACTGTTATATGACACAGAATGGCATCCTTCATCAATCCTCATGTGTTGACACTCCATCCCAAAATGGGGTTGCTGAAAGAAAAAACCGGCATCTCCTTGAGATAGCTCGTGCCCTTCTTTTTCAAATGAAAGTTCCTAAACAATTTTGGGCTGATGCAGTTTCCACAGCTTGTTTTCTGATTAATCGCATGCTTTCGTCTGTCTTGGATGGTAATATTCCTTATACCGTTCTGTTTCCATCTAAATCTTTATTTCCTATTGAACCTCGTCTCTTTTTTAGTACGTGTTTTGTGCGAGATGTTCGTCCACAGGTAACTAAATTGGATCCAAAGTCTCTTAAGTGCGTCTTCCTTGGGTACTCTCGTCTACAAAAGGGGTATCGGTGCTTCTCTCCTACTCTCGATCGATATATTGTGCCTGCCGATGTTACATTTTTTGAATCTACTCCATTCTTTTCTCTCTCATCTACTTATGAAAGTGATGGGGAGGAAGATGATCTCCTTGTTTATACTGTCAGACAAGTGTTCAGTCCTACGACCTCTATTCCTGCTTCATTGGCAACTGTTCGACCCCCTATTATTCATGTCTATTCTAGGAGATTGGCGACTCCTGACTCAGATCCTCCACCAGCTTCTTCGTCGGAAGATCCGGTCACTACTATCACCAACCTTGCCTCTGACTCTGATCTTCCGATTGCTCTTCGCAAAGGCAAAATGTAAGTGTACTTACCCTATTTCATCGTTCGTTTCTTATGACCGTTTGTCATCTTCTTCTCGTTGCTTTATTACCTCTCTAGAGTCGGTTTCTGTTCCTAAATCTGTTGTAGAAGCTTTGTCTCATCCTGGCTGGCGTGCTGCAATGGAAGAGGAAATGATGGCTTTAGACACCAATGGTACTTGGGAACTGGTACCCTTACCTGCCGATAAGCGAGCTATTGGCTGCAAATGGGTATTTATTGTGAAAATGAATCCAGATGGTTCTGTAGCTCGCCTAAAAGCCCGCCTTGCTGCCAAAGGCTATGCTCAGACTTATGGGGTTGATTATTTCAACACTTTTTCTCATGTGGCTAAACTTGCTTCTATTCGTTTATTTATTTCGTTGGCGGCCACATCTCATTAGGTTTTACACCAGCTGGACATTAAAAATGCTTTTCTCCATAGTGATCTTCAAAAAGAGGTATATATAGAGCAACCACCTGGTTTTGTTGCTCAGGGGAAGTTGGGTCGAGTTTGTAGACTTCAGAAGTCTTTATATGGCTTGAAGCAAAGTCCTCGAGCTTGGTTTGGCAAATTCAATGAAGTAGTTCAGGAGTTTGGCATGAAGAAAAGTAAGTGTGATCATTCTGTGTTTTATAGACATTCTGAGACTGGTCTAATTCTATTAGTAGTGTATGTGCATGATATTGTCATCACTGGGAATGACACTGCAGGAATCTCATCTCTCAAGTTGTTTCTTCAAACCCAATTTCAGACAAAGGACTTGGGGGTGTTGAAGTACTTTTTGTGTATTGAAGTTACAAAATGCAAAAGAAGCATCTTCTTATCTCAAAGGAAATATATGCTTGACTTACTAGCAGAAACAGAAAAATTGGGAGCTAAATCTTGCAGTACACTAATGGCTCCTAATCTCCAACTTACAGCTAATGATGATGAATTGTTTGAAGATCCAAAGAGGTATAGGAGATTAGTTGGGAAATTGAACTATCTGACAGTGACTCAGCCAGATATTGCATACTCCGTTAATGTGTTAAGTCAGTTTATGTCTTCTCCGATTATTACTCATTGGGAAGCTTTGGGACAAATTTTGTGCTATCTGAAAGGAGCTCCAAGACGTGGTATCTTGTACAAGAACCATGGACATTCAAATATTGAATGCTTTTCAGATGCAAATTGGGCGGGTTCAAAGGTTGATAGGAGATTGACTACAAGTTATTGTGTTTTTGTTAGAGGTAACTTGGTGTCGTGGAGAAGTAAGAAGCAGAATGTTGTCTCCCGTTCTAGTGCTGAATCGAAATACAGAACTATGGCACAATCTGTGTGAAGTAATGTGGATACAACAATTATTGAATGAGGTTGGCCTTAAGAATCTACAACCTATTAAATTATGGTGTGATAATCAAGCTGCTCTCCATATTGCCTCTACTCCTGTATTTCATGAGCGAACTAAACATATTGAGATTGATTGTCACTTTATTCGTGAAAAGATACAACAAAAGATTATTTCAATAGGGTATATCAAGACTGGAGACCAGTTGGGGGATATTTTCCCAAAAGTTTTGAATGGGGCTCGGGTTGACTACATTTGTAACAAGTTGCGCATGATTAATATCTATGCTCCAACTTGAGGGGGAGTGTTATGAAAAGTCGTGTTATGGAAAGTCAAAATTGTATATATTATATTCCTATTTAGCTAGCATAGTTTTAGGCATCTTTTCATCTTTTCTTAGGGATCTTTCCTCATTATCTCATTATAGAAACATTTATGTATATATATATCTTTGTAATTCATCATTGAACGAATGAGAAGAATAGAATATTTTTTCTTCTTCATGGTATTCTTCTTCAATATAAATATGAAGACACTTGCATACATGCATGTGTGTTTGTATTTGTGTGTGTGTGTGTGCACGCGCGCACGTGTTTGTGCACACATATATGCGCCTGTGCCTGTGCATGTGCACGCCTCTGCTTGGCTGCACTAAAGTCCAGATGGGTCAGTAGCTTTTTGCTATTTAGATACATATGTCTTGCACATTTAAATAATGATCTTTGCTGAAAATTATAGATCGTTTATATTGGAAATATTTGATAGGTTTTCAAACTTATATTTTTTATATATAGGCTTTTTAAATGTTGTAGATATATTTAATATTTAACGAATTTTACACATGCAAATATAAGTTACACGTCGTTCAATGGATCCCTTCTCTCTCCATAAAAATAAATAAATGCATGGAAAGAGATTCTTGAACTTATCTCAGACAATGATATTCTATTAGAGCGACGGCAAGTTGAAGCACGCTAGAGAACAAGAAAAATTTTCCACAATGACTCAATTTATGCATAGAGGATACAATTTTACCTGTCTGTTCCTTGTTGGATCTAACGTTTGTTGCAGCCTTCTTCTTGCATACATTAAGGGATAAATCGCCAGGCCTTTGATGGATACCAACTATTTGACCTTTGTACACTTCCATGCCAGGACCTATAAACATCTGGCCTCTTTCTTGTGCACTAAACAGAGCATAAGAAGTACTAGTTCCATCTTCAAAGGCAACCTGCATAATTTTCGCACCTCAGTTTTGTATTACATCCATACATCGCAAGCTATCATTCCACAACTATAATGAGCTAAATGTCAGCATGAATTAGATCTACTTTCATATCACAATTCAGAATTTTTACCAAGGAGCCTTGGTCTCGTGTGTTGATATCTCCAGCCCATGGTCCATAGCTATCAAATACAGTGTTCAAAACAGCTGTGCCACGAGAAGCTGTTAGAATTGAATTTCGCAGGCCAAGAAGACCCCTAGTAGGAATCTTGTATTTTAATAAGGTTGTTCCCTCCGATCTATGATGAAAACAAACTCATTGTAAGTCTAACAGCATGAAACAGTTTAATCAAATGATCGTGCTCAGCAAAATAAAATTCATCTGAAGATTGTTATCAGCACAGTTGAGTAAAATGTTTGTATAACACGAAGGGTTTTGCATAAATGCCTAAATACATATCCACACTTTCAAATAATCGATAAAGAAATTGAGAAATATTTGATCTCTTTCTAACTGAAATTGAAAAGCTGTTCTGTGCATATGAAGTATATTAATCTGTCCAACACAATAACAAAAGAAGCTTACCTCTCTTACAACTTAGTAGTGATCATAGCAAACATAGCAAATGTGAAAAACAATATTTTATAATAGATTTCTTTATTTTTACAACAGAAAGGGAGAATTTTTTTTATGGGTTAAAAAAGGAAATAGAGTGATCTAGTAATACGTTTTTCTTTAAGCCTCTAACAACAAAAATGATAAAATCAAAAACAAAGTTTGACAGATGAATATTTACACATGAAGCATAAGAACAAATGTGTATAACATTTACAGTGAATGAGTAAATATTATTGGAGACTACAAGATAAAATCAAAGAGAAAAAGTTATACAGAGAGAATGGTTCAAATGAAGAAGTGTGTAAGGAAGTGAATTCTCAAAATACAAGAGTTGAACTTCGTTTAGAATCGACTGATTATCGTTTGGGTATGCTTCGGAAAGTCCGAATGCGATGAAAATGCGAAAAGTGCATTGTGGAGGACCCGCGAGAGCAACCTATGCAAAAATCTGCACAACTACAGATTTCATGCTCTTGGGGACCGGTCCCTCTGGGAGGGGACCAGTCCTCATACGCGTGTAAGGGTTGAGCTGAGGCTCAACCTGGGTAAACTGCTCTCGGGGACCGGTCCTCCCTTAGAGGGACCGGTCCCCGTACCACGAAATGCCCAAGAACAGGCTGGGTGATATTGGCAATGTTGAGGGGGGTTTTATGCAAAAGTTGCATAAGTGGGATCTATATGAGGTGGAGGGCTTCTTCTCCTCTCATTCTCTCAAACCTAAAACCTAATGGCTTCCCTCTCTCTCTCTAGAGTTCACTCTCTCTCTCTCTCTTCAAGGTGGAAAAGGAGAGGAGATTTGGTGGAGATTGAAGCTAGGAGCAAGGAGATCATCTTCTTCTTCTTCCCCTCAAGTTTGGTGCTAGGTGTTTGAGGTAAGCTTTAACCTCTCTAATGGCATCTTCCTAGGGTTTAGGTTTTATACTCTAGGATTGGTTTTGGGTAAACCCTATGATGCTACTAGGATGTTAATCACCTAGATTTGGGGTTTTATTGGAGTAGTTTGCACTAATTGCAATCAAGGGCTCCAAAATGGGGGTTTTGGAAAATATTGGGTTTTGATCTAAATTCCTTGTGTATAAACCGAATTGATAGGTGTCTAAGCGCGTTGGCGGTGATGGTTCGACGATTCGTCGAGTCGGTGCGGAGATATCACCAAGCGGAGGGCGTTTCGGCTTCGTTTCCGCTCGAGAGGTCGAGGCGGCGACGGGTGATCGTGAGATTGGATTCCCTACTTCGTAGCATCGCCAAAAGGTGGGTGGTGCCATCCCGAAGCAGTTGAACTGTTCCCTATGTCTAAGTGTATTGTTGATCAGGTTTGCATATTGAGCAAGATACGTATAGGGTGCTAGATATTTGTATCTATACTTGCATGCTAGTGGTAGTGTAGCCTTGTTGATTTAGCACCTGAACCTAGTATGCATGAGGTTGATGCGATGTGGCTTAGAACCCTATATGAGATGATACATGGTGGATTGGACCCTAGGTAAATGATAACCTAGTGATTGTGTACAAGTAGTATATTGAAAACACTTAACCCAAGACGAGTGGCATCTAGTTAATGTAAACACAAGAACGAGTGGCATGAAAACCTTATTGTAGTTGAAACACTAGGAGGCTGAGTATAGGAATACATTGATTCCATGTTGATGATAACCCTAGTTGGTAGGGTATCCTCAGTTGATGAGGATTGGATCGTGCTCGCGTAGCCTGTTATATGCTTGTCGTGGTCGCTCCACACAAGCTGTGCACTCCGGAGGTTTGGTCACACGATAGGGCAGTAGCTAGCTGTCTGCAAGCAGTCTCGGGTGAGTTGAGCGGCTGGGACTCCTTACCTATGGGATTGAGACGTGAGATTGAGGGCGGCGAGCCCACGGGTTAGCTGAGTGATTGAGTGACTTAATGAATAGCATCGTTGTTGGACATAGTAGCATGGTAGCTAGCCTTTTACTATGTAGTTCATGCATTCATTACATTGGATCGAGGCATAGTAGGATACTTAAATTTCTACTTGCTATATTATTGTTGATGCTTCATACATATCTATCTATCTATCTATCTATCTATCTATCTGTCTTCCTATGCCTGCTTAGACCTAGTGGGGAGATCGGCGGAGTCGGCGGCCGAACCCACTGGGAACTATGGACAATAGTTCTCACCCCACTTTGTTGCAGGGCCGAGTACGAGCGTGGTTGTAGTAGCTTACCTTCATTTTTGCATTAGAGCTACCCTATGTAATTGAGAGTAGATGATGTATAGGATGTGAGGTGCCTTGGGAAGAAATGTAAGACTTTATGTTTATGTTTTGGAAGAATATAAAGTTAATCAAATGTATTAAAGAGTTGTATGGATGTAATAGTTAGTATCTCTCTTTTGTTCACTTGTTTACACCCGTGATGCTTGCTCTTGGTTGTTTAGCACTGGTGGTGCTCTCGCTGTTATTGTGATTGTGTATGTATCTCAAGTCGTTTTCCTGGGCACTTGTTGTACACAATCTCGATGCTTAGCCTTGGGCGGAAAGGGAGGTGCTGTCCGTTCGGCGTCTGTTTGACGCGCCTGAACCGGACCAAATTGGTAGCGGTCTCGGGGCGTGACAAAGTGACACTTAATAAACAATATGAGGTAAGGTCTATGAAGAAGAATGCACAATTTTAATTTCCTACATCGATGAGCAAGATACTTGAGTACGATTGCAGGTTAACATCCAAAAACTAAAAGCTCTAGAAAAGAGATTATGGCACAGTGATCATAGAGATGCACTACAGCATGCTCCATTGACAAATAAGCTAGAGGTACGAAACGAACCCAACCCCTTGCATATCAAACATTTTCCCCCGCCTTTGACCAAGAAGTTCAACAACAGGTCCCATGTATTCCTCTGGCACCTCTACAGTAGCAATCTACAACACCAAAAAAAAAAAAAAAAGTTACACGGCTGCATAACGCACGGGAGTTTATCTTACATAATTTTTCCATTTTTCCATCTAATTTCATATTGCCAACAAGATTTATTTATCAAAGAAATGCCATTTTTTATCAAAGAAATACATACCTCAAAAGGCTCCAGCAGCTTATCGTTGACCATTTTGTTTATGACCTTCGGTGGCCCCACCATGAACTCATATCCTTCTCTTCGCCTGGAAATATCTTATTATATAAGGAATGAATAAAGTAAATTCAACAATAAAAGGGATGAATAAAGCAACTTCAAAGCATGTTGAAGCTTAACTAACTCCTACATGTTTTCTATCAAGATGGTGATATGTAGTGTGCCCCTCCCACTAACAATAAATGTATCAGCTGTCTCACCATCTTCAACTCTCATTGCCAAGTTTCTCTCGAGTTCACGACATAGCCTATCTCGGAGATTTCGGCTGGTCACATACTTACCCTGAAAAATGAGTGGGCAAAAAGCTACATCAGAAACTACTTTTATAAAGACATATATAAGCTTTGTTTAATAGAAAACCAGACCAAAAAGAAATGCTAAGAGGAAATTCAATACAACGAAAATATTTACAAGTACAATGCATCATATACAGAACATTCATGGATATCACAGATTCTGACACATTGCAATGCTGAAGTGCTGATGTGACCAACTTGTTGAGGATTTCAATGGCTACGGGATACTTATAGCTGAATTGTCAATTATGTATCAAAATAGAGTATCCAACTGTTCAGTGTGCTGGAATCTCTATACTGGCATGAAAAGAGGTCAAGTGATCATCTGAATAGTCAACTGGTTGAGTTTATGTGGTTGACAATCCAACCCTACGGAAGAAGGATTCAGCATTTGCGGTTCTCTATCTATGCTCTCACAAAGTGACTCAACCAGTCCATGTTAAGTTCAAGCCGCCAGACCAGAATAGTAAATTGACGTTTGGAATTATTTCTTGTATGTCTGTGGAATCCTTGTGATTCCATAAACTGACAATTATTGAGCATAATAATAATGGAACTGATTGTACATATGAACTAAAAAAGAAATTAGATTGGTTTCCTTGAGAAATAATCCAGAAAACTTGCTATCAACGTTTTATTATCTTACAAGGCCACATGCAAGTTAGGTAGACATGACTAACATAGCGCATAGTCACCATGCCTATCAAGATATTCTAACATTCATTTGCTTTTCATAAGAGGATGAGCATAACCAACCCACATTAACCACACATTAGTATAGAAAAATCAAAGAATATGAAACAACTGTTTTTCTTCAAAAGCTCAAGCTTCTAGAAAACGGTGCTTTTAATATTTATATTCAACAAGAAATACGATGGCTAAAGTACAGAAAACCCTCCTACACATATTGGCTTTTGCACTTTAACCGGCTTTTGAAAACCTCTATTTTGCCCCCTTAGAATCTAAAGTTATAGCACTTAACTCAGTGTTGTCATTATTCCATCATTATTTTGTGCATAAATTGTGTGGTACAACCGAGTAACTTACTGAGATACATTTTGTTTCCTTAAAATTGGTGGGAATGCATAAAAGTCTTTTATTTTTCCTCAAATCAGGTAACTTTATAAAAGAGATATCCTACTATTTACTAATTAACTTTTCTCTTTTCCTTCATTTATAAGGAGTATAATGGATATATCAATAGTTAACATATGCTATATGTGCAGAACAGTGATGAAATAATAACGTGCTAGGTAAAGTGCTACAATTTTAAATTTCAAGGGGTGCAAAATAGAGGATTTTCAAGGGGCTAATGTGCAAAAGCGGATACTTATACCATGGTTTTCAGCATTTTAACTTATCAAGAATGAAGCCATATTTTCTCTAAAGATAATATATATCATCTACAATATGTTCATTTCAATAGATAATATGACATTCTCAAGCTAATCATGACCAGTATAAACATAAACATATTATATTATATGTCAGATTTTATAAATTGAAAAGTAACTTTACAAATCGAATGATTTTTAGTCATGTTTCTTGCTCTTTGTCATTATATCAGTTATGTAAACATCGGAATTCAAGGAGTAGTCATCATTGCCAATATAATATAGGCATTACAGAGAAATTCAATGGAATGCAAAGATTATAGCTCCAACTGTAACAATTGAAAGGTCGAAACTGCGCTTTAAAGAGGACTCCTGATAAAATTTACCTATTAAACTTTCTACAGTAAGCATTTATAAATCAAATTTAACAATTTATGAGGATTTCTGGTATATCTTGTAACTTCTCCTTCGACCATTGTAGTTAAAGTACAAGTTAGCCCCTATAATTTACAAATAAAACCACCCCGTAGTATTTCAATTTTTGGTTCGTGCATATACTGACTATTAATTTAACTTGCATACAGACCTATTGATAAATGGCAGACACAAGATAGCAAAACTGAGGGCTGTAACCATGTCATACGTTCTATAATTTTAGTCTAAAACAGCATACTGCAAGAATTAAAATTAAATTCAAAAATATAAATTTCCACAAAGGTTTTACCTCTCGGCCAACAAAAGATGAAGTGTTGATAGAGAAAGACATTTTCACAGTTGGCTCCTCTACTTTTATGGTAGGCAATGGCTTTCCAGATATTTTATCAGCTATAGTTTCCCCAATCTGCAAAATGAAGATTTGCACAACTTACCATAACATAGCATCCAGCTTAATGACTACAGTTGTTTGATAGCTAAGACACTAACCATTATATCAGTGATGCCACAGACAGCACAAATGTCACCAGCTACGACACTCTCAACCGGAGCTCTTGTGAAGTTCTCATAAACAAAAAGTTCACTTACTTTCCCATATCGGCAAGTTTCATCTGACGTACAGACCTACAAACAAAATGCAAGTTATAATCACAGCAAAATTGAAGAACCAGAATTAGTTAGGTGTCTGTTGCTTAAATTATAAAAGCTTTACTGCTTTACCTGCGCAAAAGAAGAAATACAACTAAATCTGGCAAACATATCTGATTAGCTGGGACTTGGTCAAATCTACTCTCCTTGTTTCTCCTACTTGAGTCAACACTTTTGATGCCTTACAAACACACTTAGCATGACTCAAACAAAACTCCAATAAAATTCCATTACAAATATACACAATATGACTCGAGAAAATTAAAACTTCAATAAATTAGTATGAACACATACACCATAATTTACAGCTATATTCTCAGATAGTCCTAATTATGGTTCCTTGATGACGCCCCTCTTACAGATTTCTATTTTGCACTACAAAGATCAGTAATCCAGCTCAAATTAGATATCCTTTTTTTTTATGTAGTTCTCAATTTGTATGCTGTTTCAAACTGAGCTGAAACATGGGATGACTGATTTCCCTAACCCACAGCAGGATTTTTATTATAACTATTCCACATATAACAAACAACAACTAGGATTACTAAATGGTAAACTAAAGTTGCATCAATTTTGCAGTTAAAAAAAATACAACAGACCACTTTGTCCAACAATGAAGATCTAGATAGAATCCATATTTAGTTCCAGAAAGCAATAGCAAGTCTAAAGGGAACTTTTAGCTGGTCAAGTTAGTTGCTAGAAAAGTTAAAACAAGGGTAAACGTCCACAGAAATATTAAGTCACAAAAGAAAAAGTAAGTTTCACACGTTGATGTGATGGAAATCTTAGTTTGTGATTGTGAGGACCTTTGAGGATAAGTAATTATGGTGGAAATATTTATATAAGCAGATGATCATAGCTTCCAAGTAAATTTGATGCAGAAAAAAAGATCTAGAAAGCGGAATAACTTATACCTTCACCTCCATGCCTCGCTGCAAAACCCCAGCATGTAGTCGTCCAATCGCTATTCTCCCCTTATGCTCATCATACTCAGTGTTTGTTACCTTCAAATTAACCAAAATAGCACAACAAATTATACATTGCCTACCTGATTTGGAATCACTATACATTTGTCACTATTAGTGACCTGCTGTTAGTCTAAGCAATAAAGTAAGCTTCATTGGCATGCTAGTAAAGAATTGTTAATAGTATATCAAAAGAGATTATATTACCACATAATCACTTAAAAAATCAAAGAAATAATAATACAACTTTATAATGATATTAAACAGGCAGATTTATCATAGACAGTAGACAAAGTGCATTTATCATAGCAAACATTTTTCATTACCCTACCGCCATTATGTTAAGACAGCACAAATCCTTTATGTTTCTAGTGCACATCTAGTTTAGACAGGAAAAAGAATAACCAGTGCTCCTTATCAACATCAAACCAATCCAAACTTCCTTGTCACATTTCTCATAACACTCATATACATCACATACCCCCATAACCTAAAAATTCTCCTCCCCGCATCACACATAGATGGCCAAAACTACCAACACTAACATGAGATGACTCATTTAACTGAGGTTGGGACCACTATGATTTCCTTCCGATTGCTGATAATGTTTCAGAAAAAGTTGCTAGTTATACAGCATGACGCTGAGAAATGATAAATACAAAGCATAAGGCCATAGAGCATGGTGAGCTTGGCAGAATAGATTCTCTACAGTACACTAGAACTGGAGATATAGATTTGAGGATAAAGCAAACCGAAAAGACATAAGCAGGACAATTAACAACTCACAAGCATTTGTAATGCACCATCTTTGTCAATACGAGGTTCTGGTATGCATCTAAGAATAGCCTCAAAAAGTGGTCCAAGATCATCAGCCAAATTATCTGGAGAAAGTCCTGCTTTTCCTTTGATGCCACTTGCATAAATCACTTGGAAATCGCACTGTATATAATAAAAGAAAAAAAGTAAGAATGTCTACTGAAGAATTTGTTTCTTATTTTTTCTACCAAGTTAACAAGACAAATTACTAGCATATTAACTTGAAATTTACCTGTTCATCAGTTGCATTTAATTCAATAAAAAGTTCAAATGTGGAATTGACTACAAAATCTGGACGAGCTGAAGGCCTATCAATTTTATTCACAACAACCACAACAGCATGTCCAAATTCTAAAGCTTTCTTCAAAACAAATCTTGTCTGTGGCATCGGTCCTTCTACAGAATCTACCTTCATAAAAGAGCATCCAACCATCAAATGAGACCAAGACAATAGATCAGAGGCTAAGCATCCTAAGATGCTCCAACAAACCAGAAGCATTTTTAAATACAGAAATTTATACTGCAAGACCAATAATAGTGTGGTTCTTTAATTCTCTGATATAAGCAAAATTCTATCAGAAATATTCAAACAGAGAATGTTGATCAGAGAATGTTGATATCCACATATAATACCACACCCCAAAAATATAGCCGATATAAGCACAAGTCAGTGACTAGGTGCTATGAAATAGATAACAATCATGTAATCTGCAAGAGATAAATTTTGAATGACACCGGAAACAACTTGAAATTTAGCATCAGAAAAACTAGGGCATGAACTGTGAAAAAACTTTTTCTCAAATCAAGTAATGCCATTATAATTCACTCCGAATCAACACGAGTCTTGAAAATATTAAGCTCGAAATACTTAACAGCTAGCAAAGGGCATGCCAACATATTCCTACACAAACAAATATACAAGTAATGAGTTAAAACTGAATAGGGGCAAGCAAACCCCAAATAATTGACAAAAAAAATATGTAGTTGAGATTTCCCAGAGATTACACATATTCAAATTGATCAAAGTGTATGTTTAACAAGTACCACTAGAAGAACTCCTTCAACCATGTTGAGGACACGTTCAACCTCCCCACCAAAGTCGGAATGACCTGGAGTATCAATAATGTTTATCTTAGTCCCCTTGTAGGATATTGATGTATTTTTGCTAAGTATTGTGATTCCTCTTTCTCGTTCCAAATCATTTGAGTCCATTATTCTTTCCTGTACAGTTTGGTTGTCACGGAAAACCTGGGGAACAAAAGAAATACAAGACAATCAATGTTGAAGGAACCTGCATGTTTGAATAGTTCAAGCTATCTATACTCAGCCAAACATCTCGTCCATTCGCAACCTTCATTCCTGCCTGTCTATACTTTCAGCAATTCAAAGGCGTCTTTTCATGAAATTAGACACCAAAAGCGTAAGATTTTTCAATTTGATACTTTCATCTTTCTATTTCCATGTTAATTCAAGAATTTAAATTACCTAATCAAGATAAGGATAGGGTTTTTTAATTAAAACACTTACTTGTATGTGAATATGTCAACTCCTCTTCAAATATTTATGCAATTGAAGATAATGAAAAAGATACCATTCTCATGTATGTCAAAGTTACAGGCTACTAAATTATGCTGATGAACTTGAAGTATCTGAATTTCCAAGATATAAACATTCTAGTTTCATAGCACCAAAAAGCATAGATAATAAGAGAAAGAAAAGCATGTGCAGAGGTGAGAAAGGACCCAACTTGTGATCTGATTTGAAGCATATAACCAGAATATATAGAGTCAAGTGGATGATTCTACCTTTGCTTGCTTCAACATTGCATCCACCAAAGTTGTTTTCCCATGATCTACATGGGCAACAATCGCAATATTCCGCACATCTCTCCTTGTCATTTCTTTTTTCTTGCTAGCTACAGAAGCCAAAAAATATAGCCATTAGTCAATTCTTGCGAAATAATATAATATACTTTCCAGTTTGTTTCATAGATTACTAAAGCTACCATTACTTATAATCCAAGATACGGATGGCCAGCAAGATTCCTTCATCATAATGAAATTCTTCATCATCATAAAAACAAAATTAGACCAGCAAGAAATGTACCAATTCAAGATAACTTTGCATATACCACGTAATCAGTAAATTTCATATGCCTACTCACAAATAACAGTTTTTATTAACCATAGAAAGGAAACGTGGATTTCCTTAACAACTGATCCAGGTAGTATTTCTTCTCACTCGAAACATCAGCCAGGGCTTTTTGACAATGTAAAGCAATATAATTACGTAATGAAATACCTTCTACTTATATTAACAGCCAGCACCTTGTTCGGACATCTAAACAGACCATAAGGTAACAATGTTGTACTTACATGACAGGAAATTGGATAAATAAGTGGGAAATAGGATAAACAAGTGGGAACTAAGTATTGATTATCTGACACCCGTCCAAGAAGTGAATTTATGTTTACTTTGGGCGTGTTTGGTTCGCTTATTTTTTACCTTGGAATGGGAAAGGGAATGAGCGAATCCGATTGTGGGTGTTTGTTACGCGGGATTCCCATTCCGATTCCCATTCCCGAGTGGAATGGGAATCCCTCAATCGCCTCTTTTTTCAATCCGGCCTAAGAGGCCGGATTGAAAGTTGAATCCGGACGGAATGGATATTTTTTAACTTTTTTAATTAAAATATAAATTTAAATTTAGAAATTAAATATATAATTTTAAATTTTAATTTGAACTTGAATTAAAAATTAAAATTTAATCAAGTATTTTGAATCTAACTTATGAATTTGAATTTAAATTAAATTTTATTCAAATTTTATTTAAAACTTTAAATTAAATTTAGGAATTCAAATTAAAATTTAAATTGTAATTTTAAGTTTGAATTTAAATAAATCAAAATTTAGTTTTATATTTTGAATTATCCACTCAACTTCAAAGTTTAATTTTTTTTAAAAAAATATATTTAAAATTTTGATATTATTTAAAAATTTTGTTGTAAATTTTTAATATTTAATTTTCAGTTTGCATTTAAATTAATATATTAATTATAAAGATAAAATTAATATATTAAATTCATTATTTTTTTTATATCTACCTGAACCAAACGCTGACAATGGGAATGATTTATTCCGATTCAAATTCAGGTGATGAACCAAACAGAATTAGGTAATGAGTCATTTCGATTCCGATTACAGCTTATTTCGATTCCGATTCCGATTCCAATTCCGACTTCGAACCAAACACGCCCTTTAGGTACTTCGTATCATGCCTAGAGCCTAGTTAGTCGTATATTATTGAACAAATTACACCAAGAAAGTAGAAAAAGAGCTCAACATTTCTTTCTTCTTTTTTTTCTTTTTCTTTTTCAACTGCAGCTATCTGGTTTTTAAATGGACTAGGTTATACCTAGGTACCATACTTGTTTGGACAGATTTAAATCACTTGTTCGTCCACTAATGCATGAACGTAATTACAGAAAATCGTATCGAATATCAACCATTTCTCCTGACTCTTCAAACACCACCCCATCCGCCATCCCCCAGAACACACACGAAAAGCTTGCTTAGAACACTAGCTAAAAGCTCAAACGGACAGGGAAATTACCCAAGGCAGCTTCCGCAGTTGAAGGGGCCGAGCATGTAACATCCACTCGCCGACGCGACAATCTCAAGGTGTTTTTGCTTCCATTAGTGACCTGAGGCGGGCGGAGGCCACACCCGAAAATCTCCTTCCGGAGACAGAGGGAGTGGCGAGAAACTCTGCTAGGAATAGGTTTAGGGTTTACGACGGGAAGAGTGGGAGAAGACGAAGACCTGAGCGGGGACAGGACGCCGACTGTCGTTTCCATTTGCTCGAGCTCAGTCGCCGCGGGGGAGCGCGAGACGACGGAGTAGAGCGAATGGATATGTGGGTGGCGAAAAGCGGAGGCTCCAATGAGTCTGGGGCGCCGGTTCCACTAATTATACTGTCGAGTTTGTTTGCAAGTATTCCGCGGCCTTACAGGCGGAGGAGGGTAAAGAAATTGGGGCATCGCATCATCACAGAAAATTAGTCAGTCGTGTGACGAATGGCTCCGGTGGGATAGCTAGGGCCTAGGGTAACGGATGGCGTGGCTGCTCTCCACGTTTTGAGAGAGAAAAGAGATAAGCCGATGTCTACTTTTTTTTATAAGGGTTAATTACATACTAGTGTAGTGTAAGAACCCGTGCGATGCGACGAATATAATCATATTTAATTAAATTTAATAATATAAACATATTTTAAAAATTTTAGAATTGAATTGCAATTCAATAAAAAACAATGAAAAATAAAAAAATTTATAGAAGAAAAAAAATTGTTATGTAAAAATTAGACCCCTTTATACCCTTATTTAAGACATTCTCTCGACATCGACGATTTCGTAAAGTACCACAGTGTCTCAACCCCTTTTCGGCAAGTCTATATCTTAGCTGATACTTCTCGTCCTCGAGGCTATTAGAGGAGAGGGATACACACCCTTTGCATAACTATGCATTACAAATTTAAGTGATCGAGATCGAGGGAGGAGGGTTGGGAGCTAGGGTTTCGACTAACCTGACGTTGACCGCGAGGGCGAGGGCAGCACGCCTGCGGGGCTTGAGGTTGTAGCTGATGTAGTAGGCGAGGTCGTTGTCGAGGACGTCGTATGTCGTGCCCACGGGCTCCTCAG
The DNA here is from genome assembly GCA_025177825.1 of Aechmea fasciata. Taxonomy (NCBI): domain Eukaryota; kingdom Viridiplantae; phylum Streptophyta; class Magnoliopsida; order Poales; family Bromeliaceae; genus Aechmea; species Aechmea fasciata. The sequence goes on from CM045932.1 coordinate 12,564,691, forward strand.
TGGCAAAAGTTGATATGGTGCCGCCACGTAGCAAAAGTTGATGAGAAATAATGTATTTGTATGTATAGATGTATAGATAGATACGTTCCTCCAAACATAATGAATTATAGATCTATCCCTACAAAATTTAATTTTTATAAGTTGTTCCTAAAAAAGTCCTAATATATGCAAATATGTCCCTGCCGTTAGGGTCTGTTAAAAAAATTTCGTTAACCACAATTAAAAACTTAACCATGGTTAGTCAATAAAGTAAATTGACGATTTTACCTTTCTTTTTCTTCCTCCTCTTCTTCTTCCCTCTTCTTCGTCGCCGGCAAGGGAGGAGATGCAACAACGGCGGCGAACTCTCTCCCTTTTTCCTTTTTCCCCTTCTTCTTCCTCTCCCTTTTCCTCTTCCATCTTCCTCTTCCCTCTTGTTCATCGCTGTCACGCCTCGAGACCGCTACCAATTTGGTTCGGTTCAAGCGTGTCGAATAGACGCCGAACGGACAGCACCTCCCTTGCCCGTCCAATGCTAACAACCAGATTGTGTACAAGAATTTGCCCAGAAAATTTAAATTCTACGCATACATAGTCAACGGGCACAACTAGTGCCAACAAAGTAAGAGCAAGAATGACAAGTGAAACACAAATGGAATAAAGAGAGATTTACTAGCTATTATATCATGTCACGCCCCGAGCCCGCCTATTTGGTCGGTTTCGGGCACGCAAACAGACCACCGAACGGACAGAATTTTTCCTGTATGCGGACGAAGTCTCCCCTGTACGTCTAAGGCGTCGCAATCATACATAACAAGAGTTCCAACCAGGAACAGTAATTAATACTCAGATTGCATAAGGAAGTATCAAAAACATAATCACATCCTATGTTATTACAAGCATTCACTTAACATGCATTTTATATCGCATTTTCTTTTACATTTTTAAACTTCCAAATACAATCCATCTTTAACATAATTATTACAAATTGGTTCCTTTCTTTCTTACATCCCTAAATAGCCGACTCAGGGTACCGCTATCTCTAGTCTCAGTGGTAGGGCGCTATTTATGGAGCTACGCTCTCGCCTCGCGCCGCCGCGCCGCTGACGTGTGAACCTATACCCCAAAAACAACACGAGGGTGAGAACTATTGTCCATAGTTCCAAGTGGGTACGGCCACCCAAGGAAAAAGTTCGATCAATAGGTCCAATGAGGCACTGCAACAAGTTAGTCCAATAACATAATATAGATATTTATACTTTTACCCGATATTGAACTACATGTCATGCCTCGCGATATGCAATATGAAAATCATGCAACTCATGCAAGTAGATTAATTGATTCTACTCTCTATCATTTGTCATTCTTTATATTATTATCAATTCTTTATCACTTATCATTCCTTACGACTTGTCATTCTTTATTCATTGACATTTTTTATCATTTGCTATTCTTTAGCACTTGCCGTTTTTTACTCTTTATTCTTGGCCACACTTTGCTGATTTGTCATTCTTTCTTAAGGTTACTTTACCTTAGACAACTATACCACTCGACTCAGTCTTGAGTCAATCAACTACGGATGATCCGCACTTTGTCAGGCTCGAGGCGAAGGACATCTCACATGCACCTCAGCCTTAAATCCACTCGACTGGGATACCAAATCCATAGCTCATAATGCATGCTTTTCTACATTCACTTTGGCCTTTACCCAATTATCCCGGTTAACACTTGTTAACCCCAAAACTCACAATCCACATATGTCAACATACATAGTTCATCTATCATATGCAATATGTCATCATGCACATATACCACTAGCATCACATGATATGTCAACATACATATAATCATTATCCGAAGTAGTTCATACTTAGCATCTAATGCATTCTTTTAGCATTTAATTCATTATGCATTTCATCTCATTGGTAGGTAATCTCAACTACATCGTATGTTTCAAGCATTCATAATATCATGTAAGCCTACCAATACAACTATATGCATCAATTAGAAAACCATTACTCTTAGACATATAGGCGACTAGTCGCTTCAGTGAGCACAACCCACCTCAAATCGCTTTCCGATTGCTCGTCGACACTTGCAATCGGCCTCCCGAGGCACCCGTGTCCGGTTCGACCTGATTTTGCTAATACTCACCAACCGTGCGTCGAATCGCGGCTCCGAAAATTATAAATCTTCGGTTATGTGCCACGGTGCTCGGGATCCAATTTCGTGATTTTTGGACGTCGCCTCGACCATCCCGGCGGAAACGAAGCCTAAACGTCCGTTTCTTTAATTGTGAGACCCCAGTTAGTCCTATATATAAGATATAATAGGGCTAAACTCTTAACCCGGCTTAAGCATTTTGGGTGGTGGTAAGGCCCAAGAGGTTAAGAGAGTTAAGCGTGCTAGGACGGGAGTAGTCCTAGGATGGGTGACCCCCTGGGAAGTTGGGGCGTCACAGATGGTATCAGAGCCAATTACCAGCCGGAAGTGTGAGATGAATCTCGGCTGAGCCAGGGTCTGGATGACGGGCTAGCGAGACGAATCTCACATCGCCTGGTACTTGTAAGTCTGAGCCTGACGAGGACGTCAGGGCTTAAAGGAGGGGAGATTGTGAGACCCCAGTTAGTCCTATATATAAGATATAATAGGGCTAAACTCTTAACCCGGCTTAAGCATTTTGGGTGGTGGTAAGGCCCAAGAGGTTAAGAGAGTTAAGCGTGCTAGGACGGGAGTAGTCCTAGGATGGGTGACCCCCTGGGAAGTTGGGGCGTCACATTAATATCTTCACAACGGTTCGACGAATCGCCAAACCGACTTCGCCAACGTGTTCGTTTACCTAGCAATTAGGCTTACGAAGGGTCAATTTAGATCAAACCCTACTATTTCTCAAAACCTCATTCAGAGCCCTAACATTCAATTAACCTCCAAATACTCCAAATTAAATAGAGAGAACATGTTTAGAACACTCTAGATACAACTAGAACATCATTCATGAAAGATTTAAACAAAATCCCAAAAGCCTACCAAAACGTGAACGTCGCGACGAAAGCACGCCGCTCTAACGGCCGCACGAGAGCTCGAACCGACGCCTCCAACGCGTTCGCAAGCTCGCTCTCCGCCAACTCTCAAATTTTTAGAGAGAGATTTAGAGAGATGAGAGAGATCTTTAGAGAGAGAAATATAGGTTTCTCCCTCCCTCTCCATGCGTGCGTGTGTGTGTGTGTGCGCGCTGGCAGTGAAGGAGAAGAAGAAGCTAATTAGCTTCTATTTCTAATTAACACTCCAAAACACTATTCACTTCAGCAGTTTAAAACTGACGTTTTTCGTCGGAGCCCTTCTGGATGTTCGTTTGCGCTCAAATTTGACAGCCAGGTTCGTTTTAACCTACTGAGTGAGAAAATATCTTAACTTTTTATTTTGGACCCCGTTTGGTCACCGCGAACTCTACCGAATTATAATCTCTAACAAATAGCAGTCGGATTTTATTTTCCACCGTCCGGGTGTCAGAATGGCATGAAACTTTAAATCTAGCCTCATAAAAATAATTCTGACATATCCTCCAGTTTTCATAATTTTCTGACACTGTGCATTTTCTGCTAATTTATCTGTCCGGTTTCTCGCAGAAAATTCTATCTGTCCGGTTTCTCGCAGAAAATTCTAAATCTTTTATTTTCATTCCGATTTCGGCACAGGTTATTTCAGACTTATATTTTACTTCTATAAGTCCAATAGAAATAGTATCTCACATTATTTTTTATTGATATTCACTTTTAATTAAAATCCGGTATATTACATATCATTTGTATTATTTTACATTTACATGTTTTCCAAAATAAATACATATCTACTAAGTCATCACCAAAATACATCACTAGCTCTCCAATCCTCACCTACATAAATCTCTCAAATACATAGGGAATGCTAATGTAGAAAGGAAAGCTACTATGTTACTGCTCGTGCGCTATGCCCTTATCGATCCTCGCCCGGCGCTCGTGCTCGACCCTGTAATAAAATGGGATGAGAACTATCTTCCATAGTTTCCAGTGGGCTCGGCCGCCGACTCCGCCGATCTCCCCACTAGGCTCGAGTGGGCAAAAGCAGATATGTAACAACCCACTTCCGTGTAGAGCGTGCCGAGTTCCGTCGAAACGAGCGAAACCCGAAGTGGAGCGTGAATGGATGGGTTCTAAGTGCATTGGAACCCATGTGTAGGGAGAACGGGACCCGAGAAAGCGAAACTGCAAGTCTGGAGAAGCCCCGGACTTGGAGTTCTCGGGGACTGGTTCTCACAAGCTGAGACCGGTCCCCACACGCGCAACAGCCGAGCTGAGAGGAAATCGGCTAAGTCCTAGAGTCCTACCTTACGGGAACCGGTCCTTGGGCAAGAGACCGGTCTCCCAGAGTCCGGTCCCTGAGGTAGAGACCAGTCCCCGCACACGAAATTGCCCAGTCTGGGCAGTTTGCAAAAACGCAAAGTTGAGGGGTCTAGTTGCTATTGTTGCAACACATTATACTCCTAAACACCCTTCCCTCTTCCATTTCACAGCCAATTCCCTCTCCCCTCTCATTTTCCTCTTTCTCTCTCTAAAGATTAGCTCCTAGACCTTGCAGAAGAAGAAGAAGTAGCTAGGTGAAGGTCTTTGGTGGCTTTGAAGGTGCAAGGGGTTCTCCTACAAGAATGAGCTTGGACCAAGGTAAGGTTTTCATGAAAATCTAGGCTAGGGTTTGGATTTCTTCCATGAAATATAGAGTTTTTTAGTTCTCTCATGTTTAGAAACCCTCTTAAGCCAAGAACACCATGAAAAGCATGGTTTTCTTGAGGTGCTCCCATGGTGGATTCTTAGGGTTTGTTTTAGATGCCATAGAGAGGTTTTGAAAGGCTTAGGAAGGTTCTAAAAGAGCTCTTAGTGGATCAACAAGCTTTCTTTTGCTTATGTAAGAGATCAAACCCAAGGATTTGCAAATGGCATTGTCAGGGCACCCAATTTGGGGCTTTTGCCCCGAGGGGTTTCTAGGTCAAATTAATCTTGTAGAAACCTAATTAGGGGTGTGTTCGACGCGTTGGTGCGCTCGATTCGTCGATCCGACGAGCGTACAAAAAGTTATGGACTAAACGTTAAAATTTAACAGATAGCCGCAGCACGCGGATTTGGAGTCCAAAAATTTCAAGAAAATCACCGGAACATCCTTACAACCCTACGAGGTGGGTTGTGACGCCCCAACTTCCCAGGGGGTCACCCATCCTAGGACTACTCCCGTCCTAGCACGCTTAACTCTCTTAACCTCTTGGGTCTTGCCACCACCCAAAATGCTTAAGCCGGGTTAAGAGTTTTAGCCCTATTATATCTCATATATAGGACTATCTGGGGTCTCACATTAATGTAACGACCCAGCCCACTAGCAATAATAACTCGTTGGGCCCAACCACCGGCCCAAAATGCTTAAGCCCAGTTTTATTACTAGTGTCTAAGTCTATTATAAACCCAATGACAATTCCTTTCCCATCCGATGTGGGACTATTAGGGTGTCACAGACTCCCCCCGTTAAGGCCCCTGACGTCCTCGTCAGTCCAATCACACACACAGCCCAAGATCACCAGGCTATGTGCGACTCGTCTCGCTAGCCTGTCATCCAGACCCTGGCTCAGCCGAGACTCGCCACACATGTCCAGCTGGTGAACCGGCTCTGATACCAAATGTAACGACCCAGCCCACTAGCAATAATAACTCGTTGGGCCCAACCACCGGCCCAAAATGCTTAAGCCCAGTTTTATTACTAGTGTCTAAGTCTATTATAAACCCAATGACAATTCCTTTCCCATCCGATGTGGGACTATTAGGGTGTCACATGGGTGGTGCATGCTAAGGATCTCGAACTTCTCTTTATGTCTAAAGTGTTATATTTGAGCATATACATGTATATTGAGCATATTGCATAGTAGGGTTAATTATATGCTTTTATTGTATTTTGTGAGTTCAAATGCATGTGATATATTTGCATGATAATTGAGTATCGATGAACCCTATGTATGCATGTTAAATAACAAAAACCTAATGTACTTAGAAAACAAATGTCACATTGGACATAATCTTAGTGAGTGGCATTGACGAGTCTAGAATACTTAGAGAACAAGTGTGGCATCAATGACAAGAACAAGAACAAGTAGAGTACTTGACACTAGTAGAGTTTAGAGAATGCAAGCAGATTGATACTATGACATTACAACCTTAGAGTTGAGGGTCATTTGAACATAGTTCTCCTTGGAGTCAAGGAATGATTGAATTGGAATCCTTAAAGTTAGGATTGATCGTACTCACCTATTAGTCCTTGCTCGAGGGCTGTAGCTCCCCCTCGGGCGATATGCTCCGGAGTTGTCATCACTGACTCGTAGCGAGTATCTCCCCAGAGGACGGTCTCGTCGGGTCGTAGCAAGTATTTCCCCGATAGTAGGGATTTGAGTTGGCGAGTTTGTTGAGGGCGAAACCTACGGGTTAGCCAAGTGATTGGGTAATGAACTTATGACCTTGCATTCATCATGAGCATACTATTGAACATAGTTTCTATATTGTTCAGGCATATTAGTTGCATTTGTTAGTTTGTTACTTTCTTACCTTTCTTCTATTATGCCTGATTTAGACCTAGTGGGAAAGTCGGCGTGGTTGGTTGCCGAACCCACTGAGAACTTTATTGTAGTTCTCACCCCACTATTTTCACAGAGCCGGGACCGAGCGAGCCGGCCGAGGATCGCGGTAAGGGTATCGCGCCCGAGGTAGAGACCGCCCGAGATGGTTTACTTTTTGTTATAGTTGCATACCCTTTTACATCATCTTTTGTATTTTGATGATTATAGAACTTTAAAGTAAATGTATTAAAGTTTCATTTTGAGAAAATGTGATGTAAAAAAAAATGATGTAAAGAATGTAAAGACATTAAAGATACTTGCATATATGTGATTCAAATTAATCATAGTACTTGTATGTGGTTAAGTTTAGTACTTTCACTTTGGCTATTGCTTGCCCTCGTGCAAGCCATTTTGTATGCTTCCGCAAGTGCAAAATTTATACTCTATCTGTGCTATGGTTGAGCCTTGGGCGGACAGGGGAGGTTCTGTCCGTTCGGCGTCTGTTTGACGCTCTCGAACCGGCCAAAAGAATCGGGCTCGGGACGTGACAAGATAGATAGATAGATATAAAACTGTAAATGCTATAGTAGGAAACTATGCTACTATGCCCAATCACAAGTAACGTATGCATGCATCATATAGTAAAGGTTTACTGACATGCCACTATATCCGATACGATGTCCAACGAGCAAATGTTTAATGACAGTGCTATTTTCTTGTTTACCCAATCCTTGGCGATCCCTTGGGTTCGCCCACGACTCACCACGTCATCCTGTATGATAAAGAAACTCACCTCGCTCTCAAACCTGGGATCGTCTATGGGGCATCAACTCTGCCCCTCTCGTACCAAACTCCGGAGTGCACGGCGACTTGGGTGGCGCGACTACCACAAGTATAAACAGACTGTGAGTATGATCCATCATCTCAACTCGAGAATACCCTATCCACTCTAGGGCTGATGTTACTCGGGAATCCACCTATCACAATATCCATGTGTAAATGTTTTACTATACTATGTTCTTGTTCAACGAGTTTTCACTAGGGAGTCCATCTATCCCTATGTTCTCAGGCCACTAGTGTCATTGTACACTACATTATATGCCACCCATTTTGTTCTCATTCTTGTTTACATGCTACTCGTTATGTCGCTAAGTCATCATCGAGTCATCTCTTTTCTCGGCACTATAGAAGTCATTGTTCAGACAATCCCTACCTATCCATTATACCCAGCATTCAACTCACACTATAATATCAATTAGAAAGCATAAGGAAAGGAATAATAATGCAGTCCTACAATGCATATGTGCGAGAGATGCAAATCATGATGCAATAAGACATAGAAAGGAACCCGGTTGCTTTAGGATTGCACCCCCCACCTTTTGAAGATGTTCGACGACGTAGAGGTTCTAAGAACGCTACTCGGTACTTGCTTCGACGTTGTCTTGGCCTCCTAGGTCGAAACGAAGTTCAGACAGCTTTGTTTTGCCAATAGCTTTCCACCAACTTGACGAATCGAAAATCCGACTTCGCCAACGCGTTTAGACACCTATCAATTAGGTTTAGATGTCGACAAATGAGATCAATCCTCATTATTAAGCAAAGCCACAATTTGGAGCCCCAGGTTTGCAATGATAGCAAAACCCTCGAACAAAAACTCTAGATTCTAGCATTAAAACTCTATTTAGCATGCTAGGGTTCTAATCCAACCTTTTATAGAGCTAAAAATCCAAACCCTAGGTTTCTACCATTAGAGGGTTTAGAGCTTACCTCTCAATCTAGCTCCAACGGCAAAAGGGAGAGGAGAAGGTGGAGGTGATCTCCACCAAAACTTACTTCTCCTCCTTACATTTTATAGAGTAATGAAAGAATTCGAAAAATCTGTTCTACAAAGTATCAAAAGTCAATATTGTTCCATACAAACATAATATCCAAAGTCAATGTTGTTCCATACAAATATAGTATCCACTGTCAATGTTGTTCCATAGTAACATATATAGTATCCACAGTCTATATTGTTCCATACAAACATAATATCCAAAGTCAATGTTGTTCCATACAAATATAGTATCCACTGTCAATGTTGTTCCATAGTAACATATATAGTATCCACAGTCTATATTGTTCCATACAAACATAGTATCTACAATCAAACCAATACAAAGTCAAAATGATCCAAATACAACACATATCTATTCAAACCAAAACAACTGCTATTCAAGTTTCAAACCAAATACAAAGTCAAAACTATTGCATCAAGTTTCATATCTATTCAAATCCACTATTTCGAATTGAAGTATCCAGAGGCTAATTGTGCACAAGAATCTAGAGGCTGATTGTGCACAAGCATCTAGAGGCTGATTGCATACAAACCAAAAAATTGCATCCACAAGCTGATTGCATACAAACCAAAATACTAGATTCTATACATCCAGAGGAAATACCCACCATTTCAAGTACCTACCAAAATACATCCATTCAAACATACCAAAATAAGGCTTTTACTACATCAACTGTTTTTCGAAACCAAATCTTAATTATCTAGAGAACAGAGTGCATCAATTTCACTTATAGCACTTCCTTGTTGGGACTGCAAGTGTTTTGATCTCGATACTACCCTCTTTCCTCTACGCATGCAAATTTTATATGGTTACTATTGTAGCAAAGAAATTAAATTTAAAATGAACATTAAAAGTCAGCATAGTACCTTGCCATACTACTAATACTTGCTTGAGATGGTGGTTCAGAGTGCGGATTCCCTGCTTGCGATGGTCCTGTAGGCTGTTGATTCGTTGCTTGAGATGGTACTGCAGCAGAATGTTGATTAGCTTCTTGAGATGGTTCTGCAGCAGGCTGTTCATTTGCATCGACAGGGTTCTTGCATGTTTTTGCACGGTAGCGTAAGTTATTGCATCTTTTGCATCGATGCCTCTTCCTGATTACCATCTCGTCTGATCCTCTAATTCGCTTGTTTCGAGGTCTTCCAGCTGGCCTATTTAAAATAGGAGGTAATACACGATGACTGATGTCAATCTTTACCCATTGATCACAACTGGGTAATGGTGCAATGGAACTAGCATAGGCCTCATTATATTTGCTCACTGAAAAATATAGGTGCACATATTTTTCCCACTTTTCATGCTTTAATTTACCTATTACTGCCATTGCATGAATGCAAGGCACACCTTTCACTTGCCATAACCTGCAGCTACACTGCATATCATGTAGTCTCACCTCAAACCTTGATTGAGGTCCAATCACTTCTGCTGAAAATTCATCACTTCATAGCACCTCATATTGACCCAAACCCTAAAATGGTGACGATGGATAGCATAAATTAGATTATGAAGAGGCCAAAGTAATCATGAAAAGTAATTAGACTATAGCTTAAAGGTAGATTAAAATCAGTATACTGCAATACATTATAATCATGAAAAGTAATTAGATTATAATCATGAAAAGTAATTAGACTATAGCTTAAAGGTAAAGAATCAGTGTACTGCATTAGATGAAAATCAGTGTAATACCCTGCTTATATTGTTTACATATTTGAGAACCGTTGGTACAATTTCATGATCACATTTTCTTGCTCTATTTCTTCTATCCTCCATCTTAACCATTATTTTTTGCCGGATAGTATCGAGCATATCAATCAATGGTCTATGCCTCTCATTAGATATCCATGCGTTGAATGATTCAGAAATATTGTTAGTCAAGTAATCACACTTAGCAATTAATCGTTCCGAATTTACGTCGACTCCACAAATAACTATGGTTTTGCCGCAAGTATTCAATAGCCATTGGATTTGCTTCATACACCTTAGCGATGCTACTTTCGTAAACATTATGTGTATTTGCTTTTGCTGCGGCCCATAGATTGTCTCTATAGCAGTCCCAACGAAATTTCTTTTTGAAGTTGCCATAAAAATGACGCATGCATTCTCTATGTTCAACTCTTGGATACACAATTTGAACGGCCTCATCTAAGCCTTTTTGTCTATCCGAGAAGAATACTAGGCCTTCAGATCCTCCTATTGCTGCCTTCAACCCATGAAGAAACCATTCCCAACTATTCGAGTTCTCCGACTCCACAACACCAAAAGCTACTGGAAAAATTGTCTTATTTCCGTCAATACTTGTGGCTGATATCAAAGCTCCTCTATGCTTTCCTTTGAGATGACATCCATCAAATGCAATATAAGGTCTACGTCCATTGAGGAATCCTTGTATGCATGGACCAAATGCAAGAAAAACTCACTGAAAATGATGCTCCCCATTAATCACTTGCAGTTTTACCTCCACGTAGCTATCGGGATTTCTTCTAACAATTTCCTCTTTAAAATCATATGTTCTTTGATACGAGTTCTCCCAATGCCCATGAATCTTAGACAATGCCATCTCTTTCCCCATAAATATCTTAGAGTAGGTCAAGTCCACATGATATTTTTGTTGCAATCTCTTCCACAATTCAGTTGTAGACAAATCTCCTTCCAACCGTAGCCACTCAATAACCCTATTGCACACCCACGATTGTTGTCACTTTGTTCCGACACCTATTGGCCGACGTGCATGTGTGCTCTCCTTATAAAATCTTCACCTATCACATAAATGTTAGTTAAACGTATATCAGCAACTTTCATTTATAAATGAATGATACTAAAAGTACATTAAAAAAATGAAAAGTGAAAATAGGATAATGATGGTATTACTTGAAAAACTAAAGAATCTTGAAGTCTAGATGCATGGATTCGCCACTTGCAATTAGATTTTACGCATGTTGCAGTTACCCTCAAAAGATCACTTTTTGTAGGTTATACTCAAACTCATTTAATAGGGCAAAATGAGTCAATGCATCTCTAAATGAAGCTACATTTGGATATTTTGCTCCTACTTCCATAATAGGGTTATTCAGATCATATGAAAATGCTTCAACATTATCCATATTATCCTCTAAATCAGAGTCATCAGTTTTAAGAGAACGAAAGCTATCTTCACTTAACACTGCATCTGACTCACCAGCTGGTTCTTCAGCAACTTGACCAACATCTTCACCAAATACTTCACCAATATTTTCACCTATATCTTCACCAACTACTTCAGCTGGTTCTTCACCAACACCTTCACCAACTTCTTCAGCTGGTTCTTCACCAACACCTTCACCTTCACCCTCAGCTGGTTGTTCACTATCACCTTCAACTGGTTGTTCACCAACACCTTCAGCTGGTTGTTTACCAACACCTTCCCATTCATCAACACCTTCACCTTCACTTTCACCAACACCAACACCAATACCTTCACCTTCACCTTCACCAATATTGTCCTCTTGTGTCGAAGTTTTGGCACCATTATAGTTTAATGGAATGCCTTGCAACTGAATGGTTATAAAAATTTCTGCTTCTTTCATATCATTATACATAGAAAATATAGCCATCAACTCCTGCTCAGATAATACTTGAATGAATCTCTTTGGCTTAACATGTCTTGCTATATACCATACACTAATGTACTCTGTAACACCCCAATCCCATAGTGATCGTACATCTCGACAAAATTCAATAAGATTGTAACCATCAAGGTCTATTATCAACGAATGCTTCTTACCATCACAATATCTGAGTCCATATGCAGTTTTGACTGTTTTTAAATACCCAGCATAATTGAACTTAATTTGAAAAAAATCATTCTCCTCCATATTTGTTATCAAACTGCCACTATAGAAAGAAAAAAAAATTGTGACTAGGTTCTATACGCATACGCTCTATGAAAATATGACAATAATTATATACATCTAACTTGGATGATTCAAGCAAAATATTACATATTTTCCAAAAAAAATACTGTATTACTACTTCATGAGACCAATATTGTGTTAAAATTAACCTAAAATATAAGAAATTGTTCCAAAACTAACAATCAGATAAACCAAGTTTCGGATTTATAGTATGTAGTGCACTCACCTTGCTCTCCTTGGAAACAGAGGAGCAATACACTTTGTTGATGAATATGATTGAAAAAACCCTAGTAATGGTAGACCTAAAGTTAGTATAACGGAGTGAGAGAAAGGAAGAGGAAGAGGATGAGGAAGATGAGCAATAACCCTCGTTGATCTGAACCTCGTTATTGTGCGAGAAAGACGACGAGCAATAAACCTCCTTGATCGCGGGCACCCTCCTTCCATCGCGGTCGCTCTGCTCGCACACTCGGGCGGAACCCTTGAGAGATTGCGGTCTGGTTCCAACAACTAGGGTTAGGGCCCACCATGGTAGTTAGTTAAGTTCCTATATTCAGAAGAGGGGCAAAATAGTCAATTCACACTATTAACTAAACATGGTTAAGTACTTTAACAGTAGTTAACTATATTTCACTAACGGTTGATAACGGCAGGGACATATCTGCATAACTTTGGACTTTTGCAGGGACAACTTATGTAATTTTGGTTTTGCAGGGATATATCCGCAATTCACTATGTTTGCAGGGATGTGTATGCAAATAACCCTACAAAATAACTGTCATGCCCCGGGACCGATCTTTTTGGCCGGCCTGGGCCCGTCGAACAGACGCCGAACGGACAGAGTTTCCCCTGCCCGCCCAAGGCTCAACACAAGTACAATTCAAAGAGAATGTGTAAGTTTAGGGATTGCCCCAAGGATCTATCTAGATGTATCAAACAACACCTAGAGGGGGGTGAATAGGTGTAATGGCCAAAAAACACAAATCTCGATGCGATAAAAGTAAATGCGGAAAATAAAAAACACACTGAGATTTACGTGGGAAAGCTCCAACTTGGAGTAAAAAACTGACTAACACGCAATAACAATCCAACACCTAGAGGGGTTGTGAAGTCCCCGATTCGGCCGGCACCACCGTGATTGGTACGGCTGCGACTGGATCCGCCGCCACCGCACCCTCGACCACGGTCGGCATTCTCGCAGCGGGTGTAGGAGGTTCAGCCCCCGCTTGGGCCGCCGCCCGCTGCTGCTCCAGAGTCTCCTGAAGCCGCTGAATCTGCTCGCCCTGAGTCCAAACGGACTCCGCCTGTTGCCGCACTACGCCAATAAGCACGGCCATTTGCTCCTGAAGCCCTCCGTCGCCACTCGCTACGGGTTGCGTAGGAGCCGTACTCGGTTCCTCAGGCATCGACCTTGTTCGGGGTCGACCACGAGGTGTCATTGTTTCCTGAAGTGAAGCAATTTACGTTAATACCTTTAACTCGTACTCAAACATACCCAAACTGGCGAAAGCAAATAAGCGCATTTATTCACATTCCATAGTATCATGTCGTCGGCCGCCGATCACAACACAAGGAATATAAAACAAATAGCACTTAAGGTTAATCCCTAATCATATTAGAGACGTAAAAACACGAACCCAATCCTATGTTTTCGCTATACTTGTTCAACGTCACTCACGTTTCCTTAACCCTTAAGGTCCTTCCATTCCTAATGGCCCCTAGGTCCATCCTAAGCTTTCACTTTTAGCTTTTATACTCGCTCTGATACCATTTTATCTGTCACGCCCCGAGCCCGATCCTTTTGGCCGGTTCGAGGGCGTCAAACAGACGCCGAACGGACAGAGTCTCCCCTATCCGCCCAAGGCTCAACCATTACAGATAGAGTATAAAATTTTTACACATGCGGAAGCATACACAAACGGCTTGCACGAAAACAAGCAATAGTCAAAGTGAAAGAACTAACTTTAAACATACAAGTAACATGATTAATTGCAATCACTTACATGTAAATATCTTTACAAAATGTCATTCTTTACATTCCTTGCATCATTTCTTTTTATATCCCATTGTCCTAAAAAATAAAGCTTTAATGCATTTAAAGTTAACAACTATAATCATCAAATACAAAAGATGATATAAGGGGATGCAACTATAACAAAAGTAAAATAGCTCGGGCGGTCTCTACCTAGGACGTGATGCCCTTACCGCGATCCTCGACCGGCTCACTCGGTCCCGGCCCTGTGGAGATAGTGGGGTGAGAACTACAACGAAGTTTCCAGTGGGTTTGGCAACCAACCACGCTGACTTTTCCACTAGGTCTAACTCAGGCATAATAGAAGAAAGGTAAGATAAGTAACCAATTAGCAAATTCAGCTAATATGCCTGAAAGTAAATGATAATATGCTCAAAATAAAAGCATGCAAGATCATAAGTTCAATACCCAATCTCTTGGCTAACCCGTGGGTTTCGCCCTCAACAAGACTCAACCAACTCAAATCCCTACTATCGGGGAGATACTCGCTGCGACCCGACGGGACTGTCCTCTGGGGAGTACTCGCTACACCCAGTGATGACAACTCCGGAGCACATCGCCCGAGGGGGAGCTACCGCCCTCGAGCAAGGACTATATGGTGAGTACGATCAATCCTTAACTTTAAGAATTCCAAATCTCAATTCATTCCTTGACTTCAAGGAGAACTTATGTTCATATGACCCTTAACTCTAAGGTTGTATATGTCATAATGTCAATCTCAAGAATCTACTAATGTCAAGTACTCTACTTGTTCTTGTTCTTGTTCTTTGATGCTAAACATGTTGTCTAAGTATTCTAGACTTATCATTGCCACACTTGTTCTCTATGTTCATGTCCAATGTCAACTAACTTGTCAAGTACACTAAGTTCTCTAGATTCCTGTTCTTTAGCATGCATACATAGGGTTCTTTGTTCTTTACCAACACAATGCCATACAATTATCTCTCATGCATTTTGAACTCTCAAATTGCAATATAAATCTCATAATTACCCTACTATTAGGGCTGGCAAATGAGCGAGCCAGCTCGTGTTCGACTCGCGTTCGGCTCGATATTTGGCTCGCTCGAGCTCGGCTCGAATTAATTCCAAGCCGAGCTTGAGCCTAAATTTAGGCTCGAAATTAATTTCAAGCCGAGCTTGAATATTACTAGGCTCGTTCGAATTAGGCTCGAAAAGCTCGAAAGCTCAATATATATATATATATATATATATATATATATATATATATATATATATATATATATATATATATATATATATATAGTCTACAATACCATTAATAGTACCAACCACTTGCTGTTAGATTTTCGGTCATTAGTTGATGAGATGTGTAGTTAGAATGATAGTGATTCTCTCGAATTGAGTGGGTGATTAGTTAAATAGTATAATCTAATGGGTGAAAATGGTCGGAGGGTTAGATCTAACGGTACAAAATTTGATAGCACTAAGCATTTTGTACTATCGATAATATAGTAGCGATTCTCTCTCTCTCTATATATATATATATTCTACTATCTATACTATTGATAGTCGAGCATTTTGTGCAATTGAGTTTTCTACCGTTAGATTTACCTATATATATAGAGTTCGACTCTTTGTACTACAGCATTTGGTATTCTCGAGTTTCTGTCGTTAGATCTACCCCTTTGGCCAATTTCATCCGTTAGATCACACTATTCAACTAGCCACCTACTGAACCCTAAGGAGCTACTATCATCCTGACCGCCCATCCCTTCATACAAGGGCCGAAAACCTAATAGCAAGCCATTTGCATTATTAATATGGTATAGTAGTCTAAATATATGTATATATATATATATATATATAGGTTAGGGCTAGTATACTCTTATAAGTATAGATCTTTTTATACTTATAAATTTTCAGTCGTTGGATGTGCGATTAGGATGATAGTGGGGCCCTAGGATTGAAATAGTTAAAAGAATAAATCCAACGGTCGAAAACTAATGAGTATAAATGGATCTAAACTCAAAACAATATAACAGTCGAACTCTCTCTATATATAATTATATATAATATATACTTTAATTATATAAAATAATATATATTATGTATTTTAATTATATCTATATAGAATTTAAATTCTACTATAATTGCTCTCTCTCTCTCTCTTTTACTTGCTCGCAGAGTTATTTTCCCTTATTTTTATAATATTATAATATCGTATTTTATGCATTCATTTTATATGTTGATCGAACTATTAGATATTTTTTGTATCAAATTTGAGACAATGTTTTATAAAAATTAAATTATAGATTGTATGATGTTAAGAATTTCAAGCGGCTCGTTTAGGGCTCGAGCTCGCTCGACTCGAAGTTAGGCTCGCTCGAGCTCGGCTCGAATTAATTTCAAGCCGAGCTTGAGCCTAAATTTAGGCTCGAAATTAATTTCAAGCCAAGCTTGAGCTGAGGTAAGCTCGCTCGAGCTCGGCTCGTTTCCACCCCTACCTACTATGCAACATGCTCAACATATATAAGAATGCTCAATCATGACACTTAGACATAAAGGAAATTCCGGTGTCCTTGGAATGCACCACCCACCTCTAAATATTATAGATGGATTGTAGTTCGAGTCTCGTGCTCAACCGATCCCTACTTTGCGACCTGCGCGTTAAACAGAGCCCTAAGCAGGCTAGTTTACATAGTAGCTCATAGATGAGCTTTTTGTTTAAACAAACGGAGTTGTCCCACGCGTCGGGGATACTCCCAATTAGGTTTCTACAAGATCAATTCAACCCTAGAACCCCTATGTTCAAAAGCCCCAAATTTGGGTGCTCTACCAAGCCCTATGTGAAATCCTAGGTTTTGATCTCTTACACAAGCAAAAGAGAGCTTGTTACACCTCTAGGAACTCATCTAAAACCATTTAAACCATATCTAGGACTTCTACTTGAAACCCTAGAAGTTCACCATTAGAGGGCCTTGAGCTTCCATGGATTTTCATGGAGCTCAAGCCTCAAGAGGCTTCTAAACATGAGAGAAGCTCAAAAACCCTAGGTTACATGGATGAAAATCCAAACCCTAACCTAGTTTCTCATAGAAACCTCACCTTGGTCCAAACTCCAACTTGTAAGAGAGCTTCTAAGTCTTCTCCAAGCTCCCAAGCCACCAAGTATCCTTCTCCAAGCTCTTCCTCCTTCTTCTCCAAGCTCTAGGAACCAATCTCTAGAGAGAGAAAGAGAGAATTATGAGGGAGAGGTGTTGGGGTGGAATGGCTGTGAATAGAGGAGGGGCTAAGCTTATATTGTGTTGTTACAATTGCCAAAAAGCCCTCCAATCTCGAAAATTTGCAAACTGTCCAGTCTGGGCATTTTTCGTGCTCTGAGACGGGTCTCAACCCTAGGGACCGGTCTCGGGATGTCCGGTCTTGGATCAATGTCCGGATCCCGTGCGCCACCCCACCAGGACTTAGCCAATTCTCTGATTTTTCGCAGAGGATGTCCGGTCCTGACCGCATGGTCCGGTCTTGGGGTGTCCGGTCTCGACTCATT
The DNA here is from genome assembly GCA_025177825.1 of Aechmea fasciata. Lineage (NCBI taxonomy): Eukaryota > Viridiplantae > Streptophyta > Magnoliopsida > Poales > Bromeliaceae > Aechmea > Aechmea fasciata. Next base: position 12,582,563 of record CM045932.1, read on the forward strand.
GTCCGGATCCCGTACGCTGGAATCTCAGGACTTAGCCAAATTTCCTCTTCGCGCGGCTAGGCTCCCGCGTCCGGTCTTCATACATGGGGACCGGTCTTGGCTGCTGCAAATCTGAAAATTTTCCAGATTTGCAGATTCTCACTCGTGGGTCCCATTTTCACTACACATAGGTTCTAAAACACTTAGAACCTTGCGTTACTTGACTCACTCCGCATCCCGCTCATTTTGACAGGACTCGGCACGTTCTACGAGGAAGTGGGTTATTACAATAGATGTGTTTAACTTGACGGTATGTTGTATTAATTTTTATTTAATGTGTGGTTTAACTTCTATGACATTTTTGAAGTGTATTGAATCAAATTTTGTTAATATATTTTATGAAATATCTGTTGAAAGTCAACTGGGTGCTGTTTTTTTTTTAATTCTCAATTTTTGTTGACTTGGGCACTGAGACCGGTCTCGAGTCTCAAGACCGGTCCTCACATGCGCGCACTGCGCAGGCCAGTGTGGCATCCGGTCTTGGCAAGCCAAGACTGGTCTTGGCTGGGGCGGACATAATATAACCCGCACGACCGAACGGTCTTCACACTCTCTTCGGTTCACATTTTCTCTTGGTGTTTCTCTCTCTAGAAACCTCAGAGACCTTCTCTTGTTATTTGCCCCTACTTTTCTTGGATTTTAGGTACGATCTTTGGTTTTATATGCATTTTACTCTTTTTACCCTAAAATGAGGGATTTCGGGATTTCTTGGTTTTGATATCTTTTTCTCTATTTTGAACTGGATTTATTGCCTCATTCTTGCTTAATCATGCTTTGCTAACTTTTCTATAAGCTTTATTTCAAATTTTATCCTCAGATCTGTGAGCACATTGAATCAAACCCTAGGTTTTCTTTGTTTTTGCTGTTCACAGCAGTTTGTTTCGAAATTCACTATAGCATCATTTTTATGCATGATTCACAGTATTAAACTTGTTGTTATCGGCCCTAGGATGCTCTAGATGATTTTTTAAAATTTTAGACCAATTATTCTTAATTATTGATGTTTTATGCTCAATGTATGTGGCTATCTTCATGTGAACAGCGGTATCTTCATCATGTATTCTTGGCTGCTAGTGCTAGTTGTTCTCATGGCTGGTGGAGAAAATGGTGGTAAACGTCGCCGCTCTTCGGCACAACAACCGGTTGAGCAACCGGAAGAAGAAGGAAGTGAATATCAACCTGGTGAGGAGTCGGCACCGGAGTCTCCAGAGGAGGAATTTGTATCTGCTCAAGCTGAAACACGTTCTAAAAGAAAGGAACAAGGAAAAGGAAAAGGCAAATGCAAAGAAAAGGTACAAGAAACTGAGCCGACTGGAGATCAACGGACTTATGTTCGTGGACGGCAAAGAACATGAGGTATATCAATTCGTGAACCTGGTAGTTCATCTCCTCCTCATGCACCTCAAGCTCCTGTTGATCCTAAACGACAAAGGATGTATTCCTCGAAGCAGTGTGTCGGGGAACGAGCAGTTGGAGTTGAAAATCTGATTGAGAAGGTTCCAGGTTTTCAAGCTTTATTTGAAAATGGAAACCTGCGTGAAATATGTGATTTCCCTGAGTGTACATGATATGGGATCGAGTTGATCAGGGAATTTTACATGCGAGCAGGGCATCTTCTTGAAAGTGAAGGTGGTCCTTTTGCTTTTACTACTTCCGTTCGCGGAGTTGACATGATGATCACACCGGAAGTCATAGGAAGCGTGCTCGAGATGCCTGCTTGGACTAGAGGAGTGGACTATCTGAACGCAGGATTTGATTCTACTGGTGATTGGACGAGAGTACTCAGATCTTTGTGTGTGGAAGGAGCTGAGAACAATGGTGTTTCAATATTTTCCAAGGATTTGAGGCTGGAATATCGATTTATAAACTTCGTGGTTTGTTACAATATAATGCCACTTGCAAACACGAAAGTGATACAATGGGACAGAGTGCTCTATATGTATTTACTAGGACGTCCCGATCTTGTTTAGGAGCGAAACATAAATTTGAACGTTCCATTTCTTATATGGAAGCGTATGGCACGGGAGATCAAGACGGCAAGCCAAAAGGATCGTCTTCCATTTCCGTTATTGATCATGAGAATTTTGCGTCTACATAATGTCAATGTCACTTGTTCTTCCTATGAGCGTTCATTGGGTTCGATCAGTGACGCGACTATGGCAAAATCCCATATCCAGCTTCATCCACCTCATGCTCCAGCTCCTGTTCCAGCTCTTGCTCCTGCTTCTCCACCTGCTGGAGGCTCAGATGACGACGCTTCTATTTCCTCTGTATATCGTGAGCAACAGCGTCAGTCGGGTGAACTTGCACGACTTGCGGTAGTTCAGGCAGAAATTCAGACGGATGTCGCAAGGTTAAACAAGAAGTATGGCTGCATCTCTCGCTTCCTGAGGCTCTTATGCGAGAAGATGGGTTGTGGAAGCTCAGAGATGCCCCCACCTGATACTGACTCAGATTAGATATGATCGAGACCCTCCTTTTGTCATTTTAGCGCTTTCGGACAAAAAGGGGAAGATGTGACTGGATATGGGGAGATGACTGAGATATGACTGGATATAGGGAGATGACTTGATGATGATGATGTTTTCTGATCTGATCTTTGATGTTCTTCTTTTTATGCTTATTTAGGATGCTTGTATCTATGACTAGATCTTTGACTTAGGACTTAGGATTGTAACTATGGTTTTTGCTTTTGATGCTTAATGAAACTCTTGAATCTTGACTGTGTGTTGAGATGTTTTTTGCAGGGACGTTCAAGACTTCAAGACTCCAATGTTTAAGTCATAGAGTCTATAGTAGGTTGAGTTTGAACTTATAATTTTATTTTTATTGGATCGGTCATGCATGTAAGTTATGGGGGTTGCCCCAAGGATCTATCTAGATTGTATCCAACACCTAGAGGGGGGTGAATAGGTGTAAAGGCCAAAAAACCATAAATCTCGATGCTATAAAGTAAATGTGGAAAATAAAAAGCACACCGAGATTTACATGGGAAAACTCCAACTCGGAGTAAAAAACCCACGGGACCAACACGCGATAACAATCCACTAAGAATAAAAGATTACAAAGTGATTTACCGAATCCACGATCTCCAACCTCTCTTCTATCTTCTCCGGATCTCGCGCCTCCAACGGGTTGTCCACGCCCCACGTCCGACTCCACGAACGCCACGTCTCGAATCCACGAAACGCCAACACTTCGAATCCACGAAGCCTTCGATCACGCCGAATCCACGACGCCCACTCGAATCCACAAGCACGCTCCGTCCGGAGCAAAAACAATACGATTGATGATGACTTATTGCTTAGATAATCATTAAAGAACCGTAGAAGATATTTCTAAGGAATAGCCGGATCAATTCTCCAAGAAGAACGAGAAATTAGGGTTTCAAAAATTGATCCGATAGAAACTTGTTGTTGAAGAAAGAAATAAAGCACCCAACAAGTTTCTAGGATTTCATAATGGTCTAAACTCTAAGCATACAAATTAATGGAACCCCCATCACATATTTATAGATTTAGAAGATTTTAGAAGTAGACTAGGATTGTGAAAACCCAATTTTGAAAATAAAATTAGAGATAGGCTAGGATTTGAAAACCTGTTTAAAATCAATTAGAAAACATAGAGATAGACTAGGATTTGAAAACCTATTTAAAATCAATTAGAAAACATAGAGATAGACTAGAATTTGAAAAACAGAATCTTTTAAGTCAAAAATCGTTTTTAGGGACCGGTCCTTCAAGTCAGAGACCGGTCTCTCGTTGTGTAGCTGAAAACACCAGCCACGGGAACCGGTCCTTCATTCCAGGGACCGGTCTCTCTCTGCGTATCAATAAAACCAGGCTACGGGGCAGGTTTCTTATTCCGGGGTCCGGTCCCTCGATGCGCACATGAAAACCAACTTCTTGGGACCGGTCCCTCATTACCACAGACCGGTCTCATCGTTTCTCCACGCAGAGAGGACCTATGGGGTCCAGTCCTTCTGTTTGGGGACCGGTCCCTAAACCTTGATAGGTTCAGATTTGTTCAGTTATTCATTTTAAAATCATTCTAAGTCTTCCAATCATATGTTAATGTTTATAAAACATCATCATCAGTATTTGAACTTACCGAGCATTGTGGATTTATGTTTCGAGTCTTTGAGTCTTCGATCTTCATCGCTTCTTCTTTAAACCTTCAAGACTCCAACACACTTCACGAAATATGCCAACTTAAAATCCGTAACAATCTCCCCCTTTGGCAATTTCGTGACAAAATCCAAAAATACATAAAAATACTCACAACGCTCATCTTTCAAAAAAATGAAATTCATTGCCATCACCAAAACAATGAACTTCTCGCGTGAAAGATCCAAAGAGAAATACAAAATTACACTTTTGAAACTCCTAAACAAACTCTATGATTTAGACGCAATTAGGAGTCTTGAAGTCTTTAATGATCTGCAATTTACTTTTTCCACGAACAAAGATCACAAACAAAGTTAGTAGTAAAAATATGAAAATAAAAATCTCTCCCCCTTTGTTCATGCATCAAAAGAAAGATTGAAATTCAAACTCGAAAATTGAAAAATTATCACGCTCTATCACGCTCTCCCCCTTAAAATCTTCAATTCATGTTTTCCTTTACATCTCCCCATTTTTGTCAAAAATTGCCAAAAGAAAGTATAAAAAATGAGAGAGTTAATCAAATGTTAGTGCATGAACATGATAAATTCACATAGATTTCTTTCGATCCGCATCAATTTCATGGAAATTAAGAATTTCACTACAAGATCACCAAGATGTAGATAAAATATGATAAAAAAAATTTTACCCATATATATACTTCAAAATCAAGTCATCAAAAATAATCTAAAAGCTCAAAATCTATCAAGATATAACGGATTATAAAGATGACTTATGAAGATTCACTAAACGATAGAAATTTGTCGCATAAACGTTCAAATTCGAGATTAAACAATAATATATGAGGGGTGGCTCTTTGAGCATCTTTTTACTAAACCACCTTATTAAACCGAAATTTTTTTATATAATAAGAATATTTCAACCTTTTTCGGTTATTCAATCAATTTTCGTGTGGAGCTTCACACACTTACCGGACGACCGGGGTGGTAGCTCTTTCCTACATATGGTGGTAGTTTTCACACTCCCTTCGGGATGTAACTCTTTCCACATCTTTTAAGTACTTGAACTTTAATCACTTGAAGTGTTTTCTTCTTCTTCTTTTTTTTTTTTATATATGACTCCCCCTTAATTATGCAATCTCTTATATGAAAGAAAATTTGACAAGTTTTAGTCGATTAGCAAATTTTCATTCATCAAATTCAACACACACAACCGAGATAGGTTAAGTGCCAAAAGATCATACATGATTACTCAAATTTGATGAATATAAGAATTAAGATATCCAATAATAAATTATCTTCATCAATAGTGATAATAAAGTGAAACCGATAATTAATATGAAATTAATCCAAAATGAATGAATGTAAATTATCGACGTTCAACACACTATTTAATATTTAATCAACCAATTATTCTCAAAAATCCGAAGCACATGCCATGATTAAAAGATATGAAATAGAACCAATCATAGCAAAACATAAAGTAAAGCACAAATTAATTTTTGAGACAAGGAAAGATATCACCTTTTCGAATCCAAACTTGTCAGATTTTTTGTTGTCTCGGCTTGTCGACATTCGGCACAACTTGTTTTGACTTTTGATTTATCGTCGGTGTTGCATGTGGCTTTGGTTGAACTTGATTTCTCGGCTTTGATTTCGGGTTCGCAAAAAGTACTCGACTTGATTGATTTTGCTTTTGATTCCATAGGGGATGTCGAGTTTTAGATAATACCAATTGTCGTTTCGAAGTTGCCGATTGAGACTTAAAATTTTTGGTCGGGCAACTCTTTTTGATGTGTCCTTTGATGCCACATCGATGACACACCTTCTCCTTCAAAGTTGTTGAGACTTTCGATGTCGTCTTTTGATCCTTCTCAACATACGTCCTTTCGTATTCAAGACCAAACTTGTTCGATTGACCTAATCCGAGCATGTGATCCAATTTTTTCGATCCGGAAGAAAATTGTTGAATGTCGGACTTGAGTTGATGAGCTTGCTTGGTCAACTCTTTGTTGGATTTGTGCGATTCCTCAAATTGATGCTCCAAAAATTCAACTTTATTCTTATAAGATTTTATCGTTAATTCAGATTCATCTAACGTCTTTTGGAGGTCCGAATTATTCTTCAAAACTTGCTCCCTTTCCTCCTCAAGAATCTTAGATGCATTCTTCAAGTTGTTGTTATCCTCTTCGAGATCCAACAAACGACGCCTCAACTTCTTGTTTAGTTTCGTCATTTTTTTCGATTCGATAAGAAGTTGATGATACGCTTCCGCTAAATCCTCGTCGTTTGATTCCTCCTCGCTTTCGCCATTGTCGCTCGAAGACCCATGCAAGGAAGAAGAAACACTAGAATTAGTAACAATAGATGATAAACAAGCAATGTTAGTTAAAGGCAAAGAGGAATTAGAAAATAAAGCAAGATTATCTTTTTCTTCATCACTTGAAGATGAACCACTTGAAGTAGAATCATCCCAAGTTTTCGCTTGCAAAGTCTTTTGTTTATATATCTTCTTTGAAGGACAATCCGTTGCAATATGGTCGTAGTCTCTACACTTGAAGCATTGGATTTCTCCTTCAAATTCATTAATTTCTTTAGAAGGCTTTGCAAGTTTTTTATCTTTTAATTTAGAGGATGAAGAAGATTTAGAAAAAGATTTCTGCTTCGAAGATGAAGCATTGTTCTTTTTTCGGAAGTTCCGGCGAAATTTCTTCGTGAGGAGAGCCAATTGATGTTCGAAATTTGCGAGCGAAACATCTTCATCGGAATCCGAGTCCTTATCTCCCTCTTTTGTTGATTTGAGTGCAATTCCTGTACTTTTAGAAAAAGACTCGGAAGAAGATTGATTAGTAGGAAAAGTCATCTCATACGTTTGTAAAGCGCCCACTAACTCTTCGACTTTCATCTCGTCCGGAGGCTTAACCATTTCGATCGCGGCAACCTTTGCCCGAAAACGTTCCGGAAGAGTTCGAAGAATTTTTCTAACCACTTTCGACTCCAGGATTTTCTCTCTCAAGTTAGCGCATGTATTAACAACGTCTTGTAGACGCGTATAGTACTCGGTACAGGTCTCGTTTTCATCCATGAAAATCGAATCAAATTTGCTCGTAAGCATTTGTAATTTTTGGACCTTTACTAAGCTAGTTCCTATATGCGTAACTTGTAGAGTATCCTATATTTCTTTCGCGGTACTGCAAGCCGAAACCCAAGTAAACTCCGTTTGCGACAATGCATTAAATAAAGCGTTTATGCCCTTGTCGTTAAACGAAGATGACTCGTTTTCATCTTTCGTCCATTTATTTCGCGGTTTCGGGACAGTTGCATTATCGACCACTTCGGTAGGATGTTTCCAACCGAATTCAATCGCTTGCCATACCCGCTCATCGATTGCAATTAGAAAAGCACTCATGCGAACTTTCCAATAGGCATAATTCGTGCCGTCGAAGAGCGGTGGTCGATTGATGTTACCGCCTTCGGCCATTAGATACAATAAATCTAGATCCCTCTCTGATACCAATTGTAAGTTATGGGGGTTGCCCCAAGGATCAATCTAGATTGTATCCAACACCTATTCACCCCCCTCTAGGTGTTGGATACAATTAGATAGATCCTTGGGGCAACCCCCACAACTTACAATGCAGGGGATTATCGTTTGGTGATTGCGATAATTCTCATCTTTTTGTTATTAAGGTTTGTACGGGCTTATAGATTGTTTTGTCACGAAATCGCCAAAGGGGGAGATTGTTAAGGATTTTATAAGTTGGCGGATTTTGTGAGGTTATTGGAGTCTTGAAGGAGTCAGGAGCACGAAGATGCAATTTGAAGACTCAAGGCTCGACGGAGAAGCTCGGCACCTCAGGTATGATTTAAAGATTATTTTTGGTGATTTAAATTAATATATAGTGCTTAGAAGACTTGGATTGTACTTAAAATTGATAAATTTTTAAAACTAGAAATCCTATGGATGAAGACCGGTCTTGAGGATGAAGACCGGTCTCAGTAAGCTTGATATTACGCAGTCTTTAATCAAGACCGGACTCGATGCATCAAGACCGGTCTCAGTACCTTTACAATTCTGGTTCCGTAATTCAAGACAGGTTTTGATGGCTAGAGACCGGTCTCCATAGGCTGAGTTTTTAATGACGGAAGGGTGGACCGGTTGAGGGGATCAAGACCGGACTTCCAAGACCGGTCTCCCGAATGAAGATCAGTCTCGGCATGCGTGAAAATTTCCAAAACAGGCTGATTTCAATCCTACTCTATCTCTAAGTCTTCTAACACTATAAATAGACCATGGGGGGTTCATCAATTGATATGCTCAGAATTCTTAGATTATAGATCCTCTTAAAACCCTAGAAACTCCTTTTATGCTGTATGATTATATTCTAAAAGCGAGTTTGTTTTTGCTGATCGTCGAGTTGATTCTAGGTTTTTACTTTGAATGTTCCTTTATGAATCAACTTGATGATTGACTAAAAGGGTTTCCCCCATCGTCTATGGTTCGTTAACACTAAGATCACCACAAATCATCTTTTCTAATACTCCGGATGGAGTTGTTGCGCGGGGATTGCGTGTGAAGGCCGAGGATTCGGTAGACGCTTTGAGGAATCGAGGCGTTGATGCGGCAAGGAGTTGCAGCGTGATCGATTGAAGGAGTTCGATCGATCGAGGACCGGCGAAGGAGATCCACGTCGAAGATTCGGTAAATTGGGTAGGGTAATTGGTATATCACCTTGTACTTGATTGTTTCTTAGTGGATTTTTCGTGCGATCGGTCCCATGGGTTTTTCACTTCGATTTGGAGTTTTCCCACGTAAAATCTTGGTGTTTTGATTTTAATTTCCGCTTTTACATTAAAATCGCATTAAGATTTTTAATTGGCCATTGTACACCTATTCACCCCCCTCTAGGTGTTGATTACCTTTTAGATCCTAGGGATTCATAACTCACAGTTTTTGTTGCGCAAGTCAAGACCGGACTTGGTGTCTCGAGACCGGTCTCTGTCGGCTGGAAATAAATTGACGGAACAGAGGACTGGTCCAGGGTCTCGAGACTGGACCAACCAAGACCGGTCTCTCCAGTGAAGACCGGTCTCTGGTGTCGTGAAAATTTCCAAATTTGACCGTTTTCAATCCTATTCTATTTCTAAGTCTTCTAAAACTATAAATAGACCATGGGGGATTCAATAATCTATATGCTTATGAATGCTTAGGTTCTAGACCACATTAAAATCCTAGAAACTCATTTTTGAGCTTTATGATTTAATTCTTAAAGCGAGTTTCGTTTGTTGATCGTCGATTTGATTCTAGGTTATTATTTTGAATGTTTCTTCATGAATCAAGTCGATGATTAACTAAAAAGGTATTCCCCATTATTTATGGTTCGTAAACGTTCAAATCACCATTAATCATCGTTCTAACGCTCCGGACGGAGAGTTTGCGCGGGATCGCGTGTAAGGCCGAGGATTCGGTGGATGCGTCGAGGAGTCGAGGCGTTGATGCGGCAAGGAGTTGCGGCGTGATCGGTTGGAGGAGTTCGATCGATCGAGAACCGGCAAAGGAGATCCACGTTGAAAATTTGGTAAAGTTGGGTTGGGTAATCGGTATATCACCTTGTACTCAATTTGTTTCTTAGTGAATTTTTCGCGTGATTGGTCCCCTGGATTTTTTTCTCCGGTTTGGAGTTTTTCCACGTAAAATTTCGGTGTGTGATTTTTAATTTCCGTATTTTCGTTAAAAACGCATTGAGATTTTTATTTTACCATTTTACACATATTCACCCCCCTCTAGGTGTTGATTACCTTTTAGATTTTTGGGATCCATATCTTACACGTGCCAGTTCGTACATATTGAAATGAGGAGCCGAATCCAGATCAAGGGGAGTTCGACACAGAACTGGAAAATAAATATGTAGACAAAGTTGCAAAAAGCAGAGAACGTCGCAACTGGAGCCGATCACCATGCCATCCTTCGGCGACTTAATCGACTCAAAGATCTCTCAATAAAGGAAAGAAAGGAAATATACGAATCGAGTGCCAACTTCTTGCCATTGGCTAATATGATGACGATGGGGACAAAGTCTCGGTTAATCCTCTGCGAACGAGTGCAGAAGAGGTTGTGCTAGAGCCAATAAAGAAAAAAGTAGTATGTTCCTTCCTGGTAACTGGATCAGGTGCCTACCCTGCAAACCGCCGCATGAACTTAGTGTAAGCGACGTCATGAGGATGAAGATCGACGATCGCCGCCACATCAACAAGGGTCGGGGTGAAGTGCCCTGCCCTAAAGAAGAAAACATTAGAAACAGGAGATCAGAAAACATAAGGCCATAGCTAAAAGAAGACTTCGGCTTGAGAAGGGATCCTCGAAAGTTGGATGGCTTCATAAATCTCGATTTACGCCAAAAGTCGGCATAAAACTCCTCAACTTGGTCCAACCAGGCCGCATAGGCATCCAAAATGCTAGGCCAAGTTTGGAGACTCTTCGTTGTAACCTCAATGAAGACCCAGAGGGGAGATGAATGACCTTAGACATTAAGGGAAGCTCTTTTGTCAAGAAAGAAAAAACATCAGGCATAGGGGGCACCATGAAGGAAGGGCAAGCACAAATCGAGAAGAGTCCGACTCGACATACTATTTGCGAAGAATATAGTTAAGAGATAGATGTGGAGGGAGAGAGGGAATTGGAGCCATTGAGGGAAGCTCGGAGTCGAAGGGAAATAAAGAAGAGGTTAAAGAAGAATAACCTTTGAAAAATGAGGAGAAGAGAGTAGAAAAGGAAAAGATGAAAAGGTGTGAGAGAAGCGAAGTCATCGGAGAGAATTTCGAAAAAGAGTTTTGATGATAAAGTGACGGCAGCCATGAATGACCTAATTAATGCCCTAAATGAGACAAAAAGAACGCAAAAAATTATAGCCATCAAATAACGAAATGAAAGGCAAAAGTACGGCTAAGAATAATGGGCGATGCAGAGCGGTCAATCTAAGAGGTTAAAACAACGACGTTTTAATCTAAGCCGTTGAGCAAGATGACGCCAGCCACCCGAAACAATCATTTGGGAGCTGCAGAGAGGGCATTGTTGGCATCGTAAAAATAGCGCCGCGTGGTAAGTTGATCTACACCACGTGGAGGGCTCCCAATGTAATATCCCGAACTTCTCCAATTATGAAGTTTCGGTAGGAACAAGCTTAAAAAGCTAGTAGATAAGTTCCGACGAAGTTTGGAGAGCATTTGATTATTTTCGGCGCAAACCGAACGCGAAAACGAGCTCCAAAAGCAATCTGCCGAAGTTGCAGAATTTGTACTGGGTATCGGTACTGGAAAACTGGAGTACTTGTACGGAGTGTAAAACTGAGAATGTGAGTTCTCGAGTTTTGAAATCTTTGGAATCGAGTATCGATGTCTTGGTGACCAGTGCGTACGCGAACAAATGCCGTTACGTAGCCTCCCGAGCATTTGTTTTTGAGGGGTAAAAGTATAATTTCAGTGTGGGGCTTATTTAAAGGGTGCCCACCCCTTTACCCGAGCAGAAACGCACACACGTACACATACAGAGAGAGAGAGAGAGAGGAGGAGGAGCTCATCTCTCTCCCTCTCTTCTTTCTCCTCTCCAAATTGAAGATCTTGGTAGAGATCGAGCTCGGGAACGCATAGGGAGCGCTGGTTCGAGCTCTCGGGCACTTGGTGGCTCGGTGTGCTGCCAACTCGAGGTTCGTCTTCAAGTCAAGAGGTTAGGGTTTTGCTAAATCCTTTGGTATTGAGATTTTAAGTTCTACTAGATGATTCTAACTAGGTTAATCAATATTTCACCATGAGTTTTGGGGTTGTTTTGTGGAAATTGGAAACCTAGGGTTAGAATTGGGGATTTTTGGGTTTGAGCTAGGGTTTTGGATTTAAACCTTCTAGATGGATTTCTAGTAAATCCTAGACTAATCTAAGCTACAAATGGTAGAGATTAGCAAGTGGATTAGGTTTTTACCATAAAGTTTGGAAAACCCTAGGTTAAAATGAGGGGTTTCTTGGTGGAGGGTTCTAAAAATGTTTTAACCCTTTGGAACCCTAATTGAGGGTTAGGAAATCATGTGTGGCTATTTGATTTCAAGTAGAGAGATCATTTAGTGGTTCGAAAATGGTAACGAAGGATTTCTTGTATAGGGCAAGGAAAGCTTGGGAGAAAGCTTGGAAGTCCAAGTGGTTGGCCTAATTGCAAGTGTATACAAGCAATTATGAGGGTTGAAAGGTGGGTTGTGCTTCACTGAAGTGACTAGGTCGCTTCCATGCCAAAGTGAAGTATGATTTTGTTTATTGATGCATGCATGTAATGATAGATTAATTGGTTAAATAAGTAGATATAGATGGCATGCTACTTAGGATGAACAATCTATCATTGGACAAGAACATAGGCATGTGGAACATATAGGATGTATATGTATGCCTAGGTGTGAGTGTGAACATAGGTCGATGAACTCTTGGAAAAATTAGAGAACTTGGCAAGTGTGGCACCAAGAACTAGATGACATGAAAACTATGAATCCTAGATGTGGATAGCTAGGATAAAAAACAATTGAGTGGACATTGAACCTAGTGTTATTAAACATAGGTTGAACATTGAATCTAGAGTTGAGTGAATCTAGGTGGGAATGACATAGAACCTAGTGTAGTTGAACCTAGGTTGTGAACATAGTGGTATTGAACCTAGTGTTATTAACATATGTTGGATATTGAACCTAATATTATTAAACATAGGTTGAGAAACAAAGTAGTAGTATGACCACTAGGCTATGAGTGGCTTGAACCTTGAAAGGTTGACAATAAAGGGTACATGATTAACCCTTGAGACTTGGAAAGTGGATTCCAGAATCCCTAGGATTGGTGGCTGCGAGTATGTGTGGTTCTCCTCGCTCAGCAGCCGTTTATACTTGCAGGTATGTGTGGTTCTCCTCGCCTAGCAAGTGAATCATAATTGCAGGTATGTGTGGTTCTCCTCGCCCGACAGTGATTCAACGGGTATGTGTGGTTCTCCTCGCCCGGTATGTGACTTGTGGACACTGGTATGTGTAGTTCTCCTCGCCTGTTGTGAGACTAGTGGTCAAGGGTTTGATGGTATTTCCCACCCGATGGACGACCAACAGTCAAGTGGATTTAAGGCTGAGGTACATGTGAGACGTCCTTCACCTTGAGCCTGGCTATGCACGGTATTTAGCAGATGATTGACTCAAGACCGAGTCGAGTGGCATAATTGGCTAAGGTAAATGAACCTTGGGAGCAATGGTAAATAGTATGGATTGTGAAATAGAAAGTAGAATCAGTAGATCTACTTGCATTGGTTGCATGAATTGCCTATTGCATTTATGTTGTATTATCGCGTGTTGCGAGGCATAAGCATGTTAATGGTTAGTCGCATAAATTTTATATGTTTATATATATCTATTGGACTAACCTGCTTGTTTTGCCTCCTTTGGACCTGGTGGGTCGAACTCTTCCCTTGGGTGGCCGTACCCACTGGGAACTATTTATATAGTCAGGGTCCACACGTGAGCGGCGCGGCGGTGCGAGGAAAGGGCGTAGCTCAGTAGATAGCGCCCTACCACTTGAGACCAGAGATAGAAGTACCCCGAGTCGGCCTAGCTTAGGGGTGTAGAAACGGAAAAGAAAGAAACAATTTGTATTAAGCTGATTGCATTTGGAAGCTAGTGATTGTAAACTTAATGTAAAGGTGATGTAAAATGAGTTGAATGCTTGCAATATATAGTTTAGTTGTTATATTTTTGATACCTTCCTTATACAATCTTTGTATGAAATTTGTTCCTGGTTGGAACCTCTTGTATTGTACTATTGTGACGCCTTCGATGTACAGAGGAGACTCTATCCATGCGACGATTTGTCGGCGTGTCCAAATCCGACCAAAAAGGCGGGTCTCTGGCCGTGACACCCAAAGCCGAACTTGGAGCGACATGTGGTGGGCCAGGATCTGGGAAGAATGTGCCTAAAATTGAAAATCAGTTGAGCGAAAATGGGCAGGCAAGACTAAATAAATAGAATATGCTTGCTAAAAGAGTCTTTTTCCCTACAAACGAGAAGAACATTATATTTTCATCATTTTTTTTCCCTTTTAGGAGTAGTCCAATTATAATCTCTTACTTCATCACATGTTTTGCTTTTTTCTAATAGTTTTTAAAACATATATTTTTGTAACTGAGAGTAGTCCACTTGTAAACCCCCCCCCCCTTTTTTTACGAAAATCATATTGAAATCACTCGGCTCATTAAAGCCAAATAGATATTGACCTCCTTTTTTCTACGGTGTCAAAGTCATTTGGTTTATTCCACCGAACTGGTAATGTACTTGAGCGTTTGAACTAGGCCGAGCAGATCACTCATCAACCGAATCGGTTGATTTAGTCTTAGGCGCAATCTTCGATGGTCACTTTCAAAAGCCGTTCCATCTCCCTACTCGTTTTATCAAAGCAGAATATTGAGCGGGTTAACGGTCAAGGAATTTAGCTCAAAATAAAGATCAATTCAGATACTACCCCTACGAGAAGACCAAGCAGGCTGTTAATAATCAAAATAGTATTCATCACTCATCGCTTAATAACCTTTGATTTTTGGCCTAATCCCTGATATTGGGCGTCCGGCTCTGGAAATTATCCTAATTGCAGGAGGATTATGTGAAAAAAAAACAAAAAACTAAATTAATATAAGCTGTTGCCTAAGATTGATAAGGGGCAGCAGTGTTGCGTTGCACCTGAACCACAACATAACCATATGCCGTAACTTCACCCTGAGCCGTCAGATCAACCTTACAACACGCCAATCACACGAACGAACGGACGGTCTGATATCCGTATCTGCCAAACAGTTGCTTGCTATATAATTCACGTCTAGGAACGCCCCTCTCTCTCTGTGCCAAATTACCTATATCATAATATCATAATAATAATAAATATTATATATTATATTTGTCGAGGGGAAAAGGCAAGAGAGAGAGAGAGAGAGAGAGAGAGAGAGTAGGTAGGTTGGAAGGGACGATGGCGTTGTCGAGCGGGAGCTGGCGGGCATCGACGAACTGGGATGCGGGCGAGGGCTCGCTGGACGGCTCGATCTCCTTCGAGACCTCGGCCGACGACGCTCCCGCCTCGTCCTCGCCGTCGCCCTCGCCCTCGCCCTCGCCAGCCGGCGCGCTCCTCTTCCGCCCCAACTCCGATGACCCCCCGCCCTGCGAGATCACAAGTTGGACCTCTTCCTGTGCCGCTCCTTGTTTTTGTTCGACTTTTACTGTTCTTGATTTCGAATTGATTGTTGCGCTGCCCTTGATCTGCCTTTTCTTATGATTCGCTGGTGGTGAAGTCGCGTTGATTGGTGTCTGATCTGTTTGCTTTTTGGCTGGTTGTGCGTGGTGACTAATCAATATCCCTTGGGTTTCTTCATGGGTTCTTGATCTCTAAAGAAAGAGTGAGGAACTAGAGGGAGATTTTAGTTACTATTATATAAGTCGTCGTGGGAAGGAATTTCTGTAAATTTTGTATGGTGCATGTAGGTGTTTCGCTAGATTCGTATGATTATCCTATCTGGTGAAATTGGAGTGAAATAACCATGATCTATTTGCATATTGTTCAAGATGTTCTTGCGAATTACCCGTGAATGCTCCTAGCTACTTTGTCATGTATATGGAATCTTTCTTGTTTGATTGTATTATACCATTAGATTAGATACGCCTGGATGTATATTGTATACATAGAAAAGACCGATTAATACATATACTACTTTTCCTTTACAGGTTTAAGGTGTTTGGAAGTTCCCAAACAGTAAGAAGTCAATAGTGCTCCTTTTCTTTTCCATTAGATCTTGATTGGATGCAAGAACTGTCCAAGAATATCTTAGCATTTTCTAGAACTTATGATGGAAATCACATCAATCCAAAAATATCTCCGCGAATAGTCTTACCATAGGCAATAGCACGCATATGGTATAATATTAATTGTGTCAGGAGAAACTCAAAATTTGTGTTTAGAGAGGTGTCTGCCATGTTAAGAGGCATCTTTATGAAAAGGCACCTGTTCGGGTGCCTATCAGTATGGAAATGTGTGACGAAGCGGTGAGTTAATTATTTACCATAAGAATTGAAAAGGCGTCTTTATAGAAAGGTGCCTTGTAGAGATGCTTTTAATCTCTTCGTCTTGTAGATGTCTACTTGTAGTGCTTTTTCGTGTTCTATAAAAGAGTTTAGGGGTTTCTATGGCAAACCTCAAGTGAGGGAGGCCACACAGTCGTACATTCACATTATGACACTTTGTTCCTTTACCTTGGAATATTGCTTAGAGTTTTTTTTTTTTTTTTTTTTCCCCTGTGGTCCCTATGTTCTTCCTTCCTTAGTATTTGAGTTGTTTTGGCTGTCCACTATGAGCAGAGTTTATGTGATTTCAGGGAATATACAAGGAATTGTACTATCCATATAAACGACTACTATTTCAGGTTGTCCTTTCTATTTCATGCTAAATACAAAGAAGGAAAGTCGTTAATCTAGAGTTCTCACAATGGCTTCTTTTCTATATCCCTAAGACAAAGTTTCTAGAGATGATCATTTTTTATCGAGGGATAAAGTGAGGGTCCACTAATCACAGTTGGAACCACTAGAAATACTACATGGAAATGGGTAAGGGACTCCATCCACTACCCTATTTCTGGGCATAGGATGAAATTGTGGTATTTGCATGGTCAGCTTATCGCTGCAGTTTTCTAGTTAGCCTCAATGCCTCATTATCCCCAACCAAACATGACCTGGACCACACCTTGAACAGAGTTTAATGTGTTCTTGTTACTGGCATAGACATTCTCTAATCAGGCAATATTAGAAGTAGGTTAAGGGTGGATGATCGAGAAGGTTTTGCATAATCTAGTGAATAAGTTTTTGATGCTAGTTACACTTAATAGATATATATTCGTAAAACAGTGGAAGTTCTGAAAAACTTCTCTTCTGGCACATAAGACAACATATATATGGTGTGACTTTGTTAGAAGATCTTGCATTACTAATAGTAATAAGAGGAATAACTTCTCACACTAACTAATGGAATGCAAAGTTGATAGAAGGGTGTAGAGATAGTTAAATACTTATATTACGAAAAAATTGATGTTCAAAAGGGAAAAACATAGTTATTCATGTCTGTTGTTCTACTTGCATACCTTCATGTTTTGGCCAATGTGATGATAGTTATACTCAAAGACCATTCATATACCAAAACCATAATTTGTAATTGATCATACACATACAGCATGTATTTATATATACATATAGACTTTGTGGGTAGGAGCTAAGTTTGTTTTTCGTTTCTTTGCCTCATTCCTTCCCCTTTATTGAACTACTTGGAAGTATGGAGGGTATGACGACATAGTGCTGTTTGGGGTTGAATTATTATATCCAGTTAGTTCAAGCTAAATAAAAGGTAATTAGTGTGGATATGTAGAACAGCACATCTGCAATTCATGCTGGAATAATAGAGAATGTAACTATAATATTCGGACAATAATATGGCTAGAAAGTGAAATGGTAAAAGGACAGCTAGGAGTATATACAGGAATGTTAAATTCATTAGTCAAAATTTTGAAATAAAAATAAGGTTTTTTGTATATGTATCAAGGTTTTAAGTGCCCGTCGGTACGGGCCGTATCTACCGTGCTGTATCGTGCCAACAAGATACCGGCACGATACAAACCCCGTGCCGATGGCACAGTTTAAAATCCTCTATTCTTTAAATTAGTAAGTAATTTCCTCAATAAAGTTCAAAAGATGTAATAAAAAAACATAATAAATAGTTAGAATATTTTGTTGCTAAAGAAAATAAATATTTTATGCTATTATGTATCGGCACACAAGAATTTTTTTGACCGGCATGCATCGGCACGGCTCGGTACGCACCGTGCCGTACCGTGCCGGCGAGTTTCCGGCACGACCCCGTGCCACGGCACTTAAATCCTTGATATGTATGATACTTAATGGGCACTATTTGAATATGTGCTGGTAATGGAGTAAAGTAAAGATGAAACGGTGATTTCTGCAGTAAAATTATATGTTAATACACATGTCTGCCTTTTCGGAAGTTAAATGATATTTCTTGTCTATAAATATGCATACAGGCATGATTAATCAAGTGTAAAAGCACGTCTCTTTTCTGCTGGTCTTGCTTTAAGTTTGTGAAGTTTTACTGCTATTATCAATTTGTAGAAACGTGTAGCTTTTTATCCTGCATCTTCTGCCAGTTTCCCAAGTTGCAGTGCTAGGGTGCGCTTTAGTAGGAGAGATGGAGAACAACTTTAAGGCTTCAAATTGTTATTTTCCAACTGGAAGATTTGAAACAATGCCATGATATGATCATATGAATAAGATGTCACTTTGAGGTTCCTGATTTTGGATTTTGACAGATTGATAGAAGTTTAGAAAACATTTGGAAGGTCAGCTATGTTTTATTAGGGGTTCTTAGAATTCTCTGGTTTTTGAGTAAACCAAGATGTGTTGAATTTTCGATTAGTTTTGTAACTGTAGGACTGCTTGTTGCTGCAGTCAACCATTGAAGGATTATCTTTTTCTGTATGGTTCTCTAAAATTAACTGGCGCAAAATGCTCTATTGATCTTTCGAAACATATGTAGTGTTATGCTGTTGATCTTTTCCTCCCAACGGACAACTTAATCTAGTTTCATCTCTTCTGCAGTCTATTTCCAGGAAAAACATGAAATCCACATGTTGTATGTGAAAAGTACTGCCAGAGTTTATGAAATATACTATACTGCTGATCTGAAGTATGGTGGTAAGGAGTACCTTGCCACAGTACGCTGTGGTCCTGCTGCTGAAGAAGTTCCAAGTTCTTCTGAGAGGAAGATTGCTGAAGGAAAGCATGAAAATATAGTTCGAAGTGATAGCACTACTAGTGATGAAGATGGTTGGGTTGAAGTGAAGCTTCCTGACTCTCCCCTGCAAAGTAATGGATTTTCCCGAGCAAACAATCAGGTAATGTTCTTCAATTCACTAAACTACGGAGGTTTATATATTTAATTAACTCACCGTAGTACTGATTTTTGCTAAATGCAACTTGCAGATGCATTACGAAGCAACAGCTGAGATTTCAGATGCTAGTCCTTGTATTTCACTCACTCTGCGGCTGCTCTCACTTGAAACAAAAGCGTCTGTTCATGTTGAGGAGATTTATATATATGCTGATCCTGTGGAATCCCTAGCTGAAGATTCGCCTGCTGTGACGGCGGGATCAGCAGGAAGTTCAATATTGGCCATGCTTGTTCCTAATCTTCTGCAACTGTCCAAATCTGTGAGACCTAGCAGCTCAGATGCGATGAGTACGAGGATAGAACCACACTTTGATCTGGAAGATTTAAATATAAGGTCGGTGCAGGACCAAACCAACACAAAACATGTCGATGGCCATTCAAAATCTATCCAGGTCTTAAATGATAAAGAGTCATACTCTATGGAGAATCAAGATTTGGGCCCAATTCAGGTAGAAAACAAGGTAAATCCAGAGAATGTGCCCTCTGAATCATGCCAGAAAGCAATAGATTCAGATCAGGCAACAAACTGTGTTACTAAAGAAGATACTCTAGCCCACAGCCGCATAGAGAATATGGTGAATGATCTTCTTTGCAAGGTGGGAAGGATAGAGTCATGCTGTTCGAGGCTTGAAGAAAACATGATGAAACCCCTCAGTTGCATTGAAACGAGGCTTAGGCGATTGGAGGAGAAGTTTGATGCATTTCAAATGGAAATTGAGTCTTTAAAAGAAGTTGCAGAGACGCTGGCTTCAGCATCTTCAATTGAAAAATCCAATTTGGAGAATAAAGCCTGGAAAAGTTCTTGCACAGAAGGGGATGTACGTGATATGAGCCCAGGCCTTGTAGTCAAGGCACCTGATTTTTCCATTGAGGAACTTTACGGTTCGCAACTACAAGATAATGATGTTTCACATTGTGGGCATGAGTCTAAAACTTCTCCCGGTCTGATTATCAAGGCTCCTGAGTTTCCTAGTGAAGAGCTTCTGGACACAGCTGATAATGTTGCAGCTTCTGAGGAAGAATTTAAGATGTGCCAAGGTCTGGTTGTTAAGGCGCCTGAATTTCCCAATGAAAATGAGGAGTGTACCAACAATAATGATAATCAAGATAAAAGTGTGATGAACAATTCTGGTCATAAAAAGCCTTTATCCATTGATGGTGCATTAGCTTCAGCATTGGCAGCATTTCTTACCTCATCCGGAGTCCCCTCAGCCAATTCTAGTCCACGTGTTGTAGACCTGCCTCACAAATTTCCTGCGGACGGTGACTACAATTCTGATTCCCTAGTCTTACCTGAAGGTGCTGGTAATATATCTACTACATCTTTCTCAGATGAACAAACTGCTGGTGCATCAGCTGAAGTGAAGGATGAAGAAGCTGCTTTTTATGCCTCACCATTACCTGCTAATGTTGAGGCACTTCCTGACTGTTCTCTCAATAAATCCGACTTTGATAATAAGAACTGTTATGAATCAGATGAAGCAAAGAAGGATTCTACTTTTGATTCGTCAGGTTTGGCCTGTGACTTGCATTCTTTTGTGCCTCTGCACCACTCTTCTTCTTGTTTAATAGTTTCCATGCCTGACTATTCAAAACATGAATTTATAGACCTTTGTGGTGTGTCGGATACTGATGAGAACCTTGACCCAAGCTCTTTGACCACTGATGCTCAACCGACTTTAGCATTGGCAAAATTTCTTTCTTCAAGAAAGGTTGACTCTTCCAGCCACAAGTCCACGATGTTCGACTATCCTGAGCTCTATACTGCTGAGAAGATTCAGTTTGGAGTCGAGAAACCAGATAGTGGCAGCAGTGGAAACAATGTAAAAGAGCATGGTGAATTGAATCTCAAGTTTGAGCAAAATGGTAATGGTGCCAGTTATTCGATAGCGGGTAAAGCAGATGTAAAGCAACTTCCCATGAATAATGTACTGCGTCCTATAGATGTCTGCTCTGATGAAGCTGAAGAAAACACATGGCGTGGTGGTCTTTCCTTCAAAACAAGCGATGCTGAGGAAGCTGCCAGCGAAGGCCCTTACATAAACCGTTTTGGTAGAGTATGGATTGAGGACAGCAGCTCGGACTCGAGCTTTGATGAGAACTTCATCAGAAGTAAAGTTGAGATCTACTTGTCGGATGGGAGCAGCACAGGCTCCATGATGCATTCCTCCAGCCAATTTGCTGATATCTTTGGCACCAGTGAACCATTGATAAGAAACTCTGTGAACCAAGATAGTGGAGTCGAGCGAGCAATTGGAGATCCCCAAAAGGCTTTTAACTTGAATCTGGATTTTGAAGATTCTACTTTGGATGTCAATTTCACACCGGTGAGGAAATTGGATGGTAATTTTCCACTTCAAGCCTGGCTGAGCAGAATATCCAACTGCAAGGAGCAAGATTCTGTATACGAGGATGGCGATAGAGGTGTTAGTGCTGATGGATTGGCTAATTCGTCCTCATCCCCGAGAGTTGGCAGTTTGGCCATCAGCCAGTGGCTCGTTGACGTGGAGGATCTTCCAACACCATCCGAGACTTGTGCCGGAAGCAGCAATTTTGAGCAATTCTCCAGCCTCATATAAATTAAACAGGAATTTTGTACAGAAAATAAGGCGAAAGCTAGGACCTACCCTCAGCAAGATTACTTGGTGCAATCTGTATTACGGCTATGTTTTCTTTCTTTTTCTTTTTATCTTCTTCCATTTGTGTTCTCTTCTGGTGCTTCTTTTCTGGTGTATATATTTTTTTCTATTTCCAGCAGTAAACACGAGCTTGAAGGGTCTGATATTATATAATTAACCAGTTTCTCTGGTTGTTAAACAGGATGTGAATTGCTTATGAACAAATTATCCATGGATGACTTGTGCGCTATAAAGATTATCTTTGTGCGACTACATGTTAGGAGTTTAATTTTAACTCTTTGAAAAGTCTTGGAATTATTGTTCTCGTGATTAAAAGCAAGGAGTTTATTTTTCGTTCGGTGGAAAGCTGTGACAGTACAGTGTGTTTCACCTATGGGTGATTTTTTATTTTTTTTTGGAAAAATAACTTGAAAGTTTGAATATGATCTCTCTTTTTAGACATTTGACTGTAATTTTTACCTACTAACTAATATAATCTTTTCAAGTAAAAGAACTGTACTGAATAAGATGTTTATATATTCACGGGATAATTGCCTATATATTGTTCAAAATTTCGAAAATGTTTAACTTATTTCTAACTTTTTTTTTTTCCCCAATATACTCTTTATATATATTTTTTTGTTAGTCAAAAATACTCTTACAGTTACAACTCGTTAAGTTATATATGAGTTAAATGTCTAGTAGAGATTAAAAAAAAATTAAAATGCCTCTTTTGCTCTTAACTTAAGGGCAAATAAGAAAAATTAGTTATGATAGAAAAGTATATTTGAAAAGATTAAAAATTAAAATACTTTTTTTATCTCTAATTTAAGGACATATAAGAAAAATTGGTGACCGTAGAAAAGTATATTTGAAAAGGTAAAATAGCAATTTTAAAGAGATAACTGCTATTGTTAACCATTTATTAATAGAATTTAACTCTAGGAATATATTTAAAATAACTTGGAACGTAAAAAAGTATTTTTAATATTAGTTTTCTAAGAGAGGAGATCAGAAAGTTAAGCGCATCCGCCACCACATTGGCTTTCTCCGAGTGGTAAAGGATTGTAACATCATAATCCTTTAGTAATTCCAACCATCTACGCTGTTGTTTGAGTGTAAATAAAAAAAAAGAAATAAAAAAAAGAGAAAAAAAAAAAGAAGAAGAAAATGTGATGTATTAGATGGTTCCATGCACTAGGTGCATGGACAAAATTTGAATCCCACTACCCTCTCCAACTTCCCACTTTCCCATCCCACGCACGATTTCTCCTAACTACCCACAATCCGCATAATTAACCCCCCCATTGAGGCACCATAAAAAAACCTCTCTCTCTCTCTCTCTCTCTTTCTCTCTCTGTAAAAAAAACTCCCCATCTCCCTCTTTCCTCTTTCTCTCTTCCCTGTTGAGCCTGTCGCCTCAACCTGTCGCCGCCTCAACCCGTCGCCGAGGCCAACCTCGCCGCCGCTGCTGCGAACCTCGCTGCGGTGCGGCGCGCGCCGAGCCCGCGTGGCGCTCCCGCCGCGCCACGCCTCGATCCGATTCCGCTCGCGTCACTGCCTCGATCTACCGCCGCCCGCGCCGCGACTCTGCTCGCGACGCCTCAACCCGCCGTCGCGCTCTGCCGTCGTCTTCAGCCCGCCGTCACCCTCGGCTGCACCGTCGTCTTCAGCCCGCCGTCACCCTCGGCTGCACCGTCGAGCCCGCCGCCGTCACCGCCAAGCTCGCGTCGTGCCTCGACGAGCCGCCGCTCGCGCCGCCCTCGGCTGCCCCGTCGAGCCCGCCGTCACCTTCAACCGCCTCAGCCTGCGCCGCGCCTCGATGCCCCGCTGCCCACGCCAGACCCTCGTCCTCCGCTGCGAAGCAGCACTGAGCCAACCCGCACGAAGGCCACGACGCGCCGTCCTCGGGCTGTGCGCACCCCCCGACGTCTTCTCCGACGAGCCGTGCTGCGCGCTGCGACGCGCCGTCCTCGGGCTGCGCGCACCTCTCCGACGTCATCGCCGACGAGCTGTGCCGCGCACTGCGCCGTCCTCGGACTGCGCGCACCTCTCCGACGTCATCGCCGACGAGCCGTGCCGCGCGCCACGCCATCCTCGGGCTGCGCGCACCCCTCCGACGTCATCGCCGACGAGCCGTACCGCACGCCGCGTCGTCCTCGGGCTGCGCGCACCCCTCCGACGTCTTCTCTGACGAGCCGTGCTGCGCGCTGCGACGCGCCGTCCTCGGACTGCGCGCACCCCTTCGACGTCTTCGCCGACGAGTCGTGCCGCGTGCCGCGCCGTCCTCGGGCTGCGCGCACCCCTCCGACGTCATCTCCGACGAGCCGTGCCGCGCACCGCCCGTCGCCTTCGGCTCCGCTCCGACAGGGGCGTGGTGCTTCGCCACCCGCCCCGGCTGCGCCTCGACTCTGCCACCCGCCTTGGATCCGCTCCGACATAAGGTGAAGTGTGGTGGCAGTCACCATTACGAAACCCCAGCCAGCGCCCGCCACCTGTTCGATGAAATGCCCGAGTCACTGCTAACAGCGACGACGAAGGCAATGAAGACTCCGTCTGATGCTTAGCCATCGACGGAGCAAATGACTCCGTCTGATGCTTAGCCATCGACGGAGCAAATGACGCACCGACGAAGACGAAGGCGATGAAATTAGACTCCGTCTGATGCTTAGCCATCGACGGAGCAAATGACGAACCGCGGAATCGACGGCGCGCCGTCGACGACGAAGGAAACGAGCCTCCGTTTGACGCTTAGCCGTCGACGGAATCGACGGCGAAGTCGGCGACGAAGGAAACGAGCCTCCGTTTGACGCTTAGCAGTCGACGGAATCGACGGCGATCCGTCGGCGACGAAGGAAACGAGCCTCCGTTTGACGCTTAGCCGTCGACGGATCCGTTTGACGCTTAGCCGTCGACGGAAGTAACGGTGCACCGGCGACCACAACGTACCCGCCAACCGCTCGACGGCGAAATTGAGAGAGAGAGCGATGCTCTCCTCTCCAATGAAGTCAAATAAAGCGTGCCCGCCAAGTGCTCGACGGCGGATCCGAGAGAAAGAGCGTTGCTCTCCTCTCAAACGAAGACCGCCCGCCAAGTGCTCGACGACGAATCTGAGAGAGAGAGCGGTGCTCTCCTCTCAAATGAAATTCGCCCGCCAACCGCTCGACGGCGAAATTGAGAGAGAGCGATGCTCTCCTCTCCAATGAAGTCAAATAAAGCGTGCCCACTAAGTGTTCGACGGCGGATCCGAGAGAGAGAGCGGTGCTCTCCTCTCAAACAAAGTTCGCTCGCTAATTGCTCGGCGGTGAATCGTAAAGAGAGCGATGCTCTCATTTACACACCAATCATTCGACGGAATGCTTCGTCGTCGACGTGCTAATTCAACCGCCATATGTTTGACGGAATGCCGATATGAACATCGACGGTGCTTTTTGCAAAAATATCACCAAAAAGAGAGAGAATTCTCAAATCAAAGAGAGAGAGATGGCTATAATCCATTTAAATCGAATGTTGAATTTTTGACTCGGTCAAATTAAACCAAATTAAAGTATCATTACATTCGATGCAAGTTAAATTGAATAAAATCGAATGCACTTGGTTTTGAATCAAAATTCTCAATTTCGATTATTTCAAAATCTCATTTGAATTAACTCACAAGGGCTTGAATTAGACCCGAACTCACTTTCGGATTCCAATACCCATTTAACCCATTTCATAAACCCCATAACCCATATCATTAACCCATACTATACCCATTAACATCAACCCATAAACCTATAAACCCATTAACCCATTTACTTAAACCCACTAACCCATTTAACTCAATACCCATTTAACCCAAAATTCATTTAACCCAATAACCCATATATTCATTTAACCATTTAACCCAAAATTCATTTAACCCAATACCCATTTAACCCAAAATTTATTTAATCTAAAATCCATTTACCCAAAGAGGCCCAATACCAAAGCCCACTTCGAAATTAAACCCATTAAACTAAATCTGTACACCCGGTCCATGAACCATGAACCATAAACCTGTACACCAGGTCCATGAACCATGAACCATAAATCTGTACACCCGGTCCATGAACCATGAACCATAAATCTGTACACCCGGTCCATGAACCATGAACCATAAACCTGTACACCCGGTCCATGAACCATGAACTGTAAACCCGTACACCAGGTCCATGAACCATGAACCGTAAACCCGTACACCAGGTCCACAAACTATGAACCAAAACTATGGACCAATCCATACACCGAGTCCACAAACTATGGACCAATCCATACACCGAGTCTACAACCTATGATCCTAAGTTCATGAACCATAAACCTATGAACCCAAGTTCATAAACCATAAACCTATGAACCTAAGTCCATATATCATAAACCAAACCAAATTCATGAACCAAATCAAGTTCATGAACCAAATCTCAAATACCCAATACCATAAACCTTATAATCCAAACCCACTTTGACCGAAATGTCGTTAAACTAATCCAAACCCACTTCGACCGAAACGTCGTTAAACTAATCCTAAGTCTAAAACCCCGACTGAAATGTCGTTAAACTAAACCCAATTTCGACCGTAATGTCGTTAAACTAAACCTAAACTCAAATTCGACTGAAACGTCGCTAAACTAAACCAAAAACTCAATCGACCGTAACGTCGTTAAACTAAACTTAAATCAACTACCGACCGTAACGTCGTTAAACTAAACCTAAACCCAAGCTCGACCGAAACGTCGTTAAACTAAACCCAAATCCAATGACCGAAACGTCTTTAAACTAAACCCAAATTTCAATCGACCATCCAGTCGTTAAATTGGGTATCCTACGTTTATAAAATTCATGTACAGTGGGGGTATGCCCCTGCTTAAGCCATGTAAACGGCAAATCATATTAATAAAATTTTATTTGTCCGTTTTGTCTCTTTTAATATCAGCACTTATATTTGGTCTCTTAATCGAGGGTACCCTAACATTTTATAGGGGTAATTAACAATAGACGCTTGCGTTTATTGGAAGCCATGGATCCACAATACCTGATAACTATACATATATAAATGTTAATCTGAATCATGAATACTACCCCACGGGAAATTCAAGATAAATTTCACCGTGTGAGGTACGTCATTCGTGGTGGCAGACAGCTGTCGCATATTGAGCTCCTTCTGAGCAAAAATGTAAGGAAGTGAATTCTCCAAATGCGAGAGTTGAACTTCGATTAGAATTAACTGATTGTCGATTGGGTACGTTTCGGAATGGTCGAAGGCGTCAAAAGCCCAAAAAGTGCATTGGCGAAGGCCTCGGAGAATAAGATGTGAAAATTTGCTAAATTGCAGATTTTGCTCTGGGGGACCGGTCCCTGGTGGGAAGGATCGGTTCCCGTAAGCAGTGTGTGCGGCAGAAAACTATGCGCACATAGTTTGCTCTCGGGGACCGGTCCCTGGTGGGACAGACCGGTCCCCGTACGCGTAGAAGTTGGCAGAAAACTTCTGCCTGCAAGAGTTGCTCTCGGGGACCAGTCCCTCTAGGGACAGACCGGTCCCCGTGCCCGAAAACTGCCTAGACTGGGCTGTGTCATATTAGACAAATAGAAGGGCTAAGGTGTAATTGTAGCATGAGTGAGGGGTATAGATGGGAATGGGTTCCTTCTCTTTCTCATTTACTCCCAACCCTAACTCTCACTCTCTGTCTAAGCCTCTCTCTCTCTCTCTCTCTCTCTCGCTCGAAGGTGAAGAAGGAGGAGATTTTGGTGGAGGACCAAGCAAGGAGAAGGGCTAGCATCATCTTCTTCTTCATCTCCACCATTGGAGCTTGCTTTGGAGGTAAGCTCATGAGAGCTTTCATGGTAAACTCCTTTAGATGGGTTTTTATTTTCTAGAATTGGTTCCATTGGATCTCTTTGATTGAATCTTGGGACTAGACATGGATTCTTGCATCGGTTGGAACCTAGGGCTCCAAATTGGGGTTTTTGAAAGTAGAGGGTTTTGATCTAAATTGATCATGTATCGACCTAATTGCTAGGTGTCTAAATGCGTGGGAAGCGACGGTTCGTCGATTCGTCGAGCGGGTGCGAAGTTTCGACCGAAACAAGTGTTTGCGGCATTGTGTAGACCCGAAGAGTCGAAGCGGCGACTAAGGAACGTGCAATTGAGTACCTAGCTTTTCGACACTACCAAGAGGTGGGGGGTGTCATTTCGAAGCAACTGGGCTCCTCCTTATGTCTAAGTATCACTGTGTTGATCATACTCCATATGTAGTATTATGCATGATAGGGTGTCTAGTAGTTACTTTTACTATTCTTTCATGCTCCCTTGTAATGCAGCATAGAAGGCTTGGCATGTGAACCTAGGGTGCATGAGAATGAGCCGTAGTGACATAGAACCCCATAGAGATAAGTTAAATGATAACTTGATCTTGCATTGATGATATATGACTAGAATGGTCGAGATATTGCATCATGACGAGTGGCATGTGAATCAAGTAAACAACTTGATGAGTGGCATTAGAACTTAGTGCTAAAAGAACACTTGTGGCATGATGATCCTAGTGTCAGGGTATCCTTATTGGACGAGGATTGATCATACTCACATTGTCTGTTCAGCGCTTGTAGCGGTCGCTCCGCACAGGTAGTGCGCTCCGGAGTTTGGCACGTGAAAGATTGGGATAGCCTATGTGGGGTCCCAAGGGATAGCCTATGTGGGGTCCCGCAGACAGTCCCTCGGGTGGTTCGAGTCCCCCAATATAGACGAATTTTGAGATGTGAGTCGAGGGCGCGCCTATGGGCCAGCCAGAGGATTGGGTAATGAACTCAAGAGAATTATGCTAATTGAGCATATTGAGCATAGTAGAGTTGCACTCATACTTGATAGAGTTATAGTAGCATGTTAGTGATTATATGGCTATATTGTTTGCTCTTGTTTCTCAAGGCATAGTAGAATATTGCAATTCTTTTAATATGCATCATTTACCGTTTCAGATACCTATCTATCTATCTGCTTATGCCTGCTTAGACCTAGTGGGGAGATCGGCGGAGTCGGCGGCTGAACCCATTGGGAACTATGGATAATAGTTCTCACCCCACTCTGTTGCAGGGCCGAGTACGAGTGCTCCCAGTGAGGACCGCAGTAAGAGCATCGCGCCCTAGTTTAGAGGCAGCTTCCCTATGCATTAGAGTACCTGTGTACCTGTAAAATATGGATGTATACTTTGGGAGTTGCTTATGTATTTTGGATGAACAATGTATATATTCATTTTGAAAGTTACAAAATATAAACTTGATGTAAATGAATAGTTGAATGGATGTAATAGATAGACGTATCTCTCTTTATTCACTTGTATGGTATACTTGTATCTTGCTGTTATTTGTCGGCACTTGTGGTGCCTCGTTTCTTGTCATGTATGTAATTGAATTATTTCCTCGGCAAATTCTATGTACATGAACATGACTTTGTTGTCGAGCCTTGGGCGGACAGGGGAGGTGCTGTCCGTCCGGCGTCTGTTCGATGCGCCCGAATTGGACCAAATTGGTAGCGGTCTCGGGGTATGACAGATAATTTGGTATCGGAGCAAGTTAAGAGCAAGTAAAGAGAGAGTCTAGGATGGACCTAGCGAACCCTAGGACGGTAAACCTTAAGGCTATAGGTGCGTGAGTGGAACGTGAACCTATGCCGAGTGGCGAAAGATGATTCGATTGGGTCGAAATTGTAGGTGATATGTCTCTAATTGTGAATAGAGACGGATACAAGTGGTATCAGTTCTTGACTTGAGGAAGTTGTGTCGGCGGCCGACGACATGACGCTAAGAGTATAGAATGAGTATGCTTGAGAGCTTCCGCTTGATTTTGTTGTTGAGTCGCGTAATTTTGGTAATTGCGAATGGGTTGATGGGATCATAGTTAGTTAATTCGGATTCGGCAAAAATTCGGTACGGGTATAATTCGGATAAAATTCGTCTTTCAATTTTTAAATTCGTTGAAAAATACGGCTAAAAAACGGATTCATTAATTATTCGGATACGTAATTTGTACGGATATTATACGTTCACCAATTAAAAATTCGGATCAAAAATTCGGCTATTAAATTAAGTTTTCTTCTTAAAATTTATACTATTAGTATAAATATTTATATTTTTTAAGAATATAAAAATAAGTAGTTGCAAAATTAAACTAATTAAGTAAAAAATTTGAAATTTTTTTTTTAAATTTTAGTCGAGGTGTTTGGAAAGAGTCTGTTTTTTTTTTGTTTTTTTAAAGAGTTTTTTTTTTTTGTATTTTCATTTTGGGCACGGCCCGCCAAGCCCGCCACCGCGCGAGCTTTTGTTGTGAGGGTGCGAGCCACTGAGCGCGCACCGGAGCGTGCATGGGAGCGCGAGCCGCGAGCGTCCAAGGAGGCCCGACGCGTTTTTTTCACCGAATTATACGGGGCGCGCGTATAATACGCGAACTCGTATTTTTTTAATCAAAAATACACGTTATTTTCCTAATTTTTCCCAAAAATACGTATTCGGCCCATTAATTCGTTTTTTGAAAAATTCGCGAATAATTCAGGATTAATTCGCGAATTAACTAACATAGGATGGGATACACTAATTGACCCGGCTGTTGCGTTTCAGGAACTAATGTCTCCAAGACGCTACATGCGCAGATCGGTTCCGGCACCGCTTCCTGAGGTGCTAGAACAAGCTGGGCCTCTCCAGGTGCCAGAATCGTCTGGTCCTAGCGAGGTGCAGGAGTTACGGGCATAGATGACCACGTTAACTGGTTGGTTTGATCGGCTCCAGGAGTTGATGGAGCGGCAGATGGCAGCGACGGCTGCAACGACGACTGAAGATGGTGGTCCGCCCGTACCCCCAGCGCACGTGCCTGAAGCGGCTGAGGGTGAGGGCATAGTGGCGGTTCCAGTGGCGGCACGTCCCCCGCCGGCAAGTGTTTTTCCGGCAGCTTCGGGTTCGGCGATGCCTGATGCAGCAGCCGAGGAGGTGGAGCGAGGGCGTTCGTTGACGGCTCTTATTCGGTTTAGGAAGTTTAACCCACCTATCTTTGAAGGGGAGAAAGTGGAGCCGTCGATGGTAGAGTCATGGATTGACTCGATGGAAACCCTTTTTGAGGATCTCTATACCTCGGAAAAGGACAAGGTTCACCTCGCCCCCCATTGTTTGGAGAAAGCCGCGAAGATGTGGTGGAAACGGGTGAAGCGAGATCGGCCTTCCGACCTTCCACCTATGCTCTGGGAGGAGTTTAAGAGGGCGATGTTCACCAATTATTTTTTCGACATAGTGAAGCAAAAGCTACAGGAGAAGTTCCGCAAATTGAGGCAGGGTGATCGCTCTGTGGCAGACTATGAACATGAATTCTCTCACATAATAGACTGTGTCCCAGAGGTTGTTAGGGATGATCGGGACCGGGCGGACTGGTTCTTGTGAGGACTTAGGCCGGGTATCTACGGGGCCGTGCAACTATTTAAGCTCACAACCTTTGCGGAGGTTTTTGATCGATCATTGTGGGCGGAACATGGCGATGCCCATGTGCGAGAGGAACGTGAGCTGATGGCAGGGTCCAAGGATAAAGGGAAGAAACGACTGGGTGGTGGCTCGGGGGGACAATCGAGTTCTAAGAAGCCCCTGAAGCACCAGCAGATGCACTCGTGGAGTTGTGGGACGCAGCAGTGTACTATCTATGGTGGGGGTCACCGAGCATCGCAGTGTAGGCAACGACAGGGAAAGTGCTATAATTGTGGGTAAGAAGGGCACATGAGCAGCGACTGTCCAGCGAGGGCCCGCCTACCACGTAAGTTGTGTCGACTCCAGCGACTCCGGCTCATTATGGAGGAGCTCTACCTACTGCCATATCGGTGGGACGCGCGATGGCACTGCGTCAGTCGGAGGTGACTCGATTGGCTCCGAGCGGACGGATGTTCGCCGCTCAAGTTCAAGCCGAGGAACCTGCCGAGGCTGAGGAGTGCAACGTGGTGGCAGGTATGGTTTTAATTAACGGAGTTCGCTCCAAGGCTATGTTTGATATAGGTGCCACGCATTCATGCATCAGTAGGTCATTTGCACATGTCACGCCCCAAGCCCGATCCATTTGGCCGGTTCGAGCGCGTTAAATAGACGCTGAACGGACAGAGTCTCCCCTATCCGTCCAAGGCACAACAATAGTACAGATAGAGTATAAATTTTGCACTTGCGGAAGTATATAAAATGGCTGGCACGAGGGCAAGCAATAGCCAAAGTGAAAGTACAAAACTAAATATACATCATACAAGTACTATAATTTACTTTAAATCACATACATGCTTGCTACTTTGAATCTTAAATTCTTTATAATTTTTGCATCATTTCTTTTACATCACATCTACTCCAAAATGAATCTTTAATACATTTAAAGTAACTTCTATAATCATCAAATACAAAAGATGATATAAAAGGAAATGCATATAAAAAGTAAAACCATGTCGGGCGGTCTGTACCTAGGGCGCGATACCCTTACCACAATCCTCGGCCGGCTTGCTCGGTCCCGGCTCTGTGGAAAAAGTGGGATAAGAACTACAACAAAGTTTTCAGTGGATTGGGCAACCAACCACGCCGACTTTCCCACTAGGTCTAAATCAGGCATAATAGAAGAATGGTAAGAAAGTAACCAACTAACAAATGCAGCTAACATGTCTGAACAATAAATAATAATATGCTCGATAGTATGCTCATGATGAATGTAAGGTCATAAATCCATTATCCAATCTCTTTGCTAACCCGTAGGTGTCGCCCTCAACAAACTCACCAACCCAAATCCCTATTATCGGGGAGATAAACTGCTACGACCCAACGGGACCGTCCTCTGGGGAGATAAACCGCTACGACCCAGTAATGACAACTCCGGAGCACATCGCCCGAGGGGAAGCTACCGCCCTCGAGCAAGGACTATTAGGTGAGTACGATCAATCCTTAACTTTAAGGATTCCAATCCATTCCTTGGCTTCAAGGAGTACTATGTTCAAATGACCCTTAATTCTAAGGTTGAATTGTCATAACATCACTAATCCGGTTACTTGCATTCTTTAACCTCTACTAGTGTCAGGTATACTTGTGACACACTGAGCTTTTACAAATAGCAAGGTTCGAGTGTTGGAGTTGGGCTTCGAACTTTTCCACGCCTTGTGGAGGGTCGTAGACGGCGTTCCGATCTATGGTTCGAATTTCTGGAGAATTTGGCTAAGTCCCGAGAGGTTTACTCTCGGAGACTAGTCCCTGAAGGGAGAGACCGGTCTCCCCAGGCAGTGTCTGCGGCTGTGGTGTGGCGACCGGTCCCCAGCCCTGGAGACCGGTTCCCGTACGCGCAGCCTGCTGGAGGGGACGTGGAGACCGGTCTCGGCTATCAGAGACCGGTTCCCGTACGCTGTTTTTGCGGGAGGACCATCCGAGACCGGTCTTGGCTAGCGGAGACCGGTCTCCGAGCCCGAAAACTGCCCAGACCTGGCAGTGCATTGTTTGCGAAGTTGAGGGGCTGTTTTGGATTTTGTTACATTAGCCGACCTATATGGTCTTCTCCCTTCTCTTTACAGCATTTATCTCCCTCAAACACTCTCTCTTGCACTTAGAAAGAGAAGAAGAAAGGGAAGGAAGGAGGAGAAGGAAAAGGATAGAAAGAGCAAGCATTGGAGAGGTTTGATCATCTTCCTCCTTCATCACCATTGGAGGCTTGGAGCTTGCTTTTGTAGCTTGATGGTGAACCAACCTTCAACCCTAGGGCATTTGACCTTGGCTTTGGAGCCTTGAGGAGGTAAGCATCACATTTTCTCCCCTACATTCGAGTTTTGGGGCTTTTTGTGAGATGACGCCCTATAATGAAATTTTAGGGTTAGATTTGGGGATTTTTGATTTGAGACTTTTGGAACCTAATTGATCGGTAGGTTGCTTTGAAAAGGTCTAGCTTCCTTTTGGATTTTCTAAGAAAATTTCTATACATTAGGTGAGTTTTCCTTACCTCTTGTTGAGTTTCTTAAAGATTGAACTCATGGTTCATCTTTTGAGGTTGTAACTCCTATGGTTTTCTTCTTAGGGCACTAGGAGCTAGAATATAAGCTTCGTTAGCGATTCGGGAGATCGAGCGGAGCATTCGGTGGGTTTGGCTTCATGAGCATAGGAGAAAAACTTCTCCCATATGGCTATTGGTTTCGTTTTGGCCTTTTGCATGCATTTCCATGCTAGATAGGATTTATATAAATTTTTGAATACTTAAAATGCATGTCTTATTTATCATGAAAAATTACCTCTATGTAGTAGAGCACTATGTGTATTATGTATGTATGTTTAAAGTATTCTCTTTATTCAAGTTGGACAACATGTTGCATGTGAAAAATGGTTAGAATTATGTATTCTTGAACCTTGGAATCATGTTTGGACTTAGAAAGCTTAAGTGTCATTAAGCGGCACTTAGCTTAGAAAACTATGAAAACTACAACATAAAGGCATTGACATAGGCCATTGGACATCTACTATATTCCATGTTAGAGACATGATGACATAGAGATAAGCCTTGGACACAGTAGCTTTACTTTCCATGTTTTAGACATGACGATTTGAGACTTGTGATGGATCTTGTGACTACATGCCATTGTGCTCATTCGCACATGCTTGTGAGGGTCGCTCCCTACAAGCCGGCCCTCCGGAGTTGGCCAACGCGATACTTATTCGCCGTGCGGGATTGGGCGCCGAAGTGGATTACCGTGGGATAGGCTCATTCCTAGGGTGGGAATGTTGACTACCACGGGGCCATTAGGCTCGGCACCGGCTAGACAGCCTTCGGGTGGGTCTTCAGGCCAGATAGCCTTCGGGCGGGTCTTAACAGATTTAAACTTCAAGTAGTTTAACCGCCTTTTGGACTTTTGACTAGAACAGTAAACATAGACATTTTACTATTACATGTGGGACATCGAAATGATTGTTATTTATGCCTATTCATGCTTAGAATAGCTTTATTACTTATGCAAATTCATGCTAAGTAGAGATATCCTATTTAGTAGTTTACATGTTATTTACATGTCGTTTACATATCGCATTTAATTATCCTCTTACTTGTTTCTTTTTGGGTCTAGTGGTGCATGCAACTGAAGTAAGTAATTGCCCACTGTAAACTATTATTTAATAGTTCTCACGCCCTCTGTTTCTTATGTGTTACAGAGCCTTCGGCACCGGCGGAGGCACGGGATCGCGGCAAGGGGATCACCTAGCTAGATAGCTTCTTTTATTGCCCTTTAGGTGGTTTGCTCTCTTTATTTATTTTTGGTGAGAAAGAGAGATTTTTGTATCCATGTATAGAGACCACCATGTATTCCTTTATAGTTTTCGTTTTGGGACATCTTATTGTACTTGCCATATACTCTTTTAGTGGATGTTAGTACTTGCTTCCTATTCTAGAAATCTAGTTGTTATATTGCTCTGATACTTCTAGATGCTTCTTCGCTTGTTGGTTATTTATCATTTTTAGTAGACGCCTTTATGTTTTAGATGTACGACGGGTCTGGGCACGCGCCGGGCGGGCTTCCACTGGATCCCGGGGCGTGACAGATTAAATTGGTATCAGAGCCTAGGGTTGAGTCTTTGTGGACCTAGCAAACCTTAGGCCGGTTGGACTATAGAATATAGGCTCGTGAGAGACGAGGTCTATTTGACTTGTAAGCGAAAGTATTAAGATTAGGTACCTTGAATAACTCTAGAAAGTAGAGTTGGATTGGAGTGTGTAGCTCCTAACTTCGCGGAAGGTTATGTTGGCGGCCGACAACGTAACATCGGGAGTTAGCAGTAAAGGACACTTCATTACTTTCACATGATTTGGGTACTTGTAGCTTGAGTGGGGGTGCGATAGCGTGAGCTTACTAACTTACGCTTTTATGATATTGTAGTGATAATGCCGATGACTCGCTCCAAGTCTGTTGGAGCGGATAATGCGGCGACTAACGGGGAGGTCGAGACCTCCCCTACCTCCGGATCCAGCGAGGTTCGCGAGTTGAGGAGCCAGTTGACTCTCACCGACTTAGTGACGCAGCAGGCGTCAGCGGCGCAGCGACATGAGGCATGCATGAAAAGAATGGAGGATCTTCTGCTGCAGCAGGCGGCTGCTAG
Organism: Aechmea fasciata; assembly: GCA_025177825.1. Taxonomy (NCBI): domain Eukaryota; kingdom Viridiplantae; phylum Streptophyta; class Magnoliopsida; order Poales; family Bromeliaceae; genus Aechmea; species Aechmea fasciata. The sequence continues at coordinate 12,618,527 of CM045932.1, forward strand.
GGAGACTCAAGTTCCACCACCACCTGCGCCAGCCGAGGTGGTCCTACCCCGGGCGCGATCCCCGCGGCGCTCTCGTCGAACGACTCCGGCGGACATTCATCGAGAGGGGATTTGGGTACCTCGCCGATTCGAGTATCACCGTGGCGACGGCATTCCCGGCGATGGCCGAGGGGGCCGAGCGGGTTCGGCTCATGGATCGCCTCAATGAGTTTCAGAGGTGCAACCCTTGGATTTTTGATGGAGAGAAGGTCGACCACTGGATCGTGGAGAAGTGGTTGATGCATATGGAGAAGTTGTTCCGCGACACTTTCGTGGAGGAGCGGGATAGAGTTTGGCTCGCCACACACCACTTGGACGGCGAGGCCTATCGCTGGTGGACTGACATACAGGAGAACCCCAACACGGATTTGCCATCGATTACATGGAAGAAGTTCAAGGAGCTTATGTTGGCGCATTATTTCCCTGATAGCGTTAAGCGGCAGATAGAGCAGAGTCTTTGTAGTCTGACTCGGGGGGATAGATTTGTAGCCGAGTATGAGAGAGAGTTTTCTCGGCTTCTGCATTGCGTGCCTTTTGTCGTGCGGGACGACGAGGACAAGGCCCGCATCTTCGAGCGTGGATTGCGACTGTCGATCTACCGGTTCGTGCAATCCTCTAACCTCCAAACCTACCGGGAGTTGGTGAACCGCGTGCTCATCGTGGAGAGCGGCGCGGTGGTTGTTCAGGAGCTGCGCGAGAGCATGGACAAAGGGAAGGGCAAGAGGCCCGCGGCTGAGGGTGCGAGCCAGACACACTCTAGGAGGCCATCGAAACACCCTAGGAGCCAGCAGCGCAGTCGAGGCGCACCGACCCAGCGAGGCGGACTAGATCGACGCCGCCTCCCCAGTGTGTGATCTGCGGTGGTCCTCACCACCCACCACAGTGTCCACAGCGGGCGGGCAGGTGCTTCCAGTGTGACCAGGAGGGCAACATCCGGACCGAGTGCCCGAGAGGTTCATCACCGGCACCGTCTTCGGCATCAGCACCGGCTTTACCAGTCGCCAGCTAGGGGTCCTCGACGACGCAATACCAGACTGGGCGGCAGACCGTCCACGCCGTAGCGAGGGGTTGCGACAGCGCCGAGTGGGCGTATGTACGCCGCACGAGGCAGAAGCGACGACGTAAGATGTGGTGGCATGTATCATTTTACTTGATGGCATTAGAGTAGGTGCATTATGTAGGTTATAGGTCTCAAGGATCTAAAAGGTAATTAACACTTAGAGGGGGGTGAATAGGTGTACAACGGCCTAATAAAAATCTCGATGCGATTTTAAAGTAAATGCGGAATATAAAATAAACACACCAAGATTTTACGTGGGAAAACTCCACAAGGAGTGAAAAACCCACAGGACCGATCACACGAAAATCCACTAAGAAAGAATTGAGTACAAGGCGATTCACCCACGACTTTACCCAATTTGCCGAATCTTCAATATGGATCTCCTTCGCCGGTCCACCACGCCGCAACTCCTTGCCGCGTCAAAGCTTCGACCTCAAAGCTTCCACCGAGTCCTCGACCTCTCAGGCGTTGCCCGCGTCACCCTCCGTCCGGTGTTGTAGAGGAAAACTTTTGGTGATCTTAACGATTATCGACCCATAGACAATGGGGAACCCTTTTAGTCAATCATCAAGTTGATTCATAAAGGAGTATTCAAAGAGAAAACCTAGAATCAATCTCGACGATCAACAAAATAAAACTCGCTTTAAGAATTGAATTATAAAGCTCTAAAACGAGTTTTAGGGTTTTAAAAGAGGATCTAAACTATATGAATATTCAGCGATACAATCCTTGAACCCCCCATGGTCTATTTATAGTGTTAGAAGACTTAGAATTAGAGTAGAATTGAAATCTGCCAATTTAGAAAACAAACCCGACACCAAGGTCCGGACCGCACAAGTGAAGAGTGGTCCTAGGAGTCCGGACTTAGTCCCTGCAACCGGTTCCATCGTTAAATTTATATATATATATATATATATGATTAATCAAGGTCCGGTCTTAGCCCAGAGGTCCGGTCTTATCTTGCGTAACAACAAAGATCAAGCCTCGGGATCCGGACATAGACTCTAGGTCCGGATCTGGTATAATGTAGCGCCTGAGGCATGCTCTCGGGATCCGGATCTAAGCCGAAGGTCCGGATCTGCATTCAGGCTGCGCAAGACACCAGCTCTCGGGATCCGGATCTAAGCCAAAGGTCCGGACTTAGATCATAGTTTTTCCAGATTTTGAAAATAGTTAAATTGAGATTAATTCAAGTCTTCTAACTACTAAATCTTTTATCAAATCACCAGAAATTATCTTAAATTCATACCTGAGGTGACGAGCTTCTTTGCAAAGTCTTGAATCTTCAAATTCCTTCTTTGTGCTTTTGACTTTTTCAAGACTCCAATTACTTCACGAAATCCGCCAACTTATAAAATCCTTAACACATTACTTGATACCGATGAATCACATTCATTCATAGATCGGTCTTGGTCAATCCTTGATGGCTTCAATCTTTCTAGGATCCACCGCAATGCCAGATCCTAAAATCACATGTCCAAGAAATGCCATTTCTTGAAGCCAAATTCACACTTTTTTGGCTTGGCAAATAACTTTTTTTCCCGAAGTACTTGAAGTACCAGTCTCAAGTGTTCCTCGTGATCCGCATCACTTCGGGAATAAACCAAGATGTCGTCGATGAACACCACGACGAACCTATCTAGATAAGACTTGAAAACACGGTTCATTAGATCCATAAAAGCTGCCGGGGCATTAGTAAGCCCAAACGGCATAACTGTGAACTCATAATGACCATACCGTGTGCTAAACGCCGTCTTTGACACATCTCCAGGTGCAATCTTTAGCGGTGGTATCTCGATTGTAAGTCGATCTTGGAATACACACAAGATCCCTGAAGTTGATCAAAAAGATCATCAATCCTCGGTAACGGATACTTGCTCTTGATCGTGACTTTATTAAGTTCACGATAGTCCACGCAAAGGCGAAATGATCCGTCCTTCTTCTTGACGAATAAAACTGGCGCTTCCCAAAGCGAGACGCTCAGTCGAATAAAGCCTTTGTCCAAAAAATCCTGTAACTGTACCCTCAGCTCTTTAACTCTGCCGGTGCCAGCCTATAGGGTGCCTTCGAGACTGGGGTAGTCCTAGGGATGAGGTCTACCACAAACTCCATTTCCCTATTAGGTGGCATGCCTGGTAGCTCAGCTGGAAACACGTCCTGAAACTCCTGTACCACAGGGATATCCTCAATTCTAGGGTTGTCATCCACACCCCTCGACACGATACTAGCCAAATAGGCTACGCATCCTCTATTGATCAGCTGTCTAGCTGGAGACGAGCTGATCGTCATCGCAAAAAGCGAACTCTGGCATCCTCTATACACCACCTCAATCTGTCTTGGTTCTCTAAAAGTAACCGGTCGATTCTTACAATCGATGGTGGCGTAGCACTGGTCAACCAATCCATGCCCAGAACCGCGTCGAATTCTCCCAGCTTGCGCACGACTAGCAAATCCACGGGCATGATCCACTCTCCTACCCGGATAGGACAACTGGGGCAATACTCTCGAACGTCCACATTGTGGTCGTGCACAACAACATGTTCCGGATGCAGTAAAAGAACAAAATGGATGCCATGCACTTCGAAAAACAGCCGATCTATGAATGAATGTGATGCACCGGTATCAAATAATGCACGAACTCTAATGCCATCAAGTAAAATAATACCTGCCACCACATTCTCGGCTGCCGCCGCCTTCTCGGTCTGCACAGAGTATATGCGTCCACTCGGGGCCTGTCCCGACCACTCACTCGACGCCGGACGGTTGGCCGCCCGGATCACAATCTTGCGTCGCTGAGCCCCGGTTGGCGGTGGTAGAGCCGTGCCGTCGAAGCGGTGCGGCGATGAACCTCTCGGGCACTCGATCCGGATGTGGCCCTCCTGGCCACACTAGAAGCACCTGCCTGCCCGCTGTGGACACTACGGTGGGTGGTGAGGACCACCGCAGATCACACACTCAGAAGGCCGGCGTCGATCTGTACCTCCACACTAAGCCGGTGCGCCGCGACTATGCTGCTGGCTCCTAGGGTGCTTCGGCGGCCTCATAGAGTGCGTCTGGCTCGCACCCTCGCCGCCGCCTCTTGCCTTTACTCTTGTCCAAGCTCTCGCACCGCTCCTGTACACCTGCCGCGCCGCTCTCCACGATGAGCGTGCGGTTCACCACCTCCCGTTAGGTTTGGAGGTTAGAGAATTGCACGAACCGGAAGATCGACGGTCGCAATCCATGCTAAAAAATGCGGGCCTTGTCCTCGTCGTCCCGCACGACGAAAGGCATGCAGTGTAGAAGCCAAGAAAACTCCCTCTCGTACTAGGCTACAGATCTGTCTCCCTGAGTTAGGCTGCGCAGACTCTGCTCCATTTGCCTATTGACGCTGTCGGGGAAGTACTGTGCCAACAAAAGCTCCTTGAACTTCTTCCAGGTAATCGCTGCCAAATCGGTGCTGGGGTTCTCCTGGATGTCAGTCCACCAGCGATAGGCCTCGCCGTCAAGGTGGTGTGTGGCGAGCCAAACTCTATCCCGCTAATCCACAAAAGTGTCGCGGAATAACTTCTCCATATGCATCAACTACTTCTCCATGATCCAGTGGTCGACCTTCTCTCCGTAAAAAATTTGAGGATTACACCTCCTAAACTCGTTGAGGCGATCCATGAGCCGGTCCCGCTCGGCTCCCTCAGCCATCACGGGGAACGCTGCTCCCACCGGTGACGCTCGAACTAACGGAGTGTCAATATCCACCTCCCGATGAATATCTGCCGGCGTCGTCTGGGGTGAGCCGGCCATGGGGGACTGCGTCCGAGGTAGAACGACCTCAGATGGCGCGGGTGGTGGAGGAACACGAGCCTCCCTAGCGGCCGCTGCGCAAAAGAAGATCCTCCATCCGCCGTGCGCGCCTCACGTCGCCATTTGCGTCGGCGTCGCTTTGCTGCGTCACTGTTGGTGAGGGCCGCCAACTAGCTCCTCAACTCGCGAACCTCGCTAAATCCGGAGGTAGCGGAGGTCTCGGCGTGAGATATGAATCCCTAAGATCTAAAAGGTAAATAACACCTAGAGGGGGGTGAATAGGTGTAAACGGCAAACACAAACAATCTCAATGTTTAAAAATTAATAAAAGCGGAAAATAAAATCAAACACCGAGATTTAACGTGGGAAAAACTCCAAGCCGGAGAGAAAAACCCACGGGACCGATCACGCAAAACGATCCACTATAGAAAAATCAAGTACATGTGATTTAATCCTAAACACAACTCGATTTTACCGAATCCTCGTTGTAGATCGTCTCCGTTGGTCCTCGATCGATGGAAATCCTTCTATCGATCTCGCTGCAAATCCTCACAGCATCCACGTCTCGAATCCACGAAACGCCCACCGAATCCACGGTCTTCACGCGAAGTCCACGCGCCAAACTTCCTCCGAAGTTCGAATCTCTTTAAAACAACTTTGCGGTGATTTTATGAACTTAGAAAGAACATATGAGATGAGGAGCGAAAACCCTAGATGTTCATCATTAAAACGATTCTTAAGAATATTAAACTCTTTCAGAGAATCGTTTCAATGATCAAAACCTAAAAAGCTTGATTAAAAAAAAATATTGAGCGAAGAAAATCATCACAAGCTTTCTAGGGTTTTTCACATTATATCTCTCCAAGTCGCCAACATCCAAAAGTCCCTCATCTCATATTTATAGGTTTAGAAGACATCTAGAAAGATTTAGATATAACAGATAAAATCTTTAAAACAGATTTCGTATCGCGGGACCGGTCCTCCAAGTTAGAGACCGATCCTACCTTGCGCAATAAAAGATTGATCACCGAGGGACCGGTCTCACTTGGCGGGGACCGGTCTCATTCGACGACATACGAATTTCCGGCCTGCGGGACCGGTCCTCTAGATAAGGAGACCGGTCCTGCTCGTGTAAGGCCGCGAGAGAAGTCTCTCTGAACCGGTCTTCCAGATGAGGAGACCGGTCCTCGTGTAAAGATGCGCGAGAAGGAGCTCTCAGGGACCGGTCTTCTCAGTGTGGAGACCGGTCGTCCCAACCAGTTTACACATGAAAAAGTATCAGTTAAGTTCAAAACATAGTTTTATTAGTTCTGATGTCTTCCAAACATATTTTAATAACTTAAAATACACCACTAAGTGTTCTCGTCCATACCTGAGTTATCGAACTTCATCCAACACAGCTTTTGATCTTGAATTGCGATCCTTTGACTTGAGCTTCATCGAAGTCTCCAAAACTCCTTACAAATACACAAAACTCGCCAACTTAGATAAATCCTTAACATCGACCTCCTCGTAGGTCGCCGCATTATCCGCTCCAACAGATTTAGAGTGAGTCGTCGGTATTGTCACTACAACATCATAAAAGCGCAAGTTAGTAAACCCACGCTATCGCAAACCCCGCTCAAGCTATAAATACCCAAATCATGCGAAAGTAATGAAGCGTCCATTGCTATAACTCCCGATGTTACATTGTCGGCCGCCAACGTAACCCTCCACGAAGTTAGAAGCTATACACTTCGATTCAACTCCACTTCCTAGAGTTATTCAAAATACCCAATCTTAATACTTTCGCTTCCAAGTCAATTTGACCTTGTCTCTCACGAGCCTATATCCTATAGTCTAACCGGCCTAAGATTTGCTAGGTCCACTAAGACTCAACCCTAGGCTCTGATACCAAAATAATCTGTCACGCCCCGGGACCCAGTGAAAGCCCGCCCGGCGCGTGCCCAGACTCGCCGTACGTCTAAAACATATAAGGCGTCTACTATATAACGATAAATAAAACAACAAGAGAGGAATATCTAGAAGTATCAGAGCAAGTATAAAAACTAGAATCTAGAATAAAGAACAAGTAAGAAGCTAACATTCACTAGGAAACCATAAAGTAAATACATCAAGGAAGTCCCAAAGTAAATACTAAAAAGAATACATAGGTGGCCTCTATACATGGATACAAACAACTTCTCTCTCACTCAAAAACAAACATAGAGAGAATACCACCTAAGAAAAATAAATAGCTGCTATCTAGCTAGGCGCGACTCCTTTGCCGTGATCCCGTGCCTCCGCCGATGCCGAAGGCTCTGAAAAGAACATAGAACAGAGGGCGTGAAAACTATTAAATAATAGTTCCCAGTGGGCAATTACTGACTTCAGTTAGATGCGCCACTAGGCCCTAAAACCTAAACAGGTAAGTGGGTAAGTAAAAACAATATGAACGACATGTAAGTAAACATGTATGCTGCTAAAATAGGATATCTCTACTTAGCATGAAATTGCATAAGTAAGAAGCTATTCTAAGCATGAATAGGCATAATAAACAACTAACCCAATGTTCACAATGTAATAGTAAAGTGTCAAGGTTTACTATTCTAGTCAATGTCCAATGTCAGTTTAACTACTTAAAGTTTAAATCTGATAAGACCCGCCCGAAGGTTGTCTGGCTTGAAGACCCACCCGAAGGCTGTCTAGCCGGTGCCGAGCCTAATGGCCCCGTGGTAGTCAACGTCCCAACCCTAGGAACGAGCCTATCCCACGGCAATCCACTTCGGCGCCCAATCCCGCACGGCGAATATGTATCGCGATGGCTATCTTCGGAGTGCCGGCTTGTAGGGAGCGACCCTCACAAGCATGTGCGAATGAGCACAATGGCAAGTAATCGAACCATTCCGTCTCAAGTCGTCATGTCAAAAACATGGAATGTATAGCAATTATGTCCAAAGCCTATCTCTATGTCCTCATGTCTAAAACATGGAATATATAGTATATGTCAATGGCCCATCGTAAGTCTCTATGTAGCGAGTTTCACAGTTTTCTAAGTTATGTGCCTCTTTATGACACTTAAGCTTTCTAAGTTCAAACATGAGTTCAAGGTTCAAGAATGCATAATTCTAACCATTTTACCACATGCAAAACATTTTCCAACTTGGAATAGGGAATACTTTAAACATGCATGCACAATACATATGATGCTCTACTATATAGAGGTAAATTTTTATGAAACATTACACGTGCATTTTAAGTATTCTAAAATTCACATAAATCCTATCTAGTATGGAAATGCATGCAAAAAGTTAAGATAACCAATAATGACCATATAGGAGGAATTTCTCCCTATTTCCATAAAGCCAAACCCACAACAAGCTCCGCTCGGTCTTCCGAACCTCTAACGAAGCTTCGATCTATACTCCTAGCACCCTAAGATGTAGACTAGAGGTGTTACAACATCGAAATGAAGAACGATGTGTTCAATCATTAAGCATCTCAAGTAAAGGGTGAAGAAAACTCACCTATGTGTAGAGATAGTGCGTCACGAGGACTATTGGTGGGTCAAGTCACCCGAGCACTCGTTTAGTGTGGATGAGGAGTGCGAGGATTGCCAAGTGCAGATTGGAGACTGGATTATGCCAATCAGTCTCCTAGTTCTGGAGCAGTTGTCGGGATTCGACGTGGTCTTGGGGATCAATTGGCTCTCCAAGTACTACGCAGTCATTGATTGTGATAGTAAGGTCATCACTTTTCATGAGCCCAACCAAAAGGAGATGATCTACCAGGCATGTAAGGGTGCGCGCTTTGCGGCAACCATATCATCAGTGAGGGCAAGGAAAATGATTAAGGGTGGTTGCAAAGCCTATTCTGCGACCATTGTGGATACCTAAAAGGAACACCCGGAATTGGGTAGCATTCGGGTAGTGTGCGAATATCCGGATGTGTTTCCGGCGGAGTTACAGGGATTGCCACCGGACCGAAAAGTTGAATTCGTCATTGACTTAGTTCCCGGGGCGGCACCGATTTCGAAGGCTCCGTATAGAATGGCACCGGTAGAGCTAAAAGAGCTTAAGGCACAGTTGTAAGACTTGCTTGATAAAGGCTTTGTGCGGCCGAGCGTGTCTCCGTGGGGAGCTCCGGTGCTATTTGTGAAGAAAAAGGACGTCACACTTCTGCGTTGATTATCGCGAGTTGAATAAGGTGACGATCAAGAACAAATGCCCATTGCCGAGGATTGACGATTTATTCGATCAGTTGCAAGGGTCAAGAGTATATTCGAAGATCGACCTTCAGTCGGGGTATCATCAATTGAAGATACGGCCTAAGGACGTGGACAAAATGGCGTACCGTACGCGGTATGGCCATTATGAATTCACGGTCATGCCATTCGGGCTCACTAATGCCCCGGCGGTCTTTATAGATTTAATGAATCGAGTCTTCCGTCCGCTATTGGACCGGTGCGTCGTGGTCTTCATTGACGACCTATTGGTATATTCTCGGACCGAGGAAGAACACGAGGAACACTTGAGAATCGTGTTGGAGATACTCCGAAAGGAAAAGCTTTATGCCAAACTGAAGAAATATGAGTTTTGGCTTTCGGAGGTTACTTTCTTAGGTTACTTTATGTCACGCCCCGGGACCGAGCGGAAGCCGCTCGGAGCGTGCCCAGGCCCGTCGTACGTCCACAGCATACAAGGCGTCTAATAAAAACGATAAATAATCAACAATATAAGAAGAATCTAGAAGTATCAGAGCGATGTAAGAACTAGAATTCTAAACTAGGAAGCATAAAAGAAGTATATAAATAAAAGTACCAATCTCCACTATGAAACTATAAAGAGAGTACAACCAAAGATCCCATAGTAAAACTAACAGAGTACATGGTGGTCTCTATACATGGATATAAAAATCACTCTCTCACAAAACACAAAAAGAGAGGAATAACCACCTAAACAGTGGTAAAAGCTGAAGCTAACTAGCTAGCGACCCCCTTGCCACGATCCCTTGCCTCCGCCGGCGTCGAAGGCTCTGTAACTCACAAGAAACAGGGGGCGTGAGAACTATTAGATAATAGTTCCCGGTAGGCAATCACTGACTTCAGTTCCATGCTCCACTAGGCCCAAAACGAAACAAGTAAATGGGTAATATGTAAGCGAAATAAGAGACATGTAAATAAACATGTAAACTACTAAACATGATATCTCTACTTAGCATGAATTTGCATAAGTAAATAAGCTATTCTAAACATGAATAGAAGTATGACTCACTAGTCCTATGACCACAATGTAACAGTAAAGTGTTGAGGTTTACTATTCTAGTACAAGTCCACAATGTCAATTAAACTACTTTAAGTTTAAAACTGATATGACCCACCAGAAGGCGGTACGCCGATGCCCACTTTGAAGGTGCCTGGCCAGATCGAGCCTAATGGCCCCGTGGTAGTTAACATCCCCACCCTAGGAATGAGGCGTCCCACGGCAATCCACTTGGCGCCCAATCCCACACGGCGAATACATAAATCACGTTGGCCAACTGCGGAGTCTTGCAGGGCATGAGCGACCCTCACAAGTATGTGCGAATGAGCACAATGGCTTAAAGTCACGAGTCTCAAGTCGTCATGTCCCAAAATATGGAAAGTAAAGCTACTGTGTCCAAGGCCTATCTCTGTGTCATCATGTCTCTAACATGGAATATAATAGATGTCCAATAGCCTATGTCAATGTCTCTATGTTGCAGTTTCATAGTTTTCTAAGTTAAGTGCCGCTTGATGACACTTAATCTTTCTAAGTCCCAACAAGAGTTTAATGTCCACAATTGCATTATTCGAGCTATATCAAACTTAAGGAGCACATTCCCAAGTGCCCACGAGAACCACCCTCACATGCATGCAAAATAACCCAGAATGCTCTACTACATAGAGTGAAATTTTTTTCATACATAAGATATGCATTTTAAGTGTTCTAAAATTCATAATAAATCTATCTAGAGTGAATATGAACTCAAAATAAATAGACCAAACCGAAATAGCACTTAGGAGACATTTTCTCCTATGCTCATGAAGCCAAACCCACCGGATGCTAAAAGCGTCGCTCCGAAACGCTAACGAAGCTTCGATCTACACTTCTTGAGTCCTAAGAAGCAAACCCTAGGAGTTACAAACCAAGAAGATGAACCGTGTGTTCAATCTTTAAGAAACTCACAAGAGACAAGGAAAAACTCACCTATTGTGAAGAAATTCTCCTCAAAATCCACAAGGAGGGTTGGAAAACTTCTCTTCCAACTCAAATGAAGGTTCTACACCTATCAATTGAGATCCAAAAGTCTCAAATTGAAAAGCCCCAAAAAAATAACCCTTAAATTCCATTCTAGGGTTTCATGTGCTAAAAAGCAATAAAACTCAAATGTAGAGGAAAAGACCAAGGTACAAACCTCTAAGATGCTCCAATCCAAGATCAAAATGCTCTAGGGTTGAAGTCTCTAGCTCCACCAAGTCCCAAACAAAAGCTCCAAGCCTCCAATGGTGATGAAGGAGGAAGATGACCAAAGCTCTCCAAGCTTGCTCTTCCTCTCATTCTCCTTCTCCTCCTTCCTTCCCTTTCTTCTTCTCCTTCAAAGTGCAAGAGAGGGGGTGTATGAGAGGGTTGGCTGAGAAAACAAGAGAAGGAGTGACCATATAGGCCCTCTAATGTAACAATATCCAAAACAGTCCCTCAACAATGCAAACTGCGCACTACCAGGTCTGGGCAGTTTTCGGGCTCTGAGATCGGTCTCCACTGGCCAAGACCGGTCTCGGGCAGCCTTCCCGAAAACCTAGCGTATGGGATCCGGTCTTTGCCAGCCAAGACCGGTCTCCAAGTCTTCCCTGCGGGCCCAGGCGCACAAGGTCGGACTCCGCGGAGGCCGGATGCCACACCGACCTACTGCCACATTGCTTGGGAGGCGGTCTCTCCTTTGGAGACCGGTCCCACGAGAGCAAACACAGTAACAACGCACTCCCGCGTAAAGCGCGCCGAGTTCCGTAAAAATGAGCGGGACCCGGAGTGGAGCGAGTAAGTGTGGGTTTTATGTGCTTTGGAGCCCGTGAGCAGCGAAGTGGGGTCTTGGAAAAGCTAAACGACAAGTACGGTGGAAATTCCCGGACTTGGAGCGGCCGAGCAGGACGACGGGGGTTGTCGGATGCCACCAAGTGCCCAGTGATGAGGAAACCGTCTTGAGGCAGACGACCGACCAAGGCCAGACAGTCAAGATCGAACGACAAACCAAGCCAGACGATGGGCTGCGTAACATGCGAGAAAATGGCTAAGTCTGGAAAGCAAGCGTGCGAGGCAGGACAACCGGCCGAGAGCCAGACAGTGGACCAGCGCGATTCGAGCGGTTGTAATTTTCGCAAATGGAGGGGTTTTTGGCAATTGTCACAACACTATATGCGACCCACCCTCTCCTCTATTCACGACCATTCTCCCCCAACACACTCTCTCTCATTTCCCCTCTTTCTCTCTCTAGAAAAGGAGCCCTAGAGCTTGGAGAAGTTGGAGAAGGAGCTTGGAGGAGGTGATCTTGGAGGATTTGGAGCTTGGGGAAGACCTAGAAGCTCTCCTACAAGGTGGAGCTTGGGCCAAGGTGAGGTTTCATTGTAAACCTAGACTAGGGTTTGGGTTTTAAGCAAGGAACTTAGAGTTTTGAGTATTCTCTTTGGTGTAGAAGCCTAGTAGAGGCTTGAGCTCCATGAAAACCCATGAAAGCTCAAGGTCCTCTCATGGTGGATTCTTAGGGTTTCTAGTAGAGGCCCTAATGATGGTTTAAATTGTTCTAGATGAACTCTAAGAGTAACAACAAGCTTTCTTTTGCTTGTTTAAGAGATCAAAACCTAGGGTTTTGCATAGGGCTTGGATAGAGCACCAAATTTGGGGCTTTTTGCCATAGAGGTGCTAGGGTCACATTGACCTTGTAGAAACCTCATTGGGGGTATCCCCGACGCGTGGGACAACTCCGTTTAATTAAACGAAAAGCCTATCTATGAGTTGCTATGTAAGTTAGCCTGATGTAAAATCTGATAACTGCGCAGATTGCAAAATAGGCCTCGGTTAGCTACGAGACTCGACGGGCAACCCATCCGTAATTTTAGAAGGTGGGTGGTGCATTCCAAGGACACCGGAATTCTTTCTATGTCTAAGTGTCACTTTTGAGCATTCTATATATGTTGAGCATAATGCATAGTAGGGTAATTTATGAGTTATATTGCAATCTGTGAGTTCAAATGCATGAGATATAATTGTATGAGAACATATGCTAAGAATGAGAACCCTATGTATGCATGCTAAAGAACAAGAACTAGAACTTGGTGTAATTGACAAGTGAATGTGACATTGGACATGTACTTAGAGAATGTGACAAAGATGAGTCTAGAATACTTAGACAACATGTGTGGCATTAAAGAACAAGGACAAGAACAAGTAGTGTATATAACACTAGTATAGTCATGAGATTGACATTATGACAACAACCTTAGAGTTAAGGGTCATATGAATATAAGTTCTCCTTGAAGGCAAGGAATAGATTGAGATTTGGAATCCTTAAAGTTAAGGATTGATCGTACTCACCATATAGTCCTTGCTCGGGGGTGGTAGCTCCCCCTCGAGCGGTGCGCTCCGGAGTTGGCCACCACTGGAATGAGTTTTCCAGGGAATGAGTTTTCCTAGGGACGGTCCCAACGGGTCGATATTGAGCCTCCCGGTATACTATGGGATTTTGAGTTTGGTTGAGTCTTGTTGAGGCGAAACCCACGGGTTAGCCAAGAGATTGGGTATTGAACTTATGATCTTGCATGCTTTACAGTTTGAGCATTTTATCGTTACTTTCAAGCGTATTAGTTGCATTTGTTAGTTGGTTATTATCTTACCTTTCTTTCTATTACGCTTGAATTAGACCTAGTGGGAAAGTCGGCGTGGTTGGTTGCCGAACCCACTGGGAACTTTGTTGTAGTTCTCACACCACTTTTTCCACGGGCCGGACCAGAGTGGCGTGACGATCGCGATGTAAGGGCGTCGAGCCCTAGGTAGAGACCGCCCGGATACTTTACTTTTGTTATAGTTGCATTACCCTTTTGTATCATCTTTTGTAGTTGATGATGGTAGATGCTCATATCAAATGTAATTAAGCTTTATCTTTGAAGACTATGGGATGTAAAAAGAAATGATGAAAAGATTGTAATGAATGGTAGTCTTTTAAAGAATGCAAGGTTGTAAGAATTATACATGTATGTGATAGCAATTAATCATGTTACTTGTATGTGTTAATAGTACTTTCACTTTTGGCTGTTGCTTGTCTTCGTGCAAGCCTCTGTGTATGCTTCCACAAGTGCAAAATTTTATACTCTATCTGTGCATGTTGAGCCTTGGGCGGATAGGGGAGCGTCCGTCGGCGTACATTTCATGCGCTCGAACCGGCCAATTGGATCGGGCTCGGGGCGTGACAAAACCTCTCAGGACCAAGCCAAAGCTCCAGAATTTCGAACCGTGTGTCGTTACACCGCCTACGACCTTCCACAAAGCGTGGAAAAGTTCAAATCTCGACTCCAACACTCGAACCTTGCTATTTGCGAAAGTTCAGTGCGTCACACGTTATATCCGGGGATGGCATCTCGGTAGACCCAAAAAAAGTTGAGGCTATTAAAGATTGGCCTCGCCCGACAAGTGTAGCGGAGATTTGAAGCTTTCTAGGACTTACGGGCTACTACGGCGGTTCGTGGAGAGGTTCGCCAAAATAACCACGCCCCTAATGTGCTTTACTCATAAAGGGGTGAAGTACATTTGGAGCCCCGAATGTGAGTGGAGCTTCGAGGAGCTTAAGAAAAGGTTGACTTCGACTCCGGTGCTTGCTTTGCCGATGCCGGGGGAGAACTATGTAGTGTACAGTGATGCTTCTTATACCAGGCTCGAGTGTGTCTTAATGCAAAACGACCGAGTCATAACTTATGCTTCGCGCCAATTGAAGAGTTATGAGAAGAATTATCCGATACACGACCTCGAGCTAGCGGTGGTTATTTTTGCGCTAAAGTTATGGAGGCATTACTTGTACGGTGAGCATTGTGAGATTTACATGGATCACAAGAGTCTCAAATACTTGTTCACCCAGAAGGAGTTAAATATGCGAAAGCGGCGGTGGTTAGAGTTGCTCAAGGATTATGACGTTACTATCCTCTACCACCCAGGAAAAGCAAACGTTGTGGTCGATGCTTTAAGTAGAAAATCGGCAGAGAATCTGGCGACAACAATTACACCTCAACCGACATTGCACAAGGAGATGCAACGGTTAGGACTTGAAGTCGTGGCGCCGGGAGTGCCGGCAACACTTGCCGCATTGATTGTACAACCGACCTTGTTGGAGAAAATAAAGGAATTGCAAGTTTTCGATTCGTATCTCCAAAAGGTGCGGGTGAAGTTGAGAGCGGGAGCGCCGAAGACTTTGGCGTTGGGACCGACGGTGCACTAAGGTTTAGAAACCATTGGTGTGTGCCCAAGAATGAGGATCTAAGGAGGGCGATTATGCAAGAGGCGCACCAATCACCCTATAGCGTTCACCCAGGCGGCACCAAAATGTACCAGGATTGAAGCTTCATTATTGGTGGCCGGGTATGAAAAAGGATATTGGAGAGTTCGTGGCACAATGTCTTACGTGCCAACAAGTAAAAGCGGAGCGTCGTTTCCCGACGGGAAAATTACAAAGTCTACCGATACCCATGTGGAAGTGGGAAGACATTGCTATGGACTTTGTGACGGGATTGCTTAGATCTCAAGGTGGACATGACGCGATTTGGGTAGTCGTGGACCGGTTGACGAAATCGGCTCACTTTTTGCCGATCCACACTATTTGGTCGGAAGACAAGCTAGCTCAAGTTTATCTCGACGAGGTTGTGAGACTACACGGGGTTCCTGTGTCAATCGTATCGGGTCGGGACCCGAGGTTCACATCCCATTTCTGGAAAAGCTTGCAAGATGCATTGGGCACACGGCTCGACTTCAGCACGTCATTCCATCCTCAAAGTGACGGTCAATCGGAGAGTACTATTCAAATACTTGAGGATATGCTTCGGGCGTGTGTACTTGACTACAAGGGCGGATGGCACGATTTTCTACCGATGGCGGAATTCGCATACAACAATAGTTATCAAGAAAGTATTGCGATGGCGCCATTCGAGGCCCTATATGGAAAGAAGTGTCGCTCTCCAACATATTGGAGCGACGTGGGTGAGAGGATTGTTCTTGGCCCCGATGTGGTGCGGGAGGTGGAGGAGAAAGTTCGTCTTGCCCGTCAAAGACTCGCGACGGCGCAATCTCGGCAAAAGAGTTATGCCGATAAGCGGAGGAAGGATTTAGAGTTCGCGGTTGGAGACCGCGTATTTTTTAGGGTATCGCCGATGCGCGGTGTGAAGAGGTTTGGCATTTGTGGGAGGCTGAGTCCTCGATATGTCGGACCTTTCGAGATCTTAGAGCGGGTCGGTACGGTAGCTTATAAGCTTGCATTACCACTGAGGCTTGGGAGTGCACAACGTGTTCCACGTATCAAATCTCCGCAAGTACATCCGCAATTCAACGCATGTATTGGAATATGAACCGGTGGAATTAAATGAGGATATGACTTATGAAGAATACCCGGTTTGCATTCTCAAAAAAAGGGAGAAGAAGCTAAGGAATCGTAAGGTTTCTTATGTCAAGGTCCAGTGGAGCAATCATGCAGTGCGTGAAGCCATTTGGGAACTTGAGGAGACAATGAGGCAGATGTATCCTCACTTATTCGAATCGACGAGCTAAGGTATGAGTTAAGTTTCGCGGACGAAACTATTTTTATGGGGTGGGAAATGTAGAGTATCGCTTCCCTGTAGAATGTGCCGAGTTCCGTCGAAATGAGCGGAGCCCGGAGTGGAGCGAGTAACTATGGGTTCTAGGTGTTTCGAAACTCAGGTGTAGCAAAAACGGGACCCAATAGAGCGAGGTTGCAAGTCTGGTAAAGTTTCAGATTTGGAACTCTCGGGGACCGGTCCCTGCATGGGGAGATCGGTCCCCGTATGTGCAGCAGCTGAGCAGGCCGAGAAATCGGCTAAGTCCTGAAAATCGGGCTTACGGGAACCGGTCCTGGAGCTGGAGACCTGTCTCCCGTGGTCGGTCCCGAGACAGAGACCGGTCCCCGCTTGCGTAACCAGCCAAAAATGGCTAAGTCCTTGAGGAGCACCCTACGGGAACCGGTCCCTGCATGGGGAGACCGGTCCCCAGACCCGAAATCTGCCTAGTCTGGCAGATTGCAAATATGTGAATTTGGAGGGTTTATTTGCTAATGTCACAACATGTAATATACCCTCCTCTCCCTCTTTTCACAGCCATTGCACCCAAAGCCTTCCACTCTCTCATTTCTCACTTTCTCTCTCTAGAAACCCACCTCTAGGATAAGGAAAACAAGGAGGAGAAGGGATTTTTGGAGGTTTGGTGGATCTTGAAGCTCTCCGACAAGAAGATCTTGGTGGAGTTTGGCATTAGAGGTGAGTTCTTGCTAATAGAGTTCTAGGGTTTGGTTTCTAACCCTAAGTTTTTAAGTTTTATGGTTGCTAGAGGAGTTAGAAGCCATCTAGGGCCATGAACTCTATGAAACCCATGAGAACTTTATGAGCTCTAATGGTGAACACCTAGGGTTTGTAGTAGATGCCCTAGAGATGGTTCTAGAGGCTTAAGGATGGTATTAGAGAGCTTTCTAGTTGATCTTAAGCTATCTTTTGCTTATGGATGAGATCAATCTAGGAGATATCCCAAAATGGCATTGTTAGGGTTTGGAATTTGGAGCTTTTGCCCTAGAGTGTTTCCTAGGCAAATTGACCTTGTGGAAACCTAATTGGGGGTATTCCCGACGTGTGGGACAACTCCGTTTGTTGAAACGAAAAGTCTAGATAAGAGCTACTTAATTAAATAGCCTGATTTGGGCTCTGTTTAAAGCGCAAGTCGCAGGATAGGAGTCGGATAGTCACGGGACTCGAACCGCAACTCCACTACAATATTTAGAGGTGGGGGGTGCACGCCAGAATCGTTGGATTCCCCTTTATGTCTATTTCACTTTTGTTGAGCATATATATGTAGAACATTCATGCATACTAGGGTAGTACACATGTGAACAATGGTTGATTATCATTTATATGCCTCTAATGATTGTTAAACTAGAGAATGAAAGAACCATCTTGGACATGTACGATAGAACCCTAAAATTGTATGAATGTGAGACTTAGACCTTAACAATAGTAACAAAGGTGATATTGACATTAGAGATATGATTGACCTTGTGAAACGAATGGTTAAACATAGTTTAAACCTAGAAAGTGACATGGACACCTAGGTAGAAACATATTATGACAATGAGATTGAGACTAGTGGCTATGATTTCCCAAGTTGGAAAATGGATCGATACTCACACTTGGTTTGGCTTGTGGGAGGTACCTCCTCCCCAAGCGGTGTACTCCAGAGTGTAGACACCACGGGGATAGTACCCCGTTGACGAACCCTCGGGTGCTTGTGCCTTGAGCCTCCCCCGGTAGATGGGTTATGTGACGTGAGTCATTGGGGTTAACCTAGTTAACCGGTAAGATTAGGTAAAGAACCAAGCTAAAGTAAAGTAAAGAGCATGCATATCTAATACTACATTGATTATATATCCAGTGACATCTTTCTTGCAGGCATTCTTTCCCTTGAAATACTTATACCTAAATAGACCTAGTGGGTAAGTCGGCGGGGTCGGTTTTCGAGTCCACTGAGAACTTCGTTGTAGTTCTCACACCACTAACCCTACAGGTCCTAGTACGAGCAGGCCGGCCGAGGACCGGGGCAAGGGTATTGTGCCGTAGTTAGCGGCCACCGGAGTTTCGCATTAGACATTCCCTTTTTGGTATACATGTATCAACTTTATTTTGTTGATCTATAGTTCTATAAGTTGTAAACAATCATATAATTTTGGTGGAATGTTTAAATGTAAAAAAAAGATATGATGATGAAAGGGAAAGGGAATGTAATAGTTTTAGTTATGTGTATTTGGTTAAAATGTAATCAAATAGCATGTTTGGTTGTATGTTCTAGTTTAGAGCTTTCGCTTCCGTTGTTGCTTGCCCTCGTGCAAGCCTTGTATAATGGCAAATCTCTTTTGATTGCTTACTTATACTTGTTACTAGAGCCTTGGGCAGATAGGGGAGGCCTTGTCCGTTCGGCGTCTGTTGACGTGGCCCGAACCCGACCAAAGAGGCGGGTAGCGGGGCGTGACAGATAAAATGGTATCAGAGCGAATGGAAGAAAGCAACAGTCTAGGATGGACTTAGGGACCTTAGGATTGGAGACCTTAGGGACTTAGGAAACGTTTAACGTGGACTTGGTAAACGAGAAAGCTAGTTGATTGGGTTGACATCAAAACTTCTCTAGAAGGAATTAGAGATGAATTCAAGTATTAATTTGTTTCTACTTAAGGAAATTGTGTGGGGTGGCCGACCACATGACCCCGAGAGTTGAAAATAATTTTTCTTGTTTTCTTTCGCTTAATTGGGTAGCTATTTGGAACGTGTAGGTGTCACGTATGCCGAGTATTAATGTGTGTGTGCTACGTTTCAGGACGTGATGGCACCACGAGGGCGCCCTAGGACGCGATCCACTGCGGCACTACCTCCTGAGGTGCCCGAGCAGGCTGGATCGAGTGAAGTACGCGAGCTTCGAGCCTAGGTGGTGGCTTTGGCCGGGGCTACGAGGCAACAAGGGGAGCAGCTTAGTAGGCTCCACCACTTTGTGGCCCAACGGGCGGTGGCGGCGCTGCACCTCAGACCCGATCGCACTGTTGCACTGCGGCACCACCTCCAGTGACGGCGGCGACACCAGTGACGGTTGTATCTCCACCAGCTTCGGGTTGATCGGCTTCTGAACCTGACACACTTGAGACGGAACAAGAACGGTCGTTGGCGGTGTTGACGGCCTTCAAGCGGTTCAAACCACCGACCTTCAATGAGGATGACAAGGACCCGTGACTAATAGAGACGTGGTTGATTGCAATGCAGTCATTGTTCGAGGACATCTATACCCTCGAGTGGGACAAAGTCCACCTGGCGGCCGATTGTTTCGAAGGGTCGGCGCGACTTTGGTGGAGGTAGATGAAGAAGGACCGATCGTTGGACGTTACTTCCATGACTTGGGAGGCGTTTCGGGAGATGCTACTGATGAAGTACTTTTTCGAGAGCGACAATCAAAAAATCAAAGAGGACTTCCGCAAGCTAAGGCAAGGGAGTCGCACGGTGTGGGAGTATGAGAAGGAGTTCACGCACCTGATAAATTGTGTGCCGAGCTTGGTCCACGAGGATAGGGATCGGGCGGAGGCATTCGAGCGTGGGTTGAGGCCGGATATCTTCCTCTCCGGCTAAAGACCTACGAGGAGGTTCTTGACCACGCACTTTGGGTGGAGCGCGGGAATGCCATTGCGCGTGAGGAGTGCGAGGCATTCGAGAAGGACAAGGACAGGGATAAGTCCAAGAAGCGGGCATCTAGTGGACCCGCGGGGCAGTCAAGTTCTAAGCGACCCCCGCGACCTCAGCAATCACAGTGGCGGGGAGGCACGAGCCGCCGAGGAGCCAGACGACTTCCTTTCCGTGCGTGATTTGCGGCGGGACTCATAGGCCCAGGGAGTGCCCCCAGCGCGAGGGAAAGTGTTATCGATGCGGCCTTGAGGGACACATGAGTTGGGAGTGCTCGGGCGGCGCGTCTCCTGCCTCCTCATCAGCTTCAGTCCACTAAACTCTGTGACAGCAGGCGGGACTGCCACCCGCTATATCAACTGGACGGTCATCAACGCCTCGTCAGCAGGAGGCACCTTGAGCACCTAGTGGGTGGGTTTTTGCCACTCAGGTGGAGCAGCCGATTCCAGTTCCTGATGATGTGGCGGTACGTATTATTCTGATAAGAGGCACTAGAGCTAGAGCTTTGTTCGATACTGGTGCATCTCATTCATTCATTAGTGCACCATTTGCTAAGACTCATGGCATAGACAACGTGCGTCACGAGGACTATTGGTGAGTTAATTCCCCTGAGCATTCATTTAGTGTGGATGAAGAGTGCGTAGATTGTCCCGTGCAGATTAGAGACTGGATTATGCCTATTAGTCTACTAGTGCTAGACCAAATGTGGGGGTTTGACGTGATCAACTCCGGAGCGCACCGCTCAAGGGGGAGCTACCTCCCTCAAGCCAAGACTCAATGTGAGTATCGATCTAATCCTCCGCTTTAGGACGTATAGCCACAATGCCACATTGTCATTATACCTGTAACATATCGAACTTCTAAAGACTTGAAGTTTCGAGGTATGTTGGCTTGGAGGGCCGTTGGAATGGTTCCGGTGAAGTCCGGAGGCTTTTGGGTGTTTTCGGTGCACGAGGTGGGAAAACGAGACCCGAAAGGCTATATTGGGCCGTGGGCTAAATCCGGCATTAGTGAGGATGAAATGATGATGTAAACATGATCTAAATCATGTGTGGGGAGTCTCGAATCGATTTGAAGGGAATCGGAGGCCAAACGACCCAAAAGTGAGTTGGAACGGAGAAGAAACGGACCGAAGCTAAAATTTGGCTAAGTCCTTGGAGTGGGCTGAAGGTCCCTGTGGGGACCGGTCCCTGTAAAGGGAGACCGGTTCCTGAAGGCTGTCCTGCGAGAGCAGGCTCTCTGGGACCGGTCCCTCCAGGGGAGAGACCGGTCCCCAGGTGCGCAGTGTGGAGTAGGGCTCTCTGGGACCGGTCCTTGGCTATGGAGACCGGTCCCTGAGCACGAAAAGTGCCCAATCTGGGTTGTGCACATGGTGCATAGTTGAGGGGCTAAGGTGCAATTGTACTGGGGGTTAGTTGTAAAGAGAGGATTAAAACCCTCTTCCTCTCTCTCTCACCCTCAGATCCCTCTCTCTCACTCTCTCCCTCTCTCTGTTCGACCGAAAGAAAAAGGAGAAGGGAAGAAAGAAAGAAAGAGAGAAGAAGAAGGAAGAAGATGAGGAAGATGATGGAGATCAAGGTGGAGACCTCCATGGCTATCTTCTCCCTCTTCCTCGAGCTTGAAGCAAGCTTGTAGAGATGTCCACAGCACGGAAGATAATGACCCTAAATTCATGAAAACGGAACTGGGGCATCGTGAAGTCGTGAGTTAACGCGGAGAGGTCTCAGATCGAGATTCGGAGATCGTTCGGTTGGTCGCGCAAGAGTTCGAGCCGAACCGGGTCACGGGTGCCGCGGGCGGCCGATTGCAAATGGCTACGAGCAATCGGAGAGTAAGTTAAGGTGGGTTGTGCTGACCGAAGCGACTAGGTCGCCTGTATGTCTAAGAGTTACATAACTCATGTTGATGCATGTTCAATAACGCATAAGAAGAAATGCATGCTAGTGATATATAATAAAATGCTAAGTAAATGCATGTAAATGAAAGGGTTGGTATGGTTAGATGACTTTCCTTCATGCTTCCTTATCGTGCGGAACTATGGGTGTTGCATTAGGACATAGGGTGTCTGCTTGCACGCTTCCTTATCGTGCGGCACCATAGGCTTGCATTTGGACATAGGAAGCATGGGGATGAATATCACAACATTGAACCCTAGAGATGACTTAATTATGCATGATTACCAACTAGAGACATATGTGTACCAAGTAGATAACTTGATGAATGATGTGTGTAATGACATAGTGTAAAGAATGTTGCAAGAACATAAGCTTAGCATAATAGAAACATGCATATGAGTGGATTGATAGACATAAGAGAGCCAAGTAAAGAATGCCAAGTAAAGAATGTGAGTCATGGACTAAATGCACATATAGATCGAGTGGCATCTAACCTAGTGTAATGAACATAGGTTATAGTAAACCTAGAGTCAATGGACCTAGGAGTGTGGCATCTAACCTAGTGTTGTTAAGGAACATAGGTTATAGTAAACCTAGAGTCAATGGATCTAGGTGAGTGGCATTGAACCTAGTGTCAAGGACATAGGTTGAACAACGATGGCAATGGACTTAGTGTGAGTAAACATAGGTCGGGCTAGAATGACATTGAACCTAGAGTTAAGACAACCTAGGTTATGTGACAAGGAATGAACCCTAGAGTCAAGTGGACCTAGGATGTAAAGAACAATGGACCCAGTGGGTCGACTCTTGAGGGTTTAGGCCAACCCTCAAGCAAAGTGGAATGGATTCCGAAATCCAGTAATTGTGAGCTCGATAGTTCTGGTTCCGCGGGTGTATGCGGCATGTTCCTCTCCCACCGGAAGAACTTCGAGGATTGTGATTAAGCAAGAACAAAGTGAGTACTAGGGTGTATGCGGCATGTTCCTCTTCCTATCAGGAAATCTTGGCTATGGGTGTATGCGGCATGTTCCTCTCCCACTGGCAGATCCCTGACCACGGTGTACGGACCTTCGGGCGGACCGTTGGGCGATGTGGTTCTTGGCTTGCAGGATGAGGTGCAAGTGACAAGGTCCTTCACCTCGAGCCAGGCAAAGTGCGGATTATACGTTATTGATTGACTCGTGGCCGAGTCGGGTGGCTAGCTGGAATCAGGTAGAAAGAACCTTGAGGGCTAGTGATATGTATGGTGAACCTAACGTAGTAGACACCTTAGAAGCAAGTTAGACTGGAGATGGAAACCTAAGGTTATAGAAACCTTAGAAGTTAACGACATGAGCTAAGGTAAGTAGAAACCTTAGAGTTACAACTGGTATAAGTTATGAAATGGCTAAAGTACAGAATAGCAATAAAGTAAAGAGAAGCTAAGAATCATTGCAAGAGTTACATATTGCATATTGTGAGGCATGTTTTTATATTAGTTGCAAGTTATATATCTATATATGTTTTTGGACTAACATATTTGCAGTGCCTCCTTGGACCTATTGGTCGAGCTTTTCTCTTGGGTGCCGTACCCACTGAGAACTATGGACAATAGTTCTCACCCCCGTGTTGTGGTTTTGGGGGTACAGGTATACACGTGAGCGGCGCAGCAGCAGCGCGAGGCAAGGGCGTAGCTCAGCAGATAGCGCCCTACCCCAGAGACCAGAGGTAGCAGTACCCCGAGGTGGTCTAGCTTAGAATGTTAAAAAGCAAGATGTATCAAACTTGTAATAAATTTGTGGTAACTTAATTGTATATGGAAGTAAATGCGATGTAAAATGTGTGCTAAGTGAATGTTGTAATAACATAGGATGTGATTATATTTTTGGTACTTCCTTATGCAACTGGGTATTAAATACCGTTCCTGTTTGGAACCTTCTTGTAATTGTATCGATTGCGACGCCTTGGACGTACAGGGGAAACTCTGTCCGTTCGGCGGTCTGCCGGCGCACCGAATCCGACCGAATTGGCGGGCTCGGGGCGTGACAATACCAATGATAGGTTTCTACCTTATCATACTTGCCACTCTCTAGGCTATTCTTGTCATAATGCCACTAATGGTTAAACCATGTTTAACATATCACATCTCAATGCCAATCTTGTCTATGTTGTCAATGTAACCTTTATTTACTATTATCATAGTCCAAGTCTCACATTCACACAAGCATACAGTTTCCACGTACATGTCTCATATGGTCCTTTATCAATCACTATGTTCATCTACGTTAGAAGCATAATATTGAAATTCTAACCATTATTCACATGCTAACTACTCTATACTACAACAAAAACAGTCTATAGCGACACTTTTACATGTAGGTACATGTCAAAAAAAGTGCTATTAGCTAAATTACCGACACTTTTAAAAAGTGTTGCTATATGTGGGGTCGCTAGGTATATAGTGACAGTTAAAGAGTGTCGCTATAACCTAAAAGAGTGCTGCTAATTTACCAACACTTATTTAAGTATTTAGCAACTGCCGAAACTCTATCTCGTTGGTCATGCGGTGGAGGTGGACGACAGGGAATGGCTCTTCGTCTAAAATTTCAGTGGATTGAGTGAAGGGAGAAGGGGAGATGATAATCGATTTTTCTTTTTTTTTTCTTTTCTGTTTGTAATCAGGCCAAATGGGCTTGGTATGGTGGGTTGAGTAGAGTAACCTTTTATTTTTGGTTGGATTGAGCTTTATATTTAGGCATTAGTAGATGTTATTTTAAGTTTTAGCATAAATGAGATACTTACACAAAAGTGTCTCAAACATGTGTCCTTATAACCTAATTCGTAGTGCTATCATGCATGAATGATACTATCTCGTATATGCTCAAAGAGGTAACATAGGCATAGAAGGGAATCCAACGATTCCCCATCGCGAATAGTAGTAGAGGAGTTGTGGTTCAAATCTTGTGATTTTTGGATTCCTATTCCGCAAACAATTGCTATCTGTACCAAAAAATAGCGTTTTGTCAATAACTTTGCGTACACTCGTCGGATCGCCGAACCGAGTGCACCAACGCGTCAAAGACACCCCCAATTAGGTTTCTATAAGGTCAATTTATCTTGAAAACACCCTAGGACAAAAGCCTCAAATTTTATACCTTAATAATGTCATTTATAGACTTCTCTTAGATTGATCTTGTCTCTAAGTAAATGCTAGCTTAATATCATCTAGGAAGCTCTCTAATCTCATTTTTAAACCATTTGAACCATTCCTAGGGCATCTAACATGAACCCTAGAAGTTCACCATGAGAGCTCTCGAAGAAACCATAAATTTCATGGTGTTCAAGGTCTCTTGAGGGTTTCTAGCCTTGCTACAAGATCAAAACCCAAAGATCTAAGGTATAAATACAAAACCCTAGACCTAATCTTGCATAAACTCACCTTAGCCCAAGCTATTCCAAGGTCCACTTTGTAGGAGAGCTTCTAAAGCCTTCTAATCCTCCAAGATCACTCCAAATCTCCTTCAATCCACCACTCCTAGCCTTGGTGGAAAGGTTCTAGAGAGAGAAAGGGAAAGAAAATGAGAGAGGAAGTGAAATGGTTGTGGGAGGGAGAGAGAGGGAGTGTTAGGGTTATAACATATTGTAACAATAGCCAAAAAGCCCTCCATTTCTTCTAATTTGCAACAGGCCTCAAAGGTGCTGCTAGACCAAAGTGTATCGGTACACGGGTTGCTGTCACCGGTAACACAGTCACGCAGAGGCAAACCCGAGAGCAAGTTTCTCAGTTTCGCAGCATCTGTACCGATACACTTCAATTTTGTACCAGAACACTTGCAACTTTTCTCAAACCCGAGAGCTGCTTCCCTCGGTCAGTGATGGTTGTACCGGTACACCTTGATGGCTGTACTGGTACACTTTGCCCAGACTACAGTTTTCGCATTGTTTCTATTCTACTTCGCACCAAACAACTCTAAAACCTTTCTAACTCCTTTTAAACTCACCTTCAACCCTTCCAACATAGTTGGATTACTAATTGAAACTTGTCTAACCATTTCTCGCGTCACTTTACCCCTTTTGGCTAAAGTTCGATAATCGCTATCTGGTTTCGACATATTACACCAACCTACTACTAAACATGATAAAGTAGAAATAGAGTATATAAACATGAAGTCTAGCTAGTAGTGTAGTGCTTAACGTAATATGCAAATGCAACGAAAAGGAGTAAGGGAAGGACATCACCGAGCTAGCACCATTGTATCGACTTCGGATCGAAGCACTAACGTGAACTATCGTAGTGCCAAGCACTCGGGATGTGCTAGAACGTCGAGTGGACCTACGAAAGACCCACAAAGTCAAGGTCCACCTAGTCGACTCGAACACTAAACACACAACCCCACGCCGCAATTTCTGAAAAGTCCGTCAGAACACCTTCGAACCCATCGAAGTGCCCAAAAAGTACAGATGTACACTGCAAGTCACCCGTTGTCCTGAAACGCACCAAATTAGGTGTTCGGATAGCAAACACATGCTAAAGATACACAAATACAATATCGCACTTAGTGTCATTCCGGATTCTCAAAAATGCCGTTTTTAGCATTGGAACCTTCCGTCGCTCGCTCATTGTCTCCGAATACTCGAGACAATGAGAGCAACCGGCCAACAAGGCTTGGTGACAAACCTGGGGCATTCAAGTTTTCATGTTTTAAAGATGTTAGAATAAATAAATAATTTTTGTTATGTTTTCAAGTTTTATAAAATCGTATGCAAGATATATATTTAAAAGGCTATTCAAATATTTAGAAAAAATAAATAATATTTGCATGTTTTAAAGTTTTATAAAATTGTATGCGAGATATATGATTAAAAGGCTTTGTGATTAGTAACTTTAATTGAAAAAAAGGAGATCAATTATATTGAACAAATTTATAAAGCTAATTAGGAGGTTTGATTATTAAATTGAAAGTTTAGATGTTTGTGTGTAGAAGAGCAAAAATAGATAGGGTCTCTCTTTACTTTTTTTTTTTTATAAAAATTAACTATACTTTTAATCGTCAAATATATTTCCAAATTACCTACTTCAATTATATAATAACATAACAATGCAATGAAGTAAAAGAATCAAACTCCTCTCTTAAAATTAACAAATAAAAAATTAAAAAAAAAAAAGGAAGAAGAATCAAACTAAGCAAACTTCTCTGGAGTCCTCGTCCAAATCACATGTTTAGGAACTCGCTATCTTTGCCACGAAAGCACACGCCACATCCCGCGTACACGTACAGCACGTAGGCCAATTTCTTTTCAGAGTGGCCTCGGCACACGTGTCACCCCTTCGCCGCCGCACGAGCAAAGCACCAAATGCATGGCGTCACAATTTCACATCAGGGGGAAAGCTCAGCGTTAACGGCATAACCCAAGTGCTCCCACCCCATTGGCTCTCCGCTTAATTAAACCCCCCAAGAGATAAAAGCACAATCATTATCCCGTGAAAGAGATCCGATGCCCCCTCTTTTTTTTTCTTTTTTTTTTTTCCTTTTTGTGTTTATATTTTTTTTTTCCTCTCTCTTTAGAAAATATATGCGGGTAGTGGGTAGTCAAATTAGTGTTGGCAATATCAAAAACAGTTACCAACAAATACTAATTAAATACCGATCGTCCCTAGAACAAATGGCAAAAGGTTTGATGGTTGGTATCCGAGACCCAAGTTCGAATCCTAGTTGATTCATATTTCTAACTAAGTTTATTTTTTAAAAGAAATAAACGAAGCGGGTAGCATGATATCTATCTCTCAAAAAAAAAAAAAAAACAAAAACAAAAAACAAAAACTAATTAAATATTCAGAAATATACAAAGTTACAAATATTTTTAAATTAATTTTCTGTCTAAGCTTAATTTTTTCAAGTCTAGTGGCTAGCTAATTACTTTGCTAAACTTTGGGCTTCAACTTTAAAAATTATTTGATCGACTAATAATTTAGACATACCTTTTTCTTTAAGGGTTAATTGTCTATATACCTTTCAAAATTTCGAAAATATCTCATGTATTTTTACTTTATTTTTTCTTTTCAATACACCTTTCATATATTCCTCCATTATTTTAAAATATCCTTACAGTTACCACCCGTTAAGTTTACTTGAATTAAATGTGAGTTAAATATCTATAAAAATTTAAAAAAAAAAAATCAAAATACCTATTGTACCCTTAACTTAATTGTTGATGGAAGAAAGGTATATTTAAAAAGACTGAAAATCAAAATACTTTTTGTATCCCTAACATAAGGGCAAATAAAAAACTTGGTGATGAAATAATAATATATTTGAAAGAACAAAATAATAATTTTATAGAGATAAATTTATAACAAACCGTTCATTAATAGAATTTAACTCTAAGTATATATTTAAAATATTTTGGTATGTAAAAAATGTATTTTCAATATTAGCCTTCTAAGAGAGATAAATCAGAAAGTCGGAAACTTTTCATGGGCGTATAAGAAATTTCCCCTTTTTTAAAATATGGGAAATCAGTAAAGCATTAATTGAATAGTTAGATGTTTTGTATGTGGCATCTAATATCTATATTTATATACATAATATGAATCCTCAGTTTTATATAGGTGGCAGCGAGGGCGGAGGCGAATGCGCGAGCACGGTGCGGGGCGCGGGCATGGCGCAAGCGCGGCGCGGGGTGAGGACACGGCGCGAGCGGGCGTCGTCTCACGAGCGAGGTGCGCGCGGGCGGGTGAGCGGACGGACGTTAGTGGGTAGGCGGGGAGCGGGGCGCGCGGCGTGTGAGGGCACGAGCTGGCTCGCGGCTGGTGCGAGCCGACATGGCGCCCGCGCAGGGTGGTGTGGGTAGGGCCAGCGGGGGGAGAGAGGGAAAGTTTTGTTTTTTTCCTTTTACTCTCTATTCAAATTCTTTTTCCTTCTCTCTTTAATTTTTTTCTCTCTCTTCAATTTTTTTCTCTCTCTTCATTTTTTGTCGTCTCTTCAATTATTTTTATTTATTTTTCTCTCTCTTCATTTTTTATCTATCTCTTCAAACAATTTTTTCTTTCCTTGCTCATCAATTCTTTTCCACTCTTTTCAATTTTTTTCCTCTTTCTATAAGGTTGGTGACACTTTAATTCTTGAATTTTAATGCGTTATGATTTAAACTATGAGGTATGCACTTTGATTCTCAAACTTTAATTAGTTGTAATTTCTCACTTGAAATATAAGTTATATTATTTTAGTTCTCAACGTTTATTGTCGCTATAAATATAATTAATTATTCGTATGATTTTTATCTTTATTTTTTTTAATCATTCTTATAAGTTATTCTTATGTTTTTATTGCAGCAATAGGTGTTTATTTTTCAATTATTTTTTATATATATTTCATTGGCTCTTTTTTTTGCTATATTTTATTTTATTTATATATTTATTTTTATGGAATCATCCCGCCGCAACGCGCGGGTCCTTCAATAGTCCATACATGTAAGGAATGAGAACTTCGAAGTATAAATCCGAACCTCGATCCCGAAATGATCGAAGGTGAGTTCGAAACGCTTCGGAAAGTTCGAGGAAGTCAAAAATGCAAAAAAGTGCATTGTTAGCGGCCTCCGAGAGCAAGCTGGGTGAAGAAAACTGTATAAGTGCAGTTTGCTCTCGGGGACCGGTCCCTGTGGTGAGGGACCGGTTCCCGTAGCTTTGGAGGGCAGCAAAAAATTGCCCTGCCATCTTCTGCTCTCGGGGACCGATCTCTCCAGTGAGGACCGGACCCTCGGAGACCGGTCTCTCTGGCAGGGACCGGTTCCCGTACACGTGAGAATTGGAACATGAGGGTCCTGCGAGAGAGCTGCTCTCGGGGACCGGTCCCTCTGGGGGAGAGACCGGTCCCCGTGTGAGAAAGAGCTGGGGCAGTGCTCTCGGGGACCGGTCCCTGGCTGGAGAGACCAGTCCCCGCACTCGAAGTCTGCCCAGTCTGGGCAGTGCACAAGAGTAATAGTGGAGGGGCCTAATGGGATATTATTACAATGAGGGGTTAAAAGAGGGATTTCCTCTCTCTTTTCCTCATTTCCCTCCAACCCACCCACTTTCTCTCCCTCTCTCTCTCTAGAAAGAAGAAGGAGAAGAAGAAAAAGAAGTAAGCAAAGAGGTGAAGCATCATCTCCATTATCTTCTTCCTCACCTTGGAGCTAGTTTTTTTGAGGTAAGCTCCAATGCTCTCTCATGGTAGATGGCTTAGGGTTTACTTTAACCTTTTGGAACCTAGCTAGATGGACCCTAGAGGATCTCTAGAGGTGGTTGAACCCATTAGTGCAAGAGTAAATGCTTCTAGGAAGCCTATTTGCATTAATGTGAATTTAGAGCATATAAAAGAGGGATTTTTGAAATAAGGGGTTTTGATCTAATTTGATTATATGTCAACCTAATTATTAGGTGTCTAA
The DNA here is from genome assembly GCA_025177825.1 of Aechmea fasciata. Taxonomy (NCBI): domain Eukaryota; kingdom Viridiplantae; phylum Streptophyta; class Magnoliopsida; order Poales; family Bromeliaceae; genus Aechmea; species Aechmea fasciata. Next base: position 12,649,167 of record CM045932.1, read on the forward strand.
ATGCGTTGGCGAAGTCGGAATCGCGATTCGTCGAGCGGGTGTAAAGTTATCGGCAAAACAAGGCCGACCGGGCTTCGTTTAGACCTAAGCAGCCGAGAAGACGTCGAAGCAAGTGTCGAGGATCATCTTTAGGACCTCCACAACGTAAAACTTCTTCGAAAAGTGGTGGGTGTCCATCCCGAAGCAACCAGGCTTCTTTCTATGTCCGAGTTAAATTATTGATCATATGTTGTTCTTATGCATTACAGGATGTATGTATAGCCGTATTTTTATTTCCATGCATGCATGTCTAGTAGTGTAGAGCTTGACACTTAACTTAGAATGCATAAGGATTAGGGTTTATGACATGAGATCCTATAGTGATAAGAAAATGATGAGCTCGGACTCGATGACGAAAAACTAGAGATATGCATGATAGGGTATTAAATAGTGGCATTCTATTCTTGCATGATCCTTAGTAGTGTAGCAACATGAGTTTGGCACTTGACTTAGGATGCACGAGAATAGGAGAATTGTGACTTAGAACCCTATAGTGGTAAAGTTAATTATGAACTTACTAAAGAACGAGTGGCACCTAGATAAGGTTAATAACTTGACGAGTGGCATGACAAGTAGAGTATAGATGAAAACACTTGTTGCATGTTGAACTTAGGGATTAACTAGTTCCCGAGTGATGTTGACCTTAGTGGTAGGGTATCCTCAGTGACGGGGATTTGATCATACTCACATGTCTGTTCAGAGCTTGTAGGCGGTCGCTCCGCACAAGCGTGCGCTCCGGAGTTGTCACACGATTGGGACAGCCTTTTTGGGTCTCGATGGATAGCCTTTTTGGGTCCCACAGACGGTCTCGGGCGAGTGAGCGGATCCTCCCCATTGAGATTTGGTTGTGAGTCGGGTGAGTGAGCAGATCCTCACCTGTGAGATTGAGATTGAGTTATAGCACCTATGTTGTGGGTGTTGGAATAGCCTTTTTGGGTCCCGAGGGATAGCCTTTTTGGGTTCCCTTTTTTTGAGATTAGATTGCGAGTTGGGCTAACCTATGGTTGCCAGGTTGATTGGGAAAAGACTATGAACAGCTTAGTAGAGTTGCATTCATACCTTATATAGTCATAGTGCATGTGTATATTGCATAACTATGAGACATTAGTATTCATAACATGATACTAGCATGATAGTAGGATTGTTGCAGATGAACATAACATGCATTGCTTTGCATTGGAGGCATGATAGAATAGAATCACAGTTTATTTTCGGTGCCTGCTTAGACCTAGTGGGAAGATCGGCTGTGAGTGCCCCAACTTCCCAGGGGGTCACCCATCCTAGGATTATTCCCATCCTAGCACGCTTAACTCTCTTAACCTCTTGGGTCTTGCCACCACCCACAATGCTTAAGCCGGGTTAAGAGTTTAGCCATATTATGTCTCATATATAGGACTTTCTGGGGTCTCACAATCTCCCCTCCTTTAAGCCCTGACGTCCTCGTTAGGCTCAGACTCACAAGTACGGGCGATGTGAGACTCGTCTCGCTAGCCCGTCATCCAGACCCTGGCTCAGCCGAGACTCATCTCACACTTTCGGCTGGTAATTGGCTCTGATACCAACTATGACAGTGCCCCAACTTCCCAGGGGGTCACCCATCCTAGGACTACTCTCATCCTAGCACGCTTAACTCTCTTAACCTCTTGGGCTTTGCCACCACCCAAAATGCTTAAGTGGGTTAAGAGTTTTAGCCCTATTATATCTCATATATAGGACAATCTGGGGTCTCACATCGATAAAGTTAGTGTGAAATATTATATCTGTTTTGTAGGCGTCAAATACTTTGTCTTATTTATGGAAGTATATTTTCTATTTCGTGTATTACTATATATTTTTTGTAGACTAATAAAATTATACGTGCCTAAAAAATAAAAATTTTGAAAAATAATTAAAATATTATTTTTTTACCGCATCGCACGCCCTTAGCTAGTTAATTCTAAACAACTATCATAAAAAAGTCATAATTTAATTTATTCATTACATTTCGTGACATTTAAAAGACTAGGCCAATTTGCATAAAAACTTCACTAGTTTTGCACTTTTGCAAAAGTTGGCCACTTTTTCGATTTTGTAGATTCGGACCAGATTTTTAGTAAACTGACCAAAATATCCTTATTACTTGTTCTCTCTCCTCTTTCTCTCTCTTTTTTTTTTTCTCTCGCTTATTTTTTTCTCTTGCCAAAGAGGCAGCGGAGGTTAAGGCGGAGGCAGAAACGGCCCGCCTCGCCTCTCACCCTCATGCTCTCGCCCTCGCCCTCGTCCTTAACCTTGCCAGCTTACCCCCCTTCCTCGCCTCCGACCCCACCGAAGCCACGTCACGACTTTTTTTTTTCCCCTTTCCGACTCTCATCCACCGTCTCCGACAACAATGCCTCTCTCGCCCTTCCCCGCCTTTCTCGTCCTCTACCTCTCCCTCCTCCTCTGCTGCATTCAACGACAACGTATCTTCGCCAACGCCGACACCGTGGATGTGGCTACGGCGCTGCACCCTCGAAACGGAGGGTCCTTAGCGGTGTCATCACCGGCACCGTGGCCGTTGGTAGAGAGGGATGACAAAAAAAATTATAGAAGAAATAAGAAAAAAAAATAAAGATAAAAATTTATAGAAAAAGAAAGATGAAGATGAAATTGTACCGTTAAAATAAAATTGTACTGTTTTAAAAGAACGTTGTACTATTATAGATATATTGCACTACTTAAAATGTAAACTGCAGCTTTAATATAAAAATTACACTCTTTAAACAAAAATTATATTCTTTGGGAGATATTTATATTATTTGGGAAATATTTACACTGTTTCTTTTCTTATTACACTCTTTCAGATGTAAACTACATCCATTAAGATGAAGTTACACTCTTTAAACGAAAGTTATACTCTTTAAGAGATACTTACATTATTTCTTCTCTTTTTACACTTATTGAGATGTAAACTGCACCCCTTTAACAGATATTTATACTGTTTCTCTTCTTGTTGCACAATTTATTTTTTCTCTTGTTGCACTATTTCTTCTCTTGTTACACTATTTTTTTTCTTATATTGCACACTTTAACAAAAAAAAAATAGTGTAATAAGAGAAGAAATAGTACAATAAGAGAAAAAACAGTACAACAAAAGGAGAAACAATATAAATATCTCTTAAAATGTGCAATTTACATCTCAAAGAGTTCAAAAAAAGAAGAAACAGTATAAATATCTCTCAAAGAGTGCAACAATATTCGTTTAAAAAGTATAACTTTTATTTTAATGGATGCAGTTTACATCTGAAAGAGTGCAATAAAAGCATAAACAGTGTAAATATCTCTCAAAGAGTGTAATTTTTGTTTAAAGAGTATAATTTTCATCTTAAAACTGCAGTTTACATCTTAAGTAGTGCAACTTATGTCCATAATAGTGCAACATTTTTTTAACAGTGTAATTTCATCTTCATCTTTCTTTTTCTATAATTTTTTATTTTTATTTTTTCTTAATTTTTCTATAATTTTTTGCGCGCAGAGCAGGCTCGCAGTGTCGTAGTGACTTCCACGGTGTCGGCGTCGGCGAAGATGCGTCGTCATCGGAGGCGGCCGAGGATGAGGGAGAGGGAGAGGATGAGAAGGGCAGGGAAGGGCGAGAGAGATATCATCATTAGAGACGGTGGAAGAGAGTCGAAAAGGAAAAAAAAAAAAAAAAAAAGTCACGGCGCGGCTTCGGCGGGATCGGAGGCGTGAATGGTGGGAGTACGTGGGTAAGGGTGAGAGCATGAGGGTGAGAGGCGAGGAGGGCTGTTTCTGCGTCTGCCTCCTTCGCTGCAAAAAAAAATGAACGAGAGTAAAGAAGATGAGAGAGAAAGAGGAGAGAGAAAAAATAATAAGGATATTTTAGTCAGTTTGTTGAAAATTTGAACCGAATCTGCAAAATTAAAAAAAGACGGATCCGTTTTGCAAAAGCTCAAAATTTATGAAATTTTTATGCAAACTGGCCAAAAGACTCACGTATCAAAAGTTATAAATTTTGAAAATTACCATGACTCCAATAATATTCTTTCTTAATTTGTGTTATCGGTTCCTCGCTACTTCTTAATTAATGTCTACTCCATCCGTAGATTTTCCCACAGCATGAAATTTTATGTATAGGCCAATTAATTAGATTTTGCGCATCGTATCTATTGAATATATATATGAATTTGGCGTTAGCACACGACCATCTCACTCACAAATCAATTTTTTTAACATCTCGACGCGCTCTCGTATGTAGCGAATATCAGTTAAATTAACCACAAGTCACAAATCAATTTTTTTAACATCTCGACGCGCTCTCGTATGTAGCGAATATCAGTTAAATTAACCACAAGATATATATATATATATATATATATATATATATATATATATATATATATATATATATATATATATATATATATAGAACTTACTATGCTATTAATAGATCATGTCATTGGTCTATCAGTTTTTAGCCATTGGATTGAGAGATGCGGTTAGGATGATGTGGGCCCCCTAGGGGTGAGTGGTTGGTTGAATAGTATGATCTAACGGGTGAAAATAATAAAAAGGGTAGATCTAGCAATGAAAAACTTGGTAACACCAAGTGATTTGTGCTATTGATAGCATAGCATAGCGATCGGATTATATATATATATATATATAACTATATTACTATGCTATTAATAGCACCAAGTCATTGGTACTATCAAGTTTTTAGCCTTTGGATTGAGAGATGTGCGGTTAGGATGATGTGGGCCCCCTAGGGTTAAGTTGTTGGTTGGTTGAATAGTATAATCTAACAATTTGAAAATCATCAAAGGGATGGATCTAACGGTGGAAAACTTGGTAGCACTTCGAGATAGCATGCTATATATAATATAATATTATATATATATATATATATATATATATATATATATATATATATATATATATATATATATATATATATATATATATTGACAAGAGACAGATAGCTGCACAGACAATCAAATTAATAACAGATAGTTAGCAACATATCTGTTGGATTAGGTTTAGGAGTGGCTGGCTCTGCTACGTACCATTTATCTAACCAAAGTAATTAATTTATGAGGATGAGTCGGATATATATATATACTAGTTAAGTGCACGTGCAATGCACATCACACAAATACCAAAAAAAGTAAAATTTTTACAAATAAATATTATATATTCGATATATAATATTTAATTATTATCAAATACTATATATAAAAGTACTTATATTTAAATTTGGGTGGTAGACATCCATTTTTCCGGAAAAGAAATCGCAATGAATATGTAATTTCTCCGTAATAAAGAAAATTCTAAAAAATATATTTTATTCTATAAAAGATTCTTTTCTATATATATTTTTAAATTTCAAAATATCTTTTCTTTTTAAGCTATGATTTTATTTTTCTATTTGAAATTTCAATAGTAAGTTTTCTATAACAGATTACGGGTGTGAAAATCCTATAAAAGATATTTTCTTATTTAATTTTAAAATATTTTTTGAGATATTTTGAAAATTCTATAAAAAATTCTTTTCTATATATATTTCGAATTTCAAAATTATACCTTCTTAATTTTCTTTTTAAAAAATTATACATTATTCTAATAATTATTATGTGCATTTGCACGTACATTACCTTTATGAAGAATAACAATTTTTTGAATAAATTATTTTTTTCATTCATGTCATCTGCAAGTCAACACTAAAAAAATATATATAATAATATTTAACAACTGCAAAATTATTCACTAATATTTACAAACATAATAATTTGATTTATTAGAAATAATACTTACTAAAATAAGAAGAGGTTTAGTTAGATTATACTTATATAAAGTTAATTGTATTTATAAATTATTATTAACTAAATTTGTATGAAAAATTATTAATCAAACAATATTGAATCTTGTTCGATATTGCTTTTTAATCCCACGTTAAAGAAACTATCGCATATGTGGCCGCATATAAATCTTATATGCGGTCGAACCACATACCGCATTGCATGTTACATCTGCAGTACAATTGATGGTGCAAGCCACAGATGTGGTCACATAGATCACTATTTTGAACAATGATTATTAAGGTGTTAATTTCGTCCATACCTTTCTTAAAGGATGTTATTTTATAAATGTCGATAGGAAAAATTAATGATTTAGTTTTGATTTGGGGTCTTAAAATATTTTTAGCAATACTTAACGCTTTTATGGCGCGCCAAATTTTAATACTCACAAAATTAAATCGACTATCTTATGTAAGAAAGAAATAAATCATTAGATCTAATGGTAAAATCTTAAAATCTAGATTAAAAAATAAATTATTATTTGAATAATTATTTGAAATGATTGGTTAAAATTTATGGACATAAAAATATTAGTAAAAAAGATAGAGACATTTTTGGAAAGTAGAAAAAATTTAAAACTCATGATTTTATAAGTAGTATATATATATATATATATATATATATATATATATATATATATATATATATATATATATATATATATATATATATATATATATATATATAGAGTCATTTGGATACTATCGATAGCACCATGCATTTGGTGCTACCAAGTTTTCTCGCCGTTAGATCCACCCTTTGATGATTTTCACCCGTTAGATAATACTATTCAACCAACCTCACACTTAACCCTAGGGGGCCCACATCATCCTAACCACACATCTCTCAATCCAATGATCAAAAACTTGGTAGCACCAATGACCTTGTGCTATTAATAATAGTATAGGAGTTATATATATATATATATATATATATATATATATATATATATATATATATATATATATATATATATATATATATATATATATATATATATATATATATATATATAGAGTCCTTATGTTATATATCAATAGCACGAAGGTTTTCGTGCTACCAAATTTTCCACCGTTAG